>CATQJL010000305.1:31804146-33004146 GCA_958299035.1 Cylicocyclus nassatus
AATCGCGACCCTGCCATTTCTCCGGCGGAGGGGTCCTATCCGCTGTCTGAGTATAGGCAGAAATGATCAAACAATAACATAGAAGGGGTAATAATGAATGAAGTCGGAGGCGAAACTAAGGAGATAATATGAGCGCAGAGGCATTCCTGTGAAACAGATACAATAACTTAGGATTAAAAACTGACGAACTTGTCGGATAACTGCATATAAGCAAGTGGTGTACACATTGATAACTCACCTTGTGTAGATGGATTTGCGATCTCCTTGAGAGTCCTTGAGAGATCTCCGAATTTGTCCGCCTGCAGGTTATCCCAAACTGCAAGCTCACCGGTGACTGATTATGAGTGCGCTCGGTCGTTTAATGTGGCCGCTTGTCGGGAGTCTTTTATTGGCGCCGCTCGTCCGGTATTTTTGCCTGCGTAGTATTACCCCTAGAACTTGCTTTTGTTACTTTAACAAAAAACATTTAACACTTGAACAAATATAACTCTGATGGTGTTTCCTTTTCCCAAAATATAAGTTTTGAGTGGGGTTTTGGTGTCTAGGGCTAGTTTGGATGGGATTTAGGATTTATAAATGAATTTTATAGTTTATAAGGTGTAATAGTATGTCATAAGCAAGAAAACGCCGATGGGGAGACGCCGAAGCTTTCTTCGATGTCCAGGAACTCGAGGATGGACCATGCCCTTACCTGTTACAGAGGCGGCCAAAGGCTGACGCAGCCAAACATTATCGATGTGGCGATGGAAATAGTGTAGATGGCGCTTTTCCCAAAGGTTAATGCGAAGATTTTTGGAGCAAAAGGCGCTTTCACAGTCTTGCGTTTGTGCCTCAGCTCCGGATAACCTCATCTGAAACGCAATACAGACATTTCAAGTGTCTGTCTTGGGTCACAGCTCTACCCCTATGTCGTAAGAAAAAGGTTTGCCTTTAATGTTGGAGTGTGTTACCTAGTGCGTCGTCACCATCACACTCAAATAGACATATGACAAAAGACGGAAACCAAAGTGAAGCGATATTGACTGTTTGCCTACACATGTCTTTGCTTGCAAACTTAACTAATTGTTGATACGCCAAATACCCGCTTATTCATACAATGCTATACAATGCTTAATAGATTATAGCTTAGTTAGTCGACCTTTTTGATTATAGGCGAACCAAGGGTCGATGTAAATTTTGAATAAGAGACGTAAACCAGCAAAGTGGTAAGCCCTGAAAGCTACTTTGAGACAAAGACGGTCACATACGAGGGGGATTATGAGTTGTGAGCTCCAATGATAAAAGGTGCTTGAACAAGCCCTTCGCAGTCGCTTAACAATTCGCCTTCGCCAAATATCAGCTTTTAATCACTGGCTGCGTATAGATGCTTACAAAATGCGTTCAAGCAAAAGTTTATTAGCCAGAAAAGAGAACATGTCTAGAAATCTGTGCAAAATCGAATAACATACAGTGGCCTAAAATTTAAAAGAAGGAATTCCCGGTAAGGAAAAAAACTCTAGAAAAGAGAAAATAAATAGTTGTACGCAGCTACTTTTTGCACACAGAGTCCAAGAGCGCTGTCGCATGTCGTATCACTAGGACAAGCAGCACAAGGACTTCCTATCTTGTAAAGCACTTGATCCACGATGTTACCTCTATAATTCATTCCCATTAATCTCAAATATAGAGTAAAATGCTACATACTTTGGATCATATAGACATATGACTGCGTAGGAAGATGTGCATTTAGCGATAGCACATCCAATGTCTCTGGTGTTGGCCCAACTGCAATCTGGAAAAGGAAGCTATTCAAGAAGTACGACAATGTCCTACATCTAAGACACCACATAATAGTTATGGTAAAAACTTTGACACCTTCGCATCAAGTTCCGTTATATCGACTTACAGAGATGCTGTTAAAAAGGTTGGCAATTTTGCTGGTTCATAATGATGTAGAACTTTGTAAAATGCGTTCAAGCAAAAGTTTATTAGCCAGAAAAGAGAACATGTCTAGAAATCTGTGCAAAATCGAATAACATACAGTGGCCTAAAATTTAAAAGAAGGAATTCCCGTAAGGAAAAAAACTCTAGAA
Source organism: Cylicocyclus nassatus (assembly GCA_958299035.1). Lineage (NCBI taxonomy): Eukaryota > Metazoa > Nematoda > Chromadorea > Rhabditida > Strongylidae > Cylicocyclus > Cylicocyclus nassatus. The sequence goes on from CATQJL010000305.1 coordinate 31,806,219, forward strand.
AAGAGAAAATAAATAGTTGTACGCAGCTACTTTTGCACACAGAGTCCAAGAGCGCTGTCGCATGTCGAATCACTAGGACAAGCAGCACAAGGACTTCCTATCTTGTAAAGCACTTGATCCACGATGTTACCTCTATAATTCATTCCCATTAATCTCAATATAGAGTAAAATGCTACATACTTTGGATCATATAGACATATGACTGCGTAGGAAGATGTGCATTTAGCGATAGCACATCCAATGTCTCTGGTGTTGGCCCAAGCGATCTGAAAAGGAAAATTAAGCAATAATCTTGCGTAAGAAACTCTGTGTTCCCTTCAACCTACTTTTCCCATTATGGACTTTTCTAATGCCTAAACTTTATAGCGTGCCTAGATAACATTTTTGAACAAGACTCATTCTTACTTGGGTGTACGTTTCTACAGGCTGATCCACATGATTACTACGGAATGTCACTTGCATTCCTGGCCCATTGCTGTCCGTACGAACTACTTTCCACCAATTTGTCACAGCCTATATATTTGCATTTTACAAAGTTCTACATCATTATGAACCAGCAAAATTGCCAACCTTTTTAACAGCATCTCTGTAAGTCGATATAACGGAACTTGATGCGAAGGTGTCAAAGTTTTTACCATAACTATTATGTGGTGTCTTAGATGTAGGACATTGTCGTACTTCTTGAATAGCTTCCTTTTCCAGATTGCAGTTGGGCCAACACCAGAGACATTGGATGTGCTATCGCTAAATGCACATCTTCCTACGCAGTCATATGTCTATATGATCCAAAGTATGTAGCATTTTACTCTATATTTGAGATTAATGGGAATGAATTATAGAGGTAACATCGTGGATCAAGTGCTTTACAAGATAGGAAGTCCTTGTGCTGCTTGTCCTAGTGATACGACATGCGACAGCGCTCTTGGACTCTGTGTGCAAAAGTAGCTGCGTACAACTATTTATTTTCTCTTTTCTAGAGTTTTTTTTCCTTACCGGGAATTCCTTCTTTTAAATTTTAGGCCACTGTATGTTATTCGATTTGCACAGATTTCTAGACATGTTCTCTTTCTGGCTAATAAACTTTTGCTTGAACGCATTTTGTAAGCATCTATACGCAGCCAGTGATTAAAAGCTGATATTTGGCGAAGGCGAATTGTTAAGCGACTGCGAAGGGCTTGTTCAAGCACCTTTTATCATTGGAGCTCACAACTCATAATCCCCTCGTATGTGACCGTCTTTGTCTCAAAGTAGCTTTCAGGGCTTACCACTTTGCTGGTTTACGTCTCTTATTCAAAATTTACATCGACCCTTGGTTCGCCTATAATCAAAAAGGTCGACTAACTAAGCTATAATCTATTAAGCATTGTATAGCATTGTATGAATAAGCGGGTATTTGGCGTATCAACAATTAGTTAAGTTTGCAAGCAAAGACATGTGTAGGCAACAGTCAATATCGCTTCACTTTGGTTTCCGTCTTTTGTCATATGTCTATTTGAGTGTGATGGTGACGACGCACTAGGTAACACACTCCAACATTAAAGGCAAACCTTATTCTTACGACATGGGTAGGGGTAGAGCTGTGACCCAAGACAGACACTTGAAATGTCTGTATTGCGTTTCAGATGAGGTTATCCGGAGCTGAGGCACAAACGCAAGACTGTGAAAGCGCCTTTTGCTCCAAAAATCTTCGCATTAACCTTTGGGAAAAGCGCCATCTACACTATTTTCCATCGCCACATCGATAATGTTTGGCTGCGTCAGCCTTTGGCCGCCTCTGTAACAGGTAAGGGCATGGTCCATCCTCGAGTTCCTGGACATCGAAGAAAGCTTCGGCGTCTCCCCATCGGCGTTTTCTTGCTTATGACATACTATTACACCTTATAAACTATAAAATTCATTTATAAATCCTAAATCCCATCCAAACTAGCCCTAGACACCAAAACCCCACTCAAAACTTATATTTTGGGAAAAGGAAACACCATCAGAGTTATATTTGTTCAAGTGTTAAATGTTTTTTGTTAAAGTAACAAAAGCAAGTTCTAGGGGTAATACTACGCAGGCAAAAATACCGGACGAGCGGCGCCAATAAAAGACTCCCGACAAGCGGCCACATTAAACGACCGAGCGCACTCATAATCAGTCACCGGTGAGCTTGCAGTTTGGGATAACCTGCAGGCGGACAAATTCGGAGATCTCTCAAGGACTCTCAAGGAGATCGCAAATCCATCTACACAAGGTGAGTTATCAATGTGTACACCACTTGCTTATATGCAGTTATCCGACAAGTTCGTCAGTTTTTATCCTAAGTTATTGTATCTGTTTCACAGGAATGCCTCTGCGCTCATATTATCTCCTTAGTTTCGCCTCCGACTTCATTCATTATTACCCCTTCTATGTTATTGTTTGATCATTTCTGCCTATACTCAGACAGCGGATAGGACCCCTCCGCCGGAGAAATGGCAGGGTCGCGGAGTTTCCCCAGCGGTGGGTCTGCCACTCGTCCGCCGGAGCCCTCCCATTTCTGCTCCGGATACCTCCCATTTTCTGCTCCGGATACCTCCCATTTTCTGCTCCGGATACCTCCCATTTTCTGCTCCGGAGACCTCCCATTTTCTGCTCCGGAGCCCTACCATTTTCTGCTCCGCAAGTTTGCCGCGGCATACTGTAATTAGCTCTAATTAAGCTCCAAACCCCAATTATGTCTCTAAACCCCACCCAAATTAGCCGAATACGACCCTCAACCCCGTTCTTTACCCCCTCCCTCTCACCCCTAGCGTTTGTGGATAGAAGATAGAAGAATGAAGAAACAAGACATTTATTTCAAATTAACTGCAAACAATCTCCTGCAAATTGCAAAACAAAACTTAGCAGCTACAAAACGGACAACAAAGCAGTAAAGCAGTAAAGCGATAAGGTACGTCTGGTTCTGACTACGAGCATTTTCAAGACGGCAAGAAACCTCTGAAAATCGGATGAAGAGCAAATAATGCCAAACACATGAGCACACAAAAAATCCCTTACCGCTGAATATTGTGATAGTGAGATGAGGGTACGAGTTGGCAAGGTTCTGACAAACAGCCTGCTGATCCATAGGGAAACAATGGCCGTGCGAATTTAACTACTGGCGATTTCAACTGCACAGCTGGAGAAGACGCCATGTTTCCTTCGGTAGACGCCTTTTAAAAAAGGAAGACTCATTTTTAAAGAAATTGTCTCTTGAGAATCTCAATCATATGGACTGCAGCATCTGTGACAACCGCGATATAAATTCGCACGGAAAATCTCGGCGAGAGAGTACACGACTGTATTATAGATCCCAACTGGTCATCGACTTGGAACAGTAGTCAAAACCAGGCGTAGAGGGATTGCGCAGCTGCTGTGACTGCACAAACTTCGCTAAAAATGTCTGGCTGAGGTTGTCCTTCAGAAAGGATGGAAATCAAGTGGTGCGCACTTGCATATGCTGAAACTGAGAATTCAAAAAAGTACTCAAAGTTGAAGTTCAGTAATCATAATGAAATAATCACGATTAAAATTGGGATTTTCTATTTTGCGTAAAAGGCCAGGACACAATTACGAACAAACTTTAAACATCAGAATTTAGCGGTTTGGACTGGAGACGCCTGTTCTCAAACTTACATCAGTGGGATAAAACTAGAGACTTGCCTGTATTTGAACACGGTGCATGTACTCGATTACATGTTTTCCCTCTTCCGCGTTGCAAGGTCATGACCTCATAAAGGTTTCCTTCGAGCAGAATGCCGCAGGCACATTAAGGTTCTAACCTACATCTTGGCTACAAGCTATATACCTGTTGGCGCGACCTTGTCAGTCACATATCCATACATGATTAGTGATGTCGTATAAAATGTCTATGTACTGGCTTGAACTCGTTATCTAACCATTCACTTTGAACATATTACTGAACTTGAACTTAGATTTTGAAAAGTTGTTTGAAAAAAGTGCTCTTTGTGCTTTGTTTTGCGAACAATCATAGCTATGCAGAAGAACAACCTCGAACACATAGAAATCCCAATTTTGATCGTGATTGGTTCATTACGATTACTGAACTTCAACTTTGAGTACTTTTTTGAATTCTCAGTTTCAGCATATGCAAGTGCGCACCACTTGATTTCCATCCTTTCTGAAGGACAACCTCAGCCAGACATTTTTAGCGAAGTTTGTGCAGTCACAGCAGCTGCGCAATCCCTCTACGCCTGGTTTTGACTACTGTTCCAAGTCGATGACCAGTTGGGATCTATAATACAGTGAGAACACGAGCACGAGAGCTCGAAAGCATTTCGCAGCAACAGCACTTGGCTGACTATAGCACTAAGACATTAACCAGTCTAGCAGGTGGCTCAATTGCGTGATATTCCGTATTACTTCAGATACTCTTGAATAAGACGATTCAGTTGAGAAACACTTTCACCATTGAAGAGATATAACCAATTTCAAACAAGAAAGAGCATAATATGAAAGATAAACAAAAGAAGAAGGACCATAAAAGTGATTTCCAACATAAACATACCGTAGTATTCGCACTTGACACAAGTTTTTCCAACCAGCCATATAAATAACCATCTTCACCAATAGATTTCTGAGCTTCAAATATTCTACCACAGCTGAGTAGACGTGTCATAGCTAAGGCCGCCTTTTGCTCCACGTATGAACCAACCTTAATGAAAAAGGTTAAATAAATAGCGATGCATAGAACAGCAACATGAAAACATACATCATTTTCCCTATTCTTTTTATCTGCTGCTATCGTTCTGCTGCACCAGCCGATGAATAGATAAAATAGGCTTTGCTTCTTTTCATCCGGAATGAGACTGCCACGATTTTCTGGACTAACATTATCAATGATCACAGCAATAAGTTTGGAATAGTGTAGCCGCATCATCGTCACCACTGCTATGTCATGATCCTGATATAATCTTGCTTGTTATCAAGGACTATATTTCAACGTAAAAACTGCATACCAGATCGCTTTCGAGGTTTTCTCTCATCGAGTCGATGAAATCGAGTATGAGTGGACTCAGACTGCCCAAACTATCTATCATTGCGGAATCCAATAATCTACGGAATACAGCCACCTGATAAGGTATCGATATTGAGGGGTACGAAAAAGTTTAGATATACCTTCCAAATACCGCTAAATCCACTGCACCTAAAAAAGCAAGCTTTCTGACTGAAACGGGAAGAAAACTTCATTTGGACTTTACTCGAATTATATACTTTCGAAAATTGTTGTTGTTTCGAAAATCCAGAATTAATCACAAAAACTACTCCATCAGTAGTCAACGATGTCTCAGCAAGTCGAAAAGAGCCAAACACTAAAAGTGATTGAGTGCATCCGCACGAAAATTTGAAACAAACCTGAAAACGAGGAATTTACAACAACATAAACGCCAACGCGACGAAGAGCAACGCGGAAAAGAAAAAACGGTAAGAAACGCGGAGAAACAACAAAATCAAAAAAAAACGACTAAAATATGAAGAAAGAGGGTAAACAGAGGACTCATCACCGTGGAGTTAGACGTTTGCTTGCTACGCGCCAAATCGATACGCAGCCTGCTCCGGAGCCCTCCCATTTGTGCTCCGGGGCCCTCCCATTTCTGCTCCGGATACCTCCCATTTTCTGCTCCGGATACCTCCCATTTGTGCTCCGGACCCCTCCCATTTTCTGCGGCGCGGCTCTTCCAAATCTGGCGGACTCGCGCCAAGCAAATTTCTCCAGCGCGGCTCTGCCAAATCTGGCAGAGCCGCGCCGGAGAAATGGCGTACCTTTGCAGCAGGGCCGGAGAAGCGTCCCATTTGCCTGCCAGTGATGTCACCGCGACGGACCGCCCATTTGCCCCGCTCTCATTGGTCAACTGGGTCCGGCGCGACTCTGGCAGATTCGGACTGTCCGGCGGAGGGGTCCGGTCGATTGTCTGAGTATTTTGTGCTCTTCCATCGTCTTCCTCAATCATCTTCATGTTGTGTTCATTGCCTTGCAACCGAATTTGTCCGCCTGCAGGTTATCCCAAACTGCAAGCTCACCGGTGACTGATTATGAGTGCGCTCGGTCGTTTAATGTGGCCGCTTGTCGGAAGTCTTTTATTGGCGCCGCTCGTCCGGTATTTTTGCCTGCGTAGTATTACCCCTAGAACTTGCTTTTGTTACTTTACGTTTTGAACAAATATAACTCTGATGGTGTTTCCTTTTCTCAAAATATAAGTTTTGAGTGGGGTTTTGGTGTCTAGGGCTAGTTTGGATGGGATTTAGGATTTATAAATGAATTTTATAGTTTATAAGGTGTAATAGTATGTCATAAGCAAGAAAACGCCGATGGGGAGACGCCGAAGCTTTCTTCGATGTCCAGGAACTCGAGGATGGACCATGCCCTTACCTGTTACAGAGGCGGCCAAAGGCTGACGCAGCCAAACATTATCGATGTGGCGATGGAAATAGTGTAGATGGCGCTTTTCCCAAAGGTTAATGCGAAGATCTTTGGAGCAAAAGGCGCTTTCACAGTCTTGCGTTTGTGCCTCAGCTCCGGATAACCTCATCTGAAACGCAATACAGACATTTCAAGTGTCTGTCTTGGGTCACAGCTCTACCCCTATGTCGTAAGAAAAAGGTTTGCCTTTAATGTTGGAGTGTGTTACCTAGTGCGTCGTCACCATCACACTCAAATAGACATATGACAAAAGACGGAAACCAAAGTGAAGCGATATTGACTGTTTGCCTACACATGTCTTTGCTTGCAAACTTAACTAATTGTTGATACGCCAAATACCCGCTTATTCATACAATGCTATACAATGCTTAGTAGATTATAGCTTAGTTAGTCGACCTTTTTGATTATAGGCGAACCAAGGGTCGATGTAAATTTTGAATAAGAGACGTAAACCAGCAAAGTGGTAAGCCCTGAAAGCTACTTTGAGACAAAGACGGTCACATACGAGGGGATTATGAGTTGTGAGCTCCAATGATAAAAGGTGCTTGAACAAGCCCTTCGCAGTCGCTTAACAATTCGCCTTCGCCAAATATCAGCTTTTAATCACTGGCTGCGTATAGATGCTTACAAAATGCGTTCAAGCAAAAGTTTATTAGCCAGAAAAGAGAACATGTCTAGAAATCTGTGCAAAATCGAATAACATACAGTGGCCTAAAATTTAAAAGAAGGAATTCCCGGTAAGGAAAAAAACTCTAGAAAAGAGAAAATAAATAGTTGTACGCAGCTACTTTTGCACACAGAGTCCAAGAGCGCTGTCGCATGTCGTATCACTAGGACAAGCAGCACAAGGACTTCCTATCTTGTAAAGCACTTGATCCACGATGTTACCTCTATAATTCATTCCCATTAATCTCAAATATAGAGTAAAATGCTACATACTTTGGATCATATAGACATATGACTGCGTAGGAAGATGTGCATTTAGCGATAGCACATCCAATGTCTCTGGTGTTGGCCCAAGCGATCTGAAAAGGAAAATTAAGCAATAATCTTGCGTAAGAAACTCTGTGTTCCCTTCAACCTACTTTTCCCATTATGGACTTTTCTAATGCCTAAACTTTATAGCGTGCCTAGATAACATTTTTGAACAAGACTCATTCTTACTTGGGTGTACGTTTCTACAGGCTGATCCACATGATTACTACGGAATGTCACTTGCATTCCTGGCCCATTGCTGTCCGTACGAACTACTTTCCACCAATTTGTCACAGCCTATATATTTGCATTTTACAAAGTTCTACATCATTATGAACCAGCAAAATTGCCAACCTTTTTAACAGCATCTCTGTAAGTCGATATAACGGAACTTGATGCGAAGGTGTCAAAGTTTTTACCATAACTATTATGTGGTGTCTTAGATGTAGGACATTGTCGTACTTCTTGAATAGCTTCCTTTTCCAGATTGCAGTTGGGTTTCTGAAGAACTGCAGTTATAAAGGCCTTAGATACAAGAGCAGATTTGTTTGGATGGATTCGCATCATAGAAAACGCCATTACCAATTTTATGATATTTGCTCCATTTGGTAGATATTTTCCGCTCGGTCTTTGAACTTGGCCTTTTGCGAGAATGCTCCTACAAGATTATTTATTGTTGAAAATTACCGTAAAATACGATCAAGGAAACGGATTTCTTCAAAAAAAAAAAAGCATCATAACCTTCTGTAGTTCTGCGTGTCAAGGAATTGCATCCTGAGCTCATCGGTCATTCCTTCATAGTCTGTACACATAATGCTTGTTCCTTAAATTGCATTAGTAAGGGGACTACCAATCTTTTTCCGGAGTAGGGAAACGAGGTTATTGATGTATTGATGATGACTGTGATTCGAAAAAAATTACTGGATTCAAGAAATTGTAAGCGTGTGCGAGCAATTAGCACATATTTTTTCCGTTGACTCATTTTAGTTTCGTTTAAAGATTGTCTCGGGATTAAGTTCTTGGTTATAATTTTGATAAGATTTTTCGGAATTATTCTAACTTGCAGAATTGGTGCAAATTTTTTGGTTTTCGACAACTTAGTTGTAAGCCGAGACTGAGCACATCTACTAATTTTTTGGACACGTTTTGACCGTTTGGCATACACTTAAAAAAATCAAAATTTCGTTTGCGATGAAAGTGAAAATCAAATTTTGTCGTTTACAAATGTAAAATAAATTTGATGTATTTCACGCTGCTTCGACCATTCTTTGCTGTAATAATAAGTGAGATTGAACAAATTCTTTGCTGCCTTCTGTGATGCTATATAGAGTGCTTAGTGCTTCGCTAGAGAGTAAACAAAATGCATGGTCATGTTGAAAGTGCAGAACTGCTACTTGATTATTCACAATGTCGTGATGGGTTAAGCCTTTCAGCATATCTGTTGAAGTCGGTTTCATCAAAGACCTGACTTATTTCAACAAAGACCTGACTTATTGACTTACTTCAAATTCCGCAAATAAGTACCTGTGGGTAGCTCGCCAGGATAGGAAGAAGCCGTTGTTGCATTTGCAGCTGTAGTACTAACTGCAGTAGTAACTACAGTTGTGGCTTCAGTTGTGGCCTCTGTTGTGGCCTCTGTTGTGGCCTCTGTTATGGTCGCTGCGGCCGTTGTTTCCACGGGCTCCTCGCATAAGCCTATTGCTGTGTTGCACTTCGTATTCGGTGCGTTGGGACAATCTGTATCAGCTGCACAGGGCGCTCCCACTTCGTAGATCGTTTCATCATCACCAAGTGCACTATAAATTTATAACATTTGTAGCGATTTATAGTGTCATGTTCTATTGTACTGCTTCACAGCCACTCTGTTTATAATCCTTAAAGGTAAGTAATCTGGTCCTAAAAGTGAAACTGCATACTGCAAAATTCGCTTCAAACTTGGATTTTTCTTACCGGTCATATCGAAGAGGGGCTTTGCCACTTCAGAACTTAATGACAATCGCATATGAAGAAAATGATAAAAATAACTTTTGCATCTTGATGGAATGCGTAGATATACAGCTAGATATTTCAAAGCATAATTTATACGGTTCCGAAAGAGTAGCTGAGCTCCTCACTCTAAGGTAGAGTACTTTTTCTTTTCAATGCAAAAAAGCAACCCTACAAAACTCCTCAGATGTTGCCCAATGTTTACTTGCTTACATACCGCATGTTCATATTGTTCCATCGTTACTCTCTTTTGACTTGAAACTGTAAAACTGCGCGCTGGTGTCAAAATGTGCTCCGAAAATTACCGTTCTCTGAGCTGAGAGTTTGAACGAATCAAGAAAACTCAGACATCTCATGGTTCTGTTTTGCTCATCTGCGCGCGAGCCTATAAAGCAGCGATTGGAATCGTTTGAGCGATGTTTATTAGAGCCGTTTTAAATGAACATGTGTGTCGCTGCACTCATGTCAACCTTTGGCGTCCCCATCCTGGATTCTAAAAGCAGACCTCCTCCCAGGTAAATGTTTTCGGTGCTTTCTCCATGTTTTCATTATCTTTGACGAGTTTCTACAAAATGGTGTAAGCATTGGCAATCGATTAGCCTCTTGCGTAATTGTGATTGCAGTGTAAGGACGCCAAATTGGACGTTGTGTGCAATACACCCTTGGTCAGATGCAATGACTCGACTATAAGTTGCATTCGTAGCAGCATAAACATGCAGCAACATCTTAGACCTTACACATACACAGTTGCGGATTGCCGATTTCGTTACGATCTATAAATATCTCGCCTAAATCCTGAGTTTGTTGATCTTACTGTAAAAAATCAAAAAAAATGGAAGAGCAAATTGCACTACAGTCATGAATGCATGCAAATTTAAGCACTTTACAAATACACCAAGTCTTTCGATTATGTGTAGGCGATTCCTCGCACGCAAGGACAGTGCGCCGCCACGGGCGCTGTCTTCGTCTTGTTGATCGAGCACTCTCTCATCCCTCCTGCCGTCTACGGCCCCTCTAATGCAAGAACTATCTAAATCGGAAGCAGCTGAATCCAATTTGCGCGTGTGATGAATCTTCTATCATAGTTCAATACCTAGTTTGCAAGGGAGAAGTTTTGCAATTTCTATCCGCCAAGTATCCCATAAAGAAAAGCTTACTCTTTGTCCGTAAGGCAGAACACGAATGTTTGACCATCAGCGGAACACGGTAGCTCTGCACAGCCGATCTTTTGCGTATCAGCTCGCATGAGCTGAAATACTTTGTCAATGCATTGTTGACATTATGGCAAACCTTAGTTGTATTGAAACTAACATTCGCGAAGTTTTTGATAGGATCGGCATCTGTCCCCGCAGGCATCGCGACTTCAGTAGACGTTGGTTGAGGTGCGCCGCCTGGCCACTCTTGCGCTTTTACCTCATTGAGCCACTTGCTCACCACAACACTCACAGGATACTCGTCTTTATCAGCATCGCTGAAATTTTCGTCATGATATGAATAAAGTGCATACCGAAGCACAGTTTCTTAATATACGGACATAAATATACAATCGAGTAGATTTTCCCGCTTAATATAATGTGCTCGCACTGCAGATAAAATGCGGTAAAGTTTACGTGTGAACAACTAGCCACGCCAGTAATATCGTCATTTTGCGCGCGCAATTGGCCGGCGTCAGAGGCGTAGCTATTTGTTCACGCAAAAATTACCGCATTCCACCTGCAGTGCAAGTATACTATCGTCCCCTCCACAGTTGCTGCTACCCTTGGTCTGCGTCTCAGACCTGCCACGGGTGGCTAACATGTTTGCGACGTGGCAACAACATGTTTGCAACATAGCACAACATGTTGGCAGAACATTTTGGCCACGCCAACATGTTGCTGCATGTTGCCAACGTGTTGCTGCCAACGTTACCAATGCGTTAGTCACACGTGGCACGTCCACGACGCCAGAAGGGTAGCAGCAAATGTGAAAGGGACGGCGGAGAGTCTACTAGGTTGTCCCACAAGTTTTTTCATACTGCCGTCAAATTAATATTTTTCGACATTTAGGGCACCTACAAGGGTGCAAGTTTATGGTAATTTTGAGCCAATTAGTTATAAATCACATATTTGCGAGGAACAAAGAGCTGCTACAGGCAGAATTTGAAAGTTAAGCGCATTACTTTTTCACGACTTATAGCCATCAGAAAAATGCAGCAAACATAAGGGCTACTGCATGACGAAGGCGCAGAAGCGCTTTTGGCTGAGCGGGAGCAAACGAGGCGCGCGAGTATCTTTACCGTTGTAAATCCTGCGCCTTGTGCGCTGTGGCTAATAAAGCCGCATTCTCGCCCAAAGATATTGCGCCTTCGTCGTGCAGCAGCCTACATGTATAAAGACTTGATGGGGAGAGTATATGCGTGAGCGAACGTGAAATCTACAAAATTGTTCTGAACTGAGATACGATTAGTTTTTTGGGAATTAAGAAGTTTTCTCATATAAGCTTGAAACTCAATGTCAATGCGGATGCTTGGTGCTAATTTTAAAACGCCATTTGTAGAGCTTGCTCGGTTCTGTCGAATGATACCCAGCATTCTATTAGGAATACAAAAAAAAAACTAACTTATATTGGTGAAAAGCAGATATGAAAAGACTTGTGGGACAACTTAGTTCTTGACTGTAAATAGTGATGAATGTGCATTATTATTCATTATTCGTTTGAGCGTTTGAAAGTTTTCCGAATCAGATGGAACTACCAGTGTCAAATCTTTCAGTAAGGCTCGCTTGTTAACAATGACGGCTCTACAAGAATCGCAGATGAAAAGTCTGTTCGTGATTACTTACTCATAGTAAAAGCCTGTGTTTCCGGTATCAGCGGAAGGTGCTGCCGCAGGTGGGCAAGTGGTTCCCAATTTGTCTAACGCAGCTTTCTCCAGATCGCAATCCCAGGCCTAAGTTCTTATTCAATAGCTACTAAACAAGCTTTATAGTTTATCGTTTAATTATCTCAGACAATCGCAAAATAGTTCAGGGGAAAAAGTTCTATAACTTCCTGGGGGACACTCCTATTGGAGCTGCCAGGGGTGCGGCCAGGCAGGGCGGGGCCACCCACATGGCCCAACAGGAGCGTCCGCCGCAAGAAGCTTAATATTTCAGTTTTCCCCGAAAGTATTTTGCAGTTGTCTAAGACTATTTGAGGAACGAAAGGGCCAAGCCATAACAGTTGTAGTATTTTTATGCACAATTTGAGGGTTCTAACTGAGCCTAAGCGCTGATACTTTTAGGACGTTTTTGATGCACTTACAAGTTTGTTCATCAGCTTTGCATTTGGGAGGGTTTTCGGAGTAGTAGCTCCGTCTTTCACCTCTCCTTTTGCCAACTTCTTCCGTCTATTGTTGATTATATCTAATATGTTTGCACTGATATAAGATTCCTCGAGTTTGCCACCCTTATCAGCGCATAATGCTGTAAATGGTCATGCTGAAGTATAGCATCGTTGAATTCCAAAACCAACCTTCTGAAGAGCCTGAAGGCACTAATACTGCCTAAAGAAATGTCTGTCTGTTGCAGTATAGAGGGTTTTATGAGGGCCTTGAGAAAGAATGACTTACCGTTAAAGGTAATATCAATAAGAAGAACATTTGTAAGGATTTTGAAACTGCGTGAGATTTGCCCGCTTTTATACATGCTCTGTGGGCGTGACCGCACGTTTTACGTAATTTTGAACTTTCAGATGTCTGTTTGATCTGATTTGACTATATGATCTCTTCCACCAGGAAAATCTGTTTCGAAATATTTGATCAATGAGGTGCTATCTGTTGCGATACACAAAAATACTGTAACGATCTTTTCAGATACTCAGCATCCATTTTGCTTCATCTTAAAGAAGAGGACTTGACTCTTTTTTATCATCTTCAATCTGCGAGGGACCTTTCAAGAACAAGTAGAGACCATAGAAAACTTAAAATTTCCGAAACGAATTCACTCTTCACATGTACAATACATGCTGCCAACCAAACTGCTCTCGATCTATGAGCAAGCTATAGATGCATTTACTTGCTTACGACTAGCCATATGGAGAAAGATGAAGCTTCAGAAAACAATTTATCAATTGGTTATAGACTTGCTCTTTCGGTATTTTTTTTCATAGTGCCCTATTTTCTCATTCAACATCGTCCATCATGTCAGTCCTTTTTGTGAGAGTATTACCGAAATGACGGCGGTATGAGAAGTTGTTGAGATGGTGCAAGCACAAACATGACACTTGTGTGGCAACTACCAAAAGCAGAAGTAAATAAGGGGAGGGGAGAGGGGACCCACCCAACCCATCTGGTTTTACTATCGAGGGGTAGTCCACCATAACATAAAGCAGCAGGAAGTCAACAAGGTTGCACACCTTGTGATTGGCATATGTTATTGTTCTTGGAAGTATGTGAAGGCTGGTTGAATCTGTTAATAGCAATCAACAAAAGATATTTGTGAATGCACAAACAGAACTCGAAAGTAAGGAGTTTTTATAGGTTAAGAGCTCTCGTCGAACTCATGCTTGACCTAAACTCTTGTGCTTACAGTAAGTTTTGAGGCGAACTAAATAAATCTGTTAAAACATGGAGACTTTTTCCATACTTTCCCTTTCTTAAAGCGAGAAGAAACACAAAAACAAGGGAAAAACTGAAAAAGCTCAATTTCTGGTGTATTAAGAGTGGAGCTTAGGCACCCGGTACCTAGACCCCTATGCAGAAATATTCGTAGCCAAGTAACTTAGTCTTTGAAATCACAGAACGGACCAACTTTCTGCAGTATCAAGGACGCTATTTCGCTCGCCGAGCGCGACCCGGGCGGAGGTTCGAACAAAGTTTTTGGTTACGACACAAGCTACTGCTTGCGCAAAGCTTGACTAAGGATGCCAAACAGTTCTAGGCTCATCCTTGTGACAAAGTGATGGATTGCGATGAGCTATGTATACAGGATGTTTAAAAAGTATGTAGACCTGTTTGATCGTTGATATTTCTTACCAAAGACTCTTCTGCTTACCTTCAAGTACCATTTTGATTTTGTACACTTCAACTTAGATTTACATTATAGAGCGATTCGTCGGATGCTTTTTATTGATATAGGATTACGGTAGAAAGTTCCAGCTTTTGCGCCATTGTGATTTCGCTGTAGGTTGAAAATAAATTTCAAAACTTTAAAACATTGTGTGCCAGTGGCGCCCCCCCCCCCCAAGAATGGGTCGCGAAATTTTTGAATGTTACTCAAATGTGTTATAAAAATGTGCAAAGGACTTGTCTTTACTTGTAAATTGAAATAATTTTTAAAAATTTTTAAAAATACAAATTAGTAAAAAAACTACCTAACTTTTCACAAGTTCCTAAAGCTTTCGAACGTTGTAATCACAAATTCAAGGGCACAGAAAAATACCATATTATACTTGGCGCAACTCAGAGAGAAACTTTTATGGTAATGTGCTAATCTTATTAGTTTCAGCAACACTAATTGGTCTAGTGTGAGTCTTTTCAAACTGTTTCGTTCTGACGTGGAATACAGCTCCCAATGACTTAAAATGCTCTTCAAAATTATTACCTTAATCTTACAGTAATGGAAAGCATCGGTGATGATCTATAGTGTAAATCTAAGCTGAAAGCAGCTTTACAAAACGGTTAATGAAGTTAGGCAAAAGCTTTTTAGACAAAAGGGATATCACCAAACAGTGTATACATAAATTCAGAACCCCCCTAACACCCTATACATTGTAACATCATTTATATATATATAAAACTCAAAAATTGTCAGTTTGGAGGGTATGTGCGTTATAGAAACGCCACTGCTCAACCGATTCAGCTGAAACTTTGCACACATATGTTTTCGACCCCTTCGTTGGGTCCTTCTATCGATTTATTGATTTGTTTAGGTTTTTCTAAGGAATTGAGGGTTTATCATGTTCAATCACATTTTACCATAGTCTGTAAAGAAGGGCGGTGAAGCTCATTTTCATCTCAGGATCACGAGGATGCGGTTTTGAAGCGGGTTCCAGGGTAAGTCATCCACAACATATAAGAAGGGGGGGGGACTTGCAGTACAGGTGACTAATGGCCCGGGCTGGACCGGGAAAGCCAACTAGTAACTTATAATAACGGGCTAAGGATGTTTACGTGACTTTGTGTGTCTGTCTGTGTGTGTGAGAGTGTGTCTGTTACGAAATTCGTAGAGAGTGTTCCAGCCAACCTCCTGGGGTCAAATTTTGCACAGCGCATGCTACCCGCATGAAAGTCTAACATGCAAAAGCACGAGCAGATTCTTTTAAGTGGATCACTCAGAAACTGCGCGTCAAACGTATCCACTTTGCATTTGGGTCGCATAATTGGGTCCGTAATTCCACTTTTTGCAAATCAGTGGATGTTTATGCCAAGTAAAAGCGCAAGCCATGAACTTAGACTCAAAAAAGTGATCAAAAGTCCATTACTTTAGAAAAACGGCGCCAAAAAATATTGGCTGCATAAATGGTCAATTTGCCAAGGTTTTACCAAAGCATTTGACGAGATTTTTGCACAAAGATCTAGCTCACGGTGACTGCTGTTCTTATTGCAACTGTCAAGACCATGAGAAAATCCAAAACCTGTAAAGTTGTGCGTTTGTTCTCCTGAAAAAATTCTCATCCATGCGAAATCACCGATTTCACATAAAAAGCTTTCGGAATGAGTAGTTGTTTACATTTTGTTTGTGATAGTCGGCATTGCTCGGTGAGTTCCAATGCCATCATTATGCGAGAATGAGTAGGGCTTAGATAGAGCCAGTGCGAGCCTCTGCGAAGCAGAGGTGAAGCACTGGTGTGATAATAAGATCGGAAAAAATCAGAACCTTTTGAACTACGGGATGCAGTAATGCAGTTGAAATAAGTATAAAAAAGCTTTAACGTTTTCTTTGACTTTGCTCAACAAAAAGATATAGATGCAACCAGTCTAATCATGTTTCCAAAAATTTAGCTCTGTCAGATTTTTGTAAACTGAAAATCATGATTGCATTAAGATATAATTGTTTTGAGAACTTTGCAGACTTTCTGCAATTTCAACCGCTATCCTTTACTGTTTACTCCTGCACAAGGAACATCCTTCGCCTTTAGAGTAATCTTCATTATTGTCATCTCAAGCAGGGATTTCTCTCTATATCCCTTACATCCTTCCCCTCTTCACAATTATCCAAGTATGACCTTCTACTTTGGAATTCTCATACAAGTTATTTTTTAGAAATAGCTGTAACGCTTCTTCAAGTTGAATGCAGTCACAGTAATTAGAATCGTTGAGTTTTCTCGTTCAGCAATTTGGCTCTTGGTAGCTAAAAATTTTACTTGATGCAAATCAAGTTGATCCGTGAGGATGCAGTCATTCTCAGTTGTACTGTCTCTTGTTCGTTGCAGCAATCCAAACCTCGGCCTCATTTGTTTCGACAAAACAGGTTGTTACTGAACGCTACTTTCACCATTAAAATTTTTTTCTGGAATATTTGCGCACTAACCCGGAACAACATAATTAGTTGAAGCACATACATGAAACATCTGTGCAAATAAGAGTATGCCTTTGATTTTTGTAATTCCCTAAAACAAATATTATACAAATATGTTATATATTATTACAAAAAATATATAAAGCGTTACTTTGACCCCAAACCATTATCTGTTGCTTTTTATGCATTTATGAAGAGACTGTACACAGATTGTGCAAATTTGACTTTGGCCGTTGGCAATTCTTTAGGTCGCTACTGTAAGGAATGGAGTAACGTTGTTTTTGGAAAATTGATTCGAGACGATGCATGGGGAGGGGGGGGGGGGGTTACTGTAATGATGTGCTGTTGCCTAAGCTTTGTCCTTTTTTATTATCTCATGTTCGAAGAGCTGTTCCAGGAGATTTTCCTATTTGATGCGGTGATGATTTTATCGCTAGAAATCACTTTTTTTGCTTCCTGACACGTATGGATTTGTGATAAAATCATCAATTTACCGAAGTTGTTGGCCTAATAATAACAAAAAATACGACCTCAACTCCTCCACAATGCGTTATCCAAGTGAAACCCTTGTATCGCTCACGATCACTTTTCCGAAGAAATCGTTTTATACAAATCTGTTGAAAATTGTTCGAATGATAAGTTCTTCTCTTTCCGGTGGTAATGTTTATTGACCTGACGTGTTTCGACTAAGCAGGAAACGATGCTTGGTGACCCCGGCCATTCATAATGGTTTGTATATCAATAAATGCGCCTTTCAATGCTGGTTCGAATACTGTTTCCCATATCTGCGAAACGAGAACTGGATGGAGTTACAATCATTTTTTCCAAGGATGATTTGCCCTACTGCGGAGGGTCAAAATCATTGATAAAAAATTTTCTTTCCTCTTCAAATGCTGAATATGGTTTAGATAGGTATAAATACAACGTACATCTTTCAAGATTCTTCAAATGCTGAATATGGTTTGAATAAGTATAAATACAACGCACAACTTTCAAAATTCTCCTTAATAGCTTCAAACGGTAAAATAGACCAAATTGCGTGATTTTAATCACCTAAAAACGCAAATTTTTTACGAAAAAAGTTCATAACTGCCTTCACATGATCGTTTCGCAGATTTCGAGCACACATTTAGAATCGGTGTTTTGAGGTGAACCTTATGATATACATCGCACCAAATTGCCGAGGTCACCAGTATCTTTTCTTTGTCAGTCATTGTCTTCGGAGGTCTGAGAACAAATTGCAGTCTTATTTCATCCACGGAACGAAAACGTCAAACGCCAATTCCAGGCATTGCTGTTCAAACGTTGTCTCATACACAACTTACTGAGAAATTCATAGATGAGGAACGAACCTTGGTTTGGTGGGTACCAAGTGATTGGGGGGTAGACGAGTTGTGGAATAAGGTTTATTCGCACGGGCGTAGATTATTCGAGAAGAGTCTATAATACAGTCGGGGGCTCCTTATATACACGGATACGAGGCGGAGCTTGCCCGGGTACAAAGTACAACGTAGAAGAGGTACATGGCTTAAAAGGAGTTGCCGCCGTTCGGCCACACTCCTAGTGCACAGGTGCCAATCATTCTTGAGTGATTAGATACTCAAGAATGAATGGCGTACAATTGAGCCTATGGGAATCCCATAGGCGATGTGGAAAAATGGATTGATTAGGTTGATGATATAGAAATCATCAACACTCCGGGCGACTAGGGAAAAAAATCAGGTGAAGTTGATGAGACACATGTAATCGTTATAATGCAAGCATTGGTGATAGGATGAATCAAATCGTATATCAATTACAATTACAAAAATTTACACGCACATCAATGACAATTTTATAATTTTTGGGACACAAAAAATAGTGAAGGCTAACGCCGCTGCGATTGCGATGGTAGCTACGACGAGCATCTTCCATGACGAGAGTGCGACGCTGATGATGTGTCCAATGTCGGGATAGTTGTAGACATTGACGTATGAAGCTTCCTCGCTAGCATTCGTGAAGAGTACTCCGTTTTCGTGTGGGTGGTATGCCAGGATACCAGAGATGTTGAATACGTGGCTCTTCGTTCCGCATTTCAGTGAACATTTGTCGACATATTTAGCGGTGGTCGCTTGAAGTATAGCAACTGTCTGCATTGTGTTTTGATCGCAAAAGGCCGCATAGGTATTCTGCGTGCACAGTATCTCCACCATTGTTGGGTGCGGTGAATGGCAAGAGAAGGTAAGTCGTGCGCCGGTTATGCAGTTGTAGCATCCTTGAATCGGTGAAGCCGTGATGTCACAGTCTTCGTTGTTGACAACACTCGCTGTATTCCATTCCGCAGTCGTGCTGATAGTGACGTCGACTATGGATTTGTGGCTGACTCCAAGTACTCTTCCATGAGCTTCTTGTAGATGTAAGAATGAGGAAGATAGTGGCAGTCTGCTGTCCAATGATGTGGTCAGATCCGATATGTTCGTGTTCTTGCAGATACAGTTAGCCTGGTCATCCGTCGGGTAACATTTGCAAGTGTCTTCTACATGGCAAAGCGAAAGGTTTCGAGAGCTCTCCATCGTTGGGCATCTGAGCGCAAATACGTCGTCGTTGTCGACCAAGGCAGTTTCCGCTTTAGTGGTGTTGACGGCTTGCAAAAATACAGAGCTCAGTAGCGGAATCGTTGGCGTTGTCACGAATTCCAGTGTTAGGTTGGCGTCCTTTTGAGTGTGAGTAGTCTGCGCGGTGACTGTGGCTATATTCGTTTCTCTTCGTCCATTAACACTTGTGTAAGTGTATTTGATGATTGCCGATTCATCCCAAGTCGGGCAATGGAACACTTGGTAAACTGTTTCACTTTGCGGTTTTCCATATGAGCGGGAGAAGAGGCATCCAGGTAGAGGTAGAAGGCAACCACATCCGATGCTTCCACAAGACGAGGTGCACCTTGAGTATCCAGGAAATTCGTAGGTGTTGTGAAGTTCAGGTATGTAGGATCGTTGGCTAGTGTGAGCACATGTGTTGGATGAGCATGATCCAGAGAAATGGCATCGTTTTGCTGACTCGGTCACTATCTCGGCATCTCGGGTGTAGAACAAGACTACGGGATTGCACTGGAGTACGACGTGTTGGAGTTGTATCTCCATGCTGCCAACTGTCTTGTTATCATGTTGAATCCTGAAGCAAGCTTGAGGTCGGTGCTCACTCAAGGTTATCCTGTTTTCGATAGTGTAGCGACAGTTGAGCGTGTTATTGATCCTCATGCAAATGGTGTTCCTTGACGTGAGTGTGTGAGTGTACTGGCATGAATTGACTCCTGCGACGAGACATGTTGCAATAGCCACGAATGTGATCATCTTTGATTGGATTGGTAGAGATCGGGATTGTTTTCCTAGAAGCTCGGAAAGTCGATCATTCGCAGGAGCAACAGGATTTTCCGTTGGCATCTCGTTCTCGCTAGTTCGGCACAAAAGACGTTTTCCTTGAAGTCCAGTGTAGCAAATGAACCAGATGAGCAGCATCATAAGGTATGCGCAAACTGCTGTGATTGCTACCGCAGTGTTGGGGGCGCAGTGTGGATTTCGAATCAAGTCTGCACAAACTGTGCATTTGATCATGTCGCAAATGTCTCTTGGTGGGCAGATAATGGTGTCGGAGTACTGTGTTGCTCCGATCATGGTGCGCCATTGAACTCGATGTTCTGTTGTGCGGTACTTCGGCGGGAGTGCTATTTCGTTTATTCCTTTCTTCGTCGAGATTGTCAGACAATCCTTGTAGTTGAGACATAGTTGTGATTGTGATTCCGAAGTCGTGTTAACTTTTACTCCATGTTCAGAGCAGGATAGCACATTTGCGGATGCCGTATCAATGAGAAGAAGAGCTGTCAGGCATATTGTTATCATCACTGACTTGCTGATTTGTGAAGCGCTTCTCTTTATGGTGGAGGAATTAGCAGATGCGTAGTCCACAGGCTTTTTCGCAGCTCTCTGTGGTTGCTTGCGAGGTTCAGGTGCAGTTGTCGGTTTCTTCCTGAGCGCTTTTTTAACCTTGGCCACTATTCCTCCTTTTTGTGGCGTTGGATCCTGTCTCTCATCTTCGTGTTCTATCGTTGAACGAATTTCTAGGGGGACTATGCGATTGAGAGGTTTTTGAATCTCTCTTCCAGATGTGGTTCTCAAAATTGCGCTTCTGATTTCTCCATCTTTGCTTGGTACGAGTTGTGTTATAACTGCCATTGGCCAGTATCCTCTGTTCAACTGAGAGTCTTCGTCAAGCAGCACAACATCTCCAACTTCTGGTTTGCGATTCGTGGTTTTTCCATTCTTGAAGACATGGTGACGGTCGCGAAGTTCGAGGAGGTAGTCGTGTTTCCAAATACTCCAGAACTTTTTCGTTATCTTCTCGGTCTCCAAAAGAGCTGTTTTGGCTTCCTTTTGTAATGAGAGTTCTGGACCTATCCGGTAATCTGGATCGTGTTGATCGTCGTCGGCGGGTGTAAGTTGAGTGCTTCCAAGCCAAACGTCCTTATAGATGAAGTCCACTGTCTCAAGACTTGGCAAGAAGGGTCGTCTTCGCCTATGTGAGTCAATGGCCTTGAGTTGACGATGCTTTCGATTTCACATAAGGACGTTTGAAGAAGTTCGTCTGTTAATTTCCGTCGTCCGATAGTCTTCTGCATTGCTCTTTTCACTAGTCCAACCATTCTTTCCCACACTCCTCCCATCCATGGTGAAGCTGGAGGAATGAAGTACCAGCTGATGCGATGTTCGGCGAGGTATAGTGATAAGTGGTCGGATTCATCATTGTTGACGTTGTTGCTGAGTATCAGTTCGCTGAGGCGGAAATTGGCTCCATTGTCGCTAATGATCTTTTCCGGTACTCCTCGTCGTGCGATGAATCTCTTGAATGTGAGAAGAAAGCTTTTTGCAGAGAGGTCTGTAGCCACTTCCAGGTGTATCAGCCGAGTGACCAAGCATGTGTATAGTGCAACGTAGCGCTTCTCATCTTGTCCATTTGGCACCTTGATCAGTATCGGTCCCATGTAGTCGACTCCTGTGTAGGCGAATGGTTTTGCTTCAGTAACTCTTTCTCTTGGAAGAGGGCCCATATCTGGATACGTGAATGGTGACGAATTGAATTTCTTGCAAATAGTGCAAGTTCGCAGGACTTTCTTGCAGAGCACTCTGTCTCTCGGTATCCAAAATCGTTGTCGAAGCTCGCATAAAAGCTGGTTGCTTCCGCAGTGAGCCAAGTGTCGATGAGTGTTTTCGGCGATCCTAAGTCCCAGTAAGCTTTGTTTCGGTATATACATGGGATTGGCTATGTCCGATTGGATTTGAGCATGTTGTATGCGTCCGCACCTTCGTAGGATTCCTTCTTTGTCGTATATAGTTTTGAACTGCTTGTTTTTAGAGACCAGAGCTGTCCCGTAGGTTCGCTGTTCTTGCAAGACTATATGTTTTTCAGCGAGAATAAGCTCGGCTGCGTTCGGTAATCGTGATGTACCTTGATCTTCTTCTGCCATTTTGAAGCGGCTATTCTTGCTTGCCATGCGGATGAAACGCAGGCAGTATGCCACAACTCGCTTCAATTTGGGGTAGCTGCTTATCGTAGCGACTGGCCAATCAGAATTGCTTTTGCTAAGATCTTCAGTAGTTTGATGAGTGAGCATTTCGCACTCGTCATCGTCACTGTCTTTGACGTCACTGATGGGACGTACTGGCCATTCTTTATTGGGGTGATTGAGCCAACTTGGTCCTTTCCACCATCTGCAAGCGGTGAATTCTTGCTTGTTAATTCCTCTTGTTGCGCAATCCGCTGCATTTTCTTCTGTTGGGACGTGGAAGAAGTTGAGTTTGGCTGTTTCTCTGATCCTTTCTGCGGCGAAGCTGATTTTTTGAACTAGTGTGGTTACAATCGGTGGAAGCTTTTTGCTGCTAGCTATCCATGATAGTGCGATCGTTGAGTCGCTGAAGAGGTTGACTTCTGTGAAGTTTATTCCGCATTTTGACATGGTTGTTTCGGCTACAGATAGTCCGAGGAATATTGACAGCAGTTCTAGCCTCGGAATGGTTTGTTCCTTCTTGATGGGCGCCACTTTCGCTTTTGCCGTAAAGAGTGATGTGCTCTTCATACCATTCTTCGCTGATGTAGTCGTATAAAGACAGCAAGCGTAAGCTCGCTTGGAACTGTCAACAAATATAGAAAGTATATATTTGGCCTCGGGAGTCTTGTTAAGCACTGTGCGTGGTATGGCTTTCTTGAATCCGACGATGTCACCCTGGATGGCCTTCCATCGTTGAATTTGCTCCTCAGGAAGAATGGTGTCCCATCCTAACTTTAGCTTGTGTATATCCTGTAGGAATATCTTTGCCGGTATCATCAGTGGTGTGAGCAGTCCGAGTGGGTCGAAGCAGAATCCGTTTATCTGGCTGAGTACAGATCTTTTGGTGATCTTGACTTGCTCTTTGTCTGCACATTCCATGATCAAGGTGTCATCGTCAGCTTTCCACTTGATTCCGAGCACTTTGAGTTCGCAGTTTTTTGCTCTATCCACGTCCTTGATTTGTGCGTTCACTTCAGCAGAGTCTGACAAGTAGTCGCGAAGATTCATGCCGATGGAAGAGAACACTTGTTTTGAAGAAGTGTATTTCTCGATCAGTTCTTGCGGATTGTTGCCTTCTAGTAGCACATTGTCGACATACAGAGATTTGGATAGTTCCTTTCCAATTGGGGTATCCTCCTCTTCGATGTGCTTGAGTATGGACTGATTCAATATGTTGATGATTTCTATATCATCAACCTAATCAATCCATTTTTCCACATCGCCTATGGGATTCCCATAGGCTCAATTGTACGCCATTCATTCTTGAGTATCTAATCACTCAAGAATGATTGGCACCTGTGCACCAGGAGTGTGGCCGAACGGCGGCAACTCCTTTTAAGCCATGTACCCCTTCTACGTTGTACTTTGTACCCGAGCAAGCTCCGCCTCGTATCCGTGTATATAAGGAGCCCCCGACTGTATTATAGTATTCCGTAGGCTATCTAGAATATAGAGTTCATCAATGGTTGATGATACAGAAATCATCAACACTCCGGGCGAGCGAGAGGAAAGTGAGATCTGGTAAGATCCTAATTAGAGTGGCAGATACATGTGAAGTTGACTAGCGAATAAGTTAGTACCTACGCATACAGAAAAATGAGCTATGAAGGAGGATTTGCAAGTAACTTGAACATACACACAAGAGTACAATTATTAACGTAAATCTATAAAAGCATCTGAAGTGATCGCTGGAGCTGGTGTGCGGTTTGGCGCTGCTTGTTGTCCTCGCCATTTCCTCCTCTTCCACTTTGAATCGGTAGTTGCTTCGTTGACGACCATATCCTTGATAGACGGCGTTCTTACACGATGTATGTACTCATGATGTCTTCTCTCCGGTGTGTTCGTCATCCTTATCTTGGCTTCATTGTTTGTGAACCGCTGCGGTAGCCATTCTATCCCATATCGGGGGCGGACATTGGAGTTCGTCGTGGAACGTATTGTGGCCAACCAACGTTGTCTGTCTGCTCGAGCTTCAGCGAGGATGGAAGCATTGACTGTTGACCTTGTAAAGGTGGATTGTCGGCTTTTGGATGAAGAACATGGTTGTAGCATCGTTCGTGACGGAATCGTTCTCCTTTGGATTGTTCCTTCATTTTGCTTTGGCAATAATGGCTTGTTGCATGTTCGAGTGTTCGCACTGTTGAAATGCGAGTACGCTTTGGGTTTCTTCAATCTCTCGTTGTGTTGTGGAGTTGGGCGGTTGTTCCTCAGTGTTTTCTTTAGCGCTGATATGCAGCCGAATGTGCCGATGAATCTTGATGTGGTGGTAGTGCCGCTCGTCCCTGATATAACGTATCCGAAGATGGTTGGGGTCAGAATGAGCCCTGAAGGAAGCTTGCGCACTCTGTCGTTGTGGATAGTGACAAAGTTTAGGAGATCTTGTCCTATGATCATGTCGGGTGAAACGCTTTTGCAGGAGAGCGTATCTTGAGCGATTATCAGCTTTTCATCAGAGATAAAACGCAAGTCTGCTTCCGTGAGACTTGCTGTCTGCATGTCGGTAGTCAGCTTCTGCTTAGTGTGTACTGACAAGTTCTTGAGCTTCTCGGAGCTGTGAAGACTTTTTAAGGTGATTTGTACTTCAGATGAGTTGAATTGCTCTTGTTGCTCGCCCATCCCAGATGTAGTAAACGAAGTAGCACGAAGGACTGGAAGCTTGAGTTCTTCACAAAGTCCTGATTTGATGAAACTTCGTTGTGCACCGGAGTCAAGTAGTATCGTTACTGGCTGGTAATCCCACTCTGCCTCGTTGAATATAGTTGCCGAAACAATTTGAAGAATGCATTGATTCTGTGCAAGTGGAAGTACTTCGGGATTGTAGACTTCTTGTCGTGAGCCTTGCACGACGTGCGTAGTACTCTTCTCATGACGATCCTGACTGATGTCACGGGATGAACAAGGAGCAGGTGAATGTTGACCAAGTGCAGGATCTCGGTATTGTGTCGAGAATCCTCTGCGTTTTCCTGCTTCTGACAAGCAAAGAGATCCATGGTGTGATCCTTTGCATTTGGGGCACACGCCAAAATACGTGCAAGCGTTAGAGTTGTGATCGCTTGCAAAACATCTCCAACACACTCCTTGATTTGCTGCTTCAAGTCGTCGGGCTTCTGGTGTGGTGTACCTCTGACAGGTGTGAGGAGAATGTGGTCGTCCACATAAACACAAGTGTTTTGATTTCGAAAAGTGTTTTTCTTTATCGCATCTGGTAGTCTTTTCATCTTCTTGGTTGTTTGGGTGGTAATTGGTTGGAAAGAGAGTTTCCGTTGTAAGCAAGATTGTCTCTCGCAGTGAAATGATGCTGTCGATGGTGTTCAGGATTTCGCTAACATCAAATGGATCATCTTGTACCGCTTCTTTCTGGATGGCGGTCGTACAGATGGATTCGGGAAATTTGGAAAAGATTATTCGACGCCAAAGTCTGTCTGCGTTCATCTTTGCTCCCGTTTGCTCCAGGTGAATGATCCTTGAGTTGACTGCTTCGAAAGTGTCTCGGCAACTTCTCGGATCATCTGAGGCCCTGGGTAATTTTTCGATCTCGTTTATAAGTATATCTGCCATGTTAGCAGAGCGATCGAAATGTTTCTTCAAGATATCTATCGCTGTTTGATATCTGTCTCCGATGACGGGTATGCAGCTCATAGTGGCTGCTGCTTTCCCCTTCAGTGCTTGCTTCAGAAAGAGGAATTTGTCAGTGTCGGATAGGTCTTCGTCGGTGTGGATGAGAGATTCAAACACTGTCCAGAAGCTGTTGAACTCTTTGAAGTTCCCTGAGAAGGTAGGGATTTCGAGCAGAGGCTTCCGGATTTTCATTTGCCTTTCGTTGCGTTCTGGAATCCAAGCTTGTCCATTATCACTACTTGATTGACTCGGTATGCTCGGAGCATCGCAGTGCAGTAGTGCGTCTTGTCCTTTCAGTTCATGCTGCCTGAACTCTATCCTTGTCCGCCACTGCACTACAATCACTTCCAGTTCAAGTGACTCCATCTCTAGGTGCTTACTGAGCTCCATCATCAGTTTGTCTCTTTCTTTTTCCTCATTCCGTGCGCTAATGTACTCAATCGCGGAGTTGATTTGCGTCTCTTGAAGCTTCACTGCGTTGTGTAGAGAGTTGAGAAGATTGGTTATCAGTCCCGTTTTCTCTTTCATGTACTGTTCACATTCTTCTTTCAGTGTGGGGAATGTGAAGGGGACATCTATATTTTCGATTTGTGACTCGTGGGATTTCACGAGTTTGCAGTTTGTTAATCCTGATCTTGAAAAGCTGGAGCGATGCCATTTTCTTTTCTGCTCCACTGGGTAGAGTCGTGCGCTGGTGTGGTAATTCCAAGCGTTACAATTTGGAAGTGTGTATCCTCCTTGTGTTGATCGCTTTGGCTTGAGGGCGACAGCAGGGCTGGCCTCGATACGATAGCTGTCCTAACTGGTTGCAAGGAAGCTTTCTAGTGAGCTGGCAAGTGGGTGCCGAGCGTCTACTAGCTGTCAGCAAGCGCGCCTGGTTGGCTTGTACGCTGTACTGGACGGTAAGGTGTTGGAACCTGTCCCGTGGATGTAACGATCCAAAGCTCAAGATCGGTGAACCGACCGTGAATGAGTTTGGAAAGTTGAGATTTCTTTGCTAACTGTGGTGAACCAGTCAGTCAGCTAGAAAACCCTTTTGCTAAGCTATGGATATGACCTGATAGCTTCGCAAGATGACTCTTGTTTGTGAAAGTGGTGAACCAACAATCACAGAGTCTTTTTGGCTGGTTGAGGCCAAAAAAGATCGAGGATTTCTGTTGCTAACTGTGGTGGACCAGTCAGTTAGCTAGAAAAACCTCTTTGCTAGGCTATGGATATGACCTGATAGCTTCGCAAGATGACTCTTGTTTGTGAAAGTGGTGAACCAACAATCACAGAGTCTTTTTGGCTGGTTGAGGCCAAAAAAGTTCAAGGATTTCTGTTGCTAACTGTGGTGGACCAGTCAGTTAGCTAGAAAAACCTCTTTGCTAGGCTATGGATATGACCTGATAGCTTCGCAAGATGACTCTTGTTTGTGAAAGTGGTGAACCAACAATCACAGAGTCCTTTTTTGACTTTAGGAAAGCCAAAAGTTTCGAGGAGTTCTTGTACTAACTGTGGTGAACCAGTCAGTTAGTTAGAAAACCTCTGCTAAGCTATGGATATGACCTGATAGCTTAGCAAGACTCGTATTAGTGAAAGTGGTGGACCAACAATCACTAGAGTCGAATATTGGCTAATTAGTAGCCGAGAGTGCGAGGAGTCTGTCGCTAACTGTGGTGAACCAGTCAGTTAGCTAGAAACCTCTACTAAGTTGTGGATAGGACCTGACAACTTAGTAAGACTCTTGATCGTGAGAGTGGTGGACCAGCAATCACGAGAGTCGAATATTGGCTATAGTAGAGCCTGCCACGCGGGTCTTAGGCCTTGATTTCTCGTGTCCTTAGGAGGATTCGCCGAGAAATGCAAGGAAAATCACTGGCCGATGCACCAATTTGGTGGGTACCAAGTGATTGGGGGGTAGACGAGTTGTGGAATAAGGTTTATTCGCACGGGCGTAGATTATTCGAGAAGAGTCTATAATACAGTCAGGGGCTCCTTATATACACGGATACGAGGCGGAGCTTGCCCGGGTACAAAGTACAACGTAGAAGAGGTACATGGCTTAAAAGGAGTTGCCGCCGTTCGGCCACACTCCTAGTGCACAGGTGCCAATCATTCTTGAGTGATTAGATACTCAAGAATGAATGGCGTACAATTGAGCCTATGGGAATCCCATAGGCGATGTGGAAAAATGGATTGATTAGGTTGATGATATAGAAATCATCAACACTTGGATCCACCGCGATGTAAGTGAAAGTTAGTAGTAGCCGTACGAGAGTAGTGGACGACATCGAGTACTACTCAGCGTGCGTTGTTTTCATGTGTGTAGGCTGCAACTCGCATATGACAAAAAAGGTAAGAGATCGGTCGTTATAGACAAGCATTCATTCTTGCTATTCATGTCAGGATTCCTACTGGAAATCCATGCGGCTTCCATGATCTTTCTCGCGGATATCTCTGTCTCGTACGATAAAACCATGCACTTTACCCACTACCGTGCGCCTCGAGCTCATTTCTTCCTAACAACGATGCCAATTTCCCTCGTCTTTTATCTGCTGAGTGCTCTCTTACTCTTACGTATTATAGCACTCTACCCGTTTCTCCCATAGACATAGCATCGCAGCTCAAGCATTGTAGCACACAACTCCTAACTTTGTACAATCACCTACTTTTCCGTTGGACAAGCAATGCATTTTTCCCATACACATTCTATTAGGTTGTCCCAAAAGTAAACTCCTTTTCTGAATTATTTAAGCAGTTTTTGCTTTCCTAGATTTAGGGGATCATTCGATAGAGCAGATCAAGTTCTACAGACCACCAAGGGTCCGCCTAAGTCCCATTCCATGTAAAGTTGAAGCCAAAATCGAAGAAAATTTTGCCACCCGAAAATTGGATTTTTGGGAGGAAAACCCCTACGGACCACTAACTTGGTCATTATACAGTAGTAGGCACATAGTAGTACTCAAATATGCCTTGAATGGATTTTTTCCGCGCATAGAAGGGAGAACTCCGCCTCCAGCCCAGAGATGCGATAGGTGGAGCCGGGCCCCCCAAAAGTGAAGGTGGTTCCAGCTACCAATGGCCAGCCAAAAGTGAAGGTGGTAGTGCCGAACACTCACATCCCAAAAACGTCGACCGGGGGGGGGGGAAGCGTTACCGTCGACTGAGCCTATCCTTCTAGGTCGTTGCCGCCAGTGCGCGGAAAATAAGCAAAAAAAGATTATTGAAAGCATATATTTATGTATACGGCGGCATGTATGTATATTTAAAATAAACGTGTTTGGTAGATGGTGTGTTTTGAAGTGAAAGCAAGCGAGACTTCACAGATTTTATCAATCAAATTTTGTTGTAACGTACTGCGAAGGAAGTAGGTCGATCCAGGCAGTGACCGCCGAGAACCAGAATTTCGAATGATAAAATAATGAAAAATCATTCCACTGTCACAAATCTGCTGGCTGAAGACCTCAGCGGTTGCGACTTTATAGGTTTTGAAGGCTACTCAGACAATCGCTGGGGGCAGGCGGGCACCGGAAAAATAGATTGCTGATTTCTCGCACCCCGCTCGCGGATTTTTTGCAAAGCAATCAGGACTTTTCGGAAGACCGCTTGCTGAGTCAGCGGATTTTTGAGCGACCGCCTGTTGAATTTTTTTCGCTCTTATCTTTTGCAGATATATTGCTGAATCTCTGAGGAATCGAGAACTCAGCAAGCGGTCTTTGGAAAAGTCCTGTTTGCTTTCCAAAAAATCCGCGAGCGGGATGCGAGAGATCAGCAATCTATTTTTCCGGTGCCCGCCTGCCCTGTCTGAGTAAGTGTTGTTCTACCAGATAATGAAAGAATCAGTTTGATTTGAGGAGTGGCCGCCGAGAACGAGGATTTTGAAAAACTTTGAAAATCTTCTCAATTTTAGGTTGCTTAATGACAGCTGACATTTAAACTCTTATAAATCCGGACTTTGAAGGTGTATGATGTTGCGACTTCATAGGTTTTGTAGGGTGAGGTTTGCCCTATCAGAATATGTCTTAGCTATACCGATACATTGAAACATCGCCGAGATCCAGACTCTTAAAAAAGGAGGTAAAAAACCGTTTTTCAGCTCATAACTTCTTTAGAATTGCATAATTCATGTTGCGACTTCATAGGTTGGATTTTCCTCATCAAGAGCTTTCAAATGGTATATAATATGTGGGGGATTCACGCCTCCCACGGCATATGCCCGGGGTGGAGTACCTCTCTTCACTAATTCTCCACTGGCGGCCTCCCGCCAATAAATTGAAATGGGCGGGGTGGAGAATTAGTGAAGAGGAGTACTCCACCCCGCGTTAGAGCCGCAAGAAACATTGAATCCCCCACATATTATATATCATCTGAAAGCTCTTGAAGAGGAGAATCTAACCTATGAAGTCGCAACATGATTCATGCAGTTCTGAAGAAGTTATGAGCTGAAAAACGGTCTTTTACCTGCTTTTTCAAGAGCCTGGATCTCGGTGATGTTTCAATGGATCGGTACAGTTAAGACATATTCTGATAGGGCAATCCTCACCCTACAAAACTTATGAAGTCGCAACATCACACCGTCAAAGTCCGGATTTATAAGAGTTTAAATGTCAGTTGTCATTAAGCAACCTAAAATTGAGAAGATTTTTAAGGTTTTTCAAAACTCTCGTTCTCGGCGGCCACTCCTCAAATCAAACTGATTCTTTCACTGTCTGGTAGAACAACATTTACCCTTCAAAACCTATGAAGTCGCAACTGCGGAGGTCTTCAGCCAGCAGATTTGTAACAGTGAAATGATTTTTCACGATTTTTCATTATTTTATCATTCGAAATTCTGGTTCTCGGCGGTTACTGCCTGGATCGACCTACTGCATAGATATATGCTCTTAATACTTTCTTTTACATTCCCTTTGCTTATTTTCCTTCTTTTGAGCTTTAGCAAAAAAAAATTGCAAACCCAAAAGTGAAGGTGGTCACCCTGTACCAGCTCAAAAGTGAAGGTAGGCGGAGAATCGGCTCCGACTAATCCCTGGATTACGACATAGGTGGGTCCTTAAAGGCAGTGGCTCGGCAAATCTCAACCTAGTCAAATTTTTGCTTTTTTGCTTTTGGAATTGGACGAGGCAAGGCTGATGGTGCTGGATCGTTGCGGGACCCAATGGTTATAGCATTGCGGTGGGCAGCCTCCAATGGGGGTAAAGGACTATAGCCAAAAAAGGGCGGTCCCCGCGGTCACTTGCGACAAACACGCACCCTTGTACATGCGTGCACATGCGTTCCTGCAGGAAATCCGCGCGGCTTCAAATTCGGCGACATATAGTCCTCCACCCCTCCAATGGTGAGGAGGAACTTGCCAACTCGTCCGGAAGCGTGTAAGATTGGCCCGCGCGTGTAAGTTTGAGAGCCATTTTCTCGGCAGGGAAGGCATGCTGTGCAACCAGGAATAATATCCACGAAAGTCCATAATGGAGGAAAATGGACTTTCAAGCCCCATTTTATTCGTTCGCGGTGGAGAGTGGTCGGAATCTGCTTTCGCTCGCGTTATCCAAAAATTTTCATCCCATCGCAACCACGAGGCAAAGCGGTGAAATGAAAATGATTTAACCCTACCTGAGCTCTCGCTTGCGAAATGATGACGTCAAAAGTCCATTTAGAATGGGGCAAAATGGGATTTACCTCCATTTTAAATGGACTTGAAAGCCCATTTTACTCCCAGCAGCAAGGTGAGCTGGGACTAAGCCCATTTTTGACCTTTTTGCACATTTTTGTTTGCGATTTTTTGGGAATGTGTTCCTCAACCTATCCTAAGGTAATAGGTGAGTGGAAAAAGTCACATGTCTTTTATGAAGTCTGAAATAAGTGTTCCTTTCTAAACTCATAGAAACGCTATAAAAACATAGAAACAGATTAAATTCACCCAAATATTCGCTAACAAACCCAAATGCTTCTTAATATCAGGTCAGTCAGAAAATTCTTATGTAAAACAGATAAAGTTTGTTGACTCTTCAAATCATCAACCAAAACCAAATTCGTGATTTGTAGTTTAAAATTTGAAAAAAAATTGTACTTCAATGTGATTAATTAGAAGCTATCTTTGGCTAATTTCGTAGAACCGAACCTCAGAGACGGCATTTTAAACGCAATTGAGTTTGGTCCGCAAGAATTACTAAAGTGCCGCTAGCTAGCTAGAGAAACGTGAAAAATTTCTTACTAGATTAGTCCATACATTCAACTCCTTAGAGTTACAAATATTAGTGCTGAAAGACAAAGAAAAGCTAATATAGAGCACTTGCGAAGTCGTATTTTGGCATTCAAAGTTTTTGCGACTTGAAAAACCTTTTGAGTTGTAGTGTAGTACAAGGTTTCTTGTAAGGAGCATTTTGGTTCACAGATTGCAGTGCAACTCCAGCCAAAGTTTGCTTTTTGCAGAAATCTCCACATACGAATTCGATTTAATGCTGATTCGTAGAAGTTTTGAAGCGAAGGCCCGGATATTACATGAATTTTAGTCTTGGAAGTGATTTAGATGCATAGTCATCGATAACGAATGGCATTCTGTTAGGTGTAACGAAGTGGGAAAGAATAGAATAGCCACTTGAGTGACATTGTAATGTTAGGTCAGCCTAGTTAGATATCGACCACTTGATGGAAATGAGTTTGCAAGAGTGAGCAAACAGGTTGAGACAAGTTGGAGAAAGGTTAGTTGAAGCATTTTTGTATGGAATGAATGTATTCGCAAATGCGATATCTTATCGCACCGCATGGACTAAGTCCATTTTATTCGCACGAAAAGCCCATTTCGAGGGGACTTTCGTGGATATCATTCCAGGATTGCACTGTTTTCGTACTTGGGCGATAAGGAACCCATCGCGTTAAAATCCTGAGTTGTTGAATTTTGCCGATCCACCGCCCTTAATGATTTTTTTTGTAGAGCTTTCTCCGCTCTATCGAATGGTAACCTAAGTCCGTTGAGAAAAAAAAACAGCTCAAATTATGAAAATGGAGTTTACTTTGAGACAAAATCATACAGCCTAATTCTAACTTGGTGTTGTAGTTGGGTGTTTACAAGCATGATATTATTCTGCATCTGGGCTCTTGCTACGCATTGTCTGACTGCCGTGCTGACTTCGTCGCAGATGAACGGTGCGCAGAAAAGAATTTCGTCACCATTTCTTTTAATTTGACTACCGTTCGCAGGCTTACGGCATATTGTGGAGACGTGTAGCCATTACTTCGGCAATATTTCTAGCCATACTTAGGCTCGGGTGCGGGTTGATTTATCACAAACTAGTTGGCAAACCCGGCTCCGCCCGGCCTTGTCAATAACATATTTGTAATCAGCATGCTCGACCTCCCTGTGCCAACTCCCATCCCCGCAGCTCAAATTTTGCAAAAAATCGATAAAATCGATATCGATCGATGACGAGAAGTAGCCTATGACACGCTACCCGTCCCAAAGTATATGTGTGCCAAGTTTGGTCCAAATCGGTTCAGAAATAAAAATTTCTATTCCGCACATACAGTCGGTTTCATCCCGGATTAGGCGAGACATTCTACGTGGAGCAACGCATGCGCATCGCTAGAGGCTTTGCGAGCATAGCGCTGGCATTTTGCCAAGCAAAGGCTAAGGAGATTGAAGAGACGCAGACATGGGTTCTCAGCACGATAGAATACTGTAGCTGCGAAACGGCGCGAGCTGTTGCGAGGCGGACTCCCGCCAATCCAATTTCCGCCTAAAGCTGGTCGAACCTCCTGTACGTATGTACAGACAGACAGACAGACATACATACAGACAGACATTCAGCTTTATATATAAGAATCTGTACCCGTCTCTCTCACTCTCTATAGCACAGAGGGTAGTACTGCAGCAAAACTAGGTTGGGATCATCTGACCAGTAAGTTCCGGAACAGTTCCAGCACTGCGCACAGAGCGGTGTGTCCCCCAATTGCCGCAGCATTCTACACAAACCTGCGCAAACGTGCTCCATCGCAAGCGACAGTTCAAGGGGAGCACATAATCTATGAATACGAAGGGCCGTTTTCGCGCTTGCTAAATCAACATCCTTCTATCATTTCTCCCTCTAAAAAAGTGGATGTTGTATTAACTTTGACCTTTCGAAGTGGTGCAGACGTCTGCACCCCCCCCCCCAAAGGTTTTGGCATCGTTGCACATATTTCAAAGAACTGATAACGACATTCAAGGCTTTTACAGAGGTTTCTGCTTTGCGCACGCAGGGCTAGTATAGATTCAAACCGTTCTCACTGTAGTGTAGGTGCTTCAAAACTGATCCTTGAAGTGTGTGTAAGAAAAGTCGATTTTTTCCTTGGCCTTTGTGTAGGATCACGCTCCATACTTGAAGAGAGCCATAGCCACGTAAATGCGTCATATCCAAGTTTTGTTCGCTATCTGTTGAAGCTTTCGTTTTGAACATTATCTGTTCAGGTCCCAGAATGGCTGCGCTCTTTCATATGGATCGCGTGCTTTACCAATGTGGTTGCGATGACTGGTGGCCTCTATGCAATCTATACTTCTGCCGCCACTGCTCTGCTCTCAGGTTCGTCTCCTTAACCTCATTATTCTTTAGACTTGAGCAAGATACGGGAAAGTATCTTTTGTGTAGAGACAGTACAGACAGGCTTTCTCTTGCTTTTTTAGAACTGGTTCGTGCTGCACGTAGCATAGTGTAGGTTCCATTCATCAGTAAGATGTGTCTTTTGAAGGCAGTGGGTCGGCAAATTTCAAAATCCCAGGATTTTGACGTGCTAGATTGCTCATCACCCGCGTATGAAAACAGTGCAATCCCGGTAACAAGCGTGCCTTCCTTGTCGATCAATTTGCTCTTGAACTTAGACGCGCAAGCCAATCTTACACGCGCTCGGTTGGCAAAGCTCCTCTCACCATTGGAGGCTGCCCAGTGCAACGCTATAACCACTGGGTCCCGACGATTCAGTCTTCAGCCTTCTTCCACTCGTCCAATTTCAAAGCGAAGGGCATTGGAAAACGCTCGTTATAACCATTTTCAAGCTCTAAGTGTATTTTTGGGATCAGCGCATTGGATAACCCCAGGTAAGCGGTTGAATAGGTTGAAATTTGCCGAGCCACTGCCTCTAAGCTTGGAGTGCTCTAAGTTAGCTATCATAAAATATAATGAGTTTTGAACTTAGATCACCCCTTTTGGCTCTTAACATCACACTGGAACAAAGTTAGGGTTTCATGTTCATAAGTAATGACGTTTTCAGGTGTATTTCCTGCAGTCTAAATGAAATCGATTCTACTTTCTGCCCTAATTGTTTGGAAAACATACCTGCCGGAGAAGCTCGAGTGAAAAGGAACCGATGCGTCAATTGCAATCAATGTCCAGTTTGCTGTAAGTTTTGTGCTATAGAATCTTGTTTCACTTGCGATTGATTCGATTTCAGCAATGGTCCTCACCACAAGAGCCGTTGGAGAAACATGTCATCTAATGTGTTCCACATGTAGATGGTCAACACGAGACTCTGATACACCAGATCAACCATCCAGCATCAATTGGCCTGTGTTAGTTTATAGATTCCTTTGACTTCTGAGTATGATCTCCCTGCAATACGACCATCCCATTGTTTGGACCAACCTGGAGCATCTCTACATTAGTTGATTCTTTTCGTTCTCCATTTTAGCCTTGCTTTTTTTCTTGCGCTGAGTTTCTCCATAGGTAAAGCAGATGCGAGAGCTCATTCGGTTCATCGGTTCATCCGGTTCACCTCATTCGCCATTGACCGACCATTAGCGAATGACTGGACTGGACGAAGCGGTTGAACCAGTTAAGTCTGGCACCTACCTAAGGGACCCGTCATACTTCGCCGAAAAAAGCCAAGAAGCCAGAAAAAGCTCGAAAAAGCCCAAAAAAGCCCAAAAGCGCCAGAAAGAGCCGGAACACTTCTCGCACGTTTTCGCGCTAAGGCATGTGTATTGACTTCGCAACCGAGCCTTTTTGTCATTTTCTGTCCTCCGCATGATAAGATAATGTCAGAATTCTACCAAAAGTTCGTTTCTACATTCCGGCTCTTTCTTGCGCTTTCGGGCTTTTTTGGGCTTTTTCGGGCTTCTTTCAGCGCTTTTGGGCTTTTTGGGCTTTTTCGAGCTTTTTTGGGCGCTTTTGGGCTTTTTTCGGCGAAGTATGACGGGTCCCTAAGCTGTTGTGAGGCTACCAGAGTTCATATTCTGGACACAAATTTGTAGATGCAGGACATATGTTAGCAAATATCATTTGAGCTCTATAGCTTAAAAGATTTCTTTGCTGTTTCTACATACATGCTTCTGTAGGGAACGACCATAGGTTGTCGGTGTTGCTGGTGTTGTCGGTGTTGTCGGGATCAGAGACAGTTTAGAGAGCGCGCGAAACGTGGAGGCTATCATGAGGTCCTACAACGACCGGCAACCTCGGCAATCCCGACAACTCCGACAACACCGACAATCTATGGCCGTTCCCGTAGAGTTGTTTTCTCAAACAAGGTTTGAGGATCACCTATTTAGCCATGAAACCACTCTGGATAGCGAGTTAAGTGAGGCTTTGGAGAGAATGCGTGTTCTCGCAGCTGCAGAGAAGGCTCAGAGAGATCAAGTAAAACTGAACAAAAGGTGCCTTCCAGTCATAAGTGTCGTTTATACTCATATTATCTGTTATATAGGCGTTCGCATAACGTGGGCAGTCTCTTGACAGACCGATATGGTTTACAAGCGATCTATCAGAAACGTAAGAAAACATTTGAGAAACCTGTATCTCATACTCCCTTACATCCTCCTACAGAAGAGGTAATGGTTTATGGAATAAACTGCTTTGCACATAAGATCGCTCTAGGTTCCGGAACTGAATTTGGATGATTATCTTGAAGAAGCTGCTGAAGTGATCCCTCCCTCTCTGGAGTCTCGCCTGCGACAACCTCTCGCATGTAGTCGCCCCCTTCGTCCTGTCAGAATGCCTCTGAAGGCCAGGAGAGCTGTCAGGTAAATAGATATGTCTTCCATTTGTTTTCTAATTATCGTTTCTTTTTATAAAGCAGGGTAGCTGCGTCTGCTTTTGTCATTAAGGCACCGTCCACCCAGATTCTCGACCTCCAGGTTTTTGTCGTTTCAGGGCCTTCTCATGTCCCTGATTTCGAATATGAATTTGAGAATTCGCGAAAACCCCGACATTCCCGTTCCGAAGAACCCACAGGCCGGCTTTCCGGAACGGTAATTGGCTGGGCGCGCACGGATGGGCGGGCATGGATGCGGGGGCGGTGCCTCTGGAGGACCTCGTGTATCTTCGTTATTCCGGAGCGATTTTCTCATTTCCGAAGCGACATTTTGCGCCCGACGCCCGCCCGAAAACCCCGACATTCCCGTTCCGAAGAACCCACAGGCCGGCTTTCCGGAACGATAATTGGCTGGGCGCGCACGGATGGGCGGGCATGGATGCGGAGGGCGGTGCCTCTGGAGGACCTCGTGTATCTTCGTTATTCCGGAGCGATTTTCTCGTTTCCGAAGCGACATTTTGCGCCCGACTTGGGCATTGGCTTGATAGGGGGCCCCACTATCATATGCTGTCAAAAGCTCAAGACCCTCAAGTTAGGGTGGACGGTGCTTTGAACACTGTTCTATACATTGTGAATCAATTATATCAAGTTTTTACGTATATTATAAGCAAATTGAATTGGAATTTCTCTCCGGCGAGTCCCCTTTTGTCATCATCTTTCCTCACTGGGACTGAATCTTCATCTCAGCATGCAAATATGCGAGGTTTTTTTTTAGCAGAACAGCCGCCACTGTAATGCTTTTTTGAATAAAACGCCTTGAATTTTACTGAGTTTGAACTTCGAACATGTATTGCGTAAACAGAGTTGTTTATGATTAGCTCTTAATGGTCAGTGTTTTATTGAATCCCTTACAACATACTTTTACAGATGTAAACATTGCGATCACAATCTTGTTAAACTTGAATATGGCACTTCCACTATCCGTTACAAAATTCAGGTAGGGTTTTATGGTTTGTTCCTGCAGCAATGGTGTGCATGGTACAATTCAGTACTTTGCGCGTAATTTCGTCCCAGAGATCAGATTGTCAAGGGAAGTGCAGTTGGGCGAGGGCGAGACTGGATCGGTTTTCTTAACAGTGGCAAACGAAAGCAACTCCAAGGCAGACGTATGTCTTTATTGACGCTTAGATAAAAAGCTTCTTTTGAATTTTCCTCTACTTAGGTTATCTTAATGGCCGACAACCAAGATGATACAGTCGAATGCCTCACCCCTGTCGTTGAAATTAGTCTTCCATCAGCGGACGAAACTGCAGACATCTATGACATTGATAGCGACAAACGCAGCTTTGATTCGTAAGTATCTTGAGTAAATTCCATCTTTGGTCTCGAAATTTATAGACACGCTTACAGAGCTGGTGCAATAGTATTTCGTAGAAGACATCGTGCCGGAATCCGAGTGGAGGTCAAGAATAATGATGCCAAACCAAAGAAATATCTATCTCTGCTAGTCAAATATAGGAACGAGCAATGTTCCATGAATGTTAATGTTGAGCCTGAGTGGAGACTGGCTCGTGTAAGAGTCGCACTCATGCATGCTTGAATTGTTTCATATACTCGCTAATAAAGGCCTTGCTTTCTCGCTCCTGTGGTAGCATCTTGGGGTTGATTCCCTTGTTGATAAAAGGGACTGTTTCAGATTTAGCGAACTGAACATTTTTTTTTCCAAAGCTTTTGAAGAAAAGCTTCACTAGTTTTTATTCCAAAGACCACTCATGTAAATGCACTGCTTTTTAGCACATTCGCGACGAGTCATAGGTGTACTGCCGTTTCGGACAACAGTGGGTCGCATCTTCAGATTCTGCAAGTTTATTATAAAACTACATGAGCCGCCACATGTTTATGAACTTCTAGGTTTACTTCAATTAGAAAACTACTTTTCGGACCAGAGGACCCATCGGTAATCGAGAAAGTGACACAGATCGGTCGGTTGTCCGAAACGGCAGATATCGATAAAATATGGTCGCTAATGTGTTAAATCACAGGCAGTTAAGAATGGAAAAGTGCGAGGTTCTTTTCCTACCTAACAATCATTTTTGTGTTACTTTTCCATGGTTTCTCAATTATTTTCAATCGAAATGGTGATCGCCACCGTCTACCTTGCAATTTGGAGAAAAAAGGGAACATGACAATTGTTAGGATGAGGACGACTTTAGTTAACCCTAAACTAGCGCTTAAACCTCTCCACTAAGGACCACATTGTTGCATCACAAATACAACCTCCAGGCAATAACGATTTATGTTAGAATTTAAGGTATGTCTCAAAACAAACCCATCAAACAACTACCTAATCTCAAATAACAAATATTCTGGAAGACTAACTACCATCGACAATACCTAATTTCTTACGATCCGCACCAGCCAGTTTCAGTTCGCGACGTAGTTTTTCTCGCTGTTCCATCTCTTCTTTTCGGCTTAGAACAACGTTTGATTTGACATACACAAACGCACTGAATCCAAATAGAATTATGACAATGTAAGCTATCCATATATTTGTGTGTTTCTTATCCAGTCCCAATTTTCCAACGATCTGAAATTGGGAGTGGTTTCAGTGCACATCGCTTTTAATCGAAATTACTGAATACTAACTTCTGATCTATAATTCCATGATTGCTTTTGCCCTCCAAATGTGGCTTCTCGTACAGCTGCTCTTTGTCGGATCCGTTCTTCGATTAGATCCATTGTCCTAAATAATCACAGCTTCTGATAATTTGAGACTGCGAATTTCATGAAACATCTCCGAGGATAGGCTTGCGTAATACTTATTAACGCAAAAGACCTCTTTTGCGGAGTTTAATTCTCGATCTTGATTGGGTGCTGCTTTGTCGTTGTTTTACCGCCCATCCCCCGATCGGCGCTGGTATCTATCTAATCTATCTAATATATAAATCCATCTAATCTAAATTATTTTAATCTATTTTATCTATTTTAATATAGTATAAAGAATTAACTCAGTTCAAAAATGTGCAAATAGCGGGAAATCGCGCGGCGGTCCCGAAGCGAACGCTCTTCCAAATAGCTTTAGATTACTGGTTCACTAGTAAGTATGGTAGGTGCCAGAGTAAGCGAATATTTTGTTCAGGTTGGGGTCCCGCGCAGAATTGACGTCACTTGGATTGATGCCAGCATGGCGAGTGACGTCCATTCTGCGCGGGACCCCAACCTGAACAAAATATTCGCTTACTCTGGTCCTACCTATGGAAAAACAGTAGCCGATATAAGGTCGGGACACTTGATCGATTCTCTTCGCTTTTGGTCAACTTACTGAACTAACCCATAGCAAAAATGTCTACCTGACTCCATCTTAGGCTGGCTTCATACTGATTCGTAAGTTCCGGAACAGTTCCAGTACAGCGTACAACTCGAGCGCTGTGCTGAAACTGTTCCAAAACTTACGGATCAGTATGAACGCAGCCTTATGGATTTGATCAACAGCGAAGGGTATTAAGTGGACAGCCACTTGGTATTGGTCAAATCAGTAATCTGACTAATAGCAAAGTGGATGAAGTCGAATATGGCGTTTGTCAGGTGGCAAAAATTACTTGCGGCTACAGCATCCGATTCATCGCGAGCAATCATGCATGGTCTCATACGAGCTCATAATCCGGGTTTTACCGAAAGCGTAAGATGCGTTGCACACTCTTTGCGTGCTTTTGTGGCTCTTTGCATTAGTCTTGATAACATACGTAATATCTCTTTCATCCGGCCCACGTCGCAGCTTAGGGTTTGCTGCTACTGTTTCACGGCTTTTGGGCATTGTTTCACCAGTTTTAGGCGCATCATTAGAGGAGCCAAATCGTATTGCAAGCCGTCGATGGCAGATACACCTGCAAACACGAGACGTACCAAGAAGCATTCACCTGAAAATTCAACAATTTTTTGAAGTACAGATGTGCGCCGAGACGCGTAGAAACGAAGATACGCAAGGTGGAAAAGAGCCCCAAGACATTCCAGCAAGCATATTATACCGATAAAGTAAGCGCAACGGTCAACGGTCATTTCTTTTTGTCAAAGTAACAGGCACTACACCCTTGACCTTTTCGCTGAAAAAAAAACCGTCAAGTAACATGTTTCTGCAGCACATTTTGCACTTCATTGTACGCCTCATTTGTACGGTAGTCTGAAAGAAGAAACATTCTCCGCATCTTATGGGGAGCTTATCCTAGAGTAGAATTCTAAAATTTTCAATCTTCTTATGCCGCTTCAACCTGCAAACGCGGCAATTAGGGAACTCAGGGCTTCTTTATTGGACATTAGTATCAGCCTTAAGCGATAATTGTTGAACTGTACATAGAAACCAGAAAACGCACAACAAATATGGAGATAGACAAGAGAATCGCAGTCCTATAGGGAGGGGCGAGTGGCGAGGAAGCGGCACCTCACTTTTTTCGCACTTTCTTCTCTACTGTGGGCCTTTTTCTCACAAGTTTTAATAACAGTGGATGGTTGACTACTCAAATATAAGCATGAGATGTCAGAATGTGTACAAAGAGAAGAAATCTGGTCTGACGACTTACCCTGACAGCATATATCGACCTTGAAAGCAGATAAGGCGCTTTTCGTTTTCTTCCTCCAAATTATCAGCCACCAAAATTTAATTTTACTCCTTTTTGCAACTTTTACATCTTACTTTTGCTGTTTTTACTCTCCAGTGATTTGTATTGTTTATAGGTCTGTCTCTGTCGACTATTCCATTTCAGGCTGGAGCACTCCGAGGTCAAAACATGAAGATTTAGATTGCAGAGTGATGCGGATAAACCGAAGAGTTATTTACGCGGTGATTTTGACTTCATCGCTCCTGTTTCTTGGGAAGTACATTTTCTCACGCAAAAGTGATTACACAGGTAAACCTATGCAATGAAGCCTTTTTTCATCATTTTCTCCAGAGAAATCTTCCGCAAGCAGTGATAAACCATGCTTGCGCGTTTGTAATTGCGTTTTGCCAGCAGCGAAACCAAGATTATGATCTTTATCTGTGTAATTTAACAAACTGGCCTGTGTCTTGAATAACTTCATACTGGATACCGCATTGCGGCCTTTGCCGCCTTGTACGCGTTAGCTGCCTGCCTTTGTTGGCAAAGAAGCTCTGAGGACGTTCCTTTCAAAAAATGCAGCAAAAGAGGCACAAAATGCAAGGTGTACGCGAAGTGGTGGTAACCATGTTAAAATGGGACATAGAATGTATCCAAATTTACCACGCAAATGCATAAACTCATTGTCGCTTTGGTCACTCTTTTCACGTTGTCTAGTTCGATAAATCACCATAATGAGCTGATGTCCAATCACAAGCTTAGTCTGTAGTGCCAGAAAAAGTACATAAAACTTCTTATTATTGAATCACAACAAATCTAGACCTACACCAACGACACCGTCCTGCGAAAGACGATCACCGGGAAATTGAGAGGCTTGGGACACACGACGGTTGGTTTTCATATCAGTGTTCTTCGCTTACTTTGGTCAGCAGTTGAGTGGTAGCTAATGCTGCTTTTTGGAGTTGTTTGAAACAATCTATCTTGAGTTATCATAGTAGTCGCGAAGGCGTTGGTTCTGATTAGCCTGATAATTCTAGACCAATGCTTCTACGATCCGTCGTGTTCACCACCGCAAATATTGTTTCGCATCCATGCGGAAACAGCTAATGCGCCACCGTTTGCATGTCTCAATGATATACGGTAAAACTTCCTTCTTTGGTCGGTAGCAAATCTTATTCGGGTTCTTTAGATTGTTTGACGGATACGAGCTCAAAAATGGAGTGAATTTGGTGTCACTGAATGGTACGACTGGCGATGTTGAATCGATGGTATCATTTGATGTGGCTGAATC
Source organism: Cylicocyclus nassatus (assembly GCA_958299035.1). NCBI lineage: Eukaryota > Metazoa > Nematoda > Chromadorea > Rhabditida > Strongylidae > Cylicocyclus > Cylicocyclus nassatus. Next base: position 31,849,150 of record CATQJL010000305.1, read on the forward strand.
GGACGGAAACTTGATTAACTGGTTGAGGTGAAGAGATCTTTTATACGAATTAGGTTCTCTCAATTTATGTATGAGCATTCTTCGTTTTGTATCTCACAAGATGAATGAAGGTGATATTATGGTTGAGAGTCCATTCAGATCGCTTCCGCCGTCTGCTATCATTGTTGGTGTGTCATTCGGGGACGTAGCTGAGAGAGTTTCGTCGGACGCTCGTGCCGCTCTCAGTGCCTTTGGAGCAGTCGAAATCTTGAAGTGGAGAGGAGCGTCGTCCTATGCCATTCTTGGACAGCACGGGCTGAAGCAACATGCTCATGAACTGGTAAATCCTGTTATTTTTGATGGCGATTTTGCATATAGGGCCACGAAAATCATTTCTCAAATCGTTGGAGGTGGTGTCACCAGAGCCTTTCGAATGGCGTATTATATCGTAGGTCGAAAGCTTTGTATGTTTTAGCTTGTTCTGCAATCTGATGAGCATGCAACGCACCTCATTGAAGGATGCTTTGATGTTCCACTCGGAGATGTTGGTGCTGTCAATACATCGAGGGATCTGATGGACATCCAGAGGTAATACTCCTTATCGTTTTGATTTATTTTTAAAGACTAATGTATATATTAGGATTGATCCTGAAAAGATGGCAGCTTTGGGCGGTTCGCGAAATGCAGATCAAAGTGTCGAACTCGGATCTAAATGGGTCTGGTGTGGTATGGAAACATCTTGTGCTCCAGGTAAGTCTCTTTATCGGCATTTTTCTGTACAGCTTCACCCATCTATCTGCTGTCTTAGATGAGATACCCATGCACTTTTTTACTGGCGAAAGCAAAGACGATTCACCGCGAATGTGCGTTGGTGGTTATATGGTTTTCGATCGTGACCTGAACAACGCTGGGCGGGGTCTGAATGTAGCTTCTATCGAACCTAAAACCGGAAGAATCTTGTCTGTGGCTCATTTTGACACCTATCAAGACGGTGAGGAACTTTCTTGCTTGTTTAATCTGCCAAATCTCAACACATTCGGTTCCTGTTGCTCGGCTACTTGGGAAATCGCCTTTTCCAGCATGAGGCAAATACTTTGACATTTTCAGACTCTTCTACGCTTGAGGAATGGTTGGAAAATGTGCCGTTGGGGAATATTATGGCAGTTGTGAGCTTCGATGAGGCATCGAACATGTTGGTGTCTCATTTCAAAATACCTCTTGTGCTAATGGTCTTCTTAGGTTGTCCGACATGGCGAAGAGGATCTTTTATGAGATGGGATCCAGTATGATTCATCGCTTGAAATTTCGCGCTTCTTGGTAAAAAAACTTCAACACTGTTAGTACTTCATGGTAGTATTTAGGTATTTTGTTGGTCATAAAGGACTAGCAGCGTATAGCCCCTTTGAAGATCTAAACGTGCCGACTGGAAATTCTTGGGCGAAACCCATTAAAACATCCATATGTTTGCCGAAAAAACGTACGTTCAAATAGATTTCTATTTTTCCCCTTTGTTGATTCTGAATTTTAGTCGATGCTTGGCGGGGGCGTGCACATAAAGGCAAGTCGGCAATCTCGTTGATGCCCCATAATCTGCCTCGGCGTCATTTTTGTCTCAAACATGATGGTCATGGAGAATTTTGTGATGGTATGGCGTTTGCCTTTTTTCTCTGGATAAACAGTCATATACTTTGGTCCAGAAAGCCGCATCGACAGTCTCATCCATCCACGTCCTTTGACTGATCCATCGCGCGAAAGAGATCCTGTATTCAACATGCCTATCGTTATAGCAGCAGGTAACAACTTTTTTGCATATTGTTCCTTTATTGAGGTCCAAACTTGGCCTGGATGAGCATTTCGACTAGGACTTTTTGCTTTAGGATTGAGTTTCAGGTCTTTCTACAGATGCTTTACGCATTTGCCTTGAGTCTCTCATGCGGCAAGAGGGTCTGAACACGCAGATGGTCATTGTAGCGTATGACAAGGTTCGTGCGAAATTTCGCATCATAAAATGCTATGTATTTTTGTTTGCGAGCTACATTTTGTTACAGGAGTATCCAGAAAACGCCGAGTTGTCGACCCTTTTTCATGTACGATCTCTGCCTGTCAATGCCTCTGACGGATACGGATGTATGTTTGCTGCACACTTGAGAGATAGTTTCTTACCATTACAACAATTGTTTTCAGCCCTAATATTGTCAGCCCTATCTGCAACCTTTGCCGTTTTCCCTTCAGCTGCAGCTGTGGCTGTGATTGAAGAGGATGTGAAGTTAGCGCCGGACTGGTTGTACTATCTGTCTCAGACCTTGCCCACACTACTTTCAGACACTTCAGTTGATGTGATACACACTTTCAATCCTAACGGTGAGCCTCTCTAGAATTGCGATTGCTATTTCATAGCTATCTCAATTCTTCTCTGCTTCAAAAGATGTATTACAGGGTTTACTGACACCAGTGGTAATGATTCCCTTGTATATCGAACTGGATTTCAACCCCCACTTTTTTCATATGTCATAACCAGGAAGAAATATGAAAAGGAGATCAAAAATAAGATTAGTAAGTTTGTTCATTCGTCGTTAGCTTATGCTTTATCTCATCCATAAAGACTGCTGTGCTAATCCCGGTCGCTGGTTATGGTCATCATCGTCCTCGTTAGTTCCCGATATGTCTCGGATTGACGTTACTCACAATTCGCTTATTCCTCATTGGACCAACGCGTTATTTACACGACCGAGGAAAATGAGGTACCTTTCTCTGATAAAGTGGTTCTTTTTTCGGAATGTAAAGCGTCCTTGTTCTCGTTATTGGATCAAATGGCTTGTGACTAGGAATTGTGAATGGTACTTTGATCCTGAAATTTTGTCTTTCATTATATTTTTGCGGTTTTATCCCAACTTTCCAAAGCCTCAAGGGCCAGGCATACATAGCAAGATTTCATCGCCTTGTGATTTTCTTAACACGACGGCATTACATTACGATTCCGTTGGTCGGCTCGGGGTGTATCCCATTACTTTTGACTGTCAATTACGCAGGCGCCGCGCGCGACAGGCTGGCAGTAGTCAGTTGGGGGAGAGCTCGGGTAGCCGACTCGCAAGGCATAATATCCCATCTTTTGTGAATATTTTCACATTACCATATCAAATTCTACTGTATAATGGAAGTGCTTCAAATCTTGTGAAAATGAAATAGATAGTGAATGGAATTATGGAAGTTACCATTTATCTGATGACAGAATATGTACTTTTTGTTCACAATACTAAAGTAACCCCTAACGAGGGAAGGATACTTGGTGATCGTGGCCGCAATGAGATGTATACCAGTAGGTGCGTCTTGAAACGTTGATTCTAAATCTGTGTTCATTATCTGCTGTGTGACTCTCTGAACGAAGTTATGAACGTTTTTTCACATTGATTTTGCGAGATTAAGGCAGTCAAAATCGTCAGTATCCAGGCTTTTTAGACTCTGACGTATCGGTGACAGTTTTCCTGAGCTTAGCGTGAAGCTTTACTTTATCTGTACGTTCTTTTGTAGTGCGTACGCGAACATTCTAGCGATATTGGTGAATCCTGCATCAAAAATTTTGTGACAAGAAATGTCCATAACTTCTTTCGGAAGAGCACACAGCAGATACCCTAATTTCACGTGTACGAGACGCACGTTTTTCAATTTTTCAAACAAGCCGCTCAACCGCTTTAATGTGTTTCGGAAAGCGAACCTTAAACCGTTTAATTCCCTCAGGCAGTACGGAGCCCGGTATAGGGTTCTTTGGTCGCGAAGTGTTGTGGCGTGTTTGGGCTGGCGGATTTCCGCAAAAATCCCCTGCGCCTTGTACGCGTGAAATTAGGGTAATAAAAACAGATTTGGAATTCAAGATGCATTTAATGGTGTACGTTTCATTTCAAAAGGCCACGGTCACCAAGTATCCTTTCCTTGTAAGCATTTCCTCTGAGACATTTTCTCTGGCCCTGCTGCATCTCTCCCGGGTTACTGTAACGCCGCGTCGCGGCAATTTCTGATTGACACCCACAAGTAATGGGCGCCCCCCGTCGGCTCGCATTCCGGTTGTGATAGTTTTTCGATACGACTATCCGCGAATAACTAAAATCGAAATTAGAGGTGATTGGCGTGCAGTGAACTCGTGACAGCTGTCTTGTCTGGAGAATCCGAGGCTATAAAATCGCGTAATGTGGGCCCTTTGGGACTAAAGCAAACGCGCGATCTCGTGTGCCGCTCGATTCGGCTCTGTTTGATTACAGTCCATCGTAAGCACGCTTCGCTTAAGCAAGTCTTGATATAGACTACTTGTGAAATCGTGACAATGTCAGCGGCCGGGCGCGTCGCGTTGCAACCTCCGCAACGGTATTTCTTTGCACTCGTCTTTTTTCGAGGCACTTTTTTGCGTGCATATGATAGTTCTAGACTTGAAGTGACTGAAGTGACATCAAGGTATATCTCTCGTTCAAGCCTGCGCGCAAAGACCGCGTTGCATCCCTCGATATAGACTTCATAAGTACCGTATACGCTCTGATTACTCACAATGGCTATGGATACTATGCACAGGGTGGAGGACATTAGGTCGCCGAATTTGGAAGACTTTCCGCGCGGATTCCCTGCAGGAACGCATGTCCGCGCATGTACAAGGGTGCGTATCTGTCGCAAATGACCGCGGGACCGCCCTTTTTCGGCGACCTAATGCCCTCCACCCCTATGCACATTTTGTCCGCGCTGGACGACATCGGGGATGCGCTTTAGACCTTTACCTTTAAGATGATACGGGAATTAGTACCGCTGATATATTAGCATATCCATCGAGGTGTCATTGCCACTTGATCATTTATAAACTGCATATTGTCAGTGACGATTCATCGTTGATTACTTATGCTCAAATTTTGTGTTTAGTGAGAAGAGCACTACTCTTGTTCGAAACTTTGAGTCTGAATCCATGTACGACCGTTCTATCTCGTCAGCCTGTATGAATGCTCCAAGAGTTCCTTTGCGACACGTTGCATGCGGAAACTGGCAGCAGCAAATTGAAGAAATTTCTTCGGAGTCTAACAGGTATCAGTCACAATCCACTCTATTTCATGTGTTCAGAGTAGTTCACATTCAGTTCTTCCGTTATCGTCACGTGCGGTAATGAAGTCAAAGATTTGGCGCAAGCATCAAAATGCTTCGGACTGTACTTTGATGAGCATTTTGTGACGGGTGTATATAAGCGCATTATCAGGTAAGCTCCGGTTTATCGGACAGCGAAAAAAGAGGGAACTTGGACCTTGTGAATTCTCATTTCCAAAAGCATTCACTACACTGCTCATGCTGCACAATTTCAGGTTCTTTGCCGATGGTACGAATGTGTTCATCGTACCTGAAAAACTTATCGCCAGCCCTTCGTTTTTGAAGCTGTTTGGAAGTTCGTTTACTGCATAGTTTTTTTAATGCAAATCTCTCAATAGTTCCTACGCAACACTGCATAATCCCAGCATCACCTTGCCTTTCTGATCTGAATACCGATGTGATTTATATTTGCTGAATGGATCATTGTTTTGATCTACATGGTCTACTAGATTTGTAGACTTAAAGGCAGTGTCCGGGCAAAAACTCGATTTTTAAAATGATACATTGATACATTACCATTATCTCCATCAATTTATCACCCTTCTCTTGCTTTCAAAATCCACTTACCGGGGGTCATCCGCTGCGCTGGATCCGAAAATCCACATGAGATGGCGCGAAAACGGCGAGAACATGCGTTTTTGAAAGCCTTACACTTTGAAATTCGACGGTCCCGGCCAAGGCTTAGACGCAGAATCGCTGCGGGACCCTACGATTTTGACTTTGGCGGTATGCGTACAGTCGTTTTAATACGTATTGGTCTTTTCTACAGTATATCTTCAGGCCTCAAAATGACATGGATTGGTGAGGCGCCGCATCGCTTTGGGCTTGCGCAACGTTGCTTTTCTCGCCATGCTACGCCAATCGAGCGTCCGCTGCGAGCAGGCCCGAAGCAAGGCCGCGCCTCACCAGTCCACGCCATGTTGAGGCCGGAGGGCATACGGTAGAAAAGACCAATACGTATTGAAAAGGACTGTACTCTGCCGCATAGCAGGAATTTGGACAGCTCGGAGGACCCCGCCCCGTAAGTTCTCTCACTTCCCGATCGTACAGTCGAGTAGATTTTCCGCTTAATATACTGTGCTTGCACTGATGGTGAAATGCGGTAAAATTTGCGCGTAAAGAAATAGCTACGCTTGTGACGCCGCCATTTGCGCGCGCAAAATGCTGGCATTACTGGCGTGGCTACTTGTTCACGCGCTAATTTTACCGTATTTAACCTTCAGTGCAAGCACACTATATTAAGCGGAAAATCTACTCGACTGTATGTCTTGCTTTAGGTCAAACGTTATAACCTCGTACTTGCGCAGTGCTGTGTTTGAGGGGAGTCACTTTCGCATGGCTGTAAAATTCCAAAACCCCCACCTTGTCCGGGCACTGTCTTTGAGATTTCGATAAGACATGACCAACGCCGTCAAAGGCAATGTCCAAGAAGTTGGTAGTTGGTTATGTGGGAAGCATGGTGAGGATGGGGCCTGAATAATTCAGCCGCAGCTGCTGCTTATGTGCATTCAACATTGAATCTTGGTAACCGTGTTTTTTCTCGAGCGGACCAATCAGCGACTTCTACTTAAGGCAACTGCTGGAAAAAGACGCAAAACTTCAAGGGCTCGAACGCGTTTGTCTGAGCCGCACAAGGATGTAGCGTGATGTTTGAAAGAGTGAAGATACGCGCATGTTCAAGCCCGCTATTTATTCTGCTTTTGTGCGATCTCCGGTGGCCAACAGTCTTTTCTCACGATCATTTTTCTTCCTTCGAAGTCAACGAAAATTTTCTTTCTAAAGTTGTACTGTTATCTAACCCAACAGGAAGCTTGTTGCTGATAAGAACAAATGAGTTTTTGAAATATAGAATTTTCGATAAAACTCCCTTTCGACTTGTGCTTCATCGAAAATTTCATAACTCCATTAAGTCATTTGTTCTTATCAAAAACATTGTATGGGTTAGATAATCAGTACAACTTTGGGACGTCTTTGTCGACTTCAAAGAAAGAAAAATGACTTTGACGAAATGACGGTCGGCCGCCGGGGAAATTAAGGGATCATACAAAAAGCTGAAAAATGCGGCTTGCACTGCTTCTCGCTCCTGTTCAATGTGTTCTTAGTGAAGTATGGTAGGAATATCTACGGTTAGGTAGACAACGCGTGATCCAAACGTTCGGAATTTCCGAATATGAAGCTTTCTTTTGAGCTGCGATCCCTTCCCCTCCGGGGATGTTAATGCATGCGGGCCTTATACGCAGTGTCTCGGTAGAATTTCTTTCAAATTTTTTTTACCTTTTCAGAACCTTTTCGTCGTAAGGAATCCATATCTGGGCTTTTCAGCTATAAATGCTCAAATAAGCTTTTTCCGAAGCTTTCCACGCCCGCATTCAGTGGAGAATACGTGTAATTGGAGCTGCAAGAGGAAGGCTGGGCGCGGAAAACTTCCGGCGTATTGTCACTGAATGCGGACTAGAAAGCTTCGAAAAGAGCTCATTTTCGCCATTTTCATGCACTGAAAAGCCCCAGATATGGATTCCTCATGGCGGGAAGGACCCGAAAAGGTGAAAAACTGGAGAACGAAATTCTACCGAGACAATGCCTTTGAAGTAAATCTCATCGCTTCAAGTTACCACGTGAGCTGTTTGCCTTGGTTGAGGCGACCTGTCACGCAGTATACATATGGAAAGTACAACTGAGAATTCTCCGGACACTGTCTTCGACAGCGTCACAAAAACTACACTGATTTTACTTAAAAAATGTACTACTTATAGAATATCTCTGCCGAATGTAGTTTTTTTGAAATTTACCTTCTTTAATACGGTTTCTGCTTCCCTTTAGCTCAATTAACTGTTATTGTTTATAACTCGAAGACGTTGCAGCACCCCCTTCATTTACTAGTTGTGTTCTCTTGAAATTCCAGATGAATGAGAGCAGATACCCTACGCAAGAAACTGACAATTGAATAAAACTTAAAGCCTGAAATCCTCTTTGCGTCAGATTGAGGCTTAGCTCTCTCAGACAGTCTCGTATTCCTTCACAACTGCGGCAGGGAATCTCAATAAAGGAAGGTTTATGGTATGTGTGAGAAAAGAGTTGACTGTCGCCATGGCTTAGCACTTCACTTCAGCGATTTTTATTTCAACATGCAACAACAACAGTTAACAACTCATATCATCTCTACATTATTTTTCCGACGAGCTAAAGCTAAATACTAAATCAATTTGTAGATGGGAAATACTCGCGCCTTCCATGTCTGATATTTTTGAGTCCTCCATAAAGATCAGAAATGATTCCAGAAGTAGACGCAAGGGCGGGACGAGAGAGATACGGTACGCTTGTCACCGACTGAGAAATAGGGAGCAATTTTACAAGCCTCTTTTCTTCGCAAAAGCCGCCAATGTTTACCTGACATTCCAGAAGGAGCTGAGGCACTAGCATGTCGGTGCCTCGCGCTAATACTGTCACATAAGAAAGCTCTGACAATGTTAGAGGAGTAAGTAGGTAGAACATCTTTTTATCGACATCCACAGATCTTATGATTCCTTTAAGAAAAGTCTGAGGACGGGATAGATACCCTGCGCAGCTTACCATATCCATGACATCGCAAAAGTGGCGAGCTTGGGGAAGTAATGGAAATGTTGGGTAAAGTTTCATCACCAAGCAAACGTCGGACATCCTGAATTGTTATCAGTGCTAGAAGCAATGGCCACAGTCATGACATCGAAGTATAACTTTAGAATATGATTTCATCAAAACACAAAAAACGACCTGCAGAAGGTTCAAAGATCTCAAGATTCTACATATGAAATGCAGAAAAAGCCTTCATTTAGCTAATGCCTTCTTAAATTGATAGTCGAGAAGGTGAAAGTGAGACCGTGGCCAGAACTATCTCAAACAAGCAAAACGTACCAGTGGCTGGTCACCAAGTTCCGAGCAAAGAGCAACAATCTGGACATTCAGAGTTGCAAAGAAATAGCGATCGTCCACATAAGAATGGTCATCCGGTATGCAAATGGTTATGTTTCTGCAGAAGATATAATAGCATCAAATGGCATTCTGGCACAAAAACCCACTTGAACTCCACACAGTATGGCTGCGCATCACAAATGGACGAAAGAATGGGACGAGGCAGTACGGGCGCGATATACGCCAAAAAAGCAAGATCCCTCATTTGTGACGAAATTAGGCGAGCTGGTTGATGACTGCAGCATTTATAATGAAGGAAAATACAAAAAAAAAAACAAAAAAAAAATTGCGAGCGAAAAATGATATAGTACACAGACCTATCATGAAGTTTCAATTGGAATGGTCTATACTTGCAGTTGATATTGAGTACGGTCCTCCCATAGCTCGGAATCTGTTTAGAAGATACCAATCAAGCTTCATTTTTCACCACAACTATTACTGTTCGCTTACTACGAAGGAGCCGCGACCTTGTGACAAATTAAACGCAACATTGGGTTGTGCGACGTCAAATATATGATCCAACAATTCACATCCCAGCCCTGAAGTCGCTTTTTAGTAGAAAAATAAATGTCCGAGTAACAACAAAATCTTACCGTCCACCCAGCCCATGGTATTGATGATCAGAAGTGATCCAACTTCACTAGTAGTTTGAAACTCATTCAATAATCGATCGAATATCATCTGCAACAGAATGTGAAGTGTTTGTTTATAGTATGGATGAGTTTTTCAAGAGTATAAACATTTATGTCTTCGAATCAAAATCATACACTTGCTTTCAAGAACACTTAACTGCTAGGTCACGCAGAATCTAATAGAAAAAATCATAGAAGCTAGTCCATAGAGTCAAGATCAGACTGCAGATGTATACTTTGCAATTTGTAGGCAAAAGATGAGGGAGTCAGCATCTATGGGTCTGTATTAATGGTTGCAAATTCTTAGGAAGGTCAAGAAGGTTTTTTTGCAAAGCTGTTTCCGAGATTCGAAAATAATCCCAAAAAAGCTTAATAGCTTTTTTTATGGCATGATTATGCCACGATTTCTCATGGCCCCACTTAAGAAAATTACGATCAGTACTCATCCGAGCGAACTATCGGTCACTGATATTATGTTAAAGTAAAGAAGCGCAAATTCCCCTTACTGGAGTGAGATTTGCGTGCAAAGATCCTACTGTATATAAAACAATGAGTTTTCTGTCAATGTCTCTGAAAACGCATATAAGACTTTCAAAGGCAGCGTCCAGGCAAGGGGATGGGGACACATGGGGATCTCATGTGGATGATTTTGGAGCCCTAACTAAGCCACTGCCCAACCGCAGCTCAGGTAGTGTTCTAACGGCTAAGATATTCGCCTCTAAACTGGACCCCGCAATCGTATTTCGCATGGATTCATGGCGCAAAGCGTGTGTTCTGGCCGAAACTGTATCGCGGGGTCCAGTTTTGAGGCAAATATCTCAGCCGTTAGAGCATTACCTGCGCTGCCGCTTGAGCAGTGCCTTAGCCAGGGCCCCAAAAGTACTTTCCACGTAAAATTCCCAAAGGTCCAGATCTGCCTGGACGCTGCCTTTAACTGTAATCAGAGTCGAAGTGCAGTTTTATATCTCAAGCATTCAACGGATTTTTGAGGTAGTACTAAGCTTTCAGAAAGTATTTTGTAGTACCAATTTTCAGTTACAAGAATTCTCTTATCATGCAAAATTTGTACTCAGATATGGTCAGATCTAATTTCAAAAAACTTTCGAATAACTAAGTAATGTAGGTTGAGCTGTATGCATACCTTGTATTTCTCTGTGTCATCCGCTGGGCTGATGTTGCCAAAAAAATATGCACAGGGGTAGCTTTGTTTCTGATGAGTGCATGGTACATCTAAGTAAGATATTGAAGTTCTGCTATACTCTGTACATACTTTCCCGAAGTTTTCACTCATAGGGATCTAGAACTGACCGAGAATCGGCTTTGAAACCTTCCAAAGCGACATGCAACCAGCTGGAGTGAACTCGGCTTGACCCACATCTGCATCCAGTAAATAGATAGGAGTGCTCTCTCTAAATTATTTCTGAATCTATGAGTAGGGAAAAGAATGAGTAACACACATTTGCAAACTTTCGTTGATGATATGACGAACCAGTGTTGACTTTCCCGAACCAGAAGTTCCGACAGGTATCACTGTGCATTGCTTACCTTTGCCTTAACGAACCACAATTACAAGAAAATCTGGCGTTGCATGCAAGTGACCTCAGCTTTTTTGTCATCGTACAAAATCTTCAGGCGAGACCAAAAGTACGAACGATTCCAAAAAACATTACGACAGCAAAATATAAAATTACTTCTCATCACATTTATCTTTGTTAACGCCTCTTGCAAGTGTTCTTCGGATAATTCCATATAGGGAGCATAATCCGATTTGAAGAAAAGTGTTCGATCGAACTCGTTTGAAGAGCGAAGGGATGACGGTACGAAAAAGTCCTATATAGTTCGCTTTCTGCATGAGGGATTTAGGATAAGGCTGTTACCTGCAAAAGCTGATCCAATACTCTTAAAGTATGGGAAGGCTTGCGGTCGATAAGAATAACGGCAGGATATTTCTCACCAATGGCATCCATGACTTTTTCGTAATGAGGAGTGATCTGAATAATGATTAAAAATCTCAAGATGATGGAAGTCTTCCCAAATTTTACTGGCTGCGCTATCGGTGTAGTTTATGGTGGTTCGACTGAGAACTTTTGGCTATTCTTGAACTATTGATACACATATAAAGGATAAAAGAGTATTCATGCTGGCATGTGTTAGACGTACGCCTTCAAACCAGAACAGATCACCGAATGCGTAAGACACTATGCCATGGTTTGCGGAGCCGACCAATTGCCAGACCACTACTAAAATCTTGACAGATTACACGTACCAATTACCGTCCCCGGAGGATAGGGGGGAGGAGGTTGGTAGGATCAAGAATGAGACTGGGATCGAACCTTGACCACACCGGTCTTAGCAAAATGCTAGATTACCGTCACACCTTGATTAGGAGAAGTTTAGAAGTCTCCTACCTCTTTCAGACGGTATTTCAAGCGACTGAGCTTATACTTCATTAGTATGCCGCCTGTTGATGGTGAAGAAAAGAGGGCCTGAAAATTTAATCTAAAGGGAAAAAGCACTTGCACATAGGAATACTAGTGCCGCATGCCTTAACATCTGCGCCAGGAGGAGATTGCACCTCCAAAGAAAATATCCTGACACTTCGAACTTCCGAATTTCACGCTGTCTACCTATCCGTAAGTATTCCTACCATCTTTCACTATGAACATATTGAACAGGCGCGAGAAGCCGTGCAAGCCACATGTTCCAGCTTTTTCTATGATCCCCTAATGATTCCCGGCGGCCGACCGTCTACTTTTCGATATTTTGTCTTCGAAATTAACGAAAAGCTTCCAAAGTTGTACAGATTATCTAACCCAACACTGATTAGATGTTGCTCACAAGAACAAATGATGTATTGGAGCCATGAAATTTGCGACGAACCACAAATCGATACTTGGGGTTGTCGAAAAATTCGATTTTTCAAAGAACTCACTTGTTCTTATCAGCAACATGTTTAGCACCTGTGTTAATTAATCAGTACAACTTCGGCGCGTTTTCCTTGACTTTGAGAAAAGATGGTCGGCCGCCGGGGAACATCAGGGGATCATAAAAAAGACTGAAAAATGCGGCTTGTACATCTTCTCGCTCTTGTTCAGTATGTTCATGAGGATGGTAGAAATACTTACGGATAGGTAGACAGCTTGAAGTCCAGATACCTGAAGCTTCAGGACATGAAGCTTTCTTTTAAGCTACAATTCCCTTCCTGGTGGGGATGTGAATGTAGGCGGCCCTTAGTTCATACAAGTGTGTAGATATGCTCAGACGGATCACGCTCACCGGTCGATTCATCCGGTAAGGTGCGCATACCGGATACATAGAGTCAAAATCTAACTGTCCATTAGCAGGCAAACGATACCTATCAACGACCAACTCTCCAGCTATAAATAGTTGTAGTTTTTGAATAAGCAGAATCTTATATGGATTACCTAAGCACTGCACACGTGCTGTGCCATAAAAGCAGTAACGTTCACCAGGTAAAATGAGCATGATGACTAAGCCACTATTAGAGCAAGGAAAGACGGTTTTACTTGGACTAAAATCTCAGAATGAAAACCAATAAAAAAAACCGCTTGCAAACACACTTACCCATCCTTGGATTTATTTCTAGCTGTGGCGGAAGCGCTGGCTGATCTTTTCCGTTTCACCATTCTGAATCTGGAACACCCATTAGGCTTGCCTTTCGCTTCCCTACAACAAACTCAGAGCACATGAAAAAAGGCAGGCTGGATTGCAGTATTCAATCTAAGAGACAATCACAGGACAAAAAACAAAAAATTTATTCGCAAGCTGCATAAACAGAGAAGAATTTGGTAAAAATCTGGTAAAACAACTATCAGCGTATCCGCCTTCCTGCGACAAAAAAAAAATTAAGAAGTTTAACACAAACCGCAGTGAAGCTTCTGGAGATCTTTCAAACCCGTTTGAAAAAAACAAAGTGTGGTAAATCAAGTCACAGAAAAGATACATAACTTATAGAGGCAGAAAAGCTATTATAAAAGATCACTGGAGAACTGGGACTTGCTGGGAAGTAAGGTCAAAGGCTTTAGCAAGATCGGATAGCACACCGACAATTTGCGGGAAAGGTGGCCGCATCAGCCTATCCTTCTCTACACATTGGAGACCTAGGCGAATCAAACCACTGAACCATTCCATGACGGCAGCTGAATGCTATATTATGACAAAAACGAAGTTTATTATGTGGACTACCTTTGTTCTCGACAGCAGGTGTGCGCTTATCCATTAAGTTTTCAATCCAAGCATTGCCTTTGCAAAAACCTTGCACTGAGGAGCAGTAATCAGCAAGGCCAGGGGGATTGCGGGAGTCTATGTATGCGCGCAAGCCTGAAAATCTAGTAAATTACTGGCATTGACTACTCGAGACTAATCTCACCTGTGCCTATCTCTAACAGCACTATTCCGAAACTGTAAACATCAAGTTTAGTAGATAGAATCTTGCTGGTGATGAACTCGGGAGGGAGGTAAGCCAGCGTTCCTTTTACATGCGAAGCAATCAGTGGGCATTTTTCATCAGTGTCTGCTTCGATCTATCAAATGATAATTAAACGCAGCGTCCAGGCAAATCTGGACAAGGATTCTCATTTGGATAGTAAGTTTGGGGTCCTAACTAAGCCACTGCCCAACCGTCAGCTCAGGTAGTGCTCTAACGGCTGAGATATTCGCCTCGAAACTGGACCCCAGCATCGTATTTCGCATGGATTCATGGAGCAACCCTCAGTTTCGCGCGAGAACCATAAGTTGCACCATGAATCCATGCGATACGATCCTGGGGTCCAGTTTCGAGGCGAATATATCAGTCGTGAGTACACCATCTGACCTGCCGCTTAGGCAGGATTTTAGTTAGGGCCCCTAAATTACTACCCACGTGAAAGCCCCATATGTCCAGGGGCGGTATGCAACAATCGCCCGTCTGGGTAAGTCACCCGGACAGGTAGTTTGCGCTTCATAGCTCGGTGCTCTGGGAATCTGTGTCTTTCCTTGTTTGTTCATCTATTGGAGGCTCTACTACCCTAATATTGTAGCACAGTGATTAGCAGCAATTTGCTGTATAAGCTGAGATGATTCGTTATTTGTATGATCCCGAACGGGATCTCTCACTGATCACGCTCATTTTCAAAGTTATTTATATCCGCAAAAACTCAATGAGAACGTCACAGAGTTTTGCTGTACATTTATTACGACAGACAGTGCTGCGAATATCTGAAAGAAATAAGTGAAAAATCAAGTTGACAAAATATTTGTTGAACCTGTGCTCGCGAATTGGGCTCTATCCAAAAACTCAAAACTTGCATATTTCATCTGTGCTACTAAAAACATGCCTAGCATGTCGTAATAGGTCGACAGCAAAACTCTGTGACGTCTTCATTGCGTTTTTGCGGATATAGAATACTTTGAAAATGAGCATGATCAGTGGGAGATCCCGTTCGGGATCATACAAATAAAGAATTATCTCAGCTTATACAGCAAAGTGCTGCTAGTCATTGTACTAAATATTAGGTTAGTAGAGCCTCCAATAGATGTACAAACAAGGAAGAACACAGACTCCAAGAGCACCGATCTATGAAGCGGAAACTACCTGCCCGGGTAACTTATCCGAACGGGCGATTGTTGCATACCGCCCCAGATTTGCCTGGATGCTGGGATGCTGCCTTTAACACAGTACTGTTCTTGCACTAACTTCCGGAATTTTGAATTCGAACGACGCACAACAGATATTATTTGATACACACAAGTGATACTGATTTGAATGCTTTTCCGAAGGATGATGTAGCCGACTGCACGAAATCGCCCCGGTCGCTGTAGGCTAAACGAGCGCGAGCATTCCTGCAACGCGGCTGCCCAGTACGGGCGCTAGATGACTCATGCGCGTGAATGCCAATGTTAGCCCCCAAGAGACACGCTCGCGGGCGTTCAGCCCGGCCGATTCCGTGCAGTCAACTATACCCATTTCGCACGGTCTGGCCGTTTTCGTAAATTTGGTGTGATCTACGGTATAACGCTTTTTTCGAATTCCCTTAGGGCCGCATGCACTAACATCTCCGCGGGGAGGGGATCGCAGCTCAAAAAAAAAGCTTTATATTTCGAAAATCCAGATACCTGGATTTCACGTTGTGTACCTATCCGTAAGTATTCCTACTACCCTTCACTATGAACATGTTGAAGAGGAGCGAGAAACTGTACGAACCGCATTTTCCAGCTTTTGTATGATCCCTGATGATCCCCGGCGCTTCTCTTCAAAGTCATTTTTCTTTTTCCGAAGTTAACGAATAACCTCCAAAGTTGTGCAGATTATCTAACCCGACAGTGCTAAGCATGTTGGTGATAGGAACAAATGATGTTTTGAAGTCATGAAATTTTCGATGATCCACAGGTCGAAATTTGAGGTTTAGCGAAAAATTCGACTTTTCAAAAACTCATTTGTTCTCATCAGCAACATGCTTAGCACTGTTGTGTCAGATGTTCTGTACAAGTTTGGAAGGTTTTCGTTAACTTCGGAAAAAGAAAAATGACTTTAAAGAGAAGCGCCGGGGATCATCAGGGATCTTACAAAAGCTGGAAAATGCGGTTCGTACAGCTTCTCGCTCCTCTTCAACATGTTCATAGTGAAGGGTAGTAGGAACACTTACGGATAGGTACACAAAGTGAAATCCAGATATCTGGAGTTTCGAAATATAAAGCTTTCTTTTAAGCTGAGATCCCCTCCCCAGCGGGGAGGTTAGTGCATGCGGCCCTTAGAACTGCATAAAGAAGACGCTTTGCAAATGCTGATGACTTATATCAATTCATTCACCAGCGGAGTCCGGTAGATGTAACCATACTCCACAACAAAGCATCATCTGAAGAAGCCGTTATGTGACTAGCCTGTGCCTATCCTTCCAGACCAGTTTACGGCAATATTTAGGCCCCTTACGCACACCTGCCGTCAGCCAGATGAAGAAGCCTAACCCTACGGAATGAGTATCATTCTTGTAAAAAGCATTTTGGATTTCAAACTGAATGTGCTGTCTTGAAATCTGAGGATATAAACTGCAGAAAAGGCAACCACGCAGTTTGGCCATTCAGTATTTGAAATAGTGGCATTATTAACGATATTTGAGCGTAAGGCCCATATGCACTTACATCCCCCAGAGAGGGGAGGGGATCTGAGAGGGGACGGTCATAATTCGCTACTCTAGATATCTTTCTTCTTCTGCCTCTACATGGATTACAAAGGTCCTCATATCCTGATACCTGCGCATAATGGTTGCCAGGGTACTGCCAGAGAACATTAGATGTCCACTATTTTTTGTTAGGTAGCGAGATATGACGCCTCCCCTCTCAAATCCCCTCCCCTCCCTGCGGGGATGTACGTGCATACGGGCCTTTAATGGCCATGGGTAGCACAATTTCAAAATGGGCGCTCAGTGCCATTTATGCACTCGCGAAAACGCTTTCGACACACTGAGCACTACATGAACCGTGTCTAGTACAGAACTTATGAGAGAAAGTTCTGATTAATGTTTAATACTCACCCTTCCATCACGACTTAGACCAAAATCACCCAATTTTGGTTCAAGATGCTTGTCAAGCAATATGTTTGCAGACTTTACGTCCCCATGGATGATAGGAGTACTAGCGATGCAGTGCAAGAAATGAAGACCCCGAGCAGTCCCCTCAGCAATTTCCTTCTTCTGTAACCATGACAGTGGCGGTGTACCACGCTGAAAAGGTAGCATTAATTTATTTCGTTACGCAAGCGGAAATGAACCAAACTTGTAAGCAAACAAACACAATTTTTTCTCATGTAAAAAAAACTTACTCGACAGAGCAAACGATCCTCAAGCGAACCGTTGGACATGAACTGGTAGACAAGACATGGCTCAGGACCTTCGAGAGAAAATGCGTACAATGGTAGTATGTTATCATGACGGTACTTCGCCAGCGTTCTTAGTTCCTGCATACTTTGGCGAAGTCGTTCTCTTTGTATCTGAACATAGATTAAATGAATATAGTGTAAAACAAAGGGTCAATTATGAAGTACATGAGCTCCTTTGCTTCCACCAGACATGAATCTCTTGACAGCTATCTTTGTGTGTTTCCATTCACCCACGTAGACGACACCATAGCCACCCTTACCCAGCACATTCTTCTCCGCGAAGTTTGAGGTTGCCGCCGAAAAGCGCAGGATTATATTCAGGTCAATTTGAAAGATAGGCAGGAAACGCACCAGAAGCTCGGCGTAAGGAACGGTGAGAGTATTTTGTAGAGCCGACCAGATAGGGTCCGCGAGGTTCCTTTAAGGAAACCTAATACTATCAAAAACCAGTGAAGTCTGTTGCAACACACCCCGAAAAAGCATCATGCAGCAAAGGTATCTACACTACAAAGGAAAGGCCAGCTGAACATTAAATGAGAGAAAAAAGGTACAAATAGCAGCGTAGCCGCCCCAAAAATCAATCTTTAAATGCTTCTGAATCGTTCCGAGTAAAGCTATCCCACAAAATACTGAGACAGCGCCAGAAAGAGTCGCAGCACCGAACTGTCACAAAATTGCGCCTTCTGCACTCTCAGGGAATTATATCTGCTCACCCTGATGATGATGTATCACTCGTTGACGTAGCAGTGGATGATCTCTGTGTAGAGACACTAGGAGGATGCGTCGGCTGCTGCGGTTCGTTACGTTTTACCGAGACCGATGCCTAAAGAGTTCTCCTTGATTACACATCCTCTGAACACGTACCTAATTAGACTATTTCGGAAACTACCTGCAAAAACATAGCACCTTGACTCAGGATGCGAGAGGCTATGACTATGATAGTCTGTTTATAATCAAAATCATTGATTCACTCTAAAAAATGAGCCTCCTGAACTAAAATGTGCAGGAAAACCATGAATCATCGGAATCCATTAACTTTATAATGAAATCCAAGGTGTATCCAATCCTCAGATCTTAATGACCAGAATGCTCAGTATGCTACGCACACTCTCTCTCGAACAAGAATTCAAAGAAGAGAAGGACGCACCAAGTACTTGACAAAATAAGTGCTAGCACGTCGCAAGAGGGTAAAATCTGGTTAGACTTACATGTCGACCTCTGGTGTATTGCTGGTAGTTTTGTGTTGATGAAGGTTCCAAACCACTATCTGCTGTCAGCGCATAATCTTCAAGATAGTGATGAGCATCAGAGACTGTAAAAGTGTAGAATTACTCTCTTAAGTCTCTCGAGCATCGCCTCCCACATGCGCTCCCACGTCAAAGCTATTTTGGATTACTTTGTGTACCAACCTTGATCCCGTATAATCCGCATACAACGAACCATTCGAGTCAATGCAAAGAGATTGTACAAACTCAAAATAGAGTATCCTTTGCTGGCCCATACTCTCAACAAGTACTCCGATGGACTTCCTTTTTGAGATGCACCAAACTGACGACATCCCTCGACATCCTGGGTGGAGATGTCGGGCATTCTGGTAGCTAATAAAGGCCTTTATAAAGTCATTTCAACCCAAAGAAGTAAAAATTTTACCTAACTCTATCCACGTCTCCCCAGCATCTAATATCCTGCTCAGATCTCTCATCGTCTCATAAGGTAGCGTATGGATCAAGGCATTATCATCCGCATAAATATCGTGCTCGTCCATAGATATTACAAAACCTGCAAACCTCGTACTTCAACTCTGAACCCCCTGTCCGGAATCCTCGGGTATGTGGTCCAAACTTGGGAGCAACCATTAGACTTTTTATCCATCGAACAAATTTCTTACATCCAGCTTACATATTTCTTGAAGTGCCCAGCGCCCCTGTCGCCAAACTGCATAGATGAAAATATGAAAAATTTGGGAGAAATGTATGATGCCGGCATGCTTCCAGTACAGCGCACAACTCGCGCCGTATTTGATTAGCTCGCATAATTGGTTACAATGGCTCGCTAGACCAACTCAGCATGTAACAATGAATTACCTTTCACTTGGTCTAGATTTTTAGGCCCCGGCCAGACTTCGCTAAGCGCCCAAAAGCGCTCAAATTTTTCTAACCTCTCTTCACTTACTCGTGTGAGGAGAGCGAGAAGTTGAAGAGAACTTAGATATTTGGGCGCTTTTGAGCGAAGTCTGGCCGGGCCTTAAAGGTGTGGATTTGAGGATTGGTAGGATTGATGAAGACTAGATGCAATACCCCTAGTATGGATTTGCGCCACGTTTTCTTTGTCAATTGAGTGCGCCATTGCTTAAATGTACCTTCAGATACACTGATCTCGTGACAGATATACTTCACACTGAAGACATATTTGCGAGCACTTACATTACATCAACATTTATCCACATATATTTAAGACACTCGAAATAAAACATGAGATCGGAACATATACAGACATTAAACTGCATCTTAAAACAATGAACATTACTGCTTATAAAACGATTGTTTAGGCAAAAATAAAGTGTTAATAATCGTTTTCACCTTAAAAAAGTTATCTATGCTTCAAGACGGAAAGGACCCACTTCGCAACTTTAGGCACATGGGGACACGTCAATATCCGCGAACCTAAAATTTTTTCAATTTGATCGTCAAAGTGAGCACTTTGTAACAAAACTGCAACTACAATATCAGGATGGTATTAACAGTGCAAAGTCAAGACTGCCAATCACACTTAAGCCAGACCTTAATAGAAGCCTTCCCTGAGCTGAGCGTCCCTGGTGGAGCTCCAAATACCTACAGAGTTTGAAGATATGATCGCCTCTCAGATTCGTGAATATGGAAGCCAATGATATATCATCTAACACCCAAACTGAGAATGTCCCATTTTACCGACCGCCTTGTATACTAGTGGAAATTCGAAAAATTCAAACATTCGACTGTCGAATAACAGCTCGTGATACTGAATACCACTTTCAAAAATATCAATCAAAATTTAGAAGTTTCGACTTGAAAAATTCGCATTCGAGCGTTTGATCGAACGGTCTAATAACTTTTAAATACTGTCCAAGGTATACTGCCCTAAGTACCAATACAAAAGCTTTTTTGGTAAAACAAAAGGGTTTTAGAAATAAACCAAGTGTGCAAGAAAATCACCATTCATCCAATTACTTGGTGACTGGCACCCTCATGTTATACACATGCAAGCCCCCATCTTTGTTGCCTCGCGCACAGACGCCGATTTGTCCGTTGTTGTTAACCCATATTCCACCTAAAAAAGCCAAAAGAAGTTTAGTGAATCTAGAAGAAACGCAAAACTTACTTATATAGGGAAAGCCACCACCTGACAGTTTAACATTATATAAAAAGATGCAATTGTTGTTAAACACCTGAAATTTTCAGAAAGTGAAATTGAAAAATCAGCGAAGTAAGACGCACCTGCAAAGATCGTCCCTTTGCGTCAGCTACCAGTATGTTCATGTCATCGTCAATATATACACCACTGATGTAAGTCACAGTGCCACGCTGCCTTGGACTAAAACATCATAATCGAGCGGCAGTCCTCCAAAGATCTGCGCACTTGCCGAGAGGTTACGCTTACTATTATACGTACTTTTTCGGATCCGGTGCTAACGTGATGCTTCGTTTGTGGCGAAATTTATCCGTTCCATCATCGTCTGAGAACTTTACAATCGATTGCGTACCTATAGCAATGCATTATCAAAAACATGGACATCGAACAAGCTCTATAACCAGCTTACCAATAAGATGCAGAGATATAATTTCTAGAAAACACGAATAAAACTCACCAAGATCGGTAACAACGAGAGTTCTGCGATAAAGATCAAGGAACGATGGCAGCGCATTTTGTATCCCTGGATACGGGCAAGACCACACTGACTATAACAAACGATATTTCTGGGAGAGTATCCCAAACCCCATTTCCTAAGCCGACAATTTATCGAGTATGGATGTGTTCAAATCCCCGGCCTTCTGGGTGTGATGTGATTCAAGAGCTTGAAAATAGTGGCCAGATTCTAATCAAGCAGGACTAGAACGAGCTCATTCACATTATGGAGAAGACGCTGGGCGAATAAGGTGCTACCGCTCTAGGATATCTATCCATTGACCCACGATG
Organism: Cylicocyclus nassatus; assembly: GCA_958299035.1. Classification (NCBI taxonomy): domain Eukaryota; kingdom Metazoa; phylum Nematoda; class Chromadorea; order Rhabditida; family Strongylidae; genus Cylicocyclus; species Cylicocyclus nassatus. The sequence goes on from CATQJL010000305.1 coordinate 31,870,867, forward strand.
GTGTGCCTTGCGTTTATGAAAGTAAAATGTCCTTTTAACATTCCCGAAAAACTACTTTTAAGATCTAGAATGACAGAAACAAAAGTTTAGCCATTGCTTTCTAGTTTATTTTACTATAAAGTCCATTTAAATGATAATCCGAGGAAAACCAACCCTCGCATTAGGTTTGCCTTCGTAAACAGACACTTGCCAAAAACCTCTGATCTTTTCCATGGTTACCAGATTACCATTCGACGTGACAGCAAGACCTAAACCAAGCGTAAATACTGGAGCTTTGTGACGAAAACTTTGCACCTCTTGCATTTCCAGAGTGAACGATAACACGATCGCTTTCTGATTTCCCATAGTACATGATTTGTATGTCGCGTATGGCAAGCACAGCAAAAGAAATTCCAGGTTGCAGAACAGCAACTGCACATGGAGCATTAAGCTGTGGTGATGTCATAGTGATTCCTCTTGGTACCAAAACAATCTGAAAAAAAGCATATTGTCCCAAACATCACACTTACTATTCTCAACCCGGCACTAACTGAGCAAGACATTCGAAGTGCATTTCACCTACTCGGTTATTCTCTGTATCAGCAACAATCCACTGCTTACACTCTTCATCGTACGTCACGCCAAGCGGGCGATTCAGCCCTTTTCCATCGCAACGTTGTGTTCGTGTAGCAGACAACATTACCTCGATTCCGGCTGAAAGTAGACTTATCGAGAAGAGCATGTTCTAAACCTTTAAGCATTATGAAAGGGGCGCCCAGGAAAATCTGGACCTATGGGGATATCACTTGAAAGTAATTTTGGGACCCTAACTGAGATACTGCCTGAACGGCAGCGCGAATGATTCACTCACGACTGAGATATTCGCCTCCAACTAGACCCCAGGATCGTATTAGCTTATTTCGCGCCCCACTCAAAACCGATGGTAATAGAAGATTCAGCGAAATACCGAAGTATAACTATCTCTCTAAAGGCAATGTCCAAGCAAATGTAATACGATCTTTTATATTGCGAAGCCTTGCTTACGAGTTCAGATTAGTTCTCATGTGAAACACACGAAAGTTTTTAATCTGGACAATGCTTTTAATGCCCTGTGACCAGAATTGCAATAGTGGGAGCCGATTCTCCCCTACATTCACTTTTGAGCTGGTACAGGGTGACCACCTTCACTTTTGGCGACAATTTTTTGGCTGAATGATAAAAAGGAAGATAAGTAAAACAAATGCAAAGGGGATTATTAGAAGCATATATTTATGTATTACGCTTTTAGGAACTCGCCGTCACCTATCGCGAGCAGCCGAAGGCCAGCACCCGCCATGGACGCATCCACTCCTCGGCACTTCCCACGAATCCAAAAAACAAAGCTTCTTAACGAATTTCGATTTAAAGGGTTCTAACCAAACGGTCCTCTTTAGAGCCAACAACTGTGACCCAACGACCCTCTTTAGGACTACAGATACTATGAATCCGGCAGCATAAATATTGTCAGCAAAATTCAGCCACATTTTATGTATTTTATATAGTAAATTTTGTTATAACGTACTGCAAAAAAGAAGGTTGACCCAGGTAGCAACCGCCGATAACCAGAATTTCGAATGATAAAGTAGCGAAAAATCATGCGGAATTTCCACTGTTAAAGGCAATAGGTCGGCAGAATGCTTTCGCTTTGAAATCTCGGGGGTTAGAAGTGGCAGAGAAAGATCGAACTTTGGCTCATAGGTTCCATTATGGGGCTCCTACCCTGTGACCTTGTTTTGCCACGGGTCTCATTCTGCCGACCCACTGCCTTTAAGAACTGGTGGTTGAAGATGTCAGCAACTGCGACTTCAGAGCTTTTGAAGAATAAGTGTTGTTCTGTCAGATAGTGAAAAAATCAGGTCGATTTGAGAGGTGGTCGCCGAGAGACGAATTTTTTAAAATTAGGCAATTTTAGGTTGCTTAGTGACATCTGCTATTCGAATTCCCCTAATTCTTGAATGTGAAGATATATGATGTTACGACTTCATAGGCTTTGTAGAGTAGGGTTTGTTCTACTAGAATATGTCTTAGCCGTACCGATCCATTGAAACAGCGCCAGATCCAGGCTTTCGAAAAAGCAGGTAAAAAAAGGGCTTTTTAAACTCTAACAGCTCATAACTTCTTCAGGATTGCTTGAATCATGTTGCGACTTCATAGATTAGATTCCATGCTAGGATGGCCTTGAGATGCTGCAGTAGGTGATGGCAAGATTGTTTTTCTTATTTCTCCTTTTTAGTCAGTGAAGAAGCTTATGAAACTTTTGAGGAAGAATTTTCTTTCGCAAAAAGAGACGTCGAGCTGTGATTCCCCTCCCCCCCCCCCCGGTCGACGGTTTTGGGAGGTGAGTGTCCGGCACTACCATCTTCAGTTTTGGCGGTCAGTGCTAGCTGGGACCACCTTCACTTTTGGGGGTCCGGCTTCCCCCATCGAACGCCTGCCTGAGATTGCTTTATCAGAATTGGATAGTGCTACGTATTTCGCATGATCAGAATTGAAATCAAGAGACGCCGAAGAAGTTTACACATTTTTTTTTGATATGAACGCTACATAACAGTATCAAACGACTTACTGTATGGAGACGCAAACTCTGTCAATTGACGACGAGGCCTGTGCTGCATGGCCGGCGCTTTCTTCAAGTCATAAGGAGATTCTGAAACGAAGTATTATGTGAGATTGTACAAAAAAGGAAACAATAGAGGGGAAATGAAAGAAGGGAGTGCTGTTAGCGGAAGCGAAATGAAGTTGCAATGTATGTCCTTTTCCTTCAGACCAACCATATACCACTATACCATAAAGCCTATTCGCAGCAACCAAACTTGAAGGGATTGCATCTTGCTTCATTGCAAAATAAAAAACAACTAAAAAACTACTTACACTCAGAGCACTTTCCAACTACAAAATGCGCATTTCCGTTCAATAGTTAGTGCATACACTGTCATGAATCTGCTTTGTCCACCAATTCCAACATTTTTCAAGATCTCTCGCGGTTAAAAAAAAGTGGGGGTGCATAAAACTATGGCCTCTGAATGGAGTAGCGCCTAAGCGGCGCAGCATTCCTCTGCATAAAGGAAGCAGCACTAACTGTTGGGCACCAATGGAAATAAGCTTCAGTACATCGCTGAGAGATACTGCATCATAGTGCTGTGTGAGGGAACGTTGGAAAAGACGCGAGAGTTCTTCACCAGCTGCTCGCAAGAAGAGTTCTGAGTCGAAGAGGCCTTTCCAAATGAAATCTGTACCATTATGAAGATTTCAACGTTGATTCCAAATCTGTTTTCGCTATCTGCCGAACACGTCTGAGCGCCAAATCAAGAGTGTTTTTTAGACCAAAAATGCATGCAGAATCTCGGTGAAATCAGTAATTACGGTCGCTCGAGTCCGAGCAGTGTTGAATCCGAGTATAAAGACAAAAGATATCCACTGCTCAAAGTAACCTTATTAACGCTGGACCATTAGAGCAATCCTGGGTTCTAATCTGGTTCACTTTTTCAACGCGAAAAACGACCACACTCGGCGCTCAGAGACGTTTAGCAGATAGTGAAAGCAAATTTGTGATCAGCTTCGAAGCTCTTCAGAACGGTGTATAAATTATTTGGAAAGGCCACTTCGACTAATACCTGACTGATGCCGAGTTAGCGCATTGTATTGACCCCTGGTTTAGACGCAGTCGAAAGTGAACTAATATGTTTGAAATAGCGCAGACTGATTTAAAAAAGAATTCCGGTTGTACATGCAGTGTCTTTGATTAGAAAAGCAGGGTGTGGGTTTGGGCCTTTGATCTATCATTTTTTTTCGCAAACGTAAATTCGCCCTTAGTCTTCGACAGTGAGGCGAACTTCGCGTTTATCTGTTAACGTGCTATCGCTTTCTAAATGCAAATGCTTTTGAAGATGAACCTGAAGAATCTTGTATAATGCGGATAAGCAAAGACATCGCCTTGCCATAGCCGTGAATCAGAACTGAAAATCCAATTTGAGAATAAAGAAACCCCAATGCCAACTGGACTTGTTGGCCATGTGACTTGTTTACAATTCTGAATAATTAAGATGATTTTTTGAATTTTTCAAAAGTTCAAAATAGCACTGTAAAAGATATTTTTTCGCTTATCGTGGGCCTGTAGAAATTTCAGAAGTAGATTTTCGGAGTGCGCGGCTTACGCCACGCACCTTCATTCAAGACAATTTTAGTCCCCCCCCCCGCCTCCCCACACCGGAAATCCTGGGCACGCTACTGGTGGCGGCATATCGACTGACCTCTTAGAGAAGGCCGTGGAATTGTAGATAAACTACATTTTGTGCTATCGTCTTCTTCAACACCCAGTTCCTTAGGGGAGTGAAGAGGAGAGGCAACCTAAAAATAGGTTGAACTAGCCAGATTTGGCAGTAAAAGATAGGAGATGAGTGAAGATTATAAAGTAAAATATCCCAACCTTCTCAGTAAGTGTCAGTGTACAGCTGGAAGGGGTTCCCTTTCCAGTGAGTGCGCGGAATTCATCTCCCAGTGATTGCTTCGGCAATAAAGAGCTTCAAAAATCAAAGGACGATTAAAGAAAAATGACCTTCTGAAACGATGTGAAGATTACCTTGATGAGGTTGCGCTTCCGTTTACTGAGGCCTTGTCTGCCTCAGCTTTAGTCTGAATTTCTGCAAGCTCTGCGTCAGTATCATTATGATTATCAGAAGACTCGTCAAATCCACTTGAGGAACTGCATGGCTCTGGCTACAACAGAACGAAGGAGTAAATAAGATATCAACACAAAACCACAAAAATTTCGGTTAGATCAGACTAGGGGAAGGATAGCGAACCCACCTGGAGAATGAAGACGAGATGTATATCAACGCGTCCTTGAAAGTGATTCCATATTCGCTTTCCTTTTTTATGGTACAACTCTCGAAAGAAATTTGAGCGTTTTAATGTCCAAATTTGTCTAAGCCTCATACGGCATGAAATCAGCGAAAAGCTCTACAAAAATCAAAGAACGATCGAAAAACCACAGACGCCTATGCGGAGAACGCCCGTAAAAGAGCTCGGACCTGGGAGGAGTTGCAGGTGCGCTCCATAGCCATTTCGGTTAGAGCACCGTTTTTTCAACTGGAGCGCACTATCTCCAAACACTTCCACGCCGATCTGGGTAGTTTTTGAGTATACGTATAGTCTTTGACATCTTTGTGGGAATTTGACGGTAAAATGTGGACAAATCATATCAGAGGATCAAAACTGCCAATTCTTTGCTACGATAAGACCCGCTTGCGTGCATTTCATGCGTAGAAAAAATTCTGTGAAACATCAAAACATTTTGCTGCTTAACTTTGAAGCACAAACCCACAAGCCCGCCAGAAATTTGAAATTCTTGAGAATGTTTTGCTCGAAATACATAAATTCCAAGCATGCTGGATTTTTTGTGCATATTCGACCGACCCTACATGCGTTTGGACTCTTGTCACATGTATTTCCACGAATATATACAATATCTATGTTCTCAATGGATCTCAATGATAAGTAAGATTTGCTCCAAGTTTTAAGGTTTCCAGATTTCCGGATTAGTATGAACGCAGCCTACGGCATGTGCCTAAGAACCCCTCCTACGAAAAACTACGAACTTGTCCCGAAGTGATGCTCAGTGAGAACATGGCGGCAGGCCAAGTTCTATGTTCAGCACATTGGTCAGCTCTCGCTCAAAAAAATTCTCATTAATTTCAATTCCAGTAAGTAAAGTTTCATAGTTAACTTAGTATAGCACCAAGTTTCAAAATTTGTTTGTTTCTGAATTCCTGAGGTTGACAGCTGGGCAAATTAATTTTATACATTCAAAACTATTCACTAACTGCAAAAATCCCGGTTTTTCCATTTAGCAAAACGTTACAGTCTATAAAGGTCACCAGCATAAAGTTGCCATTTTCCACCCATTTTTTCTTCAATTTTCAATCTAGGCATCATCGACAAGCTTATCGAACAACATTAGCAATGATGATTTACGACTATGCAGCGCTTTTGAAGCTCATGAGAAAAGGCGACGATTGCTATCAAGCGCAAAATTGAAATATGACACATTCGATTTCTATTTTTTTTAGCTCTCATTGCTTCAAAGACGTCGATCTAACAAGTTTTCCAGCAGATCTCAGGAAAGAATTTTATGTTTTCGAGATATGTTATGTAATTACAAGACAGTTATAGGTCGTCTCAAGAAAAAAAAAGACAAAGCAACACCGTAAAGGATGTTTTTGAAGGAGTAGGAAGGACTGAAACACAGCTGTAGCCAGAATTTGATTGGCCACATGCGAGCCGTAAAAAGAGTTCGCACACGAACACCAGTGATAAATCCATCCCAATTTAGCGCTAGCAGCCCTAAGATACTTCTAAAAGCTGCACAAAGTGGATCCTCAAGTGGTGTGAACTCAAAGAGAAGTTAGAGCAGCTGAGACTAACCCAAAAACGGAAGTTCAAGACAGTTACTGACAATGAGTTTCAAGCGTAAATTCAGGCAAAGGTCATAGAGGGTAAATGCTAACTATGGCTGGGCTAGATAGTTGCATGGGTTTCTCAATCTTGCTACCTTAGATTCAATTCAAAACAGCAATTGAGAAGGTCAAAAACTTATGAAAATGCAGTTAAGAACAAATTCGTAAGTATTTTGGTTAGTTTTCCAGCAAAAGCCACCAGACTTAGCAAGTGGTAACCTCAGACGGATAGTAATCCAATGCACTTTATCTGGTTTTTTGAAGACTCGTATAGCACTACACTGGAGTTTTAAGTTGGTGACAGCCGGAGAAATCGCGCCTCTTGATCGTCTCCCCTTTTTTCGTTGTTGGACCAAAAGCGTTGTTGCATAACTCTAGTGAGTAGAGTAAAATAAGAACCAAAACAAAGGTCATATATAGAAGAACACAAAGCAAAAGTATTGTTGAGTGATGCATGAACGCCAAATCATGAGAACCATAGGGTATGATGATATGTCCTGACAGCTTGAGAAGAGGAAAAGTACATGCAAGCGGAATGAACCAAAACATTCTATTATTTTGCACATGGTCCCTCTCCCAGTCTTCCATCTCTTTGGAAAGTTTGTGAAACGCTAAGTGTTAGGAGATAGTGCGCCCCACTTGAAAAAACGGTGCTCTAATCGAAATGGCGATGGAGCGCACCTGCAACTCCTCCCAGGTCCGAGCCCTTTTACGGGCGTTCCTATGCGGATTTCCACTAGCTGTGTTCCTTCCTTGTATTTAATACACTAGATACAAATTAATTCCCACTTTCAGGTGTTTTTGTACAGCTTTTCGCCAATTTTATGCCACATAAGGCTAGACAATTTGACAACAAAATTTGGACTTTCATACCCTCGCAACCTCTTTCAGAGAGTTGTTACGCAAAAAAAGGAAAAAATAAATCTAGTGCGATATTTATCAAACTCATATATAAAGCTGAAGGTCTGTATGTCTGTCTGTGCGTATGCTCCACATAAAAAATTCCAATTCTGAACTAATCCGGAAAAAACTTTGCACACATACACTTCGGGGCGGGGCGGGTGTCGTAGGCTACATTTCGTTGTCGATCGATATCAATTTCATCATTTTTTTTGCGAAATTTGAACGGGCTGGGAATTGGCACAGGCGGTAAGTGACCATGCTAATACGATATGGTATTAGCTTTCATAATTATCCTTTACTTTCATCATTTTATCGAGTTTTTGCAAAGTTTGAGCTACGGGGCTGGAAGTTGGCACAGGTGGGTAAGCGAGCATGCTGATTACGAATACAATACTAGTTTCTGTATATTCTTCACTTTTACTGATTTTACCGATTTTTTGCGAAGTTTGAGCTACGAGGCTGGGAGTTGGCACAAGGAGGTAATCGGGCATGCTGATAATTAGGTCAGCATAGGGAAATGGCATGTAGAAGGGGGCACAGGGAAAGTTTGTAGAGGGATAGAGATAGGACCTTTATTCTAGTGTTTTGACAGGCCCGGCGGAGCCGGGCCTCTCAAAACACTAGAATAAAGGTCCTATCTCAGCCTAAGGGCGGAGCCGGGTAAGCCAGCCAGTCTCCTATATGGGAAAAGGTTCCTGTACAGATCACAGCCCCTGTAGGCGCCGGCGCTGGCGCCCGCGGTACACGACGCCGAGCTGGTGATCGGGCTCCTCGTGTCTGAAGATATGGTTCGATCTGACAACTCTGGACATGTCGGGCACGCCAGGTGCCCGATCGTACCCGATCTCGACAAGTTGGACTTTGCTGCCCCCTTGGTCTAAAATTCATCATGGATGGAAGGGCGCTCTCGCCTATCCGCACACTCGTTAGTAAATAATGGCCCGAAGAGCGCGAGTGGGAGATTGATAAACACCGCCCCTGAATCAGAGTTGGACGACCTTCTAGTGATATACATCTCGTCTTCAAAGGCCAACTTGAGTTGGTCCTTCCCTTAACAGCACAGCTCCTTACCTCTTCTTCACCAGACAAGGCGTCCTGACATTCACGATAAGCTTTTATTGTACTGTACCTTTCGACCAACTCCAGCAACTGAAATCAAAGTGACATAAATAGCCGATGTACAACAAAAACTCACTCCACTGTGAATAATCTTGATTTCTTCAGAGGAGAGATCATGATCTTTTGGGACTGTATTGAAGATAAAACTATAGAAGAGCGTGTTCCAAGGTTTTGATACAACTTCAGCCTAAAAATTTGAATCATGACATGTATAGGGAACTCGAAAAATCGTGACGATGGCGTAACCGCGCGCGACACGCACGCGACGTCCGGCAACCTCATTTTCGTGGCTTTTGTCTTTACAAAGTATGGTCCTGCTTACATACTCATAATAGTATTCAAACACTGGAAGTGACTGAGCTGAGCGTTGAGGTGATGCCTCTTTATATGATTGGTTCAAGATCCTGTGGGCGCAAAGTCCGCAGTCAAATTCGTCGTCACGATTTTGAAAATGACCTATATCTACCCTGATACTGGGTACAAGGTCGTGCATGCATGACATACCTGTGATGCAGAACTTGAACCAAGCCCGCCGTAATTAGGACTTAGCTGCTCGAAGCGATCGATGGCAGAAACGATCTGAACGAGGACATATCAGAGGGGTGAGTCACCATTACTGGGCACAGTTCGTTTTCCATGTTACGGGGCGGTGATTTGGCAATTTAATGCATCGTCCACCCGCGGTGCCCTATATGGCCCTCCCGAACAAAGGCAGGGACCAATCATGTGCGTCCTCGGATTTAAAGGCAGCGGCTCGGCAGAATAACAACTTTGGAATATTCATCGTTCTGGGCTCTCCTGGATGAGCTAAGTCCAATATTGTGCTTCGCAGCTTCAAAAGATATCAATAACCCGTTTTTCCAGACGTGAAAAGCGCTGTTTGAAAGGGAGTGCGTAGTTGCCCTCTAGAACGCGATTGGCTCGTGAATGGAGATACTGTACCCACCGTACCCACGAGCCAATCGCGCTCTAGAGGGCAATTACACGGTACGCCCTTAAATAGCGCCTTTCATGTCTGGATAAGCGGGTTATTGATATCTTTTGGAACTGCAAAGCATAGCCTTGGACTTAGCTCATCCAGGGGAACCGAGAATGATGAATACCCCAAAGTTGTCATTTTGCCGAGCCGCTGCCTTTAGGCCCCGGACAGACTTCACGCGATTTGATCGTCGCGATTCAGTCGCCGAGATTTCCATTCATTTTCATTTCACATTCAAAAATTTCGGGCTGGAAAAGTATCACAACCGAAATGCAAGTTGATCGGCTGGAATGATGTTGTAACAGTTGTCTCGTCGCGATTTAGTCGCGACGATCAGATCGCATGAAGTCTGTCCGGGGCCTTAAGCGGCGGGACCAGCGCGCAGCCTTCTCCTAACAGGGGAAGGATACTTGGATGCCGTAGCCATTCATAATGATTTGTACACCAAAAAATGCGCTTTTGAGTGCTGGTTCGTAGACTGTCTTTCATATCTGCGAAACGATAATCTGAATGGAGTTATGACTTTTTTTCATTAAAAAAATTGCGTTCCTGCGGAGGGTCAAAATCATCAATAAAAGAATTTTCTCTCCTTCCCAAGTGCTGAGTATGATCCAGATAGTCTAAATAAATATTACGACGTTTGAAATTTTCTTCAGTAGCATCAAACGGTAGGCTAGATTAAATCTGGTGATTTTTACTATCCAAAAGTAGGCTAAATTTTCAGGGAAAAAAGTTCATAACTTTCTTCAAAAGATCGTTTCGCAGATTTCGAGCACAGATTCAGAATCTGCATTTAAAGGCGCATTTTTTGGTATACAAATCATTAGGAATGGCCGCGGCATCCAACTATCCTTCCCTTGTAAGTCCTTCAAAAAATCGAGCGCTTTGTACTTGAGCATTCTCGATTCTCACGCGATAGCGAAATCATTGATAGGGGAGTGATACTCAAAAAAGTGAATTTTTCTGAGGCGAAAATATCATGTAGGCTTGGTACAAGTCTTGAATTTCTCGGGCTTTGTCGTCTAACCCGCAACACCTACTGCATCCACTAACATATGCTGCCAAAAGCTCAAGACCTCAACTTAGGGTGGACGTTGCCTCTAAGCCTCAGAGGACGTCACCCTAAAGCAAAGCAGACGCGTTTCAAAAAGAGGAGCTGATACCGCCATGTCACGTGCCGTACTGATCTGCTTAATCCGTCTAATCGGCTTCGTCATTGGTCAATATAACGAACTGACCGATACTGAAGTAAACAAGTGAACCAAGCGGATCAAGTAATAACAGTTTCGCTATTGGACAATTCATTGAACTGACCAATGACAGAGCAGATCAATTGAACTAAGCGAATCAAGTATGGTTCGTTCCATAAAAAGCTGTCTCCGTGGACTTCTGATCCACAAAAGGTATGCACTATTATTTGTAAAGGACCATTGGCCCGCGGAGGTGGTACTTATAGGCGGTACTTGGCCGCTGCGGCTTTGTGCGTGACGATAAGGCTCTCAACGATCGCAGCTGCGTCCGTGCTTTCCTGCCCGATCGCGATCGCGCTGTTCGGGTCTCCGGGCTTCTTTTGTCGTGGATCTTGCTCAAACTTCATCTGTAAGGGTTATCTAACATGCTGATCATAGATACCACACTTTCTCCGTCTGAAAACGTCTCCTCGTGTAATTACGGTAGGTGTTCGGCAGGCCAGAACTATAGGCCGTCCGCGCAGGGCGCGAAGAGTGCGCAAAGTGGTATTGTGCGTCACTCCTCTTTCCTCATGCACTCTCGCCGACTGTTTTCTCTGCGCTTCTTCCAGTCGTGAACTGCCTTCAATGCACGCAACAGCGTTGCGCTCGCGCAGCGCGGACGGCCCTAAAGCTTTGACCCGCATGCGCGCGAAAAGGCGCGCAAATGCGGGTCAAAGCTAACTTTCCGACAAAGTTTAATGAGCGGAAGGTTTTGCTTCACTCTTCCATAAACAAAAGGGGATCAGTGGCTGCTATAAGGGCCGCATGCATTAACATCCCCGTCGGGGAGGGGATCGCAGCTCAAAAGAAAGCTTCATATTCTGAAGCTCCAAATATCTTTCACGCCGTCTATCTATCAGTAAGTACTCCCACCATCCTTCACTACTAACATATTGAACAGAAACAAGAAGCTGTACAAACTGCATTTTCCAGCTTTTTGTATGATCCCCAATGATCCCCGAGGGACGACCGTCTACTTTTCGAAGTATTTTTTCTTTTCTCGAAGTCAATAAAAACATCCCAAACTTGTGCTGTTTATCTAGCCCAACAGTGTCAATCATGTTTCTGGTAAGAACAAGTGATGTTTCGAAGTCATAAAATTTGCGATGAACCACAGCTCAAAAGTTGGGGAATATCGAAAATTTCGATAATCTAAAAACTTATTTGTTCTCATCAGCAATAGGCTTAGACTATTGGGTTAGATAACCGGTACAGCTTTGGAATGTTTTCATTGACTTTGAAGAGAGAAAAATGACTTTAAAGGCAGCGTCCAGGCAGATCTGGACCTATGGGGCTTTTACGTGGGAAGTACTTTTGGGGCCCTAACTAAGGTACTGCCCAAGCGGCACCTCAGGTAGTGCTCTAATGGCTGAGATATTCCCCTCGAAACTGGCCCCCGCGAACGTATTCGCATGGATTCATGGCGTTTCGCGCCAGGATCCTCGCTTTGCGCCATGAATTCATGCGAAACACGGTCGCGGGATCCAGTTTCGAGATGAATATCTCAGCAATTACAGCACTACCTGAGCTGCCGCTTGGGCAGTGCCTTATTTAAGGCCCCAAAAGTACTTTCCACGTAAAAACCCCATAGGTCCAGATCTGCCTGGACGCTGCCTTTAAAGAACAGACGGTCGTTCCCCGCGGATCAAACGAAAAGCTGGAAAATGCGGCTTGTACAGCTTCTCGCTTCTATTCAATATGTTCAAAGGTAAAAGATGGTGGGATTACTTATGGATAGGGAGACAGCGTGAAATCCAGATATCTTCAGAATATAAAGCTGCGATCCCCTCCCCGGGGAGGGATCGCAGCTTAAGGCCCGAATGCACTAACATCCCTGCGGTGAGGGGAGCGACGTCCCCAATGATGTAAAAGTCGTAGCGGCGTCCGCACGCGACCCCTTCATAATGGGGGATGCCGCTCCCCTCGCCGCAGGGATGTTAGTGCATACGGCCCTAAAAGAAAGCTTTATATTTCGAAACTCCAGATACCTGGATTTCACGTTGTGTACCTATCCGTAAGTATTCCTACTATCTTTCACTATGAACATGTTGAAGAGGAGAGAGAAGCTGTACGAACCGCATTTTCCAGCTTTTCTATGATCCCTGATGATCCCCGGCGCTTTTCTTTAAAGTTATTTTTCTTTCTCCACAGTTAACGAAATGTTTCCAAAGTGTGCAGATTATATAACCGAACACTGCTTAGCATTTTGGTGATAAGAACAAGTGATGTATCAGAGTCATGAAATTTGCGATGAACCACAGGTCGAAAGTTGTGGTTTATCGAAAAATTCGATCTTTCAAAAACTCATATGTTCTCATCATTAACATGTTTAGCACTGTTGTGTTAGATAATTAGTACAACTTTGCAAGGTTTTCGTTGACTTCAAAGAAAGAAAAATGACTCTGAAGAAAAGCGCCGGGGATCGCCAGGGATCATACAAAGACTGGAAAATGCGACCTATACAGCTTCTCGCTTTTGTTCAATATGTTCATAGTGAAGGATAGTAAGAATACTTGCGGACAGGTAGACAGCGTGAAATCTGGATATCTGGAGCTTCAGAATTATGAAGCTTTCTTCTGAGCTGTGATCCCCTTTACAGCGGGGTTGTTAGTGCATGCAGCCCTAAGGGCCGCATGCACTAACATCCCTGCGGCGAGGGGAGCGGCGTCCCCAATGATGAAAAAGCCGCAGCGGCGTCCGCACGCGGTCCCTTCATAACGGGGGACGCCGCTCTCCTCGCCGCAAAAATGTTAGTGCATACGGGCCTAAGTGTGGTAGGTGGAATAGGGTCCCCTCCAGGTGGAGGGAGTTTCGGCTATTTCCGACCTAGAAAAGGTAAGGGGAACAAGTGATCCTTGAGGTGAATACCGACGTAAGCTTGCATGCCGAGTGGGACTAGGATGTGCAAAGAGAAAAAATATGGGGCTCTTAAACTTTGGCGAGGCGGAGCTGCGCTAGCGCCTCTTGCGTTGCAGTTGCCCTGTGCTGAGGCATATGATCCATTGATCTTTGTTGATCATCACGGACCCGCCTTGCCACGGTTGGGGAGTCGACAATAAGTGTTACAGAGGTAATATGATGAATTTCTCAATGCTTTTTTTGGAATGGTCATCAAACAGAGGTTCTTTGACTCAGGATAGCTTTGTGCATCAATCGATACCATTTGAAAGCTTGGAACATATAGAATCAAAGTAGACCGTCTCTTTTTCTCCAGCTCTCTCGTAAATTCACATATAAGTTTTTATCTGGCTGCAGATAGCTGATTTTATGCGATCAGTTTGCGCTCCATTTCTGGAGGGGGAGGAAAGCTAGAAAAAAAGAGACGGTCTACGTTTACTGGCAAGGCCTTGTTCTGTATAGGGGCCTGCACTCAGACACTCGCACCGGCCGGCGGCCGCACAAAGACCGGCTGGCGCGACCACATGTCATTGCATACAGTTGCGTAGTCTACGCCCGCCGGCCGGTATTCGGACGGGCGCCGGCCGGTGTATACTGAGGAACGGTAGAACTGTTTTACGTGGTAGAACTGTCTTTTATTCACTGGCATATAGGAAAATACAATGCAAAGAACAAAAATCAAGGCCGCTGATGTGGCAGCTTCGGAGACCATGTCCGATTTTGAAATTCGACAACACCGAGATACTATCGAGGGTTGTCTATAAGACAACATGTTGCCTTGTTCCTGCTTCGGAAATTGAAGAACATACAAGGCATTGAGGGTAGCCTAACCATGCGTCGTATCTCACGCAAGTATCCTTTACGCTAAGACACTGGGAGATAGAATTTTGGGACGGTCGCCGGCCGGCATGATCTTTTGGGACGGTCGCCGGCCGGCATGATCTTTTGGGACGGTCACCGGCCGGCATTTAGCTCCGCCCAGATTTATGGAACGGTCGCCAGCCGGAAGGCCGTCGTCGGACGGTCGCCGGCCGGTGCGAGTGTCTGAGCAGGATCGCGAGAGTCGGACGTGCGTACGGCCATTGCGCCGCGCACGTCGTATGTCACTGGGTCGTACTCGATTTAGGCTGAATAGGTGAGATTTTTTTGTTTTTCTTCTCATTTCTCGCCTTCTTTTCTTTTCACGCGGCGAACATATGTTGGTGCAGAGGAGTTTAAGATCTACTAGATTAAGGTGAGGTGCAGGATTATGCTCAATACGGGCCAATATTGTGGACTTTTCACCCCTGCTTTGAAGAATGTTGAGTTTTCTGTTCTGGCTGTCCGATTATGTTCGATTTTTCGTCCTGCCTGCCCGGTTACGAAACTCCGTTTTATTTGCAACGTCTGTTCTACCTCATCTTGCATCATGCGCGTCATCACAATCATAATCATTGTCATCATCATCACAAGCAATATGCAAGATAAGGTAGAATAGACGGTAGAAATAGAACAGTTTGCTGTAACAGGGCAGCCAGGACAGAAAATCCAACATCTCAACCAGCAGGCATGGAAGGTCTGCAATATTGAGCCCGTATTGAGTATAATCCTGCACCTCACCTTAATTCAGATCTTAAACTCCTCCGCACCAACATGTGCTCACCGTCTGAAAAAAAAAAGAAGGCGTGAAATGTAAAGAAAAACAAAAAAACTTACCTATCTAGCCTTAATCGACTACGACCCAGCGATATCAGGCGTGCGCGGCACAAAGGCCGTACGCGCGTCCGACTCTCGCGATCCTGCAGGCCCCTATACCACATTTAGAAATAGGCATCTTCGTTCGTTCTTTACGCAGGAATTTCTTGACAAAAACACATATTTTCAACTAAATGCCGTGTGTCGGGTGGGGGACATTAGGTCGCCGAAAAAAGGCGGTCCCCGCGGTCATTTGCGACAAATACGCACCCTTGTACATGCGCGGACATGCGTTCCTGCAGGGAATCCGCGCGGGACTCTTCCAAATTCGGCGACCTAATGTCCTCCACCCCCGTGTGTCTCCGAATAGAGGAAAGCTAGAGAAAAAGAGACCGTCTACGTCGAACTCCCGTTTCGTGAGCTTTCTAATGGTACTTATATAGGTTGGTGAGCGAAAAAACTCGTAGGTTTTTTAGAATGAGGTAGAGAGTTTACTATTAGCTTGCTCCACCCCGCTCCCCCAATGGCTTACAAGGGAATGGTTAAAATTTGAAGTGGCCGATCCCAGCAAGCTGTATATCGTTGAGCACTCCATGGAGCGCTGGTACATATCCGTCTTCATAACTGCTTCTCGGTCACCTACACGAAGTTATGGCCCTCGATTCCGCCGTGGGGCCGCCGCGCATTATAAGCACTGCTCGCCCACCATGCAACTAAGGGGACTCATAGCGCAGTGCTAAGTGTGCAGAACTCATAGGACGAGCTACCTTTTTGTTTGCAAGTTCGATTCCTTTTGCTTGCTACTCTTTTGCAGCCCATTTCCAATATTTATATTGTTAGCGCGAAGTCCCTAATGCGGTTAAAAAGATTCAACATCCAAAGACTTCGAAAACCCGAGAATGATTATGGTGAAAGCAAGAACAGAAATGTTGATGAATAGGAATGCAAGAACGAACAGAAGCGAGCAGCAAGAAAGGTGGAGCTAAAACTGATAAACAGAAACCTAATTTTTGGTTTGACGCGATGAATTCGGTCGAAAGGCTTGAGTGCGCTTTTTTATCGGAATCGGCTCGTACTCTCAAATTACAGAGAAAAATAAAGTTTTCGAAGTTTTTAGATTTTGAAATATCTTTTTGACCGCGTTAGGGGCTTCGCGCTAGCAATATAGATATTGTGAATGGGTTGCAAAAAAGTAGCAAGCGAAAGAAATCGAATTTGCAAACAAAAAGGTAGCTCGTCCTATGAGTTCTGCACACTTAGCACTGCGCTACGAGTCTCCTTAGTTGCAAGGTGGGCGAGCAGTACTTATGATGCTCAGCGGCCCCACGGCGGAATCGAGGGTCATAACTTTATGCAGCTGACCGAGAAGCAGATAATGAAGGCGGTTATGTACCCAGCGGATATGTACTCCATGGAATGTTCAACGGTATACAGCTTGCTGGGCTTGGCCACTTCAAATTTTGACCATTCCCTTGCTAGCTTTTATGAGTCGCCGGAGCAAGACTTTTTTTGGGCTGGGAAAGCTTTATCCACTAACACTTTAAATACCATTTGATAGCTAAGAATACGGAAAATCGACGTAGACCGTCTCTTTTTCTTAGCTTTTCTGTGAAGCGAGATATGAGCAGTTTTATCTAGCTACAATATCAGCCAATACTGGGTAACGCTGGATACCGGTTACATGCTTCATTTTGGTCTTTCTCAAAGTTTCAGATATGATTCGAAAGCTTGAGGAACGAATAATCTGACTGCTCTTTATTTGTTACTAGTTGGCTTTCCCGGTCCAGCCCGGGCCTTGTTCCGTTCACCTGCACTGCAAGCCTCTCCCCTATATGTTATGGATGACTTACCCTAAGACATTCCCTTCAAACCGCATCCTCGTGATCCTGAGGTGAAAATAAGCTTCACCGCCCTTCTTTCACTGATTATGGGAAAATGCTTGATTGAACATGATAAGCCTTCAATTCCTTAGAAAAACGTAAACAAATCAATAAATCCACAGAAGGACCCAACGAATCACCGCAAAAAGTAGTCTATCATCTGCGCAGGGGTCGAAAACATATATGTGCAAAGTTTCAGCTGAATCTGTTGAGCGGCGCGCGTTTCTATAACGCACATAGCCTCCAAACTCACAATTTCGAGTTTTATATATATATAGATTATTCTCTCCAGTGAAAGGAGATATGGTACGATTCTTGTCTGTAAACATGCATCCATCATCAACAGTCCAGATCTACTCTTGCTCGACTCTTTCATGCGACAATGTGTATTCGTTGATACAATGTTAACTATTCAAAGAATCAGATATCCTTTCAGTTCTCGATTATGTCTCGTTATCAACGCCACTTCGAGTCTTCCACTTCGACAAAAGGTCTCACACATGCGTTTTTTTTAAACAAAAACGCTGTTGCTTCGATACTCTCTTGCAGTCTTGATGTCTGAGGAGAAGAGCAGCTGGCGTTTCCTTTCCAAACAAAAAGTGCCATTGTAATAGCTGTTTTATTCTGCCGTTATGCCTTGATTCTAGTGTGTCAACCTCAGGTGAAACGGGTCAACCAGATGCCAACCTTAAAGTGAAGGGGGTCAGAGAAATTTCTCCACCTATCGCATCTACACTGGCTGCTATATAATTACGTTTATCCAAACGCAGCTGTTGCCTGTTGCTCTAATCAATACCTCCACGAACACTAAGAATAGGGTAGAGCAACCAACTTCTCTCCGAATGCAGTCCAATTCATTGTCCGTGAATATGTCATCTTCGATATAGCGCTTGAAGACGAACTGGTAAAACAAACATGACACTGGACTTCGAAGATGTGGATAGACAGCGATCATCTAAAAGTGAGAGCTGTTCACTCATAGTCCATACCATATTTTTTGCTTTTGGTAATCTCGATTAGCTTAATTTATCTCTTCAGACATAAAACTACCAGTGCGTCACCAGGCTTCGCGATCGCACTGGCTCCTTCACCTTCGTGCCTTCCATCTGTTAGTCTAATGATGGCACTGAAACTCACAGCGCGCTAACCATCATGACTTATAATAAAGCTCTAAGCGTCAGTCTTTTTGTACGTGTGTGTCTGTCTGTCACAAAAATCGTAGAGCGAGCTACAGACTAGGTCTTGAGCCAGATTTTTGCACAACGCACGCTAGCAGCGTCTGGGTTCACCTTGCTCAATGAAGAATGAGTTCGATGCACGGACCCTCAGAAAATGGCACCTGGAAAGGGTCCACGCGGCTTTTGACACGCGAAAATAGATAGCTGATTAGACTTTTTGCAAAGTCATAAATTGGCTTAGCAAGTAGATCTGCAAACCATGGACTTTAGCCCAAAACGTGAACGAAAAGTTTATTTTTACGCAAAATTGGCGCCAAAAGGAAATGATCGTTGATTTGCCAAGGTATTACTTAGAAAACTGAAAAGACATTTGAATGGAGATGTAGCTCAAGGTGATTTTATATATTTCTACGGCGATTATCAAGCCAAAATACATTCAGTGACTCATTCGTCCATTTGTTCTACAAGAAAGTTCTTTCTCATAAAATTACCGATCTTACATAGAAAAGCTTTGGAAATGAGCAATTGTTTACCATTCATTTGTGATGTTCAGCATTGCGCGGTGAGTTTCGAACTTATCATTACGCGATCTCGAGGAAGGCATTTGGATAGTAGAGCCAGTGCGATTCTTGGGTAAAACCGATGAATATGAAAGGTAGAAAGAAATCCAATCGAAACACACATTAAACAAAAATCCGCAAAATGTAGAGAGTTCATGAATTTTGCACAATGTTGCTTTAGGCGTCAATTGACACGTTTAGCCCGTGCATACTCACAAACATTTAATCTCACGGCGATAAACATCAGGCCCGTGCATTGCGCTGAAAGGTGGGTTCGGAAGGAGGGTATACGCAGGTCTTATATTTTCTCACCTTTCGAACTTCAAATAATAAAGGCTCGCACTGGTTCTACTATCTGTATGTCTTCCTCATGCTCACATATGGTTTTGTCACTTACCGCTGATCATGCGAATGAAAAGCTTTTCAGTGTACGATCGGTAGTCAGGTCGGAAGATGTGTTGCTAATAGGAGAGTAAAGCGTTTCAATATTACCGAGCCGGTCATGGCTTGATGGCCTTTAAAAGGACAGTGTATGAAGCATAACATCTTGTAAATTTCCTCACGAGGATATGGTCAGAAACCGAAGTGGCCAGTCCAAACAAGCTGCATATCATTCGATGCAGCATAAAACTCTGACTCTAAACTCCTTCCATATCTGCTGAGCGTCTTCGTAGACGAAGAAGCCATTATAAGCCATTGAACTGCTATTAGGTTGTAAAGAAAGTTCCCGGTCACTTTTGGAAATTTCATTTTAAACGCATTTTTCGGCGCTCGGTCGGACTTTGACACCAAGTTTTTATGCTGTTCAGTAGAGGGAAGCCTAAAGTTTTCAATACGGTTTCTGATTTTTATCGATGCCTAGACGTGTTTGATCTGCATATCGAGAAGAAAAGTTTTTCAACCATAAAAATTTCACAATTTTCCTTTTTACGGCCATTTATTCGTGCAATTCAAAAAATTTCGTCCAAATCATGGGTGATCTCATTGAGAAACCTGTTAACTTCTGACCCTCAACTGCATTCGAGTTTTGCGATTTGCGCTCAGAAATTATAAGCTGTCGTTGCCTCTGAGGGTTCCTTCATACTACGCCGCGTACGCCGCGTACGCCACGTACGCCGCGCACGCAGCGTACGCCGCCGCAGCGCAATGGAAATATGCTCACGGCAGCAGAGTTCCACTTTTTTTTGGATTTATCTCTATGTTTGCTGCACATTCGTGTCCCTCAATAGTGTTCCTTCACATTATGCATTTCTTCTTCTCTTTCGCTTTGTTTATGCTGTCTCTTTTTTTGTCTATATCAATGATTGATGAAATGACTTAATTTGTTGTGCTCCCTCTATTTTGAGTTTCACATTTTGT
This sequence comes from Cylicocyclus nassatus, assembly GCA_958299035.1. Classification (NCBI taxonomy): domain Eukaryota; kingdom Metazoa; phylum Nematoda; class Chromadorea; order Rhabditida; family Strongylidae; genus Cylicocyclus; species Cylicocyclus nassatus. The sequence continues at coordinate 31,891,122 of CATQJL010000305.1, forward strand.
ATCGTAACTGCTCAGACAGTTGAAGCGGGCAGCGCGCGCGCAGTCACACGGTGGCGCAACACCCAGTGCGCGGGTGGCGGGATATTGGATGCCGCGCCGCTGGTGCTGGCCCGCGGATGGCTGCTTTTTTTCAGTTTTTCATTGCGCTGTATACCACAGGTTTGATAATGAATTCCACTCTTCATACGCCAAAAAATATGAATTCGTATTTGAATCCAAAAATTTAGATCCAGCATCCATTTGCAATGCTACCGAAGGCTAACGCTTGGAAGCAAAAAACAACTTCCACTTCTGCGACTATTCATACACCACGACGTAATATCTAACCTCTTGAATGATGAGGCAGCCTGACCACTGCGTCGTACACTGCGCGGGTATCCCTTGTGCTTACAGCATGTGATAATTGCAGGCGCGCGGGCCGCACGGGTAAAGTATAAAGGCGCGCGCGCGGCGTACTACAAAATTAGGCGCGCGGGTGGCGAGATCGAACATAAACGTAGCGCGCGGGTCGCGGTGTTGGCCATTAATACGCGCGCCGCACGCACGAAATGTCTAGGATGGCACGCGTTTCGCGTAGTGCCGGACACGCCCACAAATAAGGCACGCGCTTTGCCGCATTGACCATAAACGCGCGTGCGCCGCACGCTTCAACTATCTGAGTGACTGCACATTGCGTCATCGGTTGTGTATTGGTAGTATATGGTTGTATGGTTGTATGTTGTATCTGGTTGTATATTTGCGCTGTTAACATCTCTTTACAAACACATCACTGGATGAAAAGGATTCCTCTTCTTCATATTTCCATATTTCCATTGCGCTGCAGCGGCGTACGCGGCGTACGCGGCGTAGGTGGCGTACGCGGCGTGCGCGGCGCAGTATGAAGGAACCCTGACTTCAACTCTTTTCGCAGCTGACGTCGCTTCTGCAGGGATCGCCGCGCCTGGATGATTGGTCAAGATTTGTAAGGCATTATCTTAACAATGTTCGCAGTAATCAAAGGTTTTGTTCCATCCTATGCAGAACGACAAGACTTCAAATTCAATTACTCGGGAAATGGTGCATTCATAGAGGCAAAAAATGATCGATTTTTCAAACTTTCTGGAAAAACTTTTTTTGCATGTGGTTGCATAAATGCTTAGTAGTTTCCATAACAGCCCCAACAGAATCTTATATATAAAGCTGAATGTCTGTTTGTATGTATGTATGTACAGTCGTTTTCAATACGTATTGGTTTTTTCTACCGTATGCCTTCCAGCCTCAACATGACGTGGATTGGTGTGGATTGGTGCGGCGCCGCCGAGAAAAGCAACGCGGCGCAAGCCCAAAGCGATGCGGCGCCTCACCAATCCATACCAGTCCACACCAATCCACACCAATCCACGTCATGTTGAGGCTGAAAGGCATACGATAGAAAAAACCAATACGTATTGAAAACGACTGTATGTCTGTCTGTGTGTACGTATGTTCCGAATAGAAAATTCCATTTCTGAACCGATCGGGACCAAACTTGGCACACATACACTTCGGGCCCCGGCGGGTGTCATAGGCTACTTTTCGTATCGATCGATATCGATTTTATCGATTTTTTGCAAAATTTGAGCTACGGGGCTGGGAGTTGGCACAGGGGGGTAAGTGAGCATGGGGATTCCGAATACAATATTAGTTTTTAAAATCGTGCATTACTTTTATCGATTTTATCGATAAAAGTAATGCACGGTTTCGAAAACTAATATCGTATTCGTAATCAGCACGCTCGATTATCCCCCTGTGCCAAATCCCAGCCCCCTAGCCCAAATTTCGCAAAAAATTGATAAAATCGACATCGATCGATAACGAAAAGTGGGCTGTGACACCCGCCGGGGCCCGAAGTGTATGTGTGCCAAGTTTGGTCCGGATCGGTTAAGAAATGGAATTTTCTATTCGGAACATACGGCGGAGCCGGGTAAGCCAGCTAGTTATATATAAGTTCAGCATCTGAGCTCTCCAACTCTCATCATGCCTGAGATAATCCTCCACAGATAGGCCACTTTTCGCGACAACCATTTTCCCTTCTGCGCATGATGGTGGACCGCGGAGAGGTACTGAAAAGCTAGCAATGAAGTTTGTAGCTTCAAAAAAGAGTCAATCTGCTTGAAGTTCTAGTAATTGGAAAAAATTTTTCGCAATTGCCCGGAAACTTTCTTCACGACCTAATAAAAAAATCGCGTATGCAAAACGCAATTTGGCCGCACAGAGTCATTCGGGCAGGTGCTGGGCCAATATATGCAGCTAGATTAGTACTAGCCCGTACTTGAAGATGAGCTATAAGGGCAATATTGTGCCTATTTTTGCAATTTTTGTATACGATTTTATTGCAGGAAAATTGCTCATAACTTCGCCTACTAAGAGGTTCAGCAGATACGGAAGACAGATTTTTTTTTGGGCTGGAGTTTATGGTTAGCAGATCTTCAAGCCAAGCGAATCCACGGCTCAGCAGAAAGTGCATCTGCATACTCAGGTTTGCTGGTCAGAGGTATTTTAGGTAGGAACCACACATGGGATACGCTCGTTTCTGTGCATGCTGAATCTACAATCTCTTTTCATCGTTTCAAAAAAGTGCCATCGATTTCACTCTCGTGACGGGGAAGGAGTTGCAGCGCAGTTTGGAAATTTCTGATATCTTCATCAGCTCCTTTCTAAGCAATATTATCAGGTGGAAAGAGAATAAAATGTATGTCAATTTTCACTTCCTCTGAAGGAAAGTGAAAAAATTTCGAGGACTAGAATTGCTGCGAAAGTTGTGGAGGGTAAAACTTTTGTCTGGCTCTATGACTTCGAATGAGTGGGTAAATCTCTTCACATGGCCTCATCTATGAGAGTTGGACTGAAGATATGCTCACGTTTGACTGTCTGAGGCATATGTATTTGCAGTCCAGCTGTTTTTTTTTCGTAGTGAGGAACGACTGTCTTCTTCCTGAATAAACTTCTTCCGCAAAGATCATCTGTGTGGCTTCCAAGATAGCGACCGTGTGAACGCTGAGTTGAAACTAAAGTGAGCCGGCTGCTACGCTTACAAAAAAATTGTTTGCAAAACTGATATGAATTGAAATTGTCATTGAAACCTTTGCGGCCCACGATCAGAGGAACTCAGACAATCGCAAAATATTTCCGGGGAAGATTGAAGTTTTAAAACTTCCGGAAGGACAGTCCTATTGGAGCTGCCAGGTAGGACTCGACCAGGTAGAGGGGGCCCCACCCACACGGCCCAATGGGAGCGCTCCGGAACTTTTAGAGTTCCGGAGAGGGTCTAGATCTTAAAACTCCGTCTAAAGAAAAATGGAGATAAGCATATATAATGTTGTTCTTTCTTTATATTTTAAAGTTCATTTTCCCCCGGAAGTATTTTGCGATTGTCTGAGAAGGAATGACGGGGGGGGGGGGGGAGCAGAGAGCGTCCCGTCACCTCTATCCACTCTGCTATCTTGCAGGTATCCAAGATGAAGTTTTTATCCTTTCAGAATCCATGATTTCTGAAGCAACACCGTTTTGTTCAAACCAAATTTTGAGTTTTTTTACAAGAAAATTTCGTGTATACAGCAACATTTTTGATTTTTTTTCAAATTTTTTTACATGTTATAGAAAAGCATTTGTCCGGTATACGACAAATTACAGAAGTTCTAATCACTACCATTCCATCGACGGAACCATATTATCAAAAAAATTGCGTATGAACTCAACACAATAGGTGCCATAATTTTTGGGCAATTTATCAAGCAAGCTCTTGTTCGTTTTAGGCCTCGGACAGAGTTCACGCGATTTGTTAGTCGCGAATCAATCGCTACAAGATAAGTGTTACGAGTTCATTGCAGCCGATCAGCTTGCATTTCGGTTGTGATACTTTTCCAGCTCGAAATTTTTGACTGTAAAATGAAAATGAATGACAATCGCGGCGATTAAATCGCGACGATCAAATCGCGTGGACTCTGTCCGAAGCCTTAAAGGCACCGTCCACCCTAAGTTGAGGGTGTTGAGCTTTTGGCAGCATATAATAGTAGGGCCCCCTATCAATCCAATGCCCAAGTCGCGGCGCAAAATGCCGCTTCAGAAGCGAGAAAATCGCTTCGGAACAGCGAAGATGCACGAGGACCCCCATCCATGCCCGCCCATTTGTGCGCGCCCATCCAATCACCGTTCCGGAAAGCCGGCCTGTGGGTTCTCCGAAACGGGGATTGTCGGGGTTTTCGCGCATTCTCGACTTCATATTCGGAATCAGGGACATGAGAAGGCCCTCAAACGACAAAAACGTGGAGGTCGAAAATCTGGGTGGACGGTGCCTCCAAGCAACAAATCTTGTAACGCTCGGACATTCTGCTGCAAATTCTCAATCTTTTGAAAGAGTAGCAAGAACTTTGAGAGCTTCAAACAGAAAAGAGGTGTATGAACTCTATGTCTATCAGTCGTGAGCTGTTGGTGATTACGTTTGTACGTGTTAGTAAACGTCTCCATGTTGATTACGCTAATTATCAAGTAGTAAGGAAATTAGAGTCTGACATGGATAGAAATGGATAAACTGTATATGAAATTAGGCTACAGGAATTATTACAAACACGAGAAACGGAAAGAAACGATGAATCTCTACAGTTGTATAGGTGGAATCCGGCAAATATTGCGGAATTTGCGGGATTCAGCAAGGGCATAGCCTGTCCCATATGAACACATCAAAAGCGGTGGATAGAATTTTTTATTTTTGGAGGGTATGCAAGAAAATAGTAAAGTCCTCATGCAAGGGGTAGCTCATAATCGAAGATTTTTCTATCGTATCGAAGACGAGGAACTTAATCTCCAAGCTACAGCTCACACCGTACTTTCTACAGTAACCGGCGGCGCTAAATGGACCAGAAATACGGTCGCGGCTGTACTTTAGAGTTAGTTCCTTGGACACGAATGAATCATACAAGCTGCAGCTTGAGCAAGAGTTTAACTAATGCGTTCTGTCTTTACTGCATCCATAAGCCCCATAAGAAGGTCTTTCAAGCAAGGTACGGTACTCTCTTGCTGTTGCAAAGCACACATGCAATAATTCGTGGTATATACAGTCGTTTTCAGTACGTATTGGTTTTTTCTACCGTATGCCTTCCAGCCTCAACATGACGTGATTGGTGTGGATTGGTGTGGATTGATGCGGCGCCGCCGAGAAAAGCAACGCGGCGCAAACCCGAAGCGATGCGGCGCCTCACCAATCCACACCAATCCACACCAATCCACTCATGTTGAGGCTGGAAGGCATATGGTAGAAAAAATCAATACGTATTGAAAACGACTGTACTAGTATATGTATCCAGATTGGATCGTTGTAAGGATTAGAATAACTTATTCGGAATCTTCTTTCCAACTATTTAGATGAAAATGTCCAATTCAAGGAAGTAAAAAAATTTTTCAAAACGTTGTGCTGATTACTTCCATTATCTCCATTTCGTTCAATAACGGATCTTTGCAGTGGCGTACCCAGATTTCGGCTGCTCGACAAAAAATTTTTTCTAATGAAGGTGCGTGGCGTTAGCCACGCACTTTGAAAAATTCTTGTATGCTTTTTAAAATTTTCGCGGGCTCATAACCCCGAAATTTCGGAAAAAGTGGGCGTAGCGTCAGCCACGCCCCCGAAAAAAATTTTTTTTGTAAGGCTGAAATGAATTTTTAAAATTTTTTTGAAAATTTTGATTATTTCAAAGTATAAACAAGTCATTTGCACAATTTTATAACTCATGTAAGTAATTTTCAAAAATTTCGCGACCCGTTCTCTGAGGGGGGGTGCCCCCTCCCCCGCCGCTTCCTTTCGGTAAGCTACTGGATTTTTGCACTAGGCTTACATTCTTCAATCTCAATTACAATAATCAATGGATTTATAAATATATGTTCCTAATTGCACAACATGCTACTACCGGTAATGAATTTCTGAGCAAAGAATGACTAGAAACATTGGCAACAGTCCGCAAACAGTTCGGTGATCTCCACTTCGGTTTCGCCGTTTTGTACCCGTTCAGTAGCCTTTCTGAATTTTTTCCGTTTTCTATCCGAGAAGAACTTACCAAGGCCCTGAAAAGAGGGATTAGATCAAGGAGCGGGTACATTGCAAGGTTTAATTGTCAATTTAGTGTCCCTACGGTGACGACAAAATTTGTGCGAAAACAAGTGCTGTGATTGTGAATGCTGTTAACCACGGAGAGCACAATGCCGTGTTCGCGCGCAAATGTTGCCGGCAGCGCAAAGACACTATATTAACCTGCGAATCTTCTAAGTCATAAGTTAATACCTTGTACAACTTCATTGTGCCGACCACATTAGCCATTCTTCCCGCCATTGTTATGATTACAACTAGCACAGAGCTAATTTCAACATGAGGTCCTTTCTGCTTATCTTCTTCAGTTGGCTTGATGCCTAAATGGAAGAGTATACTTTCATGCCAGAATAATTGTTTTGAGCCATCTCAAATTTATTCTTACAATCAACAAATCAGCTACATCAAAAACACTTTCAAATGCTACAATCTTTGATCGCGTTATAGAGTTACATAATACCAATGTTGTCGCCAAAGATGTCAATAAGGGCGTTTTCTGAAAAAACAAAGACAAGGCTTCCAATGATGAGCATACCAGTACCGTGTGATTCTAATTTCTGATGAATCAGAGCCTCAGTATTTCCTTTATCGATAATGGCCTTCAATAAAAGGCAGCCGGCTCCAATGATGTTCAGCAAGATTCCATAAGCGATGAGCTCCCAACAACCTGAAAATTCTAGGCTTAGCTATGTCATATCCGTTACAAAGTTTTGCACCAAAATTTTTGATTTTTGCAACTTCTTCCAACTTCAGTATTGTTAGGTTTGATACATATTGAATACGGAGAATTCCGCGCTTTTCGAAAGTGCGCTCTGTTAGCATCACGCGACGATAAAAGCAGATTAAAGACAATAAAGACAAGGAAATGGTCAGAAGTCGAAGTGGACAATCCAAAAAAACTGCATACCCTTCGAAATAGCATGGAAGTGCTGACTACAAATCTGTCCTTTTTTGTGCTGAACCCCTTTGCAGGCGATGTTAGGAGCAGCTTGATATCGAAAATACCGTATATAAAAAATACGAAAGTTGGCACATTATTGCCCGTTTAGCTCACTTTTGGGTACGGGCTATATCAAGTAATATAGCTGACTAGCTGGCTTACCCGGCTCCGCCGTTTGTTCCGAATAAAAAATTCCATTTCAACCGATCCGGACCAAACTTGGCACACATACACATCGGGCCCCGGCGGGTGTCACAGTCCACTTTTCGTTATCGATCGATGTCATTTTATCGATTTTTTGCAAAATTTGAGCTAGGGGGCTGGAATTTGGCAGGGGGGTGTAATCGAGCATGCTGATCACCCCCACGGGGGTGATCAGCAGGGTAAAGCGGGGGGTGCGGCACGCCGCAGAGGGGGGGTCGTATTGAGGAGTCAAAAGGGGAGGGGGTCGTAGTTAGGTGATCTGATTATAGCGATAACATGATATTCGTATCATATCCATAATTAGCACGTCAATTAACCCCTGTAGACAAAGTGTGAGCGAATTCTGAAGATTCAAGATACTAGGCAACCTAAGTGAAATTGTCAAATTCCAACATGGTTAACTTTGTTTTAAAGGTGAATTAGCTATCCGTTTTTGCACTCAAGACAAAGCACTACTCCTTCTTTGTCCACCTCAGGAATCCCGCTTCAGAAGACCTCCAAACTGTGGAATTAGAAGCCAACCAAAATCTCATTTTTCCCATTTTTCGCTTTTGATGGCTGTGCTTTCACCAAATATTACTCAGAGCTAAGAAGACGAATCAGGCTCAAAACATCCCTATGGAATCTACGAGGTTTAGGCTATCGATTCATATAAATATTGTCCGCTAAAAATGTTTTTTTGATATAGTTAATGGCCTGCGGCACCCCCCCTCAAAACCTGCGGCTGCCGCAGGGGTGCCGCAGGGGTGCCGCAGGCCATTAACTATATCAAAAAAACATTTTTAGCGGACAATATTTATATGAATCGATAGCCTAAACCTCGTAGATTCCATACGGATGTTTTGAGCCTGATTCGTCTTCTTAGCTCTGAGTAATATTTGGTGAAAGCACAGCCATCAAAAGCGAAAAATGGGAAAAATGAGATTTTGGTTGGCTTCTAATTCCACAGTTTGGAGGTCTTCTGAAGCGGGATTCCTGAGGTGTACAAAGAAGGAGTAGTGCTTTGTCTTGAGTGCAAAAACGGATAGCTAATTCACCTTTAAAACAAAATTAACCATGTTGGAATTTGACCATTTCACTTAGGTAGCCTAGTATCTTGAATCTTCAGAATTCGCTCACACTTTGTCTACAGGGGGTATTTGACATGCTAATTATGGATATGTTGTCCATTATGTTTGACAGAGCCTTCAGGTAATACTATCTTAAGTGTATAGTTTAGGAGGGGGGTCTTATTAAGACAGCAATCAGGGCGGGGGGGGGGGTCGTATCCGACGGTCGAGTGCCGCACCCCCCGCTTTACCCTGGTGATCAGCATGCTCGATTACCCCCCTGTGCCAACTCCCAGCCCAATAGCACAAATTTTGCAAAAAATCGATAAAATCAATATCGATCGATGACGAAAAGTAGCCTATGATACCCGCTGGGGCCCGAAGTGTATGTGTGCCAAGTTTGGTCCCGATCGGTTCAGAAATGGAATTTTCTATTCGGAACATACGTACAGACAGACATACAGACAGACAGACAGACAGACAGACAGACCGACAAACAGACATTCAGCTTTATATATAAGAATTTGGCCCAGCACTGAGCCGAATATCCCTGTACGGTCAGATTCGCACTTTGCAAGCACGATTTCTTGGCAAAATAATGAGTCTTAATGGTTTATGCCTCGTCCACAAAAGTGTTCAGCAGGTAAGAAATGCAGATTCAGGTTCAGGGTTTTAGGACCCGGACAGACTTCACGCGACTCAATCGTCGCGATCTAATTGCCAAGATTTCCATTCATTTTCATTTCACATTCAAAAATTTCGGGCTGGAAAAGCACCACAACCGAAATGCAAGCTGGCCGGCATGCAATGAACTCGTATCAGTTGTCTCGTCGCGATTCATTCGCGAAGATCAAATCGCGTGAAGTCTGGCCGGGGCCTTATGCTGCATCTAATGATATGCAGATTGTTTGGATTGGTCTCTTCGACTCCTGAGCCTTGGCTTGGCTGAATGGTTTTTAAATTTTAGTCGCCAGAATCACTAAAACGTCTACTGAGATGTGAATGTGTTTCGATCCTTGAAGGTTTCTGTTACACAGAGGTCTCTACGAATAGTTATGGTTTTTGGATTATATTCGACTCAATGATTTTGATTTGGATAAACGCTGACGAGGGTAACAAGATGCAAGATTTATCGCATGCTATAAAACGAGTACAGCTGTATAAGCTGCGGGGAACTTTTTTGATTTGGCCCAGCCCAAACTCGGAAAAGGACTTCGCGAGCTAAGGATTTTATTCGTGCTGCTTATTGCCTAAGAAAAATTGTGCGGCACAACGATTGCTTTCCGAAACACCGTGAAGCGGCTGAACAGCTCGCTTATTTAAAAAGTGCGGCTTATACACCTGAAAAGAGGATGAAACTTATTTTTTTAACATTTGTGAAATAAATTTTCCTATTTTTTTGCAGGGCCAATGCATCATCCTCAATATGCAGGATAATAAGCCAGTGTTTAGGTAAATGTGGGTTCCTAAATTCTCATTGAGCTAATTGGGAAACCTTCATCAGCTCAGACAATCGCAAGTGACATCCAGGGAAGACTGCACTTTCAAAACTTTCGGGGTGACACTTCTATTGGAGCTCAGGTAGGGCGGGGCCAGGTAGGGCAGGCCCACACACACGGCCCGAAAGGAGCTCGGTCCCGGAGCCTATTGATGCGCTCGAAAGATGTTTGTTATACGGCTAGAGATTAAAGTCGAAATTGTCGGCCCATGGCGACAAAAAGTCGATTCCAACAACGTGATTACAAACAATACTTTGTTTCCCAAATTTTTGTAACTTACTCGGTTTTAGTCGATTGTGCTTGAAGACTTCCCATCTCTCCCTCCAGCTTTTCTCGTAATGCTTCCTCCGCATTCGTGTCTGCGTGCGGCTCATGACTAAATTACTACATTCAGGAACTACTAACAATAAGATACGCAAAAACGACGCACTACATATTTTTCTTTTGCTGTGAAACAATGAAATTTGATGAGAACACTTTATTTCGGATGTTTTAGAGGTCCTCAAACACTCAAAATAGATGCCCATATATGAATTTATTCAAGAGCATCGCAGCGAAGTTACGAGTTGTAAGGCCTTTCATAAATCTTTTTCTAATAAATACACACTAAGCAATGCAATTTGATCGATTCAAAATTGGACACAATGACCTTTTTTGAAGTATATGCATGCAGCAAGATTATGCTATGATGACAGTGGAAAATGTAGATGTGTAAATAAGTTATTAAATTTGATAGAATAGCCGAGCTAAAAAAATAAAAAAAATAATTTGATTCCAAATGCTTGTTGTAGTGTCCTAAAGAAAGTGGTCTTGCCCACTCCTTACTACTCTTCCTTAGCCCGACTGAGCGGATGAAACGTTAATCCGCTTCAGATCTACGTGAGAGTGTAAGCCTAGAATTTCTTCAGCAGTTCTGGCTTGTACGTACCACACTATTGGAAGCTGCTTAGTTGAATAGATAAGTAGAATTACTGGTGATACTGAATTGTTCTGCGAGAGAGATATGCCGAGTTCCATTCTGCAGAACTTTAGTTATTTACGTTATCTGAGTTGCACATTCGATAGCATAATCAAGGAAGAAGCCTGTTTTTCACGGACGTCTCAGAAATGAGTCTTATGGTGTAGTCGTAGGAGTTCTCAGTTGTTCCCTCCACTTTTCTGTTGTCTAGAGTAGGAATGCGCATACTACAAGAGTCTTATTGCTATCCAGATAATCGCAAAAATATGCAGAATATCATATTGTTTACTTCTTGTAAACTTTCATAAACTCTTTTCAGGATACAAACGAAGTAAAGCTTGCTGTTTGCGAATCAAATTCTATATGATGAATACATACAATAACCAATTGACTAAGAGTTTGTTTCGCGACGCATTCAGGCATAAAATTAATAAGAAAGCTGAATGCTATCCTTGCAGAAGATGAATGCTTTAGTTCCGACTAGAACAAGTATGATTTTCACAACTTTTCACGGAATTACAACGTCCATCACAGCAACCTCAAAAAAATGATACCAATAAATAAAAGATTAAATGACTAATAGTTAACTTAATTAAATATCTACAGCGCACCTATAGGTGTGGGTCACATCTAGATTTTTTCTTCACCAGTTTAGCATTCTTTCTCATACTGATCAATAATTTACTGTGCTTACGAACAAGGAGTTAAAGCTTTTTTGTCCAAAAAAGGTCGTTCAAAGAAGATTTGAGTCATATATTTTTGGGGCCATGTGACTACGAAGCTTCAAAAAAGGGTGTGAAACATCAAATCTACTTCACTTATTACGAAAATTCATAAACCTCTTTATAAGTCTGAAAACGAATTTACTGCCTATGAATTTGAGTTTGTATTTATTCGCAAATATAAAAAAATCAAGTCTCAGATAATTTTTCGCAAAGCATAAGCGTTGCTCCTATTTGCTCATTTGGCAAAATTTGGGGAAACGTGGGAAGATTAAGAAAATTGGAAGAAAATGACACTATGCCTGGTCATACGTTTTTGAAGAGGAAGCAATGCTTGATTATATCTTGTGATGATTTGTTGTCAACTCGAAGTGGTTGGAAAAATGCTAGAAAAGTGGTCATAAATATATGGATTTACTGGAAGTCATCCAAGCATCGCTACACATGAATGGGAATAGAATGACGTAAAATTCGTGGTCACGCAAAATCCCTTTTGATCATGTGATGGGGAAACATATGTAGTAGCTAAGGAATTCGTTGGGGCTATAATGGTGGCAAATGTAACTTTGTGGCAGCACACAAATATTTTTTGTCATCAAGCTGTACCCACTCCTATAATATTTAGTCTAACACAAAAGAAGTTGCGAATTGGCTCAAAAACGTTTTTTTTATAATTAAGAAAGAAATCAGAAATGCGTTGGGGAACTTGATCTATTCTAGATAATGTAAAAGACATCTTGAAAATATAATATTAGGTCGGTGCAAAAGTTTTGTCAGTTTTTTCAATCCATCGGTAAACACGCTAGAATGAAGATAAACAAACACTTCCAAATGTATCCTATGCAGAATTTCTTCCTCTTTCCAGCCGCCAAACTCACATTGTGTTTCGTTGAAAGAGTAATGAGGTAATCGCTGGAAATTGCAACCATTCGCTTTTACCATGTCCAACTTTCACTAATTTTCAAAAAAAAAATTTTTATGAGAGTTTCGCGGGTGCCGTAATAAGCACCAGATAGGGCAAACCTTTTGCCAACTCATGCAATTTTTTTCTTTTTTTCAGCTGGTTTTTCAGATTTTTGCTAAATAATTTCCTAAAAGTCCCATGTTTTGGCAAAATGGCGTAACCTGTTGTTGCATCAAACACTGCAAAACCTAAAGAAAACTGACGTTTACTATTACAAAGTAAATGAGCGATTTTCGCTTCAAATTACGAAGATTTTGAAACATAGGTTACGTCAGCGCGCACTCCTGAAATTGAGAAATACTGCATTTTTCCCCACAAATTTCGCCTGTCTCGGCAAATAAAGACAAGTGTTAGAAAGAGGAAAAAAATCTGCATCGAATGGAACTGAAGTGTTTGACATTTTAAGTTCTACGAGGTTAAAATAGGCTGAATTTAAAATTTGATTATTTTAAAAAATAAATCGTAGAAATTCTGAAAGACGAACCTTAGGGCTATAAAAAATTTCTTCTGTTGGCAAAAGGTTTGCGTTATCTGCTGGTTATTAGGGCTCCTCCGAAAATCTCATACAAAAATTTTGAAAATTAGCGAAAGTTGGACATGGTAAAAACGATTGGTTGTAATAGGTTGTAAAGAAAGTTCCCGGGCACTTTTGGAAATTTCATTTTAAAACGCATTTTTTCGGCGCACGGTCGGACTTTGACACCAAGTTTTTTATACTGTTCAGTAGAGGGAAGCCTGGAGTTTTCAACGTGCCTTCTGATTTTTATCGATGCCAGGACGTGTTTGATCTGCACGTCAAAAAGAGAAGTCTTTCCAACCACAAAAATTTTACAATTTTTCTTCCTACGGCCATTTTTTTGTGCAGTTGCAAAATTCCGTCCAAATCATGAGTGATGTGACTTAGAAGCCTGTTAACTTCTGACCCGCAGCTGCACTCGAGTTTTGCAACTTGCGCTCAGAAATTACAAGCTGTCGAACTTGCCTCTGACCGCAACTGTTTTGGCAGCTGGCGTCGCTTCTGCAGGGATCGCCGCGCCTGGGTGATAGGTCCAAACGATGTGTAAGGCATTACCCTAACAATGTTCCCAGTAATCAAAGATTTGGTCCTTTCTCTGCAGAACTAGAAAACTTCAAAATCAATTACTCGAAAAAGGGTACATTTTTAGGCGCAAAAAATGATCGATTTTTCAAACTTTCTGCAGAAAATTTTTTTGCAGGTGGTCCTCCAAAAACATTAATGGTCTCCATAACAGCCCAAGTAGATCTCTTTATAACTGCAGCATCTGGGCTCTCCAGCTCTCATCACGCCTGAGATAATCCTGCACAAATAGGCCACTTTTCGAGACGACCTTTTTCCATTCTGCGCATGCTGGTGGATCGCAGTGAGGTGCTGAGAAGCCAGCAAGATAAAAATATGTAGTGGACAAAATTGTCTTTGCAATGAAGTTTGTAGCTTCAAAAAAGAATCAATCTGCTTGAAGTTACAGCGATTTGAAAAAATTTTTCGCAAATGCCCGGGAACTTCCTTTACAACCTAATAATTTCCAGCGGGTATCTCGTCACTCTCACAATAAAACACAATGTGAGTTTGACAGCTGGAAAGAGGAAGAAATTCTGCATAGGATACATTTGGAAGTGTTTGTTTATCTTCATTCTAGCGTGTTTACCGATGGATTGAAAAAACTGACAAAACTTTTGCACCAACCTAATATATTTCTCCTTAGAATAATGACTGTGATTTATTCAAAATTTTACTAGATTTTCGACGTTTCCAAAAAAATTGGAAACTAAAACATTATACATTGGTGTCTTGTGAGCTTTGTCGGTTTCATTGATTGTTCACTGCAACTCACAGAACACTCATCGACGAACGACTCAGGTATCATTCGATTCAGACTTTTATTCTCTTTCTGATGGCTATATTTTCGTCCTGATTATGCAGTGCCTGTTAGCGCAAGGGCAGCAGCTCATCAATGGCGCCAAATTTTCCCTAATTAAAAAAAATTATTTTGATACTCCACAATAACGCTGGAACCTGTTAATCAAAGTAGACCTTTGGCTACATCATACTTACTTCCGACTACATAAATCTAGTTTTTGATGTGTAATAATTGTTTATTTAGTAAAAACCCGGACTTCAAGCAGTACCGTTTCCAAAATCGATTTTTTAAAGCAAATCAGACCCGAATATTATGCACAGTTGATGTTTATAAGTGTCAGTTTTAACTCGCAGAAATTTTGGGTGCTTTCATGTTTTTGATGCTGTTGTGCGTTTTCATGACTTTATCGGAAATTGAGATTCGCAAAGAAATAATTTTTTGAAGGTCCAAGCAGCAGATCAGGGAAGCTAAAAAATACCTTCCTATAGTCCGAAAATTGCCCTATTCGAATCGCGCTCACTCTTTCCTGATACCATGAAATGAAATTTTTGAAAATTAGCCAATCTTTACGATAGAAATGGCAGGTGGAGATTTTTTGCAGCTATCAAAAAAGCTCGCAAGATTATGGAGCGAAATGAAACCATTGGAGGAGAAGAAAGAGTTGCATAGGCGTGTTCGAACATACTTTGTTAGATCTTTACTAGGCCAGATTTTACAGACATTCGAAAAAACCGACAAAATTTTCGAGACGACCTGATATATTCTTGCGATCTAGATCATAAGCTAGACACATACCTTTACCTATCATCAGCAAAACTTCAACCCCCTCTTGTCCCCTTCCTATCCAGAGAGCGTCTATTGAAATGAGTAAGGTGACGCCAACTATGCATGGTATCTTGTGACTGATTTTTTTCTCTCCTTGCCTATTTCGACAGGGTTGATTGGCTAAGTTCAATCAGCACCCTCAGTTCTCAAGATTGTTTATAAAGGTCTATGAACCTTCACATGTCAAAAATGATTTTAATAGACTTATTTGTCGTATATCAAAGTACATTTTGATCTCATAACACGTTAGACTGTTTCGTCAGCTGAGGTGAAAACAAACAAGGTAATCATCCTGAAATAATCTCTTCTAAGTCCATTTCATTCACGAACGCTGCCTTTCGAGATTGCCTAGACGCGAGCCCCCCAAATACTTTTGATCATCAAGATCATTTCAACGGCTTTTTTTGGTAAGTACAGAAACTAAACTTTCACAAGTCATCAAAAACGTTCTCACCAGATTATGGAAAAATAAAGCCTGTTTGGCTCCCAATAATTGTCTGCAACTCAAGACTGCTTACCGCATAAAGTACGTCTGAGTCAGTGTGAATATACTGGAGAAAATGAATCGAGGGTTGCTTTTCCTTAGACCCATTCCGAAAAGAGCCTTGCAAAATTTTTGAAGCAGAATTATCAAAAGCATCTCCCATCTCAATGATTTTCAACAAGAATGGTTTTTTTGAGGTGCGAAATGGTCACAACATCTTCGACCACATGTTTCATACTCCAGTAATTTCCGTGGGTTCATGATAAAGCAACTACAATTTATTTGAAAATTCTGAAGAATTGATACCTTCCTATTTTTTAAATGTATCAGATTTCTTTTTCCTTTGTCCCCTCATTACGTGCTACTTTTACGTTGTAATGCATTCATTTGTTCTAGCTTTTGGTGCATTTTGTGATAAAGTCAAGCAACTGATGTAAAGGAAACGGAAGTATGATTTTGAAGAGCAGACGAATCATCGTGGCTAAACAGCGGTAAATCTGGAAAATATACAAAGCAGATAAATGCTTGATAAAGAACATGTGTCCCAACTCAGTATCAGAATTTTTGGAACTGCGTTGAAACAGTCTAAGATTAGGTCTTGCATGTTCAATTTGTTGTTAGCTCAGTCTCCTCAAGCCATAGGACGGATTACGGTGACAAGGTGGTAGATGAGTTTATTTTTTTTGGTAAAGTTCAGCAGACACAAATTTCGGGATAGGGTACTTGATTTCCGCGACCAAGTCAGCTAGTACCAATGCAGATGTATACGTGTGCAGTAAGAGTATCATGTTCTAATCGTGATTTAGCTTTAGATTATACCTATAAATCTTATGCTTCATGACGTCAGTTATTTGCGTCCAGTACGAAGAACAAAAAGTGACGGATTTTGTAGATTTGCGTGCGAAAGTTTTCCAGAATATTATTCAAACAACTAATAATCTTGTACATCTGCATACTGTCTGTTTTGTTGCAAAAAAAAGAAGGTGCGGAGGGCTACTCACTCACCACACCTAATTTTTGTCGTAAAGTTTTTAGGACTGAAATACAGTTTCTCTCAGGAGCATTTTACTGCTTTTTCTTCATTGTGGATTCATAGTTATCCTTCTCAAAAGTCGAGGCTTGGATTCCACTAGGTCTCAGATAGAGATCCTTGAGCGCGATAAGTACTGGTTACTAATTTCATAGTTATTTCACAAAATATTCCTGGCATGGCAGCCGCACTATAATATACTCGCTTCAACGAGAGGTATTCACTCTGACATTCATTATAGTATAATGCCTTCCTCCTCTATTCCAAAAATAGAAGGAATTACGGTAAAGCAACGCGTATCAGGGTTTGATCTCGTTCAGCTCGTGAGTTCCTTGGCACTTACGTCAAGGAGGGCATTACGGCGAACAAGTCTTGTTTTCCCCTAGGGCCTCTGATGGAAAAATTTGGCTTCAAATCAAGCTAGCATTTAAAAGCAGATCAGCATTCATTTTGACTAAGTCATGAATAAGCTGAATATTCACCGGAATTTGTCAAGTCGCTACCGAGCTTTACAACGGAATTAGTAAAATTACGTTTTTAAATCGTTACAAAAATTGGATTGGCTCTCTTTTCACGTTTGCAATCGTTTGTTCGCACTAAGCAATAACTCGTCTGGTTGTTAAATTCGAGAGTACAAGCGCTAGACGGGCACAAGAATCGAATAAAATTGCAAGAAAAGCACAGGTCCGAAACAAGCTTGGGTAACACTTTATTCTGCTTATACACAGGATGTCCCAAAAAATGTACTCACTGTTTGATTGTAAATAACTCTCTTGTAATGAAGTGTTTCGGGAAGTTTAGGTACCATTTTGTAAGGCGAGATTGGACTTAGATTTACAGTATAGAGCGAATCACCGACTGCTCTTTATTACTGCAGGATTACGGTAGGAACTTTGAAGAGGGTTTTGAGCCACGAAAGGCAATATTTTGCTTCAGGAAGCAAAAAACAACCTGAAAAGTTTCACACTGGGCTAATTAGAGTTGCTGATTCTAAATGTGAAGTTCGCAGCTTATCATAATGCTTCAATAAAAAGTTATGCGAGGTAAGCAGTACCAGTACCGCTTTTCCAATGCTCCCGAAAATTGCAATTATACCGTTTAAAAAACTTCGCAACCTTGTACATAATTGAGCATTGTATTCAGCGTCATGGAAACCCAATTACACAATTTTTTTAATTTGAAATTTTTGAAGCCGCAGCTTTTTCCACAGTAACACCATATGCATGAAGTTTCTACCGTAATCCTACAGTAATGAAGAGCGATCGATGATTCGCTCCATACTGTAAATCTAAGTCCAATCTCGCCTTACAAAATGGTACCTAAAGCTTTCCGAAGCACATCATTACAAGAGAGTTATTTACAATCAAACAGTAAGTACATTTTTTGGGAAACCCTGTATGTAACGTAGCATAAAATAGAGTCGTGGGCCAGTAGTATACTGAATCTCTCAAGAAAGGAGAAATACAGATTACAGTTTTCGTCACACTTGCGACTAATTTCCACTAGTGATGTGTAGAAAAACTCCCATGATTCTTACACTGTCATTACTTTTTGCCCACAAATTAGGTTATTCTCTGCTCAGATTCCAGAAGAAGGATAACTGGCATTCAAACTAAAAATTCCTTATTGATCGAAATCCTTGCTTACTCTGGATACCTACTTACTGAATACAGATTCGCCTAGATCTATAAAAGAAAAAGAATATTATAGAAACTAATATGCACTTAGATAATAGTGAAATATGTGAAAAGAGATATGTTAAGTGCTTATGATAGCTGATCATACACTGACTCTGAAACCCGTCGTATGTAATCAAGTGAAAGCGATTCTAGTGATAGCGCTCTTGTGGATTAGTTCAGTGACGAACTGAGAAGCCTATGAGGAAAACATCTGTTGCTTAGCAGATCTTGCTATAGCTCTTGGTGATAATAGCTTTCTTATTGTATAAAACTTCTCAGCTACATTTTTCAGTGATAGGCTTGGTCACACCATAGAACTTCGTCCAAAAATACATGGAGGATGATATGATGTCAGTGATTTCGATCGAAGTCCCACTACCATAAATGCATAAAAAATTGACTTGCAGAAAGGTTGCGCTTTTTCTCACACTGAATTTTTTTCTCTAACATTTAATGACTCCTAAGAGAGAAGATTAAACAGAAGACTATAAAATAACGCCACTACTTTTTGTGATGACAACCAATGGTTGAAAATTTATTAGGTTGTTTGGAAAATAATGTCGCATAATACGATACAGCGGCAAAGTAGATACAAAAAAACAGTATCATAAAGCAAAGCAAGCTCTACAGGAGGGAGTGTAGAAATCAGCGTAAACTTTCCACCCGAATTTTGGAGCCAAAATGCAAGAAATTTTTAAATATTCGAAAAATCGAATCTCCGTCCCTGAAATTCTGAGTCTTTCAAATTGCACAGGCTTTTTTGTCCATATAGTTTAGTCATGAGTGGAATACGAGATACACAAATAGATCAAAAGTGCGACTATTGCGCGTTATTCGTTGTTTTTTTGCCATGAGTTTCGTTTCTCGAGAGCCCGCGTAGAAAGCTTAAATTCGTGCTTGTACTATCAAAGATTTATACCAGAGAATCAGCTATCTGGGAAAACCTCAGGATTCATCAGAGTTCATGTTCGACTGTCCATGAATCTTGGCATTGTTTGAATCTTCTATTTGGATTAATTAGCAGCGACCAAAATTGTTACAGATTTTTATTGTACAGAATACGTTTCGGCAAGCTCACCCTCTTCAAGAGAAAATCTCAGGATTGTTTTGGCAAAAGCTTATCAAATATCGTTTTCTCCATTTCCAACAACGGAAAAATCACGAGACTGTGCATACAAGTACATACTATAGAATCACTTATCTTCTGATGTAGAGAAATGTATGCATGAGCAAGCTGTGGGTACCTCAGATTTTTTGGACAGAGATGAGATTTTTGAAGATTTCTTCAGGCCCCTAAAACCTTTTGAAATTTGGCTTAGAACCTTAACATCAAGCTTGTTGCGAACATCTAAGCTAAGCTTGTAGCGCTTGACTTGCTCTATCGGACGGTGCTTCTTTCACATGCCGCGATATTGCGTGGTAAACGATGGTGCAACATCGGCTGCTTACTGAATAGTGACTATCCAGTATATGCGACCTTGCCAACGCGGCCAAAACGCGATATGCCCTTCCATCGTCATGAGGGCCTCAAATTTTGACCACTGCTCAGGTTAGTTTTGGGGCAGTCGTCAATCTGAACGACCTGTTGCGCGGTTGCGATTGCTGGTCAATCCTGAATTAGACTCCGACTGTTGACTCAGTTAGTTTACATGAGCAACAAATTCGTCGCACCCTCTCTTCGGTGGTCACGTGGGCGATATATTCTGGAACCCATTCTGTCCGTCGTCTTTTCTTCTCATTACATGGCCGGCCCATCTATGCTTGTTTTTAGATACGCACTCTGCTGGATGTTGTAGACGCGAAAGCACCTGGTCCTACTGTTCGTCTTCTATCTTCGGCTGAGTTCATCCCTCATGTCTGTTCACAGTGACGGTGTGTTCTTGGTAAACATAAGATACGTTACCTTCAATGACCAGTGTTTGTCATAAACTGCTTCTTCGTCCGCTTTAACTTGAAAGCAATTCGCCAAAATCGAACATCCCGAAATTTTGACATAGAAGTTGCTTGCACCCCAAAAGTGGAAGAGAGCAGATCCGAGCGCACAGCATGCTGCCCTTGCCTAGAAAACTGCCCCTAAACCCATTACGCGCAAGCCATTTTAAAACGCGCGGACGAGCTTGCGATTCTCCCTGGGCTTTCAAAGAAGGCATGTCGCAATATTATAACTGCGAGGGTCCCGCAACGATTCTGTCTCTCTAACCATGGCGAGACGTGCTTCACTCGTGCAAATTCAAAATGGGAGGTCTTAGACGTTGCTTTTAGTCATTTTCGCGCTATTTAAGGTGGATTTTCGGAATCAGCGCCTCGAATTACCCCAGATAAGCAAGAGAACTCCAACTCAAGAATTTGCCGAGCCGCTGCCTTTAAGCCTCGCGTTTATCCTGACCTTCATCCACTTTCGTTTGACTCATCCTGTATCTTTTCTGTTTGAACTGACGGAATATAAGAAAAGAAAGATATTGCTCAACGGAGACGAGATTTACCATCCATCCCTGCGTACAACCTTCGTTTTCCAATCCAGCGACTGAGGCCGCATGCACTAACATGGCCGCGGGGAGGGGATCGCAGCTTAAAAGAAAGCTTCATATTTCGAAACTCCAGATACCTGGATTTCACGTTGTGTACCTATCCGTAAGTATTCCTACTATCCTTCACTATGAACCTGTTGAACAGGAGCGAGAAGCTGTACAAACCGCATTTTCCAGCTTTTGTATGATCCTTGATGATCCCAGCGCTTTTCTTTAAAGTCATTTTTCTTTCTTCAAAGTTAACGAAAAACTTCCAAAGTTGTGCAAATTATCTAACCCAACAGTGCTAAGCATGTTGCTGATAAGAAGAACAAATGATGTTTTGAAGTTACGAAGTTTTCGATGATCCACAGGTCGAAACTTGGGGTTTACCGAAAAATTCGATTTTTCAAAAATTCATTTGTTCTCATCAGCAAACATGCTTAGCACTGCTGTGTTAGATGTTCAGTACAACTTTGGAAGGTTTTCGTTAACTTCGGAGAAAGAAAAATGACTTCAAAGAAAAGCGCCGGGGATCATCAAGGATCATACAAAAGCTGGAAAGCGGTTCGTACAGATTCATTTCTGTTCAACATGTTCATAGTGAAAGATAGTAGGAATACTTACGGACAGGTAAACAGCGTGAAATCCAGATATCTGGAGCTTCAGAATATGAAGCTTTCTTTGAGCTGCGATCCGCTCCCCGCGGCCATGTTAGTGCATGCGGTCCTGAGCATCACTCGATCACCGCGGTGAACAGCTTTCGCGACAAGTGTCGCCTTGTCTTGCTTCTTTCCACCTGCTTCACACTCACTGGTTGGGTATCATTTTTCAGACCAGTCATGTGAGTGGTCAGCAGAGTGTGTAACTGCGACAGCCTGCTCTTGGTAAGTTGGAGGTGATACCGTTGCCGTCCTCATGTTTTCATGCGCTTTATGGCTGAGCGTACTTCTGAAGGATCCTTCGCGGCTGTCCTCCAGTGCGGAAGGCACGTCTGGAATGAGCGTCGTAGATAGAAAAAATTTGCTTTAGGGTCCCTTTTTATGGGGTGGAGGACTATTTGCAGCAGATACTCAGCCTACGCATGTATAGGTATGTGTATCTGTTGCGGATGTCCAGCGGGACCTCCCACTTTCGGCGACATATAGTCCCCTACCCCTCTTTATCGCTCCTATTTGGCGGCGGAAGTTCACTAGTCTTCCGTCTTTAGTAGAACTTGCATTGATAGCTTATGCTCGCGAAGGTCTCCGCGACATCTCCTCACGTTTTCTGTTCTGTGCTGTTTCGACTGACTCATTTACCATATCACTTATAGCTTTCCTGTAGACGCTGTCAAACAGTACTTCTTCCATGCAAGTTAGGACCACAGAAGTTTCCGTTTTCGAAGCTGCTTGTATTGTTAGTCAAAATGTCCACAGCCTCTTTTCGTAATATGAATTGATTGCTCAGCAGAGCTGTGTAGTTTTCCAGTCAACCTTTCTAGGTGCTCCATTGGACCTAGCATACCTTACAGTCTTATCTGGAAATAGCGTCCAAGAAAACGCATTGGGTACTCAGCCTCCCATTTAGGCTGCGTCCATACTGATTCCAAAGTTCGGAAGCAGTTCCAGCACGCGCTCATTTCAAGCGCTGTGCTGGAAATGTTCCCGGACTTCCGGATTAGTATGAACGCAGTCTTAAGACCGCATGCATAAGATCCTTGCCGGGGAAGGGGAGAAAGCCATATAAAGCTGCAGATATCTGATTTTACGCTTCTATCCATCTACACGTATTCCCCTTACTTTGCCACAGGCATGTCGAAAAGGAGCGCATGTTGCAGAAACCGCGTTAACCTTATATACATCCATCGTCTATAGCGGCAGACGAACACGGTGAACAGTATAGTGGGGCGGTGGAACAAAGCTTGAGAAAACTATGAATTTACCACACTCTATATAGCCGGACTGGTGCATTCTAGTATGGATTCTGATTCTTAGCCCTGAGCTGATTGACGCGTCTTCGATAATCCGTCAGTGGTTAGCACAACGGGCAAATGAAACTTCAAATTGTACTTGTCAATGATCACAGAGCTATAGTTTTACTTGAAGGCAGTGTCCGGGCAAAAAGTCGGTTTTGTGACTTTGTGCTTACCCGGGCCTATTCGCCATGCTGAATCCGAAAATCCACAAAAATCCACACTGGAAAGCGCGAAAACGGCGCAGAACGGCTCCAACATGGGAGGGAAATCAGCAGGTGGGCGGGGTCCTCTCCACTGTGAATTCACGCTCCCAGCTTCCACAGCGATCTTTTCGGTTCCGATTTCAAGTCATGTCGGGACGCTAAAGGAATTGAGAAGATCGCTCTAGAAGCTGGGACTGCGAAACTCACAGTGGGGAGGAATCCGCCTTCCGATTTCTTTCCTGCGTTAGAGCCCTTTTGCGCCGTTTTCGCGCTTTCCGATGTGGATTTTCGGATTTAGCATAGTGAATAGGCCCGGGTAAGCACAAAATCACAAAATCGACTTTTTGCCTGGACACTGCCTTTAAAGGCGGTGTCCGGGTAAAAACTCGATTAGAAAATCCACTTACCAGGGGAGGATCTGAAAATCCACATCAGAAGGCGCGAAAACGGCGAGAACATGCATTTTCCATAGCCTTACAATTTATAACTCGACAGTCCCCGTCAAGGCTGAGAGCAGAGTCTCTGCGGAACCCTAGGATCTTGACTGCGGCATGTGTACTCTGCCGCATAGCAGCAATTTAAACAGGTCGGAGGACCCCACCCCGAGGCGTTGCCTTCAATGAGATACCAGTCCTTGAGTACCTGCCCTTAGTTTCAATCCGGAAAAAATGGGAAGGAACCAAACTTGGTACTACCATGACATGTAACAGCGCCTCGAAGGACGTAAAGTTTATATGTGAATATTGGTATTTACAGACCTACTTAAACTTGTTTCATTTCTTCAGTATTTCAAAGGCCACTCGATTACATAGAAGCGCGGTTTTGAATTGATTTTTCATGTTTTACGGTATCTGTCATATACGTTTTTTCTTGTTTTCCCGAAATCATTTGCACTTTTTTATTTTCTTCATATGCAAGCTCTTATAGCTCTTATAGAGTTTTGATCCTGTGCCCCGCCAGTGCGATTGTCTCTACTACCGCCGGCATTCCGATAACCTGCACCGTCTCCTTCCCCCTTCAACCCTCTACGTCCGCCGAAATCCTCTGCTAACGCTGCTCGATTCGCTCAACTCCACGTCTCTCGATGGTTCGTCAAACTACACGCAGGAATGGCACCGACGAAGGCGATATGCCTGTGTGGGCGGCCAAGTTGATTAAACGGTTTGATGCCTATTCGTCATCGTTCGAAAGGACCGCAAGTGAGTTATTCAATCGAGTTTTTGACGAAATCAAAGAAATAAAAAATACGCAAAGGGAGATTTTGGCGCGTTTGGGGGTCTAGAAAGTAGACTTTCGGATCTGCACTCGGACAAATTTAGTCAGCAAAAGTTACTGTATTCCACACTTGCCAAAGTCCATGCGGACAAACAAGTTGGAAGAAAAATCAAGGGTGACGAGTCGGCTACTCATCGTCTTGATCAAGAGATTATACAGGAATACATCTATACATCGGGCGAAAGGGAATTGATCGAGGAGTACGATAAGGGGAATGTGACCATCCACCGCCACCCTCCCGGCCAACCTAGTGGGCCGAAGGCACGTGGTCGTGTTGTAAAGGTGGGTCTTCGCACTAAGGAGTTGCGGGACAAGCTTTTGGAACACATGCGGACAGGGCGGCAAAGTCCCACTCAGAGGTTTGCGCATTCATACGCTAGGCGCGACTATACAATCGAAGAATTGCAACTGGATCGTGAGCTGCGCAAACTCGCCGGGGATATGAACGCCAGGGAGGGCAGATTGGTTTACGTTGTCCGTGACCTTGAGATAGTCAAGCTCAGGACTCCACGTGAGCTGTCTAGGCGCCCCTTGGTCTCACCCACCGCACACGGCAATGGCCGAAGTTTTGCGGTAGATCCGGAAGGACACAGCAATGGTTCATCCCACAACCTCATTATGTCCCCGGTTGTTGCCTCGCAATATGTGCCCTACCTATAATACCCAATAGGGAATAAGCCCTCAAACTGAGACAGTTTTGTTACCTCATAATAACTGCTCAAAGGAAACCTACAATTTCAGTACAATTCTGATTTGAATGGTCGTGTAGTTTTGTTTAATGCCCGTTCTATCTGTAATAAACTTCCTGATTTGCACAGACTCCTTCATTTATCACCATCCATGCTTCTTATCACGAAGTCATGGTGCAAACCACATCTTATACATGATGCTAATGTCTGCCAAGGTTTTGATTACGATATATATAGATGCGATAGAGAAGGCAACACCGTGGGAGGAGGGGTCCTTGCCCTTATTAGCAGGAGGCTAGAGCTTAGTTTCCAGCCAAAACTTTTCTCCCTACTGCCAGTGTCTATGTTTTTGTTTAACTGAAGAAGCTGGTTGCACCTATTTTATTTTAGTATACCGAAGTCCTAATGTGATAGCACATCCTTTGGAGGTGCAGTGAGATTCTTTGCAGAGATGCTCGATAGAAACCAGGACTGTGTTATTTTGGGAGACTTCAACCTGCCTAATACTCGTTGGTATAGTGGTGGTTTGGCAAGTCATTGCTGTGTCTCCAGTTGCGCGGAACTTCTGCGGCTTATAGAAGTTTATGGCTTACACCAATTAGTGAATTGCCCTACTCGACCTTGTGTTCTCCAATAACTGTAGACTTATAAAAAATCTTCAGGTTTGCGCACCCTTCTCTACATCGGACCATCGCTCTATAGCTTTTGAGCTGCGTAAGCGTCATAAAGTTGTTTTGTCGGAGAAATACTTTCTAGATTTTGCTCATGCAGACTATTTTGCTATAAATGCAAAATTGTTGGAAATTGACTGGAGAAACATCTCTCTAAGCGCAGTTTCGGCAGATCATTGTTACGATTTATTTCTTAATGTTTGTTATGATGCTATAAACAACTTTGTGCCTTGGCGTAAAGTTGCCCGTGGTCATACCCTCATGTATCCGCAAAGGATACTTAGGCTTGAAGAGAAGGTTTCTAGGCTTTATCATGCAAGGAATAGAATTGGCCCTCAGAAGCATTTGAGATTTTCAAAAAAACTCAAGCGAGAGTTGTACCGTTGTAGACTAGCAGAAGAGGATAGAATCGCTCGTAGCCGCAACATCAAAGCATTCTATCGCTTCTGCAATCAAAACCTGAAGATGTCTAACGGTATTGGTACCATATATGACTCTTCTGGGCACGCTTGCAAGAGTGATAAGGACAAAGCAGAAAGGTTTGCCGAATTTTTCAAAAGCGTTTATAAAGAACCTACAACCTCTAAAGCAAAATGCCCATCTTTTACAAACCAGACTCGATTATCTTGACATCACCACGGATACAGTCTATCATATTTTGAGGCGCCTCCCACTTAGGAGATCCACGTCCCCTGACCAACTACCATACATTTTCCTTCGTAAAGCATCTCTCGGTATAGCTCCAGTCTTGGCGTTACTATTCCAAAGACTCCTTCTTTGGGGAGAGACTCCTTTACTCTGGCGCACCGCAATTGTGAAGCCAATATTTAAAAAAGGCTGCAAAGCTGACGTCATAAATTATAGACCGATTTGTTTGACATCTTCGGTCAGCAAAGTCTTTGAAAGAATAATCAACAAACAAAATTGTTCGTATCTTGAAAGGAACCAGCTAATCTATAATGCGCAGCACGGCTTTCTTCTCAAAAGATCTACACTGTCAGCTCTCATGTTCACAGTGCCTATGTGGCAAAAAGCTATTGATGATAAAAGTTTCGTTACAGTTTGCTACCTAGATTACAAAAAAGCATTTGACTCTTGCCTTTGGACCTACTTTTTACGAAACTAAGAGCGTATGGCATTCAGGGATGCCTGCTCAAATTTTTGAAATCCTTTCTGCTCAACAGTACGCAAAAGGTGCAAGTCAATGAATCCTTCTCTTCTACGTACCAAACAACGAGCGGTGTGCCGCAGGGAACTTGCCTAGGTCCTGTGATGTTTCGCTATATATCAATGATCTACCGACATGCCTTCCCCAGAATATACTCTGCTCAATTTATGTTGACGATACCAAGCTTTTTTGCTATAATTCCCCTAGTCTGATGCAGAACGCCTTAAATACCGTAGAGGGGTGGTCCAAAAGATGGGAGCTCGACATTTCCATTGAAAAAACCTTCATTTAGTCGGGGCTATGCACCCCCAATGGCAATTTAGTATTGGAGAACAACAACTTCGAGTATTGAATAATGCTAGAGACCTTGGTGTGTATACCCATACTCTTGCCAGTTGGAGTTCGAGAAGTACATAAGAGATGTAATTGATGCTGCTCACACCAGATGCAATTACATACTACGCGCATAATCACATCTAGAATCTTTGCCCGGGCTGGAATGTTTCGACTGCCATACAAAACTAGGCTCTCCATACTCACCGCGAACCAGGATCTAGTCTTCAAAATTATGACTGTAAAAGTTGAGCTGAGAATACAAGATTTTTTCAGACTGTCAACTTTTAACAATCTCACTAGAGGACACAACTTCAGGGTTGTAGTAGGAAAAGTTAGAACTAAGCAGTTCTTCAACTCCTTCTTAGTGCGCGTAGTCAAAACCTGGAATGATCTCCCTGTGGAAGCTGTTACTGCGAGAAACACCTTCATTTTCAACAGAGAAGTTCAAAAATATTTGAAATCGCAAGGGTTCATTCTGACTTTTAATTGCAGAAGTCGAAGAAGTCGGTGCCCCTTTGTCCTCTCAACAGCAGCACTCTAGCCGGTTTTTGGTTCTATCCAGAAGAGGAAATTGCACTATATGCTGTCCCTTCTACTCTATTCCTTAGGGAAAACATTTAAAAAAAAGAAAAACATCAAAAAAAAAACTACTGCAATAAGCCATAAGCCATATTGTTTCTTTTCTACCTCACTTCCCTTTCTCGGATGAACTATCCACCTCTTAAAAGTTTCATTTTGTTCTGTTTTTGCATGTCTTGTTGTCCTTTGGAAATACTTTTTGATGGGGTTATAACCAGCTAGCCTCCGCCCGTAGGCTCGCTGGCCTTTAAAAAATGGGAACATAATTTCTGAGAGGCAGCAAGATTCCTCAGTCGACCGTGAATGTACTTTCTTTTCCTCAAAAGATATGATTTGTTATCGACTTTATCAAATAAATATAAAATATCAAATATATGATTTTACGACAGTGAGATGTAGTGGCTCACCGGAAGAGTTTGTAGGATCAATTCGAAATTTTGGTTTCCACATTTTTATACTTCATGTACTGAGAAACATAAGAAATAGAAGTGTGCACTACCTATTTAGGACCAACATAGCTGGATATGTATGATATCGGAGGTCACGACACTTCTATGTGAAGAAAGAAAAGTTATTCCTGACCGAATTACTGATGAAGTGGTAATAACATTCCGCTAATCATTCAAATTCTGCATTTCATTTTGCCGAGGACAGTTTTATCGATTTCGTTTCTCAAACAATATGCTAATATTGCACTCTATAGCTTGTGCAGTACGTAGCTGCTTCTAGAGACGGATGCTGCTATGCTCAAGTTTCCAGATTGCGTCAAGGAGAGAGAACGACTGATGACGGCAAGATCTTGTAAATTTCCGTAGGGGCAACCCCGTAGGCATCTCCTCCGTAGTTGATTGTCCTCACCAGGGTCTTGCACGAGCGTGGTGAATGCCAAGCTGGAATTCGTTTGTAAAAGCAAAAAAAAAATATCGTAAATACACTTTTAGGAGTATATTATGCTACCTTAACAGGTTGCTACACGGCTGATAAAAAGAACACGATCTTGCTCGCGCTATTCTCAAATCTGAATATCTTCTCACAACAAATAAAGTAGTAAATAAATGGTAGGTAAATGCCTCGTTTACAATCACATATAATGCTACGACTCCCAAATTTATGTACAAATGGACAAAGGCTAGAGCTCCGTGTGAGTATTGTGGAAAATTATGTGACGTTTTCGTCAGAAATTTTTCATCGTGAAAGCTTCCATCACATTTTTACTGAGAATTTTTCATAGGAACTGGCGCAAGTACGACCGCATATAAATCGAAAGTGGCATAGACGGGTTCGTCTTACAGGTCTAGGTCAGGTCATAGGTCAGTTCGTCTTCCTCACTTGCCACCATCCGCTGGACTGTGGTCCTGACATGGTAAACAACAGAATGTCCAAGGGATCATAATTTACGGAAATGGCGCCTACTGGCGGTTTCGTTCTTCTACCAGTACCGTCACTCCGTAGGCTTTACAAAAATGAAGGGCATGATGTTCCAGCCAACTCTGCAATCGGACTCGTTCTATATGAGAAGAGGGTTTTGTGCATGATAGGCTGCAAAGAGAGGTGCCGCTTAGACGGCACATTCTCGCTCGAATCGGACTCGTTCTATATGAGAAGAGGGTTATTGTGCACACTTAGCCTTTAAGTGCGAGTCCGATTCGAGCGAGAATGTGCCGTCTAAGCGGCACCTCTCTTTGCAGCCTATCATTCTGTTGCCAGACCGTGAAGGTCATGCATAAGCATGACCTGCTCTGATATATGCATCTTTATTGCCCAGACATTGTCGAGTGACCGTGCCAAGCCTTTTTATATCAGCATTCTACCACTGTTCCAATGCGGACAAGTCGTCTGACTCAATAAATCTGCCAGGCTAGTGTATTGCTCACACCTGTAGATATTCCTACCAAGGCGACAACTACGCCTAAGGCTACGTCACTGCACATCAGCCTGATAGAGAATTTCGCGCCCTCCCCCCCCCCCCTCGCTTAGGCTCTGCACCTCTTTTCCGAGTGTACTCACAGGCCAAGCTCTAATTGCTAATCAAGTTTGGAAAAACGATTTCAGAGCATTCGCCAAAGAAGTGCGGAGCTCAGACAAGGCTTTGAGCGGTATTAGAGCCGCTCAAAGCCTTGTCTGAGTACAAAGATACCCCTTGCACCAAATGAGGCAAGGGGTATCTTTGTACCTTTTCCAGTTGTACTTGCAGGTTGTTTCAACGAGCATCTTTCGCAGAAGCCCACGAGATGTAGCTGCTCTACCGCACCGCAGACGAAGTGGTACTCGAATGCGAGGACGAAGCTGTGATTGAGAAGACCGCAATCGATTCTTCCTCCACTTTTCTTTCGTACCCTTTCTGGTGCGCATTTGTGGACTTTCATTCCTGCCTCAACTTTGATTTTCGTCTCGGACAGTATCTCGCAATCAGGTAAAAGCGGGACTGCCATTACATGTTGCAGTTTTACAATATGCTAAGAGGATCGCAATAGGTCAAGACTTATCTTAAACCACCATTCGAAAGTCATAAAGCTCCTAACTGTAAAATAAAAATTGGAATAGCGTCACTCAAGCGTTTCACTCTTGAAAATTGTAAGGTACCTATCAAATACGCACAGCGATCAAATATCACCAAGGATTTAACAGACATCCATGAGAGACGTTTGTACATATGATAAAGAAAACTTTGGGAAGAACCAAAATTTGATATTAAGTACCTAACTCAATAGCATACATTCAGCGCTAAGGTATCACTTCCTCTCGGCAGCCGACGAGCTGCGGCGCGGGAACGCAGCCTCACCTCGTGGGCTACCAAGCCGGTTGATACAGCCTATACGTAAGGCTGAGTTCACATTCTCGATTGCCAGCAATGGCCCCTAAAGGAGGCTCGAAGAATTTTGCCGCCGCACGCGATGACGTCTACCTTAGAGTTTCGCCGCAAGCGACGCGCCAAATGTCTCGCGACATTTCGTGTTGGTGTGCAGCAAGCGGGTAACTATAAACGAAGCCTACGTCCCTTTACTTATTGCTTTTTCACCATGATAAAGGCTAGGCAATTGCGCGTGATGCAATAAAGCAAACGCAGAGGAATCGCTCTCCATGGACAACATCACATGAAAGATTTCCCATCCCACAAAAGGACAGTAGCATCATACGGTCGTCTTAATGTTGACTCATGCCATCCATGCAATGCTGTACAAATAGTTATTCACTGTGAATGTTACGAAACTTGTGAGTGATGGATCCGTATGTTTTGAACTTTGCGAACATTCATGTTTCGATAAATGTCATATAAATACGCGAGTTCAAACAAAAGAGAACCATTTGCCATAGCGATCAAGTCCATGTGGTTATGTCCCTCCATCTTTGTTCGAAAAAACATGTTTTTCTTTTCATAGCACAAGTTCTACTGTTTTCCTCAAATTTCGCCCACTTTATTTCTCGCAATATTTCACATGCGATGTTCAATTATTTGACATAAGTGCTTGTAAAATATTCCTAGCGATGCACAGGCAACCATTTGCATTCGTTTCGATAACATTTCGTATCGATGCGATTTGTCCTTCTTCCGAGCTGTCGCCACTTTTCTTTAAATTCTAGACTCACTTTACCATTTACAGTTTTTTCTCCTTTTTTTTATTTTGCTATACTTCAGATTATTCTAAGAGGACCGTTTCAATGAGAAGAGCACATATTCCAATTCTGATTATTGCATTCATTTGCACCTTCGTTATATCAGGTCAGCGAACATTTTCTATGCGACGAACGTGTAAGCCTCAAAAGCCACACACTTTCTTATTTCGAGTTTATACGTTGGCGAGCATTAGCAGTTCAATTTTTTCGGGGAGAGGGGGGGGGGGGAGGGTGACAGAAATGTTCCCGGGGTTGCCCATTTTTCGTTAAAAAAGTTTGAGGTAGTCTAGAAAAAATTGGAATACCCTAACTTCGAGAATTCGAAAAAGGGAGCGTCGATAGCCATGCTCTTGAAGAAGTTTTCGTTTACAAAGACATTCTGATTATCTATAAGATTCAACTCATTTTGATTGTTTACGAGTAAAAAATAGTTTCTTGCTCAATTTTGTCACTTTATCTGCTTAGACGATCACGGAAACTTCCCGAGGGTTCGCTAATTTGTCGAATTTCCGAGGACTCGAGTCAGTACTGAGATCGATGGGAGCAAAAAGTGGGAACTTTGCGAGAACTTTGACATCAAAAGCAAATCAGTTAGGGATTTACCAAATTCCCTTGGGATGTGTCCCAAAATGCAAAGCTTTCCGAGAACTTCAAATTGCCTAGGGCTTTGCGGTATTTCGTAATAATTCTACGTCTACTGCGATGTCATAAGTGCTATATCATAATACCGAAGTGTATCGATCACAGAGTTTTGATCTTACTTGAGAGGAAATGATCAGAACTCAACTTAGCCATTCCAAACAAATGTATATCATCGGACTCCTTTTGAGATTTTGAATATATGTTTCTTATCTGCCAAGCGACTATCTGGAAGAAGTTATGAGCGTTCAAATATGGGAAATTTATCGAGCTTCGACGAATGTATTAGACTGAACCGAAAGTTCTGTCGCACCATCTTAAAAAATCGTAACTTCTTCCTCTCATTATAGTTTCCATTACCAAAATACCACCAAAAAAGTAACTCATGTACTTTCTAAAGACATTTTGCCTGCTTTCTTCTAAGCTTAGATCGCGGAGATAGAAATGGGAAAATATTATTTTAGGTTCGGAATTTTGAGGCAAGCTCGTTAGAAGCAAAACTGTGCCATATAGACTACTTGAACCCCTCTTTCTAGCTGAGCAAGATTCGCGCTGATCGAGTTCTTTTCAGATAAGTCACTATTTTCGATAAAAAATGCCAAAAAATCGGTTTCTTAAAAAAATTGGTTTTTTGCCATCTCTTCTCAAAAGCATAACTTTTCAGAGAACAGCTCTGCAACGCGAGTTTTGCTCAGCTAGAAAGAGGGCTTCAAATAGTCTAGGAAACTGGTGTTTCTGATTTTATAACACAGTTTTGAAATTTTTAACGGGCTTGCCTCACAATTCTGAATTTGAAGTGAGTTTTTCCAATTTTATCTCTGCATTCAAAGCTTAGTATATAGCAGACAAGGTATCCGTAGAAAGTGCATGAAATGCTCTTTTCAAGAAAGTTTTACTCATGCCAAAACGTCGTGACAAGAACAAGTTACAATTTTTTGAAAATAGGGCGACAGAACTTCCGGTTTAACCTAATATTTTTTGAAAGGCAGCCTGATGGCTCGTATTTACAGTGGCCATGGATTATTTCAATGACAAGAAAAGGATACATTCACTAAAAACCTTATAAGTGTTTTTGAAACCTAATTCGTAGAATGCACCACAAAATACTTGACAAATCGCACATTTATACGCCCATAACTCCTCCCAGATAGTCGCTTGGCAGATGATAAACATATTCATCAGCTTTCAAAGACGAGTCCGATGACAGCATGTTCGGTATGGCTGGGTTAAGTTCTAACCATTCCCTGTCTACCAATGCCCACTTCAATACCTAATTTTATCATCTCCTTGTTTTATGCTGTAAATCGCTCTAGCACTAGGTTTGTCGGCGAAACTGTTTTCCCATGTCCTTCTTTACTCTGGCTTAAATGTGGTTCCTTTTTGCAGGGAAAGCTGCTGTCCTGTGCAAAATCCTCTTAAATCTCAATTGCCAAGGGCTTCAAATCTGAGCTGGCACCAGGGAGATTTGAAACGACGTCCTCTCTGATCTTGAAAATTTTGTACGAAGTCCGCAGACCGAGAAAATTTCAGATGACTATAAAACGCCTAAGGCCTAAGGCATACCTCAGGCGATTTGGCACTGCAACGACTCTCCATAGCTGGTCGTAAACGCACTTTGCTTGGGCCAGACTTCTTGAGTTTGTTACAATTTACGAATTCTACGCACCCATGCATCTGAGAGCCTCGCATGCTTAATCTCTAGACATCTGGCAAATCGCCAAGTGCGTGGATGTGGCGATTTCGCAAAGTCGAGAGAGGTATGCCTTAGGCCTACCAGAAAACTATGAAATCGTCTTTTCCTCGTATGTGAACCTTCACAGTATAGATACAACTTATGTACACAAAGTATGAAAACTTAGGTGAGCAAGGGGTCGGTGCCAGCTCCATGGCACCCAGCTGGCACGGTGGCTAATTCAGAAAAAAAAATTCAGCAGAGCTTTCATTCTTATAAGTACCATAGTTCGGATCCCCCAACGCGCATGCACACACCAAATTTGGTGTATATGATTGTGTTTCGTTCGTAGCAAGGCTTTTGTTTGTTTGAGGCAGATTTCAAATTTTTGGGCTGCGTCAGCTCCGGCATATTGGCGGCATACCGACGGCATGCTAATAGAGGTATAAAGAGTAGGCACGCGGCCGGCATGCTGGCGGCTTGCCGGCCGCATGCCGGTGGCGCATTCTAGCAGACCAGCATCTAACCCGCGAAAACGACATCCTCTTTGCTTTGCGCCCCAAAATGTTACCCAGCTTGACTCGGTGCCAGCTGTGCTAAGCCCGCTGAGAGCCTTAAAAATAGCTACACTCTCTTTGATTGTTAATATCTCTTTCTCCACAGTCTTTTGCATAGCGTCAGGTACCATTCTGTAAATTTGGCTTCAACTTATGTAGATACTAGTTGACTTACCCGGCTCCGTCCGGCCCTGTCATTATTATATTCGTAATCAGCATACTCGATTACCCCCTGTGCCAACTCCCAGCCCCGTAGCTCAAATTTTGCAAAAAATCGATGAAATCGATAACAATCGATGACGAAAAGTAGCCTATGACACCCGCCGGGGCCCGAAGTGTATGTGTGCCAAGTTTGGTCCGGATCGGATCAGAAATGGAATTTTCTATTCGGAACACACTTACACACATACATACATAGACAGACAGACATACAGACATTCAGCTTTATATATAAGATAGTATAGAGGAATCACGGATGCGCCTCATTTCTGTATAATTACGATAGAAACTTCCAGCGCACTGCTCATTGCTAAATAGGTTGTTTGAAAAATAGTTCCAAAATAAACTGAAGATTTGTATAGAAGTATTTTCGTGTGTGCTGGTTTATTAGACACCTTTTTACGCGTTTCTAAGGGTTTCACATAATATAATCACATTTATGAAAAAACACTGTAAAAACTGTTTTGCGCTCCAGTTAGGGTAACTTGCGAGAAAGGTGAAGAACAAATTCATAGCAACTCAGTTTAGCATAGTGATAAAGCCCTCAGCTTTTTAAGTATCCATTTGTTGACCAAATGTAGCCATTGATAGTTCAAAAAACTTTAAGGTTCCTATCGTTATTTTGCAGTAATGGAGAGCGGTACGTGATTTACACCATATTGTAAATCTAAGCAGATAATGATACTTGATGACCCCGGCCATTCATAATGGTTTACATATCAAAAAATGCACCTTTTAATGGTTCGACTGTTTTCCATATCTGCGAAACGAGAACCTGGATGGAGTTATATTCATTATTTCAGAAATGAATTGCGCTACTGCAGAGGGTGAAAATCATTAATAAGAGTTTTGCTTTCCTCTTAAGCTAAATATGATTTAGATAGGTATAAATACAACATTACACCTTCCAAGATTCTCCTCATTAGCTTCAAACGGTAAAATACATCGAATTGGGTGATTTCAACTATCCAAAAATAAGCAAATTTTCTACGAAAAAAGTTTATAACTACCTTCATATGATCGTTTCGCAGATTTTGAGCACAGATTTAGAATCAGCGTTTCGAGGTGCATCTTATGGTATGCATCACATTCCAAATGGCTGGGGCCACTAACTATCCATTCCTTGTAAGACGAAGCGTGCTCTACTGTCTAATACTTGAAGGTAAGTTTGGTTTAAAATGAAACGATCATGGAACAGTCATAGTAGCATGTTGCTTACTTGCTTGTTTCATGATTTTGTATGACCGATTGAACTAAGTGGCCGTAAGAAAATGATCATGTTTATCGCGATGTAATCATGATTAAACCATCACATCATGCGATGGTTTCGATCAAATTACTACCACTCTTGGTTTTCAAAGTTCTTCAGAACCAGCGCCCGGGCAAGTTTCCAACTTATGTTTTTGTCATTCTCGAGCCTTCTCATGAAGCCGATTCCAAATTTTGAGTTCAAATTGCTCAACAACAAATCCTGTTTTGGGAAAACTATTTAACTAGATATGGTGGGCGAGTATTTCAACCTTAATGCATTGCGGTGCAACGTGAAAACATGCGTCATAGATAAATGCGGGCTTGGGGGGGGGGGGAGATGACGCATTGTGGTGGTAGAAGTATAAATGCGAGAAGGTGTTATAAACAAGACAGAGATCTAAACGGATAACTATCGGACGTTGTTGACGTCAAATGGGGGACCTGCGCTTTATTATGGAGTAATGATGAGGGATAGTTTAACTAGTGTAGCAACCGAAATAGGGATGCGGCTTTGGATAAGAAAAGCTGTAATTTATGTTATGCCACTAATACAAAGGTCCATTTGAAGGTCTAGCTCATTTCCTGGAAACTCTCTCCGAGAACTTATTTACAGAACTTCCTGAGGCTTTGCGGGAACTTTCCAAGTGTCTCCTCACGTTTGAATGGACCTCTGTGTTGGCGTATAAAACCGATATTAGGCCGGTGCACCAACACAAGGGTCCACCTGAAGATCTAGCCGATGTCCTGAAAAACTTCTCGAGAACTCATTTGCAGTACTTTCCGGGGTTGACGAGAAATTTCCTAGGTGACAGTGGGAAGGCTTCAAGGCCCCGTTTTCATAGATAGTGAAATAATTGCTTACATAATTGAGGGGAGTAGCAAGTGCAATCCTTCGGTCCCTACTATCAAAAGGGATTTTCTCATAGTATCCATTCACCACAGTATTTTTTCGTTTCGCCATTCTAATTCAGTCCCTGTCCTACGCAGCGATATCATAAAGTCCTGGAAAATTTGAGTAAACTATACAGAAGTACTCTATTTGTAGAAGAAGTTAATATGTATGCAGCTTAATGTCCCATCAGGGTTGGTCCAAGGTAGTGTAAACAGTGACATGGATTCGCCTCAATGTGTCGTACGGTAATGCATGATAGATACTATCATTCGCGCTCAGTGTAGCATGTTTAGTGTACTACATTAACGGTAGTCTTTCTTTGTACTTGAACTGAGTTTGCAGTAATCATGTTGCGAAAGATGTTCAAATATAAACCAGAGAACGTACATCCGCAATGTTTTATTAAAACTATTGCGTCATACCTCGAAGGCCTTTGCATCATTTCAATCCAATAGTTGTCGAGATATTGGTGGTAAACTAATCTAGCATTTCTACCATTAGCTATATGCAGGTTTATGCGAAATCGACCGGAATTTCATCGAAGTTCATCGTTCGCGGTAATATCATAACTTCATACGGTATCACTCTTGTCCAGAGAGGTCCAAAAAGTAGGATTACTGCTTCATCTTATAGAATTCTCATAAGATTCCTACCGAAAACAGGAATTATCTGAGCAATGGGTGGCGAGCCTCACATGTGGTGCGGTAACTTGATTTAACTCGTAGTGTATTTATCCCTCTATTTCCTTGTGGAATTCAAGGTTAGCTTGCTCCCGTTATAAGCTGTGCCTAAAGAAAGCCTAGAGTTGAGAGACAAATACCTCACCTAGGCACCGCCTCCACAAACTACCCTAATTTCACGCGTATAAGGCGCAGGGGATTTTTTTCCAAAATCGACCAGCCCAGACAAGCCAAAGGACTTTACAACCAAAGGGCCCTATAACGTGCTGTACATTGCTTGAAAGAATCGCGCGATGTAAGGATTTCTTTCGGAATACAGTGAAGCGGCTGAGCGGCTTGCTTGAAAATTCGAAAAAGTGCGCCTTATACGCGTGAAATTAGGGTACTAGTTCCTCACACGATGTGCGATAGTGAACGAAAGGAACTTTAGTGTTTCTCAGAAACTACCATAATTTGCTCTGGAGGATTCTTTCTGAATGGCACTTATTTGAACTCTATC
This sequence comes from Cylicocyclus nassatus, assembly GCA_958299035.1. Taxonomy (NCBI): domain Eukaryota; kingdom Metazoa; phylum Nematoda; class Chromadorea; order Rhabditida; family Strongylidae; genus Cylicocyclus; species Cylicocyclus nassatus. The sequence goes on from CATQJL010000305.1 coordinate 31,928,859, forward strand.
TGTTTCGATCGCGCAAAACACTTCATTTTATAAATGAGGTTTCGATCTTGATTAGACATAGCCACATCCTTGTGCTGCTGACGACCCAGAAGCTACACTTTGATGTTCTCAAAGTATTCGATCAGGATGTGCTAACACTTGGGTGCATACACACTTACTATTACTATGTACAACCTAGGAAAGCTTTCAAAATACTAATCTTAATTTTACAGATAAAACTGAGCATCTTCTGAACGCCGTGAACGAGACTGTAAGTTGTTAGTTTTTTTTTGATAATTAATCCAGCGATTGTGAACTGCGTCGTTTGCACTAACGCCCTAGTATAGATTACCAGCTCTTCTGAATGCAAACGTTGTTTGGGGATAGAAGTGAACCAATAGAGGAGTTCTTGATATGCTCCAGTCAACCAAGTTTGCATAATGCATGATCTTCCTCCCCCCTCCTTATAAGGTTCTTTGTCCTTTGGCGTAAAGTGGGCAGACTAATTCAGAATGTTCACTAATTTCTTAGTTACTTTTTTAACAGTGAGGTGACGACATCAGGTGTATGATTACGAGCGGTGAATACGTGCTCATGATTTCAGTTTGTTGTGATAACATTTACAGTATTCGGCTCTAAATTCAAGTGTTTTAGAGCAAGCTTGGATGCAAAGCTTGTGGTTCCAAACTCTTATGCATTCAATTATCTCAAGTTCGTATTTATCTTTGCATTGTGAGTCGTTCAGTGCGCTATCGAAAAAAAAGAAAAAGTTTGAAAGGGCAGCTAGATTAACTATTTGCAAATTCGTCAGGCTGATACTTCAATACTGCATCAAAAAATAAAAATTTAAGTATGTTTCACCTTTACCTCACCAAACCCTCGCTTCACAGCAGCCCAAATCAAGGCCATCGATATGATTTGCCAGAATTTCATACCTAGCACCCCAGTCATATCTTGCTCCCTTCTAATATGATTCCTCTTCGGAGCTAAACCAGCTAGCCTCCGCCCGTGGACGCAAATTAGGTTATCAGTAACTTTGAGATAGCAAGATCTGGAGCTTAGTTTTTGACTGGCAACGTCTTCTGCAGGTTGTTATTCTTTACAAGCTGATACCTCAATATTCACGTTGATACTTTCGTTTCGGAGTTTCTTTCCTTCCTTTCCTCCATGAGTGTAATATGAGATGAAAACAGAATAAATTGTTTAGTAAAACTATACAATCTATATAGTAGCCAGTGCGTCGCCTCTGCTTCGCAGAGGTTCGCACTGGTCCTACTGTCTGTATGCGTTACTCATTCCCGTAATAATGACACTGATACTTACCGCGCTATGCAGACTATCACGATGGATATGTAAACAACTACTCATTCCTAAGATTTTTTCATATAAGATCGGTAATTTCGCTTAGATGAAACTTTTCCCAAAAGAACAAATGCAGATTTGAATAGGTTTTTGGACTTTTCATGGCTTGGTTTTCGCCATAAGATACAATAATCACTGTGGGCTACATCTCAGTGCAAAAATCCTCTCAAATGATCGGGTGAAATCTTGGCAAACTGAACATTTACGCAACAAATATTTTTGGCGCCGTTTTCGCAAAGTAATAAACTTTAGTTCAATTTTTTAGGCTAAAGTCCATGGCTTGCAGATTAACTTGTCAAACATATCCGTAACCTTGCAAAAGGTCTTGCTAAAGGCTCAATTTTAGTGACCAAAAGCCAAGTGGATCCGTCTGACGTGTGATTTTCAAAGGACCCACTGAACGGATTCGCTCAAGCTTTGGTATATTGGGCTCTTGTGTTGGTAGCATGCGCTGTGCAAATTTTGCGCTTAAGATGTTGGCTGGCAACCGTCCCACGAATTTCGTGACAGACAGATTTACAGACAGACACACACACAAAAAAACATTCGGCCTTAGCGCGTTATTATAGTAGGATTGTGAATGCATTAGATCGAAGACGTATTTTAGAGCAGAATCAAAAAATTGTAAAAGCATTGAAAATTATGACTCGTAAGAAATTCGATCACGAAAACACATCTTAATTAAAAAGAGTAGGTCATGAAACTAAATCAAAAAATCTACGATACAAGTGGATTTGATATTATTACAACTGAGCTTTGAAAACGTAGGTTTTGTGAGTGTTCTTCCTATCAGCTTGTGTCGTAGTATACCAACAAAATGCAACAAGCACGATTAGATATTGCACGACAATTTTGCTCTAAAACACGTCTAGAGAGCGAATTTGTTGAAATCTAATTTCCCAATAAAATTTGTGCTGACTCAAAAGAGGTCATCAAATTACTCAAACTCACATTTTCTCCTCACAACCCCTCATAGTATTGCTTTCGTCATTTTACAAACCACTATTGTCTGAGTCCCAGTTATAATCAAGCAGCTGGACTTGGAAAGTGTTGTAGTAAATTCAACGATGTGTACTTATTGTTAGGGATGAATTTGAAGTAATACTGCTTTGATTCCGGCCCCATTTTCTCCCGGGGGAGGGACGGCAAAAAAATTTGTGAGTGCAGGCGGCGCTAGCCAAACACTCCGAAATTTTTTGGGATACTCCTCAAAATGTTTGGGCCTAACCTAGATATTTTAGGAAAAGGTACGAGGCTAATTTGATTTCAAATTAAATCCAAGACTCTTTTGTGCTTACAGTATAAACAGTAAGTATAAACAAGTTACTTGCACATTTGTTAATTCTGTAAGTACCACCTTATCACCTTATCCCCGTTGTTCATCGTGTTGCAAGAGCAGATACAGCGATTTCTCCATTCGTCCCTGTCGCGGACAATGTTGAACCAATGAGCCAATGTTTGTTAATGGAATAGACCTGCCAGATTTGGTAATGATAATGTTTCCAGCATGTAGCGAATGAAACGAAATCGTCCGTCAACGTCACGACGACGACTGTGAAACCCAAGACCAAAGGAGCAAGCTTCACCACCTTGGCTGTTGCGATGATACCTTTGACTGCGGCCTTACTGCTTTGAAATTTTTCTCCATTTCTAAATGTTGTGTAGTCAGCTATCATATACACATTATAATCTTCTGGCTTTCCGCGGTTCCATTGAGTAAAGGTTCTTTGTTGGCCATGTTAGGTTATGTCGTAAATATTGAGTTTTTTTTTGAGAAGCGACAAAGTATTTATCAGGCAAAGAAGCATGCGTCAATTCTGTTTTTCAAAAAAAAACTTTTACGAAACCAATCGATTTACCATGTAGATTTCTCCAAAAATGCATAAATTTTCTCGTAAAACTCCTTGTTCGCTTTGAATTGTAAATATGCTGTAACAAGCCAAGCAAACTTACGCTGCCTTGCATCTCTAACAAGGAAACGACACTTGGTGTCCGTGGCCTTTTGAGATGAGATGCATACCATTACACTCGTTTTGGAGCACTGATTCCGATTCTGACTTCCGTTTTTGCTAATCGTTTCTCGGAAAAAAGTTATGAAGGATTTTCGCGCCAAAGGAGATGTGGTCGAAATGCCAAAACCGCCGCTAGGATGTGGTGTAGTGGCTAGTGCGATAGCCTCGCACGTTAATACAGGTTTAGGTTCGAGTCCTTTCGTGTTTTTAAGTTCTGCATTACCTCAATCAAGCTTCTTTTTAACAATTAGGCTTCCTCGACCGTATTTCTCTTAGGCGACCATTGACGCAAAAATCCCTCATAACTTTCTTTAGAGAAACGATTAGCAGAAAGGGAAGTTAGATTCGGAATCAACGTCCCGAGGCGAATGTGATGGTATCCGTTTAATCTCGAAAGGCCACGGACACCAAGTATCGTTTCCTTGTAAGCCGATAGTAATCTAAAAATACGGCATTCTATCGATATTCGACAGGGCCGGCACGAGTGTGGCAACTGTTAGGCTAGAGATCATTTATGTGAAAGCAAACGGGCTATTTTAACCACACATCTTATGCATTACACCCCCTAGACATGTTCAGCCCCGTGAAAATCACATTCAAGACGGGCGCGTTCAAACATGATCGTGTTTAGGGATCGTAAAACCACGCCGGTACCCCTTAAACCCGCCCAAATACGTCCGCATGTGCCCCAACCCGCCTGAGCGCCGGAAATGCCAAAGCGCAGCAGATATGCGTGCAGATTGGCATTTTAGAGCACGCATGAAATACTGCGCTTGGTGCAAAGAAAGACAAAGAGTGTTCGGGTACATGAATTTGCAAGAAGGCAAAATACCAAGACAGACGCAAAGTCGATTGATCCTTGTAATATCCGAGTAGTTGCTAATGAAGATCGGTATGTTACATGCGGCTACCTGTGATTAAGATATACGCACCATGCGCGCAGTATTTCAAGCGTGCTCCAATATGCCAATTTGACGCATATTGGCTGTGCTTTGACAGTTCCAGCTCAGGAGGGTTCGAGCGCATTCGGGCGTATCTGGGCGGGTTTGGGTGGATTTGGACGTATTCGGGCAGGTTACAACGGGTACCGGTGCGGTCTGAACGATCCCTAATACGCCAATTTGAAAACTATGTAAGCTTTTTAGCACAAGGCAGTAAAAAAATAACTCATTATGGCGCACAGAATCTTCTCCCAACAACAGGCACATTCTTGTAAAGTCCAGAAGGCCGTCACGGACTCCGCTCTAACAATGGAAAAATATTTGGTGACCATGGCCATTCGTAATAAGGCACCATATCACCAGGGTTGAGCAAAAGGTGTGGCACAGAACCTGATTCTCTGACAATTCTCTGACATAATAATCACAATATTTGTGACCAGTGCGTCACCTCTGCTTCGCAGAGGCTCGCACTGGCTCTACTATCTATGTGCCTTAAGGGTCGGGCATACTTCACGCGATTTCAGTCGCGACGCGATCTGGCAATTCGCCAGAAGTCTTCCGATCCAACACTAACAAACTGCTCATGCATAGTGTTTATAACTTACATGGAGTGATAAAATGCCCTATCTTCTTTACATTTAAAATGTGCCTACAGTGAGCTATGGACAATTGGAATGCTGCCAAGTCGCGTCGCGACTGAAATCGCGTGAAGTATGCCCGGCCCTTTACTCATTCTCGTAAGATCGTGGCACTGGAATTCACCGTGCTATGCCGACTACCACGAATGAAATGCAAACAACTACTCATTTAGAAAGCTTTTTCACGTGAGATCGGTGATTTCGCATGGAGAAAACTTTTTGCAGGAAGACAAAGGCAAATTTGAATAGGTTTTTGCATTTGTCATGGTTTGATGGTCGCCATAAAGGCCATAGTCATCGTGAGTTACATCTCTATGCGAAAATCTTTTTAAATGATGCTTTTCTAAAACCTTAGCAAATTGACCATTTACGCAAGCAATACTTTTTGGCGCCATTTTTGTAAAGTAATGGACTTTTGGTCACTTATTTGGGCCTAACTTCATGGCTTGCACATTTACTTGCCATAAACACCCAGCACTCTGCAAAAAGTGGAATTACGGACCCAATTTTGCGGGCCAAATGCAAAGTGGATCCGTTTGACGCGCAATTTTCAAGAGACCCACTCAACGAATCTGCTTGTGCTTTTGCATGTTGGACTTTCATGCCATAAGCAAGTGCTATGCAAAATTTGAGCCCAGAATGTTGGCTGGAACACGCTCTACGAATTTCGTGACAGACAGACATTCAGACAGACACACACACAAAAACACATAAACACTCTTAGCGCGTTATTATAGTAGGATTATTAATCAGAGAATCCCTTTAGCGAATTCTGGGGTTTTTTGATTGTAGGCCACCCAAGTGAATGCAAGAAATGCAATCATGAACGGCCGAAATGAGTGTTTGTCAATTACAAATGACTTTATGCCTTTTGTAGCGTTATGCAAGTTAAAGACCACTAGTGATTAGTCAAATATGGTATACAGTGTATTCCATTACTGATAGTAGTGGCATCCAAGGACGGCCGCCCTGACATCCGCGCGCCGACGGTGGAGGAGGTCAGTTCGTCTTTCACGTTTGGGACTTTTGTCTGTGAGACTCCGGGATGAAATCGAGGCTGGCCAGGATGGTGGAGGTTTTTGGTGGGTTAGACACTAAGTCTAAATTTACCACTTTAGGCCTCTGAAGACGACGATTTGATCAAAACGAGGGGGTTCAAGAAAGAGGAAACTTGGAAGTTACTAACTGATGTACCGCCACGACTGTTTCCTCTGGTCAAAGAAGCGCTCTCGCTCCAACAAAAAGTGGTATCCCTCCGCCAGTCAATCAAATACCTTCAACGGTGCAGGACGTCCGACACGATGCCAAAATTCATTTCAAGCAAGAAATTAGGAGCACTATGCTGTCTCGAAGAAGATGACTGGAAAATAAAGAAGATCTATCGAACGATTCTGGCAGTCATCATTAAAGAAAAACAACATGCTTTGCACTCGTCTTTGCTGAAATGTACTCGAAAAGAAGATGCGTGTCGACGTCTCGTGCCAAATCAGACTTGGAGGAGGATTGAGATCGGCTCGAGAACGATTTATGCTTCTATCCGATCTGAAGCTAAGGCCAGGCTCTGCGCCAAGTACGACAAACTTCGGAGTGCTGCTCAAAAAAGTTCAGGTAACGTTGAAAGCAGCTTGCCTTTAATCCACCGCTGTGATGAATTTTCAACTCAGAATGAGAATTATCAATTGGCTAAAGTCACGGTGATTGGCGAAACTTATATCTCTGATAACGCGCTTGGGTTTCTTAGTCTAGGTCCTTCATTCTGCATGGTTCAGAAAGTAGAGGGATCTGTTTCCCGGAAAGTCGTTGGTGGACTACACAGACTCCGAGATGAGTTTAAAATAAGGTGTAGACAATGTCAACAACCAAGGTCTACAGAATGATCCAGCGCGAATAATACCATCAATTTCTTTTTCAAGCTCATTCTACAAAGAACCTCAGCCATCAGCTGAAGCTGACGTCAAGTTCAAGATTCTATCTGCTGGCGTGCTAGCTGCTTACACTCATCAAGCAAAGCACCCAAACCGACCAACTTGACTCAGTCACAATGGCTTGGTTATAAGGAAATACGTGATCTAGTCTCTAGTAAAGCTGTGCGCATTTCAGTAAGCGAGAAGGGTGGTGAGTTTGTGATTCTCCCACAAATCCTGGACAGGGAAATCACAGAGCGCCCTAAGCGATACGGATACCTATCGCCGCGTTACTGAGCGCGAGTTTTAAGCACAATACAAGCGACTAAATCATGTTTGGTTGGATGTAGGAAGAACAGCGGGACTTCCCGAGAGCTTTCTTAGCAGACTGAAACTGAAAACACCACAGTGCCCAGTCTTTTATAGTCTTGTGAAGACCCATAAACTAGCCGCTACTGATGACGCGCGCTTTTTGAATGCTGAACAGTTTAAAATCAGACTGATCATAAGTTGCGCGGGAGGACCAACCGATCGAATATCCTGGTTCTTAGATAAAATCGTTAATCAACTACTGCACAAGGTTCCGTCCCATTTGACCAACACGAATCATTTTCTGGAACGAACAACAACCAACACGAACTTACAAACGAATTGCATAGCAGAGTCCTTTGACGTGGTGTCTTTATACACTAATGTTCGAAATGACGATGCATTACAAGCAGTTTCAGAAATGCTCGACAGCTTTGGCGAAAAGATCCAGACCTTCGAACTGAGTAAACGATCGATTATGCTCCTGATCAGAGAATGCCTTTCTTGCAACATCTTCAGATGGTCAGGAACATACTACACTCAGATAAGAGGTCTGGCAATGGGACAGAGACTTGCGCCAGTACTCGCAGTCTGCTTTATGAGCAGAATAGAAGAACCAGTGTTGTCGCGTCTACCTCTTATTTACTGTCGTTATATAGATGACTGTTGTATCATAACATCAACACAATCCGAGATGGATGAGTGTTTTCGGCTGCTTAATCAACAGTCAAAGTATATAAAGCTTACGCGACTGTAAGAGCATGTGATGTCGTGCTCTGTTTCTTTCACGGTTCTGACTCATTTAATTGAGGGCGTGCTCTGGAGATTACGTAGTCGCCGCGCGCGACAGGCTGGCAACAATCAGGTCCACGGAGAATTCGGGTAGCCGACCCACAAAGCCATACTGATCCTTCTTTGTAATGGTTTCTACAGTGCCACATCAATTTTTTATTTATTTGATGAAAGTTTGGCTACAAACTTGTAGGAAACAAAGGAAGATAGTGAAGGGAAATATGGAATTTGCCATGTTTTTGATCAGGAACTGTAAACTTTTTGCTCAATAGTCTTGATCCCTGGACATTTCCTCGGACATCTCCTCTGACTTTGCTGCCTCTCGTCGGGGTTACTGTAACGCCGTGTCGCGACAGTTCCTAATTGACACTCACAAGTAATGGGCGCACCCCTGCTTTGGGTTTTTAGGCCTCCGAGGACGGCGAAGGCGCCGAAACGTTAGGCCGATACTAATAAATGCACCATCCTAACAAGCCTGTATGGCAAGCAAGATTAAAAAGTTCAAAGGTAATTTTTGAGTTTCTGAAAAAAATTTCTCCCTGTCAAAACCTATTGAGCACCGACATGACGCACCATATACTTAAAAATAGATAATGTGCAGGCATGATTGTGCTATCCTCCCATACCAGCCACACCTATGGGCTACGCCATATTCGATTAGCACTTTGCCCTATCTCTCGCTCAACATCTGGAAGTATGGAAGTCCGTTTACAAAAGACAAGACCGACTTCCAGCCAAATTAAGGCCCGTATGCACGTACATCCCCGCTGGGGAAGGGAGGGGAGCTGGATCCCCAGGGGAGATCCTCTTTATTGAACCCCGCTATGCCAGAGGGGAGGGGAGCTATCTCCTCCCCTGCATCCACAGCGGGGAGGGTGTCATTGCGGTAGTCGTATCTAGCTCACGGCTACCTGAACATCTCGCCGAAAAAGCTATTTTCAGCCATTTTTTGTGTTCTAAATGGCTTTTGGGATGAGAAATACAAGAATAGTGAGAGTGCCTTTGTTCCTTTTCTCAGTCTTCTTTTTTTTCTCCTTTCACCCTTCCCATTAAATCTCCCCCATTGCTGTCTTCTTCTTTTCCCTACTATTGGTTTTAAGGGTTTATACTTGTTGCGTGCTGTCGTAGTATAATGTTGATTTCTGAAGTGGTGTGATTGTATTTAGCAGTTTCCTTGCAATTATGTTATGGCTTACTTTTCTCATAGAAGAACTCATGAGTGTGCAGTTTTGTAGTTTCTGTGTTTTTTCCGACGCTTGCTAGTCATTTCTTTGCGGTACTCTTTCGCTGCCACAAATTTTTGATTTTAGGGATATCGATCGGGCGGACCCTGGTGGGGATCCCTTCCCCTCCCCTCCCCTCCCCGTATGCACGAATGTAGCTCAACAGCGCGGGGGAGGGGATCGACATCCCTTGCAACGGAGTAGGGGTTCGATGGTGTAGATCATGCCAGAGAAGCGAGTATTCTGGTTTTAATCAACTATTACCAAGCAATTCGTTCAATTTGATGAAAGATTTCCTTTGAAAGCCGGATTCCCCTCTCAGCGACCTGTAGCTTGCAATTATTGTCTCTCTTCTAAATTCCCCTCTTGAAAAGAAACCCAAGCAATAACAGCTGTCATTCTCGAATATTTGTAGGAGTTCTTGATCATTCAAGAAATTTGCGCATTTTTCAAATGACATAATAGTTTTAGCCAGATAGGCTGATCAGATACATTGTAACTATCGTATTACATGAAATATTGCTCCTATCTTATTAATTTAACATAAGCTGCCTTGAAAAAATCTAGAAGTTAGCAGATTTGCCTAATTCTGAGTAGTGATCCCCTGGGGAGTGATCCCTTCCTCAGCAGTCCCCTCGTGCATAACAGGGATAGCCGCTGGGGATCTTCCCTTGGAGGAATGGACGGCATGTCGCTAATAGCTACAGCTCCCATGAAAAGCTAGCACGATTTGCAATTTCTTTTATGTGTAGAAATTCTAGTTTGAATGTCTGCGGCACCCTCCCCCCCCCCCCTTTCTTCAGCATAACGTATTCTACTCATTCACTGTAGAGACACCATGACTTCTAATTTTGGACACTTTTACGCTGAAATGTGCAGCATTAGCGAAAGTGAGCAACATCCTTGAAAACAGCAAAAATGTATTGTGCATAGAAAATTTTTCTTGGTGCGCCGAGCGCAATCACGGGCGATGGCATTCCGCAACGAGTAAAATATTGCCGATGACATGCTGGAGGCGAGTAGGCACCAAAAGATGAGAAAAGAGGAGCGATTACCACAAAAAGCGGAAGCGAAATGATTTTCCCGCTCGATCCCCCCTTCTGCATAAGGGGGTTCCCTTCCCCTACTTCCAGGGGATCCCCTCCCTGGTATTGCCTTGGTGCATACTGGGGTTCGCGTGGGGAAGGGAGGAGAGCCCCAGCGGGGGTCATTTCAATGGTTAAGCGCACATCCCCTCTTCGCGGGGATGTACGTGCATACGGGCCTAAAGCCCTGGCCATACCGTCAAAAAAATCACCGCGATGCGATTTGTGCAATCGGACAACTGCAATACCCCCTGTTTCATGCCGCCAAATTATGTATATCGGTCGTGCTAGCTGTCCGGCGCGACGGATCGCTGAACGTGTTTTCCTAGGCCATACCTATTCCAGCGATATCGCCGCGATTTGACCGAAATCTCGCGATATCGCGTCGCAAGTTTGAAACCTGCGACGGGGCGATATCGCTGGAATTGGATTTCTTCCCTGAAGGTTTTTGAAATAGTTCTTTTCCTTTTCGACTTGCTTTTTCTGTGGTGATGTTGAAATGTGATGCAGATTTCCTTCTGCACTTCGCAATTGCACTTCTGTCGTGTTGTGATGCGCGTCTTTTCTAATTCATTGCCATCAGTCAAAGAATATATTTAATTGTTCAAAACTCGTAATTGAATAACATGCGTAGTATTTAGCAGTGGCATACCGAGGAAGGGGGGTCGCGAAATTTTTAAAAGTTACTTATATGGGTTGTAAAAATGTGCAAAAGACTTATTTATACTTGTAAGTAATTAAATAATTTTTTAAATTTTTTAAAAAATCAATTTCGCTTTAAAAAAAATTTTTTTAGGGGGCGTGGCCGACGCCACGCCCCCTTTTTCTAAAATTCTGGGGTCGGGGACCCACAAAAGTTTTGAGAAGCACCCCAAAAATTTTTTCGGAGTGCGTGGCTCACGCCACGCACCTTCTTTAAAAAAAATTTTTGTCGCCCCCCCCCGAGCCGAAATCCTGGGTACGCCACTGGTATTTAGGTATCTAAATTTCGCGAAAAATCAGCAAAACCGCAGCTACAACTTGAGAAAATTGCTTTTGCATCCTGTATCTAACACGAAAAGTTGAATAAAGATGTAAATGCGCGAACTAATATGAAATGTTGATGCTGGACGTACTGGTGTCGAAAAAAGACAAAAAAATCTGCAGATGTAAAGAAATCACGCTAAATACTGCTTTTGGATGGCAAAAGAAAACGTAGAACGAGTGCTGAGGTGTGTATTTTCACCTTATCGCTGAACAGGTAGCTATGTCCAGAACCCGCGATGAGCGATTTGATAGTCGCGATTTCTTCGCTACAATCACAAAATTCTTCGGCGATGAAATCGCGACGATGAAATCGCTGTACGTATGGCCAGAGCTTAAGTGTTTCGCGCATAAAGCGCAGATGTGATGGAGCCGACAACAGACCTTTGCATCCCGCCAACATGCCTTGAGCACGAAATTTTGAGAAAGCTTCAGAGATTTTCAACAATTAAAAGTAAAAGTGTAATCGAAATCCATTAACCTGATTTTAGGCGATTTACGGCCATTACGATGACACTCTAATAAACGCTTACCAACCAACAATTGAATGCCAGTACTGCCAGATTTATTATCGTAGCATTTGAAAACATGGAGCATTTCAACAATCACAACAGACAAATCAAGAATACAACAGATGAGTGAAAATCATGAGATCCGTTTTTGTGTGAAAATAGCATCCCTAAATGTTCCATTTTCATAGTGGTTGGCAGGATAATATGCACGATCATTCGTTGTAGGTTCTCGGAATTTTCGATATGTAAGAAGACGTCTGTAAGGTATAATAAGAAAGAAAATCTTCTATGATGCACAGATCTCACCTGCTCGCCTTTAAGGAAAGACGTTGCTCACAGTTTGATATAAGTTCCAGCGCAGGATGATAAGGCAGGCAAGCCTCTGAGTAGCTAAATTTAAACTTTCTGATAATGTTCAACTATGAGTTGGCAGTACTTGTCACATTAGATTCCCGTAAACAGACAGTAGCATTGAGAGTTCGTAGTAAGAAAGTATTTTAAAAGAATTTTTTTTGCCGAAAGTGAAAATGCTGTAAACTTACTAATGGCTCGCCGGTATACTGTTCAATTGGTTATACTAACCACATGTTGACAGTAAGGCCCGCTTACAGTTGCAGTAGATTTTTGACAAAAAAAAAACGGAAACTGGCAACCTTCGGCAAAAGTAGCCCAGGTCTTCCAAAATTCTACAGGCGGTCGATCGTTAATATCTCTCTTCCCAAGAAGTCCTTTGTCTGCTCTTAGGTATCACTACGTAGACCTGGCTTCAACTTAGCACTGTAAGGAGCGAACCATCGATAGATTTTCATTACTGTAGAACTTCGGTAGGAACTCGCAGCATACCGCCACTGTGAGATAGGCCGTTTGTAAAAAATTTCCAACAAATTTGAAAAATTGTCTAGCAAGGTTTTCACGCACGGTTTCACTACACAACAATTCACGAGTTTTCAGGGCTTTTAAAACGTGTACTCAATGTACTTAAATTTCTGATGAGCATCGAGAAAGCTTATCACGGTTATCTAGCATAACTTATACATAACTATACAAGAAAGTGATGCGAATCTCATATTTGAAATTGGCGACTCTGATCAACCTAGTGTAGAAGTTTTTAGCTTTGCTGTGCCTTACCTAGGGATAAATTGTGGCCCTTGATTGATATAACCTCCCTCAGAATTCCTACCTTAATCTTACAGTAAAGCAAAGAGATTATGCTTCGCTACAACTGGAAATCTATTAGGTTGTGTAATAAGTTCTGTCCCATTTTTTCTTTCGATTTTTTCTCAATATTTTGCGCGATGTTCTGCAAATTGTTTATATGCATTTGAAAGCTCTGAGCCTTCTCTACTAAGACTTTCATCTCTGTTTTCTACATCAGATGACTTGAAAAAGTTTTACAGCGTCAAATCTGGAAAGTCAAACAAGGAAAAAGTCCATTTTCGACAACTACGTTACGTCTCCCTCTTAATTGGTTAGAATGCCTAGGAATAAGCTCGAAGAATTTGCTACACGTAAGCAAAGAATGCTCTAGCTTCTACTGCGCTTCAGAAGTGCTGAGACCTTTTAAAAATTGTTTTTGTAGACTTTAGACAGGTCTTCTTTCTAACGCCTTTTCAACGTTGGTGTTGGCCATCATCTGAAGGCCCGAGGGAAGACGGGAGGCGGATCATCCAGAAAAGACAGAAGGGATGGTTTGTGGTTCAAAATTATCGAATTCGTAGGTTAAATACTCAAATTCAAATTTTGGGAGCCACACAGCTTGGGTACGCGAGACGGCGAACATCGCCGTGACAAATTCTTGCCTTGCCGACCTTTGAGAAAATGTCGTCGAATGGCCGGCGGAAGGAAAGGAACGTGCGCGAACAGTGAGAGAATAAGTGTAAAAGTATATTAGATTGTTCTAGTTGTTGCCAAGTTTGTTTAATAAGTTTTACCAATAAGAATTTGGAGGAAAAAAGATGTCGAAAACTGATTTTTCGGCTCTTTGAATTTTTTGTTTCAATGATAAAAATTTTTTTCAATTTCCTGCTATATTGGGGAATATGCATAAGAGCCTGCAGAGCAGACTTAGAGCTTTCAAAGCATATACACTTTATCATAAATATAGTCAATGTTGTCAAGAAAAAACTAAAACAAAAAATGGGACAGAACTTATTACACGACCTAAATATTGAAGCCTGCTTCACTAAATAATACTTGGAGGTACGCAAAAGGTAAGCTTCTGGAAAGAAAGATACTAACTAAAACAGCGTATACACACTTTTGGGACATCGTGTATCTATATATTAGGTTGTAAAGAAAGTTCCTGGGCACTTCTGGAAATTTCACTTTCAAACGCCTTTTTTCGGCGCTCGGTCGGTCTTTGACACCAAGTTTTTTTTACTGTTCAGTAGAGGAAAGCCTGAAGTTTTCAATACCGCTTCTGATTTCTATCAAGGCCGAGACGTGTTTGACCTGCACATCAAAAAAGGAAATCTTTCCAATCATAAAAATTTCGCCATTTTTCTTCCTGCGCCCATTTTTCTGTGCAGCTTAAAGAATTTCGTCCAAATCATGAGTGATATGATTGAGGAACCTGTCAACTTCTGACCCGCAGCTGCACTCGAGTTTTGCTATTTGCGCTCAGAAATTACAAGCTGTCGAACTTGCTTCTAACTGCAACTCTTTTCGCAGCTGGCGTCGCTTCTGCAGTGATCGCCACGCCTGGACGATGAGTCCAAAAGATGTGTAAGGCATTACCATAACAATATTCGCCGTAAGCAAAGGTTTGATCCTCTTTGTGCAGAACTAGAAGATTCCGAAGCCACTTACTCGAAAAATGGTGCATTTTTAGGGGCAATGGTCGATTTTTCAAGCTTTCTGAGGAAAATTTTTGTGCAGGAGGTCCTTCAAAAACATGAATGGTTCCCAGAACAGCCCCAGCAGAACTCTATATAATTGCAGCATCTGGACTCTCCAGCTGTTATCCTGCCTGAGATAATCCTGCACAAATAGGCCACTTTTCGCGACGACTTTTCTCCCTTCTGCGTATGCTGGTGGACCGTAGTGAGGCGCTGAAAAGCCAGCAAGACATGTATATGTTGTGGACAAAACTGTCTTTGCAACTTGTTTGCAACAACAACAACAACAACAACAACAACAAGTTTGCAGCTTCGAAAAAGAATCAATCTGCTTGAAGTTACAGCGATTTGAAAAAAATTTTCGCAAGTGCCCGGGAACTTTCTTTACAACCTAATACAAAACGTTATGAATACAGTCATGAGTTTAGCCTTCCAGAAACGGTAACTGGAGAATTAAATTCACCAAATCTTCTAATGGAGAGCAACCAGAAAATTTATTGAGTCTACGTGAATTATTCTTTGAGGTTTGGAGTCATCTTGTACAACTCGTTCTCCCTACTGAAGTCAATTAAGCCTAGAAGGAAAAAAAATTCGAAGTTATAGGATTAGTCGAACTAAAAACACCTTTGAGGTAAAAGACATGAAAATGCCCTTCAAAACAAAATCTCGGAGTCAACCGCAAAAAATTTAAAAGCTTTCGAAAAACACTTTACAGAGCTTGTTCAATGTCTGTGATCCGTCTTCGCAAATGCACTTATCAAGCATACTGTGCGTAAAGTCCAGATAGAACTGGCTTCAGCCATCGAAATCTAAGTCTTTCACTGTGTTATTTGATTTTCACACTTAGGAAAACACCTCTGGGCAGATTTAGCAAAAATTTTCAGAGTCAAACTTTGCAATCGAGAATCCACATTGACGCGCAAGGAGCAAGTGTGCAAACGCACATTTATTTGGAAACTACCCGATTGTGTGTTATAGAAGCAGATTAATCATTATTTTGACACTTTGCGCAAAAACCCTTATTCCAATAAGATACATAAAGTTGACTCCATTTTTAATGATGAACTAAGAGACTCTCCTTTGTAAACTGATCGATGCGATCTCGACCAATGATACAGTGATAGAAAAAAAATTTGCCCACCTTTCCAATATGACGGGAAACCAAAAGGATAACTTTCCTCCGATAGTTAATACGGCGGCGGCAAGATCGCATAGATCCGTAAAAGTTCTTTCCAAGGAGTAAGGGGCCTTCTCGGGGAAATGAGCTTCACTAAAAGATCAGTTACAATTCAGGGGGTGGCAGCCCTAGAGTTCAGTCTTACTGCTCACTGCCCGGCAATGTCCAGTGATCTTTCCTCGGCTTCTTTCCAATTTTTCGACCCTTCTCTCGTATCCCATAAGGAGCTAAAATAAGCATTACTCAACGTTCTTACCGATACTGACCAAAACTTTTTGAAAACTAACGGTCAGTGACTATCGCGTTGAATATAGGCCTCGCCCATAAGTCATGCCAGCTGGCGTCAGCAAGCAGTCCTGACAGATATCGGCCCTCCGTACCGTACTGCTCGAAATTAGCTCGTACACTCTCTTCCCTCGAGCGCATTACGACATCGTGTCGAGAAGATTTTCCTGCATTCAAACTCTCACTATGCATATATACATTTGAATTGACATTTAAGTGTACAGCTAAGTTTGAAATCCAACTTTTTGTTCTCTATGCCCTTTGGTTTTCAAGGAAAGTTACCTAGACTACTCTCTCTAGGAGTAATTACATGGAATTATCTAGCGAAAAAAGTTTTTCGAAATGAACATTGCGCGTATTGCCTTACAAAAAAAAACAAGACAATTGATGAAAGGTGGATTGATATTCTAGCCACGTACCTATGGCTTTCGCAATTTGGTAGTTGATTTCAGTGCCGACTACGTAAGCTCCAAAATGTGCTGCTGGTAAAAGAAGACCAGCTAAAATGAAGTGATTCAGCTGTCCAGAGCCTAATGAAAGCGGACATAGACGTGATTAAAACGTACCTGTACCCATAAAAGGATCCAAAACGAGATCGTGAGCTTTGACAGAAGAGATGTTGTTCTACAAAACCTCATATGATTACGAAAACCGTCAAAAGTACTTGACTAGTTATTGTATTTTTCAGACAGATAGTATTTGTGCTGTCGAAGATTATTACGTAATTATCTACCTGTATAAAAGCTAGCTCAGGATCCATTGTGGTATTCCCAATGTAACGTCTTTTCTTGATATCGTAAAAGGACTTCAACTTAAATTGTCCATGACCTATCTGAGAACTGAAACCGTGAAACAGAGGCTGTGACTGGCTTCACTGACGGTAGCAGAAAGCTCAACATGAAGCACAACTCACAAGTCTGCCAAAGATCAAACGTTTAGGCTTGACATCATGCGGTCCCTGATATTCCTCTAATACAGTGAAGGTGTTGAGTGGATCTACCAACTCCACAGGAGCAACATCGAGAGGTAAAACAGCTGCAACTTCCTGAACATTGTATCTTTGACAAAGGCAACAGCTTCATTTGAAATAATGTGATGAGCGCGCACATGGGGGAATTCGCGTAGCTCAGCTTATTGTTTGCAACTGCACATGGTCGCTGCATTGCAGAATAATGTTCTTTATGTTTTTTTTCAATTTCAAAATTTTCCAGTTTGAATCGCTTCAAGCCACCCATTCATTGTTGAGGCATTAGATGGACCGATCATTTGGCGCTGTAGCACTCAAAAACTCTAACCATACGTCTCCATTGTGCTTGCCATGCCACAATGACTTGAGAAGGGAAAAAAAGGCGGCAGTAATCTGACTTGCAGATAATTTTAACTTCTAGAGAATCAAGATTTTAGTGTATTACACCGAAGCAGGTGTTTCATATGGTATCTGGTGGAACATTAACAGATTACATAGCAGTCGGTATCGAAAAGACCCTGCCCTTGACGGAATTTTACCATGCCGCTAGTGGCCAAGATGGTGCGTCATGAGAACTCAAAAATAAAGGGAGAACCTCTGCAGTCTTTAAGCAATTGATGCCTTTCTTCCTTCCTGTGGGGCGTACTTTTACGCAAAATGACTGCTCGTTGTGATCATACCTCTGTAAATGGACAATAAGAATAAGAAATATATACCTTGATTGCTAGGACTGCTACTACAAACCTCGAAGTCTTCTTTTCGGAGCAGGATTTGGCTATACAGTTCTTCGTATGTGCCAGCCGAGTACATATGTTCGTAAGCAGATTTCAGCAAAACGGATCGGGAAAGGAGTTGCACAATATCGCTCTCGGCATGACCATCGACGATAAATATATGTTGCTGAAGAACATGGTGAGTCAATAGCACCCAGTCTAAGGTAGCCAAAACCCGAGCAATCTTTTGCAACCTCACTCTAAATAAGAGGAGCCCACTAAAACCTTTACTTGCACATTCCCATTATGTCTACCTCATGGTGCGAAAGCAAATTGAAACTTATCTGACAAAACTCGGTTTTTTCTATACAGGTACTGTAAATAAACTAAAAATCTCTGGATACAATGAATACTATTGACTAAAACATAAGGTTGCCCGATAAGTTTGATTTTCTTATACTGAGAGCACTGCCCTTTACCGTCCACAATTTTTTGCAAAGTTCATAACCGAACACGCGATAACACTTATCAATCAAAATGTTTCCGAACATGCGTTGCCTTCCTTGCATGCAAAATGAACAAAAAAATTGCATCCTTACATGAAGTAGGATTTTACATCAGTTTCCGACCACGCTAGTTATCAACCATACGCGGCACCACACTGAGGTGGGTCGACAGGACGATATCACGAACAGCGCGTCAAAAATAGGGGCGATACGCAGAGGGAAAAGCAGACGAGAACATCCGCAGCGTAAATTCCGGGGTCACCTTTATGAAAACTCCGAACAAGTTCTTTAGCGCATCAATGTTAATCCAGGAATGAAGACACTGATAAATACACAGGTGAGATTGCATACATGTAAAAGTACCTCAGTATTCACTTGCGAATAATCGAAGTCTAACTCGAGGGCATCACATATTCCTTGCAATTCAGGTACCCGGAAATTCGTATGAACTTGAGAAAAGAGAAGAGCAACTTTCATCTGCAACCATAGCACACAATAACGTTACAGGTTATAACCTTGATAGTAACATATAGACAGAAATAATATGAACAAGCATCAAAAAGCCAAGAAAAGAATGTGGATGCACTCTTTATTCACATGCTCTACTGCTCTAAAAAGAACGTACTACACCTAGCAACCGATCTACTTCAAAGCATCTTGTAGGCCAAATCCTGGTCCTTTCGGTTCTTCCTAAAATTGAATGATAAAGTGACTGGCTCTCTTACGAAGACGACAACTATGGAAAGTGTACTTACAATCAGTGATGTTGGTTTTCCCAATGGCTCAGCTGCAAGACGGCCAGATCGAGGGCCAGGATGGGGACGTCGACCAGCTTTCAAGTCATTTAGAATGTCATCGACGTCTTTTGGCGTAAGATCTTCGTAGTAGTCGTCATTTACCTGCAATAAGTTGCAACTTCTTCACTGCAAACAAAGTAATGAACATGCCTGTATCATAGGTGCATTAGCACAAGCTCCTAAACATTCAACTTCGGTTAGCGTGAATAAACCATCTTTTGTGGTCTCTCCCACATGAATGCCTGGAAGAACGAAACGGCATTGCGTTGGAGTGAAGAAAAAAAAACAGAGTAAACGAACCTAAAGTTTTCTCTATAGTCTCAGTGATGGTTTCGGCGCCACGCAGCATGCATGGAGTTGTTGCACAGACCTAAAAACTGCAAACAGGTAGACGCAACTGCTTTCTTACATCTAAAGCCTCAAAAGCCAGAGAAGAAGACAAAACAACTGAAACCGCATAATGTCTGCAAACCGAAAGTTAATTATATTATAACACTGTAATGATTATAGCTGAGAGTTCCTAACTTCAGATTAATCTACCCTATACAATGAACCGAAAAAATTCACAAAACCAGCAATGATGAAAATTGTAAAATGCAAAAAGCCAAAGGAGATGGGCGATGCTAAATGAAACGACTACAGTCAAAAACGCACAGCTTCGCTGATGATAAATGAGATATTGAGGAAGCATAGAATGGGTCGATGAAAAAAAAGCGAATCTGTTCAGAACTGATGTCATATACTCTGAGACTAAGAAACTCGGCTAAACAAACTTGAGCCTGCGCTTCCCTTGTCCTAAGAGATAGTTAGTCTTAGAAATGGGTTTATAACCGCACGAGCTTGTTCAGACAATGCGTGCAAAACGTACTCGATTTTCTAGTTTCAGTTGAATGGTAAAAAATGAGCATAAAGCAGAAAAAATGCGCAACAGAGCAGAAGCAAATCGCAGGTACGCTTTGTATAATCAGAAACGGAAAATATATTAAAATAATATAAATAAATAATATATCTTGTTCGACTATACTATAGACACTTTATTGCACGCAAAAACTAACGCCGCTGCATCAGACTAAGATAGTAGTATTGTGAGGAGACAGCAAACGGGAGGAAAAACGAAGATGCGTTTGATCTTCGACACCGACAAGGTCCGCAATGGCGACCTGTCTCTGCGTGCGATAAATGGCCTATGTATAACAAAATGTGGTACCTGTAAGAAATACTTTCCCACGGGCTGCCTGTTGAACATCGTGTAGAATGTGGCCACCTCGTAGGCTCTCATTCGAGGCACCTCTCAAAAGTAGTGAATTATAGTGACTGGATTGAAGATCAAAAGCATCATACCTAAGATTCGGGCAACCTCGTGCATGGCAGAGATGGGTAACCAACCATGTTGACGCTGTGCCAAATCTAATGCAGGGATCAGCGCAGCACCTTTGTGTCCTTCAGGATAATTTGCAATGATAGCATCCAATCTCTTCCTGTTCTCCTCGTTGAACTCAAACTTGACTTTCACATTGTTCACTTCAGAATCACGGTGTACCATCAACCCGCTGGCTTAATATTCATAAAAGAAGATAAAAGCTGAGTACACATAATGCAAACTTTGGCGTACCTGCAGTTCTTTTCGACACGAAGCTTCCCAATCGGCTAATCAAGGAGATAGAGGCCTTCATTATTTAGCCTAAGTGAGAAAAAAATCCAGAAAAGGCAGCTTGTTTTGCAAAAAATCTAAATGATTTAACGGGTGCTCACGTTCGATTCGAGAGAGCTGCCGTGCGACGCACGGTGTTCGCGGAGATAGCAGCGAGCTGGGTGTAGGCCGGAAGGCGACAAAACCCAGTTGGAGCGAGCACATGGAGGCCACGCCCCCCATGAGCGCCTGTGACACCGGGCGCGAGGTCAACCAGGTCTGAGACTGACGCTCTTTCGGCACACGCGCTGGCGCACTAATGGTAGCAGCATTATTCGGAGTTCCTATTAATTTACTTGTTGGCTAGAGTCAAACTACTGGTCAAATATGGACTAAGCAGTGTACGGAGTAAATGTGTCACTTGAAACCTGTTTATCTCCTTGTTGATACTTGTCCATAAGTTTGGTATGCAACTTTTGGTTTCCTCAATTCAAGATAAAACAGTTCAAGCATTACAGACCTACGAAACACTTTATTATAGCTTTGGAACAAATGAGAGAACATAATCGCAATCCACCATCCAAACGGTTATAAGCAGATCAATCTCTTCGAAAGTGCGTTCTTTTGATCTAGGAGTGCAGTTCTTTAACGATCTTCATTGTTTTAATTCACGGAAGTCGATTTGCCACATCAATATTTATAGATTATGCATCGTAACGACTGAGCTTATCATGAACGGTAATCAGGACATGTCAAGTGTGGTACTTTCAAACAGACAAGATAAATCAAAGCAATCATACTGTTGCAAATCGGTTCCCTTTCGGTGGAAGAAATACAAATACTTTTTGCCGGAAATCCAAAATTGTCTAATTACTCAACCCGCTTAGCAAACCCGCATTCTGTCCATAAGCAATTCTATGACCTTTCTCGTGCTTTTCTGCGCTGTTCTGTCCTACAGTTTGAACGGTAATCCTTTATTCTCAACGAAAAAAAGGCAGCGATGCTAACAATAAGAAAAAAGAATGGTTGTTATCATTAACACATTGCAATGTGTTGCAAGTGACAGCTTAAATCAAAAAGAAAAAATTGAAGTGTTCGAGTAATCTCAAAATCGAGATCCCACCGCGGAATGCGTCCTTGCTCAAAGTGCTCCGAATCTTCTTCTATGTTCGACCTGAAGAAAAGTCGTATTGTGAAGAAGATGCAAAAGAATGATAGCTCACCTTCACTTGATATAACTGGCTTACAGTACCGTTGCTGGGTGGAATTCTACTCACATTCTATCAGTTCGACATCATCAACTTGAACGAGGTCTGCACAAGAATAATTGACATATAAAAAATACTGTATAGTCAACTAAACACCTAACTTATGAAAAAATACAAAAAAACACATCATTAAAGAACGCAGATATCTACTAACCTCCTTACTAGGATGATCTTTTATTGCACTATACATATTGCTGCAGCCTGAAACAAAGTTTTCTACAAAAGAGAGTTTTGAAGAGCATATGCTTACAGATAGGCAAATGCAAAAGAAAGCAAATCATCACATTACCACAGTGAGCAAACATACACGAAACAAAACATTCAAAAAACCGCGTGAAAAGAAACGACGAAGATTGAGAGAGCCATACGCAATGTGTATAAAGGCGTCCCAAGGGATCGTTCATACCGCGCACGAAGGCGGACGAAGGCGGACGAAGCCGCACAAAGGCGGACGAAGCCGGACAAAGCCGGACAAAGGCGGAAAAAGCCGGACAAAGACGGACAAAGGCGGACGAAGGCGGACGAACTGCCAAAGCGCAGGGGTTTGCCGGCGAAGTGCCATATTGGAATACGCGTGAAATACAGCGCGCGTTGTGCACGTATGTTAGTCATATATAACTCAACGCACAACGCGCACTGTATTTCACGCGTATTCCAATATGGCACTTCGCCGGCAAACCCCTGCGCTTTGGCAGTTCGTCCGCCTTCGTCCGCCTTTGTCCGTCTTTGTCCGGCTTTGTCCGGCTTTGTCCGGCTTCGTCCGCCTTCGTCCGCCTTTGTCCGGCTTCGTCCGCCTTTGTGCGGCTTCGTCCGCCTTCGTGCGCGGTATGAACGATCCCCAATCCAAATACCCAGAGCATCCTAACAACGGGAAACTCGGACAGGGCGTGGCCACTAGCTGCGCCTGTTCTAGGTCATTTGTCGCCTTCCGGACGTTCCCCCAGCGAGCTAGGAGATGCGGTAACCGGTAAACGTTGAGAGGCTCGTTAGCCGTGGAGCGCGTCAGCGCAACCTTCAGCCATAACTAGCTGTCAGCTGAGCTCATTTCATTTCATTTATTACACGGGGGGAGATCCCATGTCCGGCATAAGGCCCTGGTCAGACTTCACGCGACTTTCATTTTCATTTCACATTCAAAAATTTCGGGCTGGAAAAGTATCACAACCGAATGCAAGTTTATCGGCATGGAATGATGTTGTAACAGTTGTCTAGTCGCGATTCAGTCGCGACGATCAAATCGCGTGAAGTCTGCCCGAGGCCTAACGAAAAAATGAACAATAAAACACAACGTGTACGAAAATGTAAAAAAAAAAAACAACATAGAACCCGTGTGCTAGCAGCAACCAGGGCTGAGCAAGAAGTCAGGCACGAGTCCTTCAAAAACACCCCCCCCCCCCCTGTGAAAGCCCCTAAACGACCCTCCGCTTCACCTCCAAGTCCTCAGGGTGTTATATCTTGAAGAACCAGCCTTCACTGCAGGTTTATATTTTTTGAAAGTCTGTAGGCCCAACTTTCTGCGATTGCACAACCACACGCAATTGACGGCAAGTTTTAGATCTGGATAGACCTCTTTTCAGAGCTATAATTTTCACAGGGGTGGAGTGTTTGGCTCCAAATTTTCAGTATAGCAACAAGAGGCTTTGCGCTCAATACTCATATCAAAAAAGGGGCGATTTTTGAATTCTGAGGGCAAGTTAAGAGGGTCAGGTGCAACCCTTCAAAAGCTCAGGCGGCCTGACCTTTTGAGGGGTTGCGCCTGACCCCATTAACTTTATTTCCAAAGCAGCTTTTCTACCCAGGTTTTATGTGATTCGCTAGCTCAACCCTTGAAGATTCCACAGTAAGTGTTTGAGCTTGATTTGACTTGTTTCGCCTCGTGCTAATCCGAGGATTGAAGCACTCAACGTGAAAAACGCGCCGGTTAGAATTTTGGCAGCACTTCTTACTTCACTGTTTGAAAGCGATATGAAGCTCGATTTGTAGCATGCACTTGTGGAGAACATTACTTTGTAGTATTCAAATACTGACTTTTCTCATTTCTGAAACCAAGTTGATCACGTTTGAAAATCACGCTTTTTAAGCGTTGAGAAACACTAGAAACTGAAGTAGGTAATGGTTTGTAGAGTGCATAGAGTGGTTTGACATGCTGATTATGGAAATGATACCCATTTCACACAGCAAACTTTCTTGTTTAAAGGATATTCGTCGACGACAGCCCCGTTTGGTGCATTCACACCACAAAGCGTGTGCGTTTCTGGAACGGTTCCAGCTTTACAGTACGCTGCGGCGCGCCAGGAATATGCAGTTTGCGGCGTGTTCGTCCTATAACCTCCTTGACCGTTTCAAGCGTTTTTTGTGAATTTTTTCTTCATTGCAAGCGTTTCTCGTGATTTCTTCTTCATAGTTTTCATTCCATACACATGTTCATCCCAATTTTCTTGCAGGCTTACTCGATCGTAAAATTTTCTACAAGTTCTAGCTTGGTGGATCGTAAGATGGCGGAAAATAAAGAGGTTTGCAAGCGACTCAAGAATTCTTTTCTCTTGCTTCCACAAATCCATTTCAGAACCTCGAAGGGTGCAGCTCACGATTCGCGAATGTACAGGTATGATGTCTTAGATTAGGGTTTTATCAGACTGGCCATTTTTATAGGATGTTTATGTGGTGCCGTCTCCTCAAGCCGGTTCAGGCAAAAGAGTGAGTTTTTTCTTGAATAATAACACGTAGTGTTTCTGCATATGGCAGAAAGTGCAGGTTTTGTTTCAATGTTTTAAAATGGTCTCCTATTTGCCATCAAATCAGTCCATGCAAGTGTTTGTTTTAGTTCTGCGTCAGAGACATCAAAGTCACCGCTGCGCTACTGCGTTCTAGACAGGTGAGTTACTTTCTTTTCCATTCTGTTTATTATGTTCTATATCCCTCCTACCGTACTGACGAGCCTCGAGGAGGGATAAATTGGTGTTAAATAATGGTGTCTAGGGTTGAGAGGCGAAACACTTACTTTGTTTTTTTTATCTTTCTCCATACTTTGTTGATTTCATTTGTTTAGGAAACTCCACTGACATCGCACGCGGAACAGGTTAGAATTTTGAAGTTGTTAACGTGGTTTTGCTTTTTCATTGCTTGGAAACTAAACAGTAATTTCTAACTACGTATTGTTGCTAAATGTACCCCTTACCTCTTAGTTACACCATCAGTTTTCATTGTGCAGTCCTCGCTTTAACTTTCTTGAAGAAAGTTCAAGTAGCAGAATAATTGGCAAAAAATACATTACAGCGGCAGCCCCTCGTGGAGATGAAAGTTCCGAATATCGCCGCGACTGCGAAAAAGCTCCGCTCCGTAAGCTTTATATTTGTGTTATTTACTTTTTATCCTTAGTCACACTTCAGCATTCTATAGGGCTCGCCAGGTCACTCAGCTGCGGTGCGAACACAACCACTCAATCTGCTCTTGGCTTCAGCGTTGTCCGACAAACATCGTTTCGTCCCGTATTTAGGGTACGACCATAAGCTTTTCTAGATTCAGCCTTTCGGATACTCGGCACACTACTCACAATTCATTATTCACACGCTGTAAAGACCTTATGACAGCATCATTCACATCATACTCAACTATACTATCAACTATTACATCTATTGAATCTGTATTTATTCACTGTCTGCTACCTCTGCTATATTCGATATTCTATATTCTACTATATTCTACTATACACTATATTCTTATCTGCATCAAGTAAGTCATGTTGAAGACTGCTCGGAGAAGGGTCTCGTTGGTGTGAGGTCGTGAAGTGTAAGAACCTCAAAGGATTCTACACCTTTGCGACTCTGCACTGACACACACATAAAAATGTTTTTTGCTTACCTAAGATCTTTATCACCACATTCGCATTGCTTTGTAGCTGAAAGAGGTAGTGCTAAAGCTGCATACTAATCTAACATACTCAAGAGGGAATCTGGGTCGTAAGGCGCGGATCGTTATTGCCAGACTGGCATTTGAACGCACTCAGCGAGTATTGAACCCCAGGTATCTTGTGGAGCAAACATAGCAGTTCGCCAGATAATTCCAATTGTTTTTCGTGATGGCAGTTGGAAACTCCGCGCCGTACGAACGTCCCCTCTAAAAAGGAAATGGCAAAAATTGCGTGTTTCAGAATCCCAATTGCGATAGACAAGGCAGCGGCGCCACTTGTGAAGGACGGTGTGCTAGTCAGCTTTTTGAGATAGAGAGCAGAAGATTGTTAAGAACGTCTCGCCTTTGTCCAAAATACGGAGCGGAAGCAAAGTCGATAATTCGCAAAGTCAGAGAATTTTTCGAGGAACTCAAAGTAGCAATGGCAGGGACGTGCGCACGCGTCATATTCCAGCATCCTCGAAAATTGACGGCTTCAGCATGTGGTGTGTCTGAAGACGTAGTAAAACGCATTCCAGAAGATGTACATCAAGCCGCAAAAAGGTCTGGAGCAAGCAGGAGACCACCACTATCCAAAAAACAAAGACGCCAAAGAACGCTCAACATATATGGAGAGGAATGGGGCGAGAAGGTAAAGCAAGCTATACACGGAAGACTTAGAAACGAAGAAGACGTTACTATAACTGAGCTTCACTCCCTCCTCCAAGCAGAATATAACAACTTCTGCATGTCGCGCACCACCCTATATGAGCTTGTCAGAGCTTTAGGGTTCTCCTACAGAATGAATGATGATCAAAAAGTCATTTATCAAAGAGCTGATTTGATCCAAAAGCGCTCGAAATATCTGCAACTGATCGAAGAGGCTAGGGAGCACGGAGATTGCCTAATATACACCGACGAAACTTGGATTTTCTCCGGCATGGTCAAACCAAGAGGATGGAATGACAACAACATTCCGAGATTCGCACCGAAAGAGATGCTGGAAAAATATTCATGTGGTAGGAGCGTTGGAAAAAATAAGGGTGTGAGGGCAATAGTGATCGGGGCGATGGCGGAGGACGGAGTGATACCAGGATGCACAAGAATGGTCATCTGTATCACGAAGACATGAATCATGAGCTCTTTGAAGAGTGGCTAGAGCACTCCATCCCCCACATGAAGAACTGGGCAGGAGAAAAACGAGTTACACTAATCATGGATAACGCATCCTATCACAGCAGACAGATTGCAAAAATACCCAGCACCAGTTCGACCAAAGCAGAAATAGCTGGATACTTGTCCTCGAAGGGTGTCACAGTGAGAAATAATGTTACAAAAGCCGTCCTTCTGGATCAGGTGACATTTTCCTATCTTTATGCTAACCGTTATTTTGAGAAGTTTAGCTTCACGACTACATAGAGGCCAGAGGGGGTCGAGACGCACTTCGAGAGTATGCTGTGGATCGCAGGTGTGCCGAATTAGGAGTCAGCTTGATACGTCTGCCACCGTTCCACTGCACCTTCAACCCCATCGAAAAATGTTGGAGCCAGCTGAAGGCTCATTTAACTAAGTATGGTAAAGTTACGGATAAAATCGACACGGTAAGTGGTAAAGGCAGTGCAATTCAAGCAAAAAATCAAGCATTAGGTAAGAGCAAGGGCAGTGGAATGGATGCGTAGCGTACCTCCGTCGTTCACATCAGCTTGGTTCCGCTTTGCACGAAAAGAAGAAGCTGCAGCACGTTCCAAGGAAGAAATTGACCGCGCAGAGGAGAGTTCGTCGGATGATACTTACGAATCCTCTGAAGAAGTCGAAGAGGAAGAAGATCAAGAGGATGAACTGGAGTGATAGTTTGTGGTACAAAGTAGTAGTTGTTATAGTACAAAGTTGCAGTACAAAGTAGTATTTCCTACATTGTAACATCAAGTGAAACGTGTATGTTCGTATATGTGATGTATTCAGCAAAAAAAACTCCCAGATGAAGCAGGCAAAAGAGTAATTTTGATGTCTCGCTCTACCCCTCTGCACTAAGGTGATGAGTCATGAACAACAGTAATTAGATATCGAAAAGAAATGTTAGTCTAATGAGCACCTGCTCCTCGGACATTCATTGTATCAGGTCCTACTGCTACTATTGAGGGTAATAGTCCGCTGCTTAAGAAAATTGCCTCAAAATGGATATAGTGCAACATAGTTTCTGACACCCACGCCTAGTGAGTACCTATGATAGTCCCTCAGTCTTTAGTATTTGTTAAATAAGCAGTAGGACCTGATACAATGAACATTATGATTGCTTATCAATGTTCCTCGCTGAGCAGTGCACTGGTCATCAATAAACGTGATGAACAATGATTAGTGATGAACAATGAGCACTGCCTGGTCTTTTGCAATGAACATTGATAAACAATAAACACAAATCCCTAGGCAAGTATGAGAAGTCCAGCAGAAAGTAACAACAACAACAACAGAAAAAGGTATGATCTAATAACGAGCCAAAAAAACTGAACAAAAAACAACAAAATCAAAAATTCCGTTTCGTTCCTTTCCTTAGACGGAAAAAATGGCAAAAAACTAATCAAAAATAGAAAGGAGCCCTCCCCGGAACTCATCAGTAAGGAAGGAGGGCTCAACACATCAAAATCAAGCAAAAAACTCACAGGAAGTTCATCTTCGTGGATGTGGAGTCCAATGTTGCGTGAAAGCGATGCTGTCATCCAATTTGCACTTTCGAGCAGACCACATGCAAAACAAATGATACTCAGGCAACAAAATCTATGATTTCTACGCAGCGAAATGGTTGACAGCGGAGCGAATTGCGTAATCGAAGCAAGATTGCCGATCGCAGGCAAGAAGATGGATTGGAAATTATAGGACAAGTATGGCGCGAAGTGATATTCCTGGCGCGCCGCAGCATACTGTAAAGCTGGAACCGTTCCAGAAACGCACACGCTTTGTGGTGTGAATGCACCAAACGGGGCTGTCGTCGACGAATATCCTTTACCTCATATGTCAAGGTAAAAGAGAAGAAGATTTGGATTTTGGCTGAACCTTCCAT
Organism: Cylicocyclus nassatus; assembly: GCA_958299035.1. Lineage (NCBI taxonomy): Eukaryota > Metazoa > Nematoda > Chromadorea > Rhabditida > Strongylidae > Cylicocyclus > Cylicocyclus nassatus. The sequence goes on from CATQJL010000305.1 coordinate 31,957,762, forward strand.
TGTGGAAACAATCAGTATGCTGTCTATGACCGTCATTCCTTCATGTGATCGCGATATCCACCGGACTAGCGCATTTCTTCTTCACCTTCTTAGTATCTCCCCAACTTAATAAATTCGATTCTTAATTACGACTCCCCCCCCCCCCCCAGTCTTAGGGTCGCATGCACTAACATCCCCGCGGGGCGGGGAGGGGATCGCAGCTTAAAAGAAAGCTTTATATTTCGCAACTCAAGACACCTGGATTTCACTTTGTGTACTTATCCGTGAGTATTCCTACTACCCTTCACTATGAACATGTTGAAGAGGAGCGAGAAGCTGTACGAACCGCATTTTCCAGCTTTTGTATGATCCCTGATGATCCCCGACGCTTCTCTTTAAAGTCATTTTCTTTCTCCGAAGTAAACGAAAAACCTCCAAAGTTGTGCAGATTATCCAATCCGACAGTGCTGAGCATGTTAGTGATAAGAACAAATGATGTTTTGAAGTCATGAAATTTTCGATGTTCCACAGGCCGAAATTTGAGGTTTACCGAAAAATTCGACTTTTCAAAAACTCATTTGTTCTCATCAGCAGCATGCTTAGCACTGTTGTGTTAGATATTCTGTACAACTTTGGAAGGTTTTCGTTAACTTCGGAGAAAGAAAAATGACTTTAAAGAGAAGCGTCGGGGATCATCAGGGATCATACAAAAGCTGGAAAAGGCGGTTCGTACAGCTTCTCGCTCCTGTTCAACATGTTCATAGTGAAGGGTAGTAGGAATACTTACGGATAGGTACACAACGTGAAATCCAGGTGTCTGGAGTTTCGGAATATAAAGCTTTCTTTTAAGCTGCGATCCCCTCCCCAGCGGGAGGTTAGTGCATGCGGCCCTTACTCTTAATACGATCCCTCAGGTCGGGCGCGCCTGACCCCACGCTCAACCCTGGTAACAACTTCCACTGTCGGACTGTAAATAATCTTTTAAATGCGTTTAAACAAAGTTAGCTTTGTTAGCAAGAAAACGATTTCTTATGAGGGTACTGTTCCACTTGATACAACCCAAAAATGAAAACCACAGATTTCGCTGAAAGTCGCCTAGGGGGTTAATCGACCTCCTTCCCGATCACGAAAATGATACTTATTTTTCATGGTGGGCTATTTTGAGGGGTTACGGTAGGCATACGGCATGGGATCAAAGCCTCAGAATTCGCTAAAACTTCTCGTAGGTGGTCACTCGACATGGTAATCACGAATACCATGTTCACTCCCCACGAAAACGCTTATAGTGGGGTTACGGTAGGTGTACGGTAGGGGGTCAAAACCGCAGATCTGCCTGAAACCTTGTACAGGGGTGTCATCTGATGTGCTCATCACGAATACCGCGCTCATTTTGCCTATAAAGCTTTCGGATTTCGGGATCCCAATTTGTCTGAAAAGAGGGAAGAACGCTTACCTAAACGCTGCGAATTGCCAACTTTACGATATAGCGTTGTTGTAGCGAGCAAGCCTATATATTGGTTATCAGCACGTTTGAAAACCCCCTAGGCAACGTTTTAAGCAAGTTTGAAATTTTCACCCATCTACCGTATACCCACCGTAACTCGAGAAAATGGCACTACCGTACAAAGTTAGTATACTATCCATGTTCAGCGTGCTGTATAACCCCTCCAGACCAAAAAGCAAATCTAGATCTTGACCCCCTACCGGACACCTACCGTAACCATACAGGGAGACGTTTTCGTGCGTAAGTGTGATATTCATTATTAGCATGTCGAATAACTCCCTTATGCAAGTTTTACCGATTTCTGAGATTTTGAAATCATACCGTATACCTACCGTAACCCCCACATGCATAATAAATGTCATCTTTGTATCAGCAGGTCTAATAACCCCTTAGGCGAAATTTCAGCGAAATCCGTGGTTTTCAATTTTTGGGATGTATCAAAGGCGAATCCTTCAAGGCTTGGAAAATCCTCGACTTGAAGTTTTTCGCTTACCTGGGGTAATTCGACGCGCTTATTTCGAAAATACACTTTTAAGAGCACGAAAATGTTGAAAATCAGCATTTTCCCAAAGGTTTTCATTTTGAATTTGGACGAGTGGACGGCGGGTGGATGACATTAGGTCGCCGGTAGGCTCCACCCAAAGACACAGCTAGCATGAGATAGTAGTGGTGGAGGCGCGAGGTGTTGCAAATCCGCGCAGGACTGCCCCCTTCGGCGACCTAATGTCCTCTACCCGTGGACGGCTCCCCGCCATGGGTAGGGGAACGAACTCCGCCAGTTTGAACCACCTCCGCGAACTACTGGCCCTGCAACGACATGCAACAATATAGAAAAGGACCAGTTGCCGGCGAAGGTGGGCTCAAACTGGCGGAGTTCATTTCCCTACCCCCCCCCCCCCGCCATGGTTGGAGACACCCTCATGTTTATAGCACTGCGGCATGCCGCCTCTGACGGTGGGAGGGGACCGCAAGCTTGTCCGACGCGTGTAAGAATGGCTTGCGCGCACTGGTTTAGGGGCAGTTTTCTAGGCAGGGGCAGCATGTAGTGCGCTCGGACCTGCTCTGTTCTGTGTTTGGGATGCAAGCAACCTTTTATATCAAAATTTCGAGATGTTTGGTTTTGCCAAGCCACTGCCTTTGAGTGGAATAGCGCCCTTATTGAGCCTACTCAAATCATGAATAACGCGACACGTAGAAAACTTCACCTGACCTCAAGTCTGGCCCTGGGGATAATTAGTTTTTAAAACCACCTCCACTACTGGATCGTCTGGTATGGAAGAACTCCTTAAACTCCAAGCCGCAATATCCAAACAAGATTTTGTGGGCCATTGGGAGGTCACTTCTACGCCTCTTATGGGCAAGAGATGATAAACCTAATTCCTATTACTAGTCTTACTATCAGGTATGAGATCATACTCAAAACCCATAATATAAACAGTTTCCGAGTAAAACTTTTGAATCTTTTCCATATAATTTATAGTTTTAACCAAATGCGGGTGTCGAATATCACTGTTCCATACTCAACAAAGGTCTGAAACAGTTCTTGTATGCTCTCCAAAGGATCTTTACGCCCTTGGTTGAGAGGGCTCTGAAAAGGTTGTAGACCGCCCGCATGGCTTTATCTGCAGTAAGCCTGCAATGCTCATCAAATGTGAGATTATGTTTTGTCAGGAATCCCAGGTCCTTGATCCACTCCACTTCCTGCAGTGCTATCCAGGAACAGACGGAGTTTAGATTATAATGTGATGGTCAATGTGAATTGAGGTTAGTTTTCTTTCTGGAGATTGGCGAACCCAAATCTTGTGACCATTTACAAACCTCATCTAGCGCTTGTTGCAAACGCCTGCTATCACTATCTTCCATTACTGTCGTGTACAATTTGAAGTCGTCTGCAAAGGCACAGCAACTAACGCCTGATTCAGGAGAAATTCGTGAAAGCTCATAGGTGTAGATATTACACAGAATGGAAGATAGGACACCCCCTTGAGGTACTCTGCTACACATATGTCTAGGTCGAAAGAAGGTGTCATTGATACGAAATAAAGGACCTGTCATCAAGGAAAGCTTTGATCCAGGCAACAACACAAGGATGCAGCCCAACACGCGTCAACTTTTGGATTGATTTAGAGTGAGGTACTTATCAATGCTTTGGTGAAGTCCAAGTAAACTACATCAGTATTGAGACCTCTATCGAAATTGCGGGTCTATCCATTGAGTGGTTGCAGCATCGCAGTGGTAGTGGATCACCACGCTGAAATCCGTACTGGGTGTGGGAAAGGATCCCGTGATCATCCAGGTGTTTAACAATCTGTTTCTTTAGTATTTTTTCAAACAACCTGCCAAAATGGAGGTGATGTCACAGGGCGAAAATTACTGGGATGGGTGTATGGCTTCTTCTTAGGATTGGGTGTCACATGTGAAGTTCGCCATCGTTTTGGAACCTCCGACCTAGTCATGCTCAAATTGAAAAGAAATTGTAGCGGACTAGCAGTTATGTTGGCTACAGATTTGATGAATTGGATTGGTAAGAAATCTGGAGTGAGAGATAAAGACCTGGAGCAAGTAATCAGTAGTTTATAAATATCCTCGCTTTATAACCATGGGCCCTCTTCCATTACTGCAAACGCCAGGTTACTCCAAACAAATAGCCTCTTCGAATGTCTGGGCTTAGAAAGCTTTTTCGAATACGCTAGCGAAACATTCGACTTTATCAAAGTCATTGATCAATACTGATCCAGACTCACACACAAGGGCACCAACTTTACTTCTTTCCTTAAGTCGAGAACTTACAAATCTGTAGAAGAAAAATTTTTTTGCCAGAGAAAACAACCTTCTTTTCCACAGCTGCATAGTACTTTTTAATCGTTCAGAAAAGTGAATATTAATACGTAGTATTAAATTATTCCTAACATAGGTTTCTACCGATAGTTATAGCTTTTTTCCATGCACTATCTCTTATACACCGCAGCCTCTGGAGATGGTCTGGTAGTATATAGTGCGCAGCGGAAGAGAGACCCATGGGACGGGAGACGGCTTTTCTGAACCCACCGTCTACTACAATAACCCCGCAAGTAGGACGCGGGCGCCTGGGCTGCAGCCATTGCGAACGAGTCTTCTTCAGAACGCTTTATTTTCGAAAGTCTTCAGCGCACCTCGAGGTTTCCCTTTCCAGCCTTCAGAGCTGAACGCTGGTAGTAATCCCACCTTATCCAGTCCCATTACGTAAAGCTGCTATTCGCTCCATTTTGCTATTCTACGGCCTAACTTTATCCTGATCATATCAATCAGGTTTGTTTTTAGAAACTTGTTTTAAATTTTTTGAATAATAATATGAATTGTTTCTCATCTCATTCTGATTACTTTTACTGCCAAATTTTGTTTGTGTGCATCCTTTCTGCTTCATGCATTGTTACACGTTTGAACGTTGTGAACTGCATGATGCTTCGAGAGGAAAGCACACGCGACCCGACCCACAATTCAAAGTACAACAGATGGTTTTCTTTGAACTCTGCACGATACCTAATGATTTGTAGTTTTTGCTCTAAACGACTTTCGCTTAATACCAAGGCATTTGTTTGGTAGCTACTAGTTTTTTGCGCAAACGCTGCTCCTTTCTCGCTAATTTTTGGGGTTGTGCATGGAATTTTGAATGTTCATAGGCCACCGCTTGTAGATCAAATTTCTGAGCGAGATTTTAGAACTTCTCAGCTCTCTACAGTCACGAAACGGTGATATCCGCTACTTTCCTTGCTTAGAACTAGATTCGAAGCTGATAAGTATTTGTATGGTTTACACGAATATAATTATGCAGCCACTATAATGGGCGCAGAATCAAAGTGTTGGCGACAAACTGCATTAACAAGAATCTTGGGTCTCGGGTTATTAGCAATAATTAAACCAAAAGTGTGTTTTTTCTGCAGGCTTCGTTTAGTTCATATACACAAATGAATGTGACGATACACGCAGCAGCACATGGTGCAAAAAGAGTTACCAGCACTCACCTTACTCAACCAACAATAGAGTACTTTTTCAGTTGAAGCAAACATCCCACAGATTTGATTGGAAGCACGTCAGTTTAGTAAATAGCAACGAGTTTGTTAGGTAAGACAGCAGAATAGCAGCATTCGGTTGAATCATGCGTCTACGTCATCTCTATCAAAGGTCCGAGGGAGGGAGGCCATTACTGAGGAATCGTCCGTTTCCGCAGCGCACCTACTTAGGTCAACCGCTCGCCTTGTCGAAGCAGCGAATTAAGACGTGACCTCTGAGACGCGCTGACCTATCGCAGCAATAGCGATTAGAGCGGGTTCAGAAGGGCCTACACCCCCATGGGACGATTCAATAGCATGATACAAGATGCATAAAAATATCTCATACGTAGCATCAACCGACTCAACCGAGTTGAAGGAGCCGTAACAGTCAATACCACTGAGGTAATCAATAAGTCCCTCCTTATCCGCTTGTTCGAAATCCCTACAAGTAAAACATTCCGGGTTATCGACGTAGTCATGAAGAGTAAAATTGACTTTAGCATGATCTTGCGCCCAGTGAGCAACAATTCTAGCGCCTGAAATAAGATGACATTCATTGGTAAAGAGTAAATCGAACTTATTGTGTCCCAGGATATTTGAACGCACCTCCTGTGAAAGCCCAAGTAGTTGACACAATGAATAAAATCCTTGGAAGGCCCCCCCCCTCATCGGGCCGTTGAAATCACCCATGAGTAACAAGCGACTGCCGCAACTATTAAATCCCTCAATGCCTTTATCAGTTGCTGTGTCTTTTCTGTAGCACATGAAGGAGACCTATATACCAAAATAATGCGCACTGCTCTGTAGCCAACAATATCCGGGCAAACATTTCGTAGCTCTCAGGTACGGACTCACTAAATATCAAGTAGGGGTTGAGATTATTTCTAATGACTGAGAGTACGCCCCACCCCTTTTTTCCTCACGGTCACACCTAAAAATTGAATAGGTCGCGAGACCTCCAAATAATGCGTTATCACTAACGTCATAATTCAACCAGGTCTCTGTCAATCTCACAAAGGACAGGTCATCATTATTCATATGGTATGTGAGGCTGTCAATGTTTCTGCGCAGAGATCGTATATTGGCAAGAAGGCATTTTGAAAAGTTTACCACAGTCCGCGAAATGGTTATACATTTAAATCATTTTGACGAGTAGGTTGTGAACGAGCGGACATAGCCTTAGATGAGAAAGACCTAGCATTTGAGGAAAGCTCAGGGTTGAGCCAGACTGCGCGGCGTACGCGGCGTACGCAGCGTACGCCGCGTACGCTCCTATGATGGAATATACCGAGCGTACGCTGCGTACGTCACGTCACCCGTATGCCGCGCACTCTGACTCAATCCTCAGTGGCACCATCAGTAAAACGGACCGCATTTACAGTGCGTCCAACTGAATCATTGCGACGAGTATCCCGTTCCCTCCTAAGTTTGTCCCTCTATTCCTTTGTAAGAGAAGGCCTTATATAAATCCCACGTTGGAAGCAGAATGACTTTATTTGGGGAGCTCGTCGCAATACGGCGCGAACAGAACAGGAACTAGGAAGAACCATTTTTACTAACCTATTACGATCACGTTGAGGTCTACTTAGTCACAAAGAGTGGCCTACAATCAATACCTAGTTAGTCGAATATCTGCTCAACACAAAATAGTCTTGCGTAACCCTAGCACTACATTTAAATCTCTGCTTTCGACAACACCAGCAATTACAAGTGAACAGCTTCCTTCCGACCTCCCCACAAGTAGGTGGCACTTTGTTCGAGAAGTAACGTCATGAGAAAGGGGAACATTCGGGATACGAGTGTCGTTGATGGATCTCAATCTATCGTTATTCTTTCGCAAAATATCAACCTGTTAACCCATGCTTTCAATTTGCTCATGCAACTCACAGTCAACCGTATTCAATTTCTCTCCTTCATTTCTTGACTCCAGTAGAGAAGCGATGATTGTACTTGCATAAGCGGGTATATTTTCATCGTTGACAAATTCGTTCGCTTCACGATCGAAACCAGTTGAAATTCTTGGCAAGGCATCAAATTGATCTTCCTTTCCTTTGATTTATCGATCGGCTGCAGTAGATAGGACGGCGACATAGCGGTAGACAGCCAGAAATCAGTGAATATGGGAATAAGGGCAGAGGTAGATGAATGCAGTCGAATATGAGGACTAGGTGAAAACGAAAATTTTATGACGGATGCCGGACTGGGGCTAGGACGGGATAAACGGAGGAACAGGGTGACAGGCTACCGCTCTTTGACGGGCCACACCATCGAATGTGGCAGGTCATGGCATCGAAGGCCGGTCACGGCATCGACTGACAAGGAAACGATACTCGGTGTCCGTGGCTTTTTGAGATGAGTTGTACACCATTACGCTCGTCTTGGAACGCTGATTCCGAATCTGGCTTCCGTTTCTGCTAATCGCTTCAAAGATGTTGTAAAGGATTGTGCGTGCTTTGTCTGTCCACTGAAGTATGTTCATTGCGGCAGCAGTGCCTGTGCGGTGTGGTCTAGTGGTTAGCGCGATAGGCCCATGAGTTGGTGCAAGTGTAGGTTCGAATCCTTTTGTGTTTTTCAGTTTTGCGTTGCCTCTATAAACCTTCCTTCGCATCTTCGAGCTAACTGAACGCCCTTACTCTTCAAAAAATGTGGAAATTTGGAATTTTATTATTTGCGTTAAAATGTATCCAATGACCATAATTCGAGTGAATCTCGAACAACTTTGATTGAAGTAGTGCAAAATGAAAACACAAAAGGATTTGAACCTACACCTGTATCAAGTTATGAGGCTATCACACTAATCACTAGACAATAACATGGCGCCGGTAGAGGCCGTTCTGGTGACCATACCCTTGGACGGATAAAGTTGGCTCGAAATTCCTCCATAACTTCCTTCACAGAAACGATTAGCAAAAACGGAAGCAGATTCGGAATCAGCGTTCGAAGGCGAGTGTAATTATACATCTCGTCTCAAAAGGCCACGGACATTGAGTATCGTTCCCTTGTAAGTTGAACCGATTTGTCGTCTGTCCTCTTCTTTCTTCTCTTTGTCGACACGGTAGTACAATTATTCTTATCACGGATATGAGTGATCAATCTGGTTCTCTCGACTATTTGAACAATTTTAACTACTCTGACAATACTAATACAACCATCATTACATATGCCAAATCATTTTTTTCAGCGAACTCAGTGGGTTCAGCTAGGGCCCGGCACGCCTTGGCCGAGAGCATTTTCGGATACGAAGTCTCCCATGACTTGGCGAAATTTTTCGAAGTCCCCTTTGACATCATATAGTAGAGAAGCCATTATTCAATCAACATAACGCCAAAAAAGCGAAAAAAGGGAGTTTTGAGGTTTCTAATATAACAAAAAAACATTCCGAGTCGATTCAATTCATGAGTATGGTACCATTTTAGCGGTTCAGATTGTTGAAAACCTCTTAGGCTAACCAAATCTGTAGCCTCAGGAATTTATCATTTTTCGCCGCACAGTTCAGAGGATGCCGCATATGATTGGAGCGCGATATCTATCGGTGCGTAGGTTTATGCTAATTCTGGCTCAAAAAAGCGGAGAAGCAATGGTTTGATTCGCTCTGTTCACTATATGATAGATTTTCGAGCGTTTCAATCCTCCAAGTCAAAAAGGTCCAAAACTTATGTGAACTCTTCAATATTTATGCTCCGAACCGACCCAGTTGGCTTGGTGTTGGTCTAGAAACCAACAAATTCGGGAACGGGTATTAGGAGACATAAGTTTTTAAAACTTTTTACATAATATCGTTTGGAGTGATATTATACGCACATAGCCCGAATTCGGTGCTATGTGATTGTTTGTCCGGCTTAAACAAGCCATTTGTTTGTTTGAGTCTTGCGTTTGAAATTCGCGCGCTAGCGAAAGAACGCGTTCAAGTTGTGAAATCTGACATGTTTGTCGATTTTTTTCGGTGCTCCTTCCAGTATCCGCAAAAACGTCCCCTTTGATTTTGACGCCCAAAAAACGAAGTTTAGTTTGACCTCAAACCAACGGTGCCGGGCTGTAGGTTCAGCAATCCGGTTACTCTTTGGGTTCGCAAGCCCACCAAATTTCCGTCCAGCTAGGTGGTTGCTGTAGTTTGCATGGGTCTTGTAAAACCTAGTTGCCAGACCATGCTTGAACACCAGCATAGGCGAGAGGTCGTCGAGAGGCACTATAGGAGTGATTAATCCCATTCAGTCATAATTTTCCCGATCAACATTGATGTTGTTTTCAGCGTCGCACTTTAATTTTAGCCAAAAGTACCTTCAAAAGGTCATAAAAACATATAAATGAGGTGCGCGCTCACTATCGCCTTTGAATAGTCTATAGCGTGACGGGACCCCACGTCTCCTGCCGCCACGCGTTGGTGTTCGAAGCGCGGCGCGGTCAACGGGATTCAATCCAGGACGCAGCAGCCTGCCGCAGCACGGCGCGCCCTGCGGCGTGCGCCGCTGCAGTTACTTTGAAATTATTCCCCCGACGCAGCACATTTTCGTTGGTTGTGTATGTATCTCTATATTTCCTACACTCCGTGTTCTCCGAGACTGTTCCTTCACTGCTTGCAATCCTTCCTCTCTTTTACCTCGTCTTATCGTTGATCGAAGGTTGATTCTTCATTCATGTTGAATTTGTGCGCTTCCTCGACTCAAGAAAACTTATTCCGCTCCAGTTTTTCTTCAGTTTTACTTTATCTCCGCCTATTAATATTGCTTATCAATTCGTTTTGCCGTTTATCCTTCAAAAGACTCTTCCCTGTATGTTCCGCTTTCGTCGCTGTTTCGCTATGTTTCGCTGTTTCTAAATCATTCGTTAATCCGAGTTAGATAAAGCGTGTTTTTTTTTTCAGATGAGTTTGGGGTGTCGAGATCTTTTAGCTGAAGAAATTGAGAACGAGCCAATATTATGGGATGCCAGCCATGCTGATTTCTACCGCAAGGATAAAAAGAACGCCGGATGAGAACGTGTCTGCAACCGTCTTTGGGATTGAGATGCGACTGCACAGGTGAGTGTTAGTAGCATTGTTGAAACAGTGTAGAACACCCTGTCATTTCAGTACCCGAAATCAAGGAGTGGAAGTCAATAAGGGATGCGCACAATAGGGATCGTTTGCGACCACAATTAGGATCGGCAGCGAGACCGATTGCCGGCATGCGCAGAACACTATCGTTTTTGAACACGTCTCATGTGTCAGGGTAAGTTGTTTCTGCTTTGCAGAACACAATCCACAAATATGTCTTTTGCAGGCCGCGAGTGACAAACATGGCCGATGATGACGACTATGATTTTCTTGACGAAATTGGTGAAAGTACCTTATGTTGTTCCGCACTAATTGAGTCTCTTTAGATCCTTTCATCTTCTTTACTGGGGCGAAAAAAGGAAGAGCCATGGACCTCGAAGAAGTCACTGGGAACTTCAAAGAAGTTCGAAGACACTCTCGGGGAGAGTGATGAAGTGGAACCGAGAAGCGAGTCGCCTCCCTCCCGGAAGAGAGAAGTAGGCGACTTCCTAAATCTTAAATCTTCCATATCTTTCAATAAATCTTCTACTTTCACATGCTCAGCTAATCGCCCCAGTACCCAACTCCGCTACGTTTGGCCCGCCCGTCTCTGCTTTCCATGACCATTCTTACGACTTTATCATATACTGGAGGACGTACTTGTGCCGGGTCTGTATACACTTGAAAGTCAACAAGTTGAGCACTGACATCATTTGTTTCTCTAATTATGTAAAAGCGAACGTCATCAAGTTTATTCAGAGGAACAGGCATACTGGTGGCGATCGCTTGGACGAAAGCCGCAGTTGCATTGGTAGCTGATTCCGAACAAAAGTGACATCAGACACACATTTATCTAGGTCGCAAACTTGAGAAAATGCTTACCAATGAGCGGCTCGGCCATTTCAGGTTTTAGATGGAACGATGAGTTGTACCACAACTTCTCAGCCTTATCGGCAACGGCCTCGAAAGAGTCAAAACGGGCGGTAAAGATTCGAACGAGGCACTCTATAGGAAAGTTCAGATCTCCAGAAGAAAGAACAACGAGTGAGGAAATTCGGTGCTGATAGTACCTAAAGTAATCTAGCTCCTCCATGGCAAATTAATCTCACATTGTGGTTCAGTGAGTGAGTAAATGTTCAAGTAAGGCAATAACAACAAATTTTAAGCTCGAAAAAATAAAATCAATCAGAACATTTTTCTTGCCCATATTAAGCATGAATACTCTCATTCAGCACTGTTTCCCTAACGTCGCAGCTTTCATTGTCCAGATATTTTAAAGCACCTCTAGCCACACTAACAACTCTCGGTCCGGTGTCTTCAGTATCATTGGCGAGAGAAGCCAAGTTGATTAAAGCCTGTATTCATATCTTCATATGGCACAAAAGGCTTGCTAATCTACGAAATTTTATCCTTCAAACTCAGACATGTGATTTTTACCTGCTTGGACGGAGCAGTGAGACTCCTCGCATACTATGTTAACAAGAGCGTGGCATACTCATTCATGGGAAGTTGCAGCACAGATCCGTCCTAAAAGCTGCGCCCTTTACAAACACATTCCCAAACCCAGAATGTTCACCTCCAAGAAACGCTTATGGATGGCGTTCTGAAGAAGCGTCAATGTTGCGTCCCTGATATTTTCGGAGTAGCCATTTGGCGGATCGAGTAGCAGACGAATCATTGGGCACAGTAGGGTTAACTGTGTTGCTCCAACGATGTCTTCTAAAACAAACAATGTTCCTGAAACTCATCAGTGTAGCAGAAGGCGGAAGAATACTAAAAACGGACTCAGAACATAAAGAAATAGTTGCTAACATCATCACCAGTCTCTACTACAAAAACACGTTCACTGAGCACTTGTAAGCTACGATGAGCTGATGACAGAGTTTCCTCTGACCAATTCGGAACACGCCAATGTGAGCCAATAACACGCAACATAGTGCTGCCGAGCAGTTCATCTATAGAAAATGATTTTACACATAGAGGACCACGAAATTAGCAAGCGTACCTGAGTCATCTTCCAAATGCGGAAAAGCAATGTCTCTATAAGCAAGGAACAGTTCCGTTGCATTCTTACTCACCGAATGCTTCGAGTTAATGGAATGCAAAAATAAATTGAAAAGAAGCTCAGGTCTGGAACATCAACTTTCGGTCAACGATGAAACGAGCTAAAAGAGAGGAAGGATCGCAAGCACTGAAGGAACATTCTTGGAGAACACGAACGTGTAGGAAATATAGAGACACACATACACAACCAGCGAAAATGTGCTGGCGTATAATATCAGAGTAACTGCAGCGGCGCACGCCGCAGGACGCGGCGTGCTGCGGCGTGCTGCGGCGTGCTGCGGCAGGCTGCTGCGTCCCGCGGCGTGCGCCGCAGCACGCCACGTCTTGCGGCGTAGTATGAAGGAACCCTTATATTTGCTGAACTTAACTGTTAAAACGATTCAAAGGCTGCCATGTCGATGGTTCATATGGAGATAATTCTGAGGAATGCACGATACCTATAAGTGCTAGCTGTAAAGACTGCATGAGGATCGACGTGACATCGCGAAAATTGTCGTGAAGTGTTTTTCCAGACTATGCGAGAAGCTCGGAATTATTGCGAAAATTCGAAGACATGATATTACTGTAGACTCATTAGAAAAGAACAAATTTGGTGAGTTGCCTTAATGTACGAAAAGGAAATATACACATCATTCTAAGCTTCACCTTTATTAAAAGGGTACAGTATACTTTGAACAGAATCGAATAAATATTCGAGTATTCGAATAAAATATGAAATTCGAATATTTAAAAGTTTCAATCTCGAATACATTCGAAATTTCCTATTAGAAACTTTCAATTCTGAATTTATTCGATTATTCGGTTAGTTAAAATTTTTGATTTTGAATATATTCGAACATTCGAATACCTACTTCCAATTGTTGTTCGATTATTCGACATTTTCGTGCAATCGAATAACCACAGCCCGTGTCAATCACGTACTTCTCACCTGGGACTAGCATACGCAACGCGAATTCCTTACGCGAGGACTTACAATCGATGAGGCTAATCTGAATGCGTAAGCCATACTCGCGCGAACGTGGCGCAAGGCTTTGACGTGTCGACTGCGCTTACACAAAAAGGAGTACGTAATTGGCATAGATTGTGCATGACAGCGTCACATTTTTTGTTTCCATCTCAGCATATATCGTTTGTTGTTCAAGATGCCCGCTACATGGAGTGCTTTATTGTGCTTATTTGATCGAATTTTTTTTGATCAAATAAGCAATTGAGAATTCGACATAGTCAATGCAAAGTAGTACATAGTCGAGTATTTGTTTATTCAATTGTTTTTCTCGAATATATTCAATCTTCGAAATTTTTTCGTTTCCAGAAATACTCGATATTCGATTACTAGACAATTTTCATACTTCGAAAATATTCGATATTTGACTACTCGGATGTTTCAATTTTCGAAAATATTCGATATTCGATTACTCGACATTTCCTGTTTTTGAAAATATTCCAAATTCAATTAATCGATGTTTTTGGTTTTCGATATTCAAATATTCGATTAAGAAATTTCGAATATTCCACAGTATAGGGTACAGTCCGCCTGGTGCGCACGCAGCGCCAGCACTCTGCGCTGCATATGCGCACTATCGGAGAGAGCGAGGAGATTCTAGAGATAGCAGGCAAGCAGGTCGTAGGCGTGACACAAAACCTTAGCGAATTTTAGCCATTGCGATTGGAGAAGTCTGTAAGTCAGCTGTGGATTGTGAATCGTTGGGGGGGGGGGGGGGAGGACGGGAGGTGCGATTGGCGCGGATTCTTTACGATGCGATGTCTCACCGCACAGCAATAGCACATAATCCAGCAGCCTTCTTGCAATCTTACTTATGGTATCGAATCATGTATCTGCTCTCACCCCCATTTCCAAGTCACCCGCCGTACCACTTTGGAACGGGAAAATTTGGGAAGAAGATCTGAGCGACAAAGCGGCAGCCGCTCGCGGCCTCCTGAAGTGCAGCCGAGTGCTTTTCAGAATTGCTTCAGCTGATTGAAATCTAACCTATGGGTCTAACCTATGGGAAATGCACTTGAAAGAAGAAAAAATACCGAGGAAGCCCAATGCGCGAGCAACTCGCGATCATGCAGAACCCATAAAATTGACCGCACGAATCCAGTTTCTCATAAAATTGTAGTGTTTTCATGTTCAAATAGGCGCTATCGCAGCGCATTCCACTTGCCTTTTACACGTTGATACAGAAAAACATATAAACAGTAGGACTACAGCTAGTAGGAACAGGCAACCCACAAAGTGTATAGATCATCTTTTGCCTCGCAGGAGTAGAAGTGTGAAACTGTTATGGTAAATGAAAACTTTGCCAACTTTGTCTGCCCCTACCAAATGTTCTCTTTTTCACTGCGGGTGGTGAGAAGGAAAGGGTTTTTATTATACGGTCATTATATTTATAATCGGTATGCTTATTTATAGTTGATTGCGCGGAATCGCCGAGGCTAAGCGCCTCGCGCGTGTCTCTTGCAGGCTAACATTGGCATTCGCGCGCATGAGTCATCATAGCGTCCGTACTTGCCAGCCGAGTTGCAGGCACGCTGGCGTGCGTCCAGACTATAACGATATGGGCAATTTTATGCAGTCGCCTTTACCCCCGTGTCAACTCCCAGCCCGTAGCTGAAAGTTTGCCAAAAATGAGTAAAATTAATAACGATCAACAGCGAAAAGTAGCCTACGACGCCCGCTTGCGTCGAGGTGTTTGTGTCCAAAGTCTGCGGGTCGTATTAGAAATTTGGCCATCTGCTAAATATTGTGGCCAAAACGACCTATCGTAAGTCATGTTGCAATAGGACGGGCGGGTTTGGCGGCGTTCCAGGAGTTCCCTAAGTCTAGCTGCCTCTTCTTGTACGAATACTCAACATCCAAGGAAATTTGGAGGCACACACACCCTTTACAGGGATGAAAGGCAGCTCTTCTTCTTGCTTCGTCCTCTAAGTGCGCTCATTCCGACCTGTATCCGGATCAGAGGTTTGAAGGGGGAGCCGGGTCCACCATAAGTGAAGGTGGTCCCAGCTACCACTGGCCGGCCAAAAGTGAAGGTGATAGTGCCGAACACTCACCTCCCAAAAACGTCGACGGAGGGGGGGGGGGGGCGTTAACGTCCTGAGCCTATCCTTCCATGTCGTTGCCGCCAGTGCGCGGAAAATAAGCAAAACAAACGAAAAGATTATTGAAAGCATATTTTTATGTATCCGGCGGCATATACAGTGACCGCCAAAAAGTTGCGGACAAGCCTCCCTCCCTTTTTCATCGCTCTTTTTCAAAGGGAAAACAAGGATAAAAAATGTAATAATTGCATGAGGTGAAAGAGCTCTTCAAGATCTACAGTCTACACTTTGCGTTTTTCGAAAAACTTGTATTCTAAAAATTTTAAAAATCTTTTTCTAAAAAAGTCCGAAAATGGCCGCGTCACAATGTCGCGGACAATAATTCTTCGAACGCAAAAATCTTCTTCTGAATTCTATTTTAAAGCAGAAACACAAGTAATTTAAACGGGTAAGCATACTACTATATAGAGCTCGTCAAGAACTACACACTGGTTATGGTTGCCTCCCGAAAAACACAAGCTTGAGTTTTATTTTGCATTTTATTTAAAATAACTTCTAATTCCCTTTTTCAAGCCATTCCTTCACACGGAAACCTATCCAAGACATCTTAACAAAGCCATTTGGAAATGGATGCTCTTTGAGATTCTCTATGCATCGGACGTGCGCTGAGTTTTTTGCTGAAAATGGCTCTTGGCAGTGCCTGCACATGACCCCACCTGGACCTCACCACTAACTTGTACCGCTTTGCAGGCTTGTAACTCGGCTTATAGTCAATGTATGAACCTGAGATTAAGCTCATTCGAAAGAACGAGACTTCCTCTACACAACAATGTGCAAAAGGGATGGGTATAAAAACAGCGGAGATTTGGCGGATGGGGTGAAAAAACGCAGCTTCAGTAGTAGTGTGAGGATATCCAGCTAAAGTTCAACAGAGCTTCTTTCGCTACCTGTTCAATCCTGGAAGTTTAAAACTGTCAATGTTCTTGTAATATTAGGTTGTTACATAAGCCTTGTTACACTTAACTTCTAACGGTGATAAGTCATGCACCTCATTTTCTTTGCAGGACTCCAAAATACCATTCGATAGAGCAAGGCAAGCTCTACAAGATAGTATGCAAAAGTTCGCACCAACTTCGACCCACCGTAATTTTGCATCCAGAATCTGAGTCGTAGTGAAGGCTCAAAAATTGCGAAAAATTCATATCTTTGTTCAAAAAAATCCTCCGCATCTCCAACTTGCTCATAAAAATTGCCCACTATATCAGGCACTCATATGTACCGTTGCTGTATTTTTTTCTTATCTAGAAATCGAAAAAAGGAAAATTTTTTAGTTTTTACAAAAATGAAGCTATGCTGTTTCTACTCATGTAGCTGTATACTACAAGCCCTTAGAAGTATAGCCGTAAATTTTCAGCTTTCCAGAAGCCCTAGTTTTCGAAAATTACCAAATTTGGTTTCTCTCACTCGGGTGTTCAATGCTAAATTAGGTGATTTTCGAAAGCTAGGGCTTTTGGAAAGCTGAAAATTTACGGTTATACTTCTAAGGGCTTGTAGTATACAGCTACATGAGTAGAAACAGCATAGCTCCATTTTTGTAAAAACTAAAAAAGTTTCCTTTTCTCGATTTCTAGATAAGGAAAAAATACAGCAACGGTACATATGAATGCCTGATATAGTGGGCAATTTTTATGAGCAAGTTGGAGATGCAGAGGATTTTTTTGAACGAAGATATGAATTTTTTCGCAACTTTTTGAGCCTTCAGTGCGACTCATATTCCGGATGCAAACTTACGGTGGGTCGGAGCTGATGGAACTTTTCCATACTATCTTGTAGAGCTTGCTTTGCTCTAGCTAATGGTACCCTGGAGCCCTATCAAAATTATGAAGTTCACGACTTATCATCGTAAGAAATTAAAGTGCAACAAGACTTATGTAACAACCTAATAGATCCATTTTGAAGCTTTAGAACTGTTCTGGTGTTGATGAGAGCCTTCACTCCAACCACCACTGAGGCCGCGTTTTTCCACCCCATCCGTCAAATCTCCGTTGTTTTTTATACCCATCTCTTTTGCACATTATCGTGTAGAGGAAGTCTCGTCCATTCGATTGAGCCTAATCTCGGGCTCATACATTGACCACAAGCCGAGTTACAAGCCTGCAAAGCGGTACAAGTTAGTGGTGAGGTGCAGGTGGGGTCATGTGCAGGCACTGCCAAGAGCCATTTTCAGCAAAGAAACTCATCAGCACACGTCCGATGCATAGAGAATCTCAAAGAGCATCCGTTTTATCCAAATGGCTTTGTTAAGATGTCTTGGATCGGTTTCCGTGTGGAGGAATTTGGCTTGAAAAAGGGAATTAGAAGTTATTTTGAAAAAAAGCAAAATAAAACTCAAGCTTGTGTTTTTTTGGGAGGCAACCATAACCAGTGTGTAGTTCTTGACGAGCTCTGTGTAGTAGTATGCTTACCCGTTTGTATTACTTGTGTTTCTGCTTTAGAATAGGACTCAGAAGAAAATTTTTGCGTTCGAAGAATTATTGTCCACGACATTGTGACGCGGCCATTTTCGGACTCTTTTAAAAAATATTTTTAAAATTTTTCGAAAAATTCGAAGTGTATATTGTAGATCTTGAAGAGCTCTTTCACATCATGCAATTATTACATTTTTTTATTCTTGTCTTCCCTCTGAAAAAGAGCGATGAAAAAGGGAGGGAGGCTTGTCCGCAACTTTTTGGCGGTCACTGTATATTTAAAATAGTGTTTAGTAAATATTGTGTTTGGAAGTAAAGCGAAACTCTACGGGTTTTATTAAGTAAATTTTGTCATAACGTACTGCGAAGAAAGTGGGTCAATCCAGGCAGTAACCGCCGAGAACCAAAATTTTGAATGATAAAACAACGATAAATAATGCGAAATTTCCACTTTTATAGATCATGCGGTCGAAGATGTTTGCAATTGCGACTTCACAGGTTTTACAGGGTAAGTGCTGTTCTACCAGATAGTAAAAGAATCATCTCGATTTGAGAAGTGGTCGCCGAGAGACAGAATTAAGAATTAGGCCACTTTGGCGTGTCTAATGACAGCTGACAGTTAAACTCGTATAAATCTTGAAATTGAAGGTGTGTGATGTTGCGACCTCATAGGCTTTGTAGAGTAAGGTTTGCCTTATCAGAATGTATACTAGCCGTACCGATCCATTCAAACATCGCCGAGGTCCAGGGCCTTGAAGAAGCAAGTTAAAAAGCACTTTTAAACTTCAACAGCTCATAACTTCTTAACTGCATGAATCATGTTACGACTTCATAGGTTAGATTCTTCTGCTTTCAGATGATATATATTATGTGAAGATTTGGTACCTCCTATGACTTATGCCCGGGAGAGGAGACTTTTCATCACAAATTCTCTCCTGGCGCCCTCCATCCAATACATTGAGGTGGGCAGGGGGAGAATTTGTGATGAAAATTCTCTCCTCACGGGCATAAGTCTTAGGAGGCCCCAAACCCCCACATATTATACATCATCTGAAAGCTCTTGATGAGAAGAATCTAACCTATAAAATCGCAACATGATTCATGCAGTTCTGAAGAAGTTATGCTGTTGAATTTTAAAAAGCGCTTTTTACCTGTTTCTTCAAGACCCTGAATCTCGGCGATGTTTCAGTGGATTGGTACGGCTAAGATGTATTTTGATAAGACAATTTTTACTTTACAAAACCTACAAAGTCGCAACATCACACACTTTCACTTGCAAGATTCATATGAGTTTAACTGTCACCTGTCATTAAACACGCCAAAATGGCCTAATTCTTTAAAATTTTGTCTCTCGGCGACCACTTCTCAAATCAAGCTGATTCTTTGACTCTTTGGTAGAACAGCACTTACCCTGTAAAACCTGTGAAGTCGCAATTGCAGACATCTTCAACCGCATGATTTATAAAAGTGGATTCGCATTATTTATCGTTATTCAATCATTCAAAATTCTGCTTCTCGGCGGTTACTGCCTGGATCGACCTACTATCTTCGCAGTACGTTATGACAAAATTTACTTAATGTAACCCCTAGAATTCCGCTAACTTTTACTTCCAAATACACCATTTACTAAACAAGTTTATTCTAAATATACATGCCGCCGTATACATAGAAATATGCTTTCAATAATCTTTTTCGTTTGTTTTGCTTGTTTTCCTTCTTTATCGTCCCAGCGAAAAAATTTTTTATTCCAAAAGTGAAGGTGGTCACCCCGTACCAGCTCAAAAGTGAGAGTAGGGGGAGAACCGGCTCCCACTATCGCACCTCTGATTCGAACAATAAAAGGTGATTCCTTGCAATTGGATAATGAGCATTGAAGACGAGTTTGGTTTGCAAATTCCTTCTAGCTTCATTCCAACTTTATTAGTGAATGACGGAAGCTAAATTCTTGAAATTTTGAGCTATTCGGTCAAGAAAGTTGTGCTAGTCGTTTCGCTAATTGCGAAACACAATAGAAAAGCTTATCAAACTCATGTGACTTCAGTTCTAATTTTTTTGTGCTGAATTAATCGACAACTTGGCTTGATTATCATGATTAGGAGCTTATCTGAATCTTCAATTATAGCTCATATGAAAATTTTCCTTTGATATTGCATCCTAGCAATGAGCGAGAAACTCGCACGAACATGACATACTGAGATACATGAAAACTTGCTCAAATGTTCAAAAATTTAAAAAAAAACTGTCGCTAATAGCCTAATTCTGTGCATACAGTCATTCACAGTTCGACTCTCATATAATTAACACAAACGACAGAGACAGTCTACTCTTTTCCAGTGGCCGCATTCATCAACGAACCCTGAGGGTTAAACTAACCCTGGAGGGTCAGTTTAACCCTGGAAAGCGATTAACCCGTATTCGTGAAACACAGGGTAGGCTTAACCCTAAGGTTAAATCTACCCATGAGGGTAAACCTTACCCCGAAAGCGATTAACCCGTATTCATCAACGAATCCTGAGGGTTAAACTAGCCCTGGAGGGTAAAACTTACGTAATTCATCAGGGTTAATTTAATCCTAGCTTAGAGCAAGGTTAATTCTACCCTAACACTTCATACAAAATTTACTCGCATCTAATAGTTTTATGGAAAACGATCAACGAGTATTGTAGTATTTAGTATCAGTTGTTGTTATAGTATTCAGTTTCGACTTCGTTTTATGTTCACATTCGAAGTACATGAAACACTGACTTCACGAGAAAAAGAATTCTAGCTTTGGTGACAAATGAATGCGACGAGGAAAAATGGATGCGCATTTCACTCTGACAAGTGCCAAAACAGAAGAACCCCTTTATGATAACACGCATTGACCCCCAAAAGTGTAGCACAAGCCCAGTATAAAACGTAATGCGCAAAAGTAGAACTTACACGGCACAATTGCACACATGAAAATAAACTCACGCTGTGAGATTGGATGCTGCACTAATATGCTAAAGATGTATTATAAAAACTAGTGTTAGAAGCTTATTCGTTGATTATACTACTATAACAGTGAAAGAATAGAAGTATAAAGTGAATTTAGCACGTACTTAGGCATTCTGTGATGTGAGTTTGCACAGCGCACGCGTAACTGACGCCTTAACCCTCCAGGTTAGTTTAACCCTCAGGGTTTGTTGAAGAATACGGCCACAGGTTCGTTGATCGATAGGGGTGGATCGCGTTCCGTGGTAAACACCCTATGGTTGATAAATACGGCCATTGAACCCTGAGGGTTAAACTAACCCTGGAGGGTAAGTTTAACCCTCAGGGTTCGTTGATGAATACGGCCACAGGAGTGAGAGTCAGCCAGGGGAAATGTCTTAGAACGTACAGCTGTCGTAACACCAGATAAAGTGCAGTTTACTGGAATCACACGGCTGCAGTATAACGATACGAACAAAGAGTATCATATGATCCTTGATTGGTGACGACAGCTAGTATGGGCGCATGGCCCTAACGTGCAGCTGAACCGATCTCGATAGCATCATATTCATTCATTTATGTTATACACAAAAATGCGCCAAAAATTCAAGCAAACCTCCAAAAACTATGCCAAGTTCATCCAAAAAATCATACAAAAAATTAGCATGTCGAAAAAGATCATAGTTTCCTTGCTGGAAAAATCAGGTCGTTCTCCTCTTTCAAATTTAGGATGCTTCTACCGAGTTTCTTTTCCCTTACCCGGGCGCAGTATGGAACGGCAGAAGATACCAGGGCTTGGCTGACCAACTTAACCCTGGACGGAAGAATCCGTTAGGCACCCTGTGCGACCAGGAAAAAGGGATCTCTAAACAGAGGGCTCACTGGTTCCTTGATCTATATACATGTGGGTTAACAAAGTCAAATAAACCTACTACGCAAATCTTAACAATAGAGATATTGACCTATCATCGTAAACGTACAGTAGGCACTACACATGTGAAATCATTATTATTATTATTTATTACATAGGCTAATTATGTTGACCAAACAACCAAATGAAAAGGTCATTTTTGAACACGATCGACTTTGTTTTGAAGGTGATTTAGCTATTTGCTTTCGCACTCAATAAAAAGCACCAGACCTTTTACAAAACAGGAAGATTACTCGAATGACCTCGGCCTATGGAATTATTGGCTCAAAGAAAGTTAGGGCATACGCCGGTTTCGTTGCATTCTCATCTCCTAGCCAGCTCATCTTTATTTCCTCAGAAGCGGATGTTTCAGTGCTGATTCAACATTCAGTCTATTTGTTTTTTAAGAACGCCACAAATCATTTTGCGCGTGTAGATATCAGCCACTCTGGGACGAAGATACCCAAAAGCACTTTGCAGCTTGTATCAACGTGCTCTTGATAGTGGTTCACTATGAGTTACCGCTTGGAATCAATTTGTGGTCACAAATTGGCAAAGCGCCCACGCACTACACTCGCGAACGTGGCCAAGGCGTGCTCGACGCGGATGCGCAGGTACTACAGGAAAAGGAGCTTGTACTGACACATCCTGTAGTTGCAGAAATAATGTTGGCTAAACATATGCTCGTTTTATTGAGTTTTCAGCATTCCATATCAGGTCGCTAGCGTGGCAAAAAGGAGGAAGTTCGACTTGAAAAATGGTCAGTTTGTGCAGCATTATCTCAGGCATATTGAGTGCTAGTGAGCTCATATGCGGTATAGGAGGATCTATTAGGGCTACTGAAAGAACGAATCACGATTGGCTACCTGCAGAGATTTTTCTGCAAGAAGTCGGCTATTTCTTGTGCCTTAAAATTGCAGCATTTTCTGACGGAATGATTTCAAAGTCCCACTTTTCTGCGCAGAATGAGCCAAATTTTTGATAACAGTTAAATTAGTTTGGATGTTGTCTTGCATGTCTTTTAGACCCATCATTCAAGCGTGGAGATTCCTCTAGAATCGAGCCAGTTGCGGAAGGTGTTACGGTCAAAAGCAAGTTTCACATCCTTGAATCTTCGTGGTACCTCCGCGATGCGTGCGCAGCGCATGCCCTTAGTGCGCTTTTCGTTTCAGCTCTACTGGATTTTTTTGCTTCTCTCATAAGTGACTTTGTTCTATTCTGTAATTTCTCTATTTTAAGTGCAAAGAACTCACGAAAACTGCCGCTGATAAGTTTTTACGAGACTTGTTAGCCTTGAGCGCTTTTAATCAATCTCTCTTTTTTTCTCGATAGTTGGATTTGGATTCAGTATATGGGGATGTCTCTTCAATGGCTGCCACTACAGAATAAGCCTGTATGTCCGATTGATTTTTATTAAAGCTGGTTTCTAGGCTTTTTGATGCACCTTTAGGGCTTTGTTTCTAACATTCTGCTCTCAATCTCAAACTTTCTAGTTTTTGTGGCCGCAGAAAAAAACGTTTAAAAGTGTCCCTCGACTTCTTCTGTTACCTGTATCACCATCATGGTACTGTCATACTAGCGTCAATGAGACTGACTAAAATCCAAGCGCTGGAAGAAGTTATGAACGTTCTCTTAATGCTTTGGCTTTTCTCAAGTTTCGCATAGATGTTTCCACTTCTCACTTCACTGCTTACTTAATCAAGCAGAAATGCTTTCGTGTTCGTAAGTGAAATGAGAAGCGTCCAAGTCGTGCCCGCTTTGCGTATGCGTCGCGATGTTACTTATGGGAAGCTGGCCGGGGTCCATGCTATATATGAGTGCAACTGCGGGCTTGAAGCCGAAACCTTCTCTTTCAGAAGATTGTGCACTTATTGTTAGGCGGGTTTCTTTGTTCAGCGCGAAAAAATGACAACAAAAATAGTACTTGTCCAATGTTCATGGCTGATTTCTTTTTCTATGGGTGGATTTTTCTCACATTCGACTTTGAAAGCAAAATTCTGCATTATTATGTAGAAAAGGCCTAAACTTTACATTGCCGATTTTGTTTTTTGCGCATGCCCAATGATAGTTGCATCATGACATGCATAAGGGTTAACTTACATTGGAAGATCTACTTAGCAAATAATATATCATAAAAGACTCAATAGCCCGGTACCCATAATTTTCACAGCAGTAATTTGAGCCTTTTTTATTTTACTTCAAATAACAACTGTTGGAATCACGAGCTTTGTAAGCGGAAAATGGAACGAACGAGATTTTGGTTGGCTCCTAATCCCACTGTTTGCCTTTTACTTGAAGTAGGATTTTTTAAGTGGGCAAAGACGGAGCAGTGCTTTGTAATAAGTGCGAAAAATAATAGCTAACTCAATACAACTTGATTATGTTTGAAATTGACCATTTCACTTGGGTGGCCCAATGGAAACTGCGGAATTCGCTAGAACTTGGTCCACAGAAATTTTGACATGCTACTCTGAATATGTCACTCAATATGCTTGATAGGGTCTCATCTTGTGGCTAACCTTAGGTAGATGATAATTCTGGGAGGGGGAGTCTACTGGACAATCAGCAGGGGTGGGGGAAAGGGGGGGGGGGGGGGAGTCGTGGTGGCGGTCATGTGCCACACCTTTTGCGCGACCCTAACTACCAAGCTCTTTCTTTTATAACTTTGATGTTCTTTTACGCGAACGCCACCTTGCTTCAAGGCAGTCCGAGGCAACATAATCAGGACAAGCCTATGCACCCTTTGATTAAACTGGCTTGGCGGCTAAAAGGCGAGGCTTCGTGACCTAGCTAAGGCTAGGTAATGAACAGAGAGCACGCGCGCGGGAGAGACGCAGACTGCGTCGCGGGCGCAAGCGGCCTTAGGTCATAATGCCCCGCCTTTCAGCCGTCAAGCATGTTGAATCGGTCAGCATGGCAAACTGGGAACTGTGTACAATGCTTGATGTCTGAGCAAGAAGTGGAAGTCAATAAAAAGTTTTCTTCCTTCCATGTGTATGGACTACACAAACTCAATGCCATCAATAAGGTAAGCAAATTAGCAGCAGAGTGAAATTTAGGTTTTTGATAACGCAAGAAAGAACAGCATTTCACATGCTCAACTGTTTATTTTTCATGCTTGAACATTTCCAAACTTAATATGAGATCAAATTGTGATACGTGCAGTGCTACTTTTGTCAATTTCAGAATAAGAAAACCATGCTCACAATGATAAAATATCAATGACGTAAGTACCCGTACATAACATGGCAAGTTGAAATACAAGTAAAAATACAATAAATTAGTAGATATGTTGAGCAGTAAAATCAAACAACTTTCTCTTAAATATCTAAAGGTCTATTGATTCTAGCAGCTCATTTCGCATGCGTAATCACCTCCCACCAAAGCGAGATATCTTGTGGAGTTTCGCAGGTAATGGCCGGAGGGTTTGGGTTTGCGGAAACCATAGCGGTAAGAACCTACAATTTGATGTTTGAGCAAAGAACCGTTGAACCTTACTCCTAACATTTTGCGGATTGTTGTTTATGGTAAGATTGTCTTCACTCTCATTCTTCTGTTTAGGAGGTGAAAACGTCCCATCTTCTCCTTTTTCTTCTAGGTCTGGCAGATCGTAGACGTTCAGCTGGAATTAGCGATTTATGAAAAGGCTAGGGACGACTTGACATGCCCTCCTCACATGCAATGTCTTTCCGCCAGAGATTTTCTTCGGTTCCCCTTTCTTCGGAAGCAGCTGGGCAACCTCTTGCGGTCGAGCTCGAGACTGCGCAAGCTTCTTGTCGACGTTCTTCTCTCTCTTAAATTTACGCGCCGCTTCTTGTAGGATTGCATTTGTTTGGTACTATAAATGAAGAATTTAGCATATTAACAGACAAAATAGACACTGACATTGAATGCATCAGGAATGCTGCTCCTCCTGTTCTTTATTGCCTTTTTTCGAATTGGGGCAGGTTGTTCAACCTCCTCGTTGGACAAGGAATCATCGGGAGCAAATCGGAATCGGGGAAGTTCACTGTCAATAGCATGTGGAGTTAACGCGGATAGTCCTAAATGAAGTTTTGTCAAAAGCAAAGAAACGCGACTTTTTTCACTAATTTTTTAATGCTTGGCAATCTAGAGCCGTCCCATCATCCCAAGACATCCATACTTAGAATTTAGGGAAATTTAGAATTTATAGCTCAATTTTATCATAGCTGGTGGTATGTCCTGAAATTATTTCCTCCTCTCAATTCAAAGTTTTGATGAGTTTTCCTTGAATTTTATCTTGCAAATGTGGGTTGATCGTGAGAAGGATGGTCATTGTTAACTCACGCACTGGGCTAAAATTACCCCTGAGGTTCTTGCAACATACCTGTTGCTCCCGGATGCGGATATTTGGTAATATCTGGGAATGAATCCTTTTGCATTTGTGGATTGCGTATCCGTCGCAAGCAGTTCTCCAACCAGGTTCGAATTGTTTGCTTTGCAACCTCTTCTTCTATGATGAACTCTAGTTCTTCTCGCTGAAATCAACCATAGTACGATTCCTTAGCCGCACGAACTGCACCAACGCTGCGGACCACGCGAGGCGCGGCTGAATTGTTGCAAGAGCACGACTTGTACAAGGCGAATTTGTGCTGGGGCAAGCGTTCTAACTCGCGTCGCGTGCTCCGCAGTGATGTTCAGTCGGTGCGGTCAACGAATCAATTATAAATATAATACAAAGGTACATAATCTCAGGAGGTTCTTATCGTGACGACTGCACAAAAATACTAAAGCCTTTCGTTCTTCTGAAGGGTTAGGAGCCAAAATTAATTCTATAATCATAGTTAATTACTTTATTTTTTCTTTTCCTTTGGTTTCAGAAAAAAAAAAGACAGAAGCTTTGACTCTCTCTCTCCCTCCCTCTCTCTCTCTCTCTCTCTCTCTCTCTCTCTCTCTCTCTCTCTTTGTCTCTGTCAATATCTCTCGCATCTTATCGAATCCAGCCTCAACATCTTTCAATTAACATTTTTCATATGTATCAACACCTTTCACAGTGCGCTCTGATTATAAGAAATTATTTTTTTATAAACTAGAACAGTTTCTTCCTTCTTATACTCAGTGCTTTGATTGTTCATGGAGCACTTTTTTCGTTGTAATAAATGCAGGAACAAAATTTCGGATATCTTCGTTACATCTAGCACTAATGAAATTCATATACATAGTCAGTATGGCTGGGCAGCAGTGGCAGATCGAGGGGGGAAGGGCGCGCGCCATCTCAAAATTCTTGAAAGTTGCTAAAATTTCGGGGTAATGGGCCCGCAAAAATTTAGGGAAGCATCCCAAAAAATGTTCGCACCTTTACTCGTAAAATTCTTTGTACCCCCCCCCCCCCCACACGAACGGAAATGTACCGTCACTGCTGGGCCTATACATTCAGCGCACAATAAACCAGGTATGAAGTCGAAGTAACAAATTTTAGATGATGTGCTCTATACCTGTAGCAGCTCTTCTAGCTGTAGTGATTTCCGTATGTCCACCGAACGATACGAAAGCATGCTGGAAAATTAGCGAAAAATTAGCAAATGGATATTTCACTACTTTCAAGAAGCATAGATAAAATTGTGCTTACTATAGAACGTCGTGGAAGGAAACATCATCACCGTTGTGTAGTCTATCCATTTCATAACACATGTGTTTGAAAAGTATACGGTCTTTATCAGGATCCACTTCGAGACGTCCCTATAACTCGTTGTGCAATGACGCAGAATAATCTCCAGTAATAACTACCTTCAAAAGACGCAGTAAAAACTTCACTCTTCCAACCGGAATCGAGCGTTTCTGCTCGCGGTCGACCATATTCCATACGACCTGAGATCACAAACTTGGCTAAGTTCAAGTATTAAGGGGTGATAATGAAGAAAGAGATGGCAGATTGGGTCCCTTAAAAAGATGCCAGACTAAATCATTTTCAAGGGGAATATGTGTTGCTTAAGATTCTCGAAAGCAGAAAAAGAACCCGGCTCAAAAGGTAGTGAATTTGAAAGAACATAATACAGTAAAAAATTTGACTGAATTTGTCATTCTTTTGTGTCATTTCTTAATGAAAACTTAGTCCTACAGAAAGAAGTTCTGACTAAAAAAAAACTAAGATTTTGCAAGCTGAGAAGTCCTGTTGCCACACTCATGGACCATGATGGCACGCATGGTAGACAAAATCGAAACTTGAGCCTACCTGGAAATTCCTAATATCAGCATAGCTCAGCAAAGCATCTTCCTCACTTGAGTAGAACAATGAGAAATTCTCCATGATAATCGCTGAAAATATTTTATAAGATTTTATACGTTTTACAAGCAAACATCTCATGAGACCCACCTACTAATAGGTTCCGTACTATGTACGTGATAATTAAGTAGAAAGAACAAAAATAGATAATAGCGCCGTAGTAATTCCCGCAGTCAGTGTTCCAATAGTTCATACCTTCTTGCCAATAGCAGAATGGTGGACTTCTCTGAAAATGCAAACGTTCGAAAACGGTAGCATACAAGTACTCGAGTGAGGCAATGCAGTATACGTAGTTAATAATGTTTACAATTTTTTGACTTCTTTTGCTTGTTCAGTGATATACCAAAATTCCCAGCGATATCTCTGAAATGCAAACTCCGCGAATTTCCGCGATTTATTGCGAGTCTACGCAAAATTGAGGAATTCACCACAAATTTTGGACAATCTATGAGCGGGTCGTATGTTTTAGAACATGAAGTCACTGTAGGCTCCACATAACAGATTAGATTACCGTATGACAAGGTATGCGAACTTACCATACAATCATGCATGATGTCATTCCAATCTTCCCCAGTGATGCTCCTGAATAGTACAACCAACGCCTCCGATCCAGTGCGGAAGTTCACATGCCTAAAAAATTCGTGGTCATTCTTCTAAAGTTAAGAGATGCTTTTTCTTTTTTGTAGCATGTACCAAGAATAACCGAGCGGCAATGATTGGATTGTCAATAATAACGTGAACTGCTTTTAAGAATCGCCAGAAAGGCTCTCTTCATTCTTTTTGGAATACGACGCAAAATAACTTCGACAACGTCTGGAAAGTTTTTTCCTCCTAGCTGAATTTTCACGTTCTTTTTCTCGATTCCTAGAACTCATTGCTTCAGAATGATATAATGCATCACACATTTGCACGTAATATGCTCCTCTTCTACTATATGAATTAGAAATCATTATTTGCTTAGACTGAAGTTTACGTAAGTATATGCGAAAGTAGAGAGGGCCCCGATTTAAGAGGGGCGGATGTGACAATGACAACTGATCTACCCTGAACATTATAACGCTTGAATAACAGAGGCAATAGTGCCTTTCCAAGGTTGAGAATTATTTTTGAAAGACTTGAAAAATTTATATGTTTTAAGCGGTTTAGGTTTTCCTCTTCAGATATGTATGTTGTGTTCTATGTTTTTTAGGCAACGACAACGTATGGAAAGTTTCTTCCTCATCATGGATTGTTCTTCCAAGCTGTCTCCGCCTGTTCACGCTGCTCGTTTACTTCTTATCCAGTGGCAAGCAGTGGCGTACCCAGTACTTGCGTTTGGAAAGGGGAGGTGACAAAAATTTTTTTCGGATGAAGGTGCGTGGCGTCAGGCAAGACTCCGAAAATTTTTTGGGATGATTTTCAAAATTTTTGCGGGCTCCTGACTCCAAAATTTCAAAAAAGGGGGCGATTTGAATTTTTAAATTTTTTTAAAAATATTTACAAGTAAAAACAAGTCGCTTGCACATTTGTTTAGCATATCTAATTAACTTTCAAATATGTCGCGACCCTATCTCGGGAGGGGGGGGGGGGCTTCGGTATGCCACGAGTGGCAAGCTAGAGTGGCGACCCATTACTCATTATCTAACTAGGATGCCCGACTTGGCGGAGTGTGATTTTGGTCCATCTTAATGCCATCTATGTTTTTAAGCCTGCATGAGTAACCGTGCCGACGACAAAGTAGTTGTCGCTCGTATTCTTTTCTATGTTCCCTCCTATCACGCACTTTTTATTGAATTCTAAGAGCACGCCAATGTGCGTGTGCAGTAAAATAAATGAGATAATATCCGTTTGATAGTGCATTGTTCGCGGTTCCCAACGTCTTTTTGATCTGTCACACTTCCATCCCTCCTCAAATCACTTCTTTAGATAGTGATTCTTGATTCCCTGCTTCGCTAAGATAAGTGCAGGGGTGGATCTGAGGCTAGAATGTTAGCGTAAGTACCTAACGTAAACCACTTTAGCCACGGAACGCCCCCGCTTACAATGCATAGGGCAGTAGCATAACCCAATGTAAGTATCTGTTCAGTTCCATCTCCTTTGCCGTTAAAATCTGCTTCTTCGGCTCAGGCGTCTTCATTTGCAATTTTTCGAAGTTGGTTTTTGTGCAGCTTTTCACGATAGAAAGTATAGCGCGGCAGACCCATTCTCCGAGTTTTTCCCTCTGTTATGTTGTTTTGAAGTTGTGTTGGTGCATCTAGAGTGCACACAAAAGCATAATAAAAAAGGCACAACGTAAATGGGATCTTTTCAGTAAATACTACAAATTACGACTAGAATCAAAAAATGGCCGTTAGTACATCATATTCAAGTGAATTAGGTATTTAGCGGCGGTAGGACGGTCTAGACCGCAGGTTCCACTGACTTAGCAGAACAACTGGTAAAATATAATGGTTTATCAGTAATATGACAAACCACAGGAAGAAGCTGATATACAAATACAAAGAATAAAAGTATCTGATGAGATACAGACGAGCTAATAGAACAGTGAATAGAGGAACTGTTGAGGAGCTATTAAGGAACGAACTAGACATCTTAGAACCGAAACACGAGATATGGTGATTCGTACATCCCATAGGTTGGGTTCAAAGCTAATAGTGTGGCAAAAAAAACCTAGGCCGGGCGCCTGGAGGCTACACGTCCCCCTTATCGTAAGTGGCGTCCCGACACTTAGCAACTATTAATAACTATTAACAACTATTAAACTTAATAAAACTTACCGAACTCAACTTAACCTAACCTAACTAAATTTAGCTACAACTACTAACACTTAACAACTTAATAACAACAATGATCTATCTTGATTTCTTCTTCCTTGTTTTTCCTTGTGGTCGTTGTCCAAAGTCCTTGTCCATGCGATCCTTGTCCATGCGATCCTTGTCCAAGCGATCTTCTTCCAGATTTCTGACGCCGCAACAAGTGTCCACTCCTTTCTGTTTGATTCTGTTGTGTCTTTGCACTTGTGCAACTAGTTCGGCAAGTATGTGCTCTGACATAGTCGACCATTTCAAGAAAATCCCAAAATGCGCGAGGGTATCCGGTACATCTGCACACTTTCCCATACCGCTTCGCATTGACACTCTTGAGTTTCTTAACATTCTTGTTTGCTGATGCGTTGGAATCACCTTCATCTTGCTGTTCCACGCTTATCCGTTTGACATAGACCGATCTATTCTTTGACTGTTTTTTCAGCATGTGCTTCACAGCTTTTGTCGATTGCTTCATACCGGTCAATGGTTCGTCCAAGATTCCGCTTTGATTCTTGGAATCTTGCTTCATTTTTCTGCGCTTTGTGCGCCTTGTTTCTTCTTTTCTTTCTAGGCCTTTTAAAAGTCTCCTTCCTACTTTTGGCTCCGTCTTGTTTCCTCCAAGTAGTCTATCAGTCCGATCTTTCACTACATTCGAGGGATCTCTGACTGAATAGCTGAGCAAGTCTCTATTGGTATCACTTCGAATCACTTTGACACCAAAATTGCCTAGAACATTTGTCCCCAAGATCAGCTCATTTTCTAACGATCTGGCGACATATATCGGAATCTTCTTGGATTTGCCAAACAATTCTATAGGCATCTTGATTGCGTCCAAGACCTCTATTATGTTGCCAGAAGCGTCGCGTATCGTAGCATCAGATACAGCTCCTGAGATTCTCTCCACATAAGTATCTATATCGACTCTAGCTTCTTTGGCCCTCGTGAACAGCTTCAATGATGCTATGGACACCTCGGATCCAGTGTCTATAAGTGCGTTTACTTCCATATTCATTACTTTTGCCGGCACAGCTACCTTCTTACCAACAAATTCTTCAGCACTCTTCCTGGCACCTGTGGTTGCGCATAACCACCTATCAAGAGCAGTGGAGAACGAAGATGCCTTGTATCGTTCAGTTCTTTCGGCGTTGACCTTTGTGGCGTTCTGCAGCGTGCACTGTCTTGCTTTATGCCCTAATTTGCCACGTTCGAAGCAATTACTTTTCTCCTTGCCTTTTACGGCCAATCTTTCTCTACTTTCACCATGATCAACGGCCGAATCCGAATCAGACCATTGTCTGGGTGAAGCTTGATTGCCATAAAGCTTCTTGCTATGTATATCGCTGCCCTGCTTGACTTCCTTTCTATGCAGGTTTCTCTCCAGCCTCAGCGCTGCTTCCTTCACTTTGTCATGAACGACATCTCGCGGGCTAGTCTCAATTGCTTCAGCCAAGATATAGCTTCCTTCCCAGTTAGCTAACTGGGAATACAAAAGTTCCGCTTTCTGGAGTGCCACTCCATCCCCTCTTTCTTCATTAGGGTAGGCTTGACTGCACGTCCTCTCCAGTACATAGCAGAAATCACTTACTGTCTGATTTCTTTTCATTCTCAGATTCCTCAGTGTAGCCAAGGCTTTTACGCGGGAAGTGTTGCCTCCTTCAGCTAACCTTTCGCTCATCGCCTGGACTACGCCGTCGAAGGAACCTTCTTTTACACTTTGCGGTAGTGTCTCAAATAGATTCAAGGCTTCCCTTTTCAGAAAACTTTTGAGAAGTTGTACTAGTATTTCATCATCCCAATGCTTCCTTGGGTACTTCAACAGGAATGATTCCAAAAAATTGCTGGAACTCTCATTTGCTTTACCATGAAAAGGTTTTAAGTCTGGTACTGTAGACGACAACATGACTTCTCTCATGGTCTCGGAATTGGAATCATCTTGCAATCGGACATTATGCACATCCGTGTCCAACTGTTGTCGATTGCTTCTGCCCAACTCTAACCTGTGCCTATGCGAGGAGGCCTTCAGTGCACTATCTTGCGCATTCTGCACTGTCGGCACTTGGCGATCCGATAAAAGTATGTTACCTTCCTTATTTAGGTTCGCAAATCTTTGGTATTTGCGTCGAACTATATGATCAGAGTTGCCTTCGGAAGTGTCTGTTTCTCGATCTGCATCATTGACAGATGGGTTCGTGCTGGCTCCATGACAACCGCAACCTCTGCTCAAGTTTCTGAGCTTTAACATGAGGCACTGAACCTCACTTGACACTTCCTTGGCCTTTTCCTCCAAGTCTTTCTCACTGCAGTCTAGCGTTGCACACAGGATTGCAATTAATATACAGTGAGTGAAGTATTCATTAAGGCAACGTTTCAGGTTTTCTGGTGACATCAACCCAGCCTCTGCAAGGATCTCCAATACCTCAGAGTCACTCTGCGTTCCTCCTAGGTCACCTCTTGTGCATACAGAACTTTCGAGGATTACTCTTGATTTCTGTTCTGCGATTTCGATTTGCTCTTCTAGCTTTGTCACAATTGCTTTTCTGCGTTTATCACTTGAGCGAAAAACTGTGTTCAGTTCTTTTTCGCACTCTATGTTTACGAGGTTCAAGCACTCATGTATTTCCTTGTACATCTCTGCCATTGACGGGATTCGCTCTTCTCCCCGTTCATTAATCACCTCGTTATCTATACTTGGCTGGGCTCTATGTTCCTCTTCCTCATTCATCATGTCACTCAAATCTTTCTACAGCAAACACTCTCTTGACTGTAGGATTCGATCGAGACTACAAGCGAGCGACGTGAAACTCGAATGTACACAACAATGTACCGAGTAGCTCAACCAAACTTCCGTAAAGTATTGGTTCTGTGATGCTACGCACTCGCGGTAGCTCTTGCAATTCGTATAAGCGGCCTTAAGCGCGTTCTATACCGTCAATGCTAATCGACCAATAGATCGATAGATTACGAAATACGTCCGCCGCCTCAGAAATCAATGTGGGGACCACTGGTGCCCCAATCTATCGGTCTAAGACGCGATAGGCTTATGCGGGATACAATCGCCGCTTCAAATCGATTTGGAGGTCGTTGACGCCCCAACTTAATTGACTTTGGAGGTCGTTGACGCTCCAAAATTCAGCTTCTTCTGAAAAGGTCTTCGATGCTTCCACATTGTCGGTGCTAAGTCAGCGGTTCGGCCCCCAAGTGGCGGTAGGACGGTCTAGACCGCAGGTTCCACTGACTTAGCAGAACAACTGGTAAAATATAATGGTTTATCAGTAATATGACAAACCACAGGAAGAAGCTGATATACAAATACAGAGAATAAAAGTAGCTGATGAGATACAGACGAGCTAACAGAACAGTGAATAGAGGAACTGTTGAGGAGCTATTGAGGAACGAACTAGACATCTTAGAACCGAAACACGAGATATGGTGATTCGTACATCCCATAGGTTGGGTTCAAAGCTAATAGTGCTAATAGTGTGGCAAAAGAACCTAGGCCGGGCGCCTGGAGGCTACAATTTATCAATAAGGTGTAAAGCAAGTCGATCGATTATGTAAACGGAAATGACTTTGCTTGTAAACAGGTAAGTTAAGCTTACAAGTTTAGGTGAAGCTCAAGTCCATAAGCTCTATGAGTGGAAAGTGGCAATTTTACACGGAAGAAATCTGTTGATTTATGATGGCATCTGTATGGGGTTTTTAGTGTAACTAGCGAGGTCTCGCTCCCTTTATTGCAGGAAAGTACAAACATATTCTCAGAAACAGGAATGGATTCTTAAGTTCGGCCTGGTTGTTCTTCACGACTTCAACCTCTACAGATAGGAAGCAACCTTTTTTATGTACGACGACTGCCAGTTTCATCTACAGCGATCATCGTCAGAGACCGCTAAATCCGTGGCATTGATGGAATGGAGCTCTGAATATGATAACAAGTGATAAATGGTGCTCGTATATAAACATTTCATTCGTACGGTTCTGGTCATTTTTGTAAGCACATCACCTCAGCAAGGCTTTTCGGGAACGTACGGGAACAGGGTACACTTGATCCGTCGCCGATCGAAGATCAGGAAGGTGAGGCAGGATCTCGCAATGTCGACTGCAGGCGAGACGCTATCCAGTAGTTTGCATACAGGTATGGAGCTGCTCCTTATTTAACGAAGGAGTGCTGTCGCAACGCCAGAGAGTAAATGCGAACTAAATCCTTTTGCAGAAACAATGGACTCGGATCCCGAATACAAATCTCTTCTTGGTAAATTAGAAAACGAATATAGAATCAAGATTAATGAGTTTCTTGGTGAGTAGAGGAATTTGCAAAAGAGCTGCAGTAGCTGAGCAGAAAACTGCGCCAGTGGCGACAGAGGTGGACATAACCCAGCACTCTAATCTTGAATAGACAACTGCGCAGAAAATGGGGCAATGGCAGTAGAGAGGTTACGAAAGAACTAGCACCTCTAACGTTCTGCTTCAACTCTCAAGTATGATGACGAGGAACCAAGGGTTGCGCCATGAATCCGGGTAGAAGACTATATGTCGCCGAAAAAGGGCGGTCCCCGCGGTCATTTGCGACAAATACGCCCCTGTGTACATGCGCGCACATGCGCTTCTGCAGGGATTCCGCGCGGGACTCTTCCAAATTCGGCGACATATAGTCCTCCACCCCATGAATCTATGCGAAATACGATCCCGGGGTCCAGTTTCGAGGCGAATATCCCAACCGTCAGTGCAGTACCTGAGCTGCCGGTTAGGCAGTGGCTTAGTTAGGGCCCCAAAATTACTATGCACGTGAGAGCCTCATAGTACTTCAAATTTGCGTGGACGCTGTCTTCAAGCCATCACCCATGCCCTATGTCATGCCTTGAAACAAACAGCGAAACTTGGTTGTTCCGCCTGCCTACCAAAAACCACGAATGCAAACCATTCTGATCGGGAGCACCAAGCACCTTCTGCATTCTTCACACTATTCAATTCGTTAC
Organism: Cylicocyclus nassatus; assembly: GCA_958299035.1. Lineage (NCBI taxonomy): Eukaryota > Metazoa > Nematoda > Chromadorea > Rhabditida > Strongylidae > Cylicocyclus > Cylicocyclus nassatus. The sequence continues at coordinate 31,993,732 of CATQJL010000305.1, forward strand.
ACGTTCCTCCATCCGTTTCTGCTTCCTTTCATCATCCACATCCTTCTGTTGACTGGCGACGTGGCAACGGTTACTAGGTGCAAAGTTCTACTTGGGCTATACCTGGATTACCGTCCGCTTCACCAACGTGTCCGCCCATCTCGTTTATGTTCTTGATCGCAGATATTTTGTTCCGCGAGGATTCTACTCTGATGCCGTTAAATCTGTGTTGTCTGTCTTCTCGTGAGCGTGAAAATAGGTGCTTTGCTTTCGCACGTATTCCACTGGATCACGAAAACAAGGAAATCCTTCTTTCGTGCTGCGAAGTCCTATGAGATGTTGCTTGTGTCAGATTCCCGAAAAACTGACCTTGAGTAATCTGTAGGGCCGTAGCGTTCTCGAAAACCAGCCCAATTTCAGCTGCATAGCAGAGCGCTGTAAGAACGGTTCAGTTGAACATGTGAACAGCACGTAGCTCAGCGTCTGTCAGTTTTGGCAGCTTCCCTCAGAGCTGATAGCGGACAGGCTGCTTTTCTGCTTTACTTGATTTCTTTTTGGAGGTCGTTTTCCATTATCGAACATACATTGTACAAGTACAGATAGCCTCCATCATGGAGGTGCTTATTTCATTTCTCAGAAGGCGTACTTATGAACTTTATCAGCAGTCTCTTCTTCTATAGTTGCTTGTTTCTTCAAATCGTTTTGCCTCGGTACTGCAAACAAGACGATGTGGTACTTAAAACTAAGTTTTGAGAATTCTAAGTTTAAGAGTTTGAGAAGAAAAAGAAGAAGAGGAATAAGAATTTCCTTAGAGAATCCAGACGCCTCCATCCTTCAATCCAGAGACTTCGTCCACTGCCAGGTTTCGTGCACTTTTCCAACTGTGCCGCCGTCGAATCCCATTCCCAACTGGTCAGGTGCCAAGTTGATCGCAATGTTGTCTTGCAGTCCGTGCAGCAGTGAGCGAATGCGATAAAATGGTTGACAGAGCTGAAAGGATGGCGTTGATTTCGACACTGCCGTTTTGAGTGGACTTTAGGACAAGAGGGAGCCTTCCGACAGACTATTATAAATCTGAAAACCGTCAACGGATTTCAAGCAGTTGGATGAATTACGCAGTTTGTTTTTAGAATCGTGTTATTTAGTCTCTTTGATATGCATTGAGCGGAACACCTCTGCCGTGTTTAGAGCTGAAATTCTTTTTTGATTCATCATCTTCTCATGTTGGCAAGTAGGAACTGATCATAATCTTTTGGTTGATGTGCATCTCCAACTCTATTCCGTTTCGTGTGTAAAACAATATGCCCCGCAGTCGTGGAGAAAAACGATCGGTATTTGTGAAGACTGTCCTGGTGTTATGAGTGAGAATCATAAGGCGTTCCCTTGGCTATCATTGCAAAAGACATGTCATTTTTGTCATTTCCTCAAATAAAACACTCGACAATCCAAACTAACTTGCATCGAGCGTGTTTATTGGGTGCAATTAGCATAATTACGAGCGATAGCAAAAGAATCGCCAATAATTTTTACCTACATCCAGGCGAAGGATAATAGCACGGTTTTTCTCTGGCTAAGCATTCGGCGAAGCCGAAGCCGTAAACACCGATCTCCTTCATAGATTGGAGAGTCCTGCTAAAGAAGAATTCGCTATACATCGCGGCTTTACCTGACCGTCATCATCTTCATGCAACGATGAGGCGAAAGGGCTATGGGAATTCGGCCATGGGGAAAAGCGGGAGTTTGTATCATGTAATTGTTTAGGAGAGGGGACATTCTATCGAAATGAATGGAACAATTGAGCCACCTATACTTTAGAATGACAATATAATATTAGGTTGTTACATAAGTCTTGTTACACTTAACTTCTAACGACGATAAGTCATACACCTCATAGTCTTTGCAGGACTCCAAGGTACCATTCGACAGAGCAAAGCAAGCTTTACAAGATGGTCTGCAAAAGTTCGCACCACCGACCCACCATAAGTTTGCACCCAAAATCTGAGTCGTACTAAAATTCAAAAAATCGCGAAAATTTCATATCTTTGTTCAAAAAAATCCTCCGCATCTCCAACTTGCTCATAAAAATTGCCCACTATATCAGGCACTCATATGTACCGTTGCTGTATTTTTTTCTTATCTAGAAATTGAAAAAAGGAAATATTTTTAGTTTTTATAAAAAATGAAGCTATGCTGTTACTCATGCAGCTGTATACTACAAGCCCTTAGAAGTATAACCGTATATTTTCAGCTTTCCGGAAGATACAGTTTTCGAAAAATGCCGAATTTAGCTTTTTATCACTCGGGTGTTCAATGCTAAATTAGGTAATTTTCGAAAACTGGGGCTTCTGGGAAGCTGAAAATTTACGGTCATACTTCTAAGAGCTTGTAGTATACAGCTACATGAATAGAAAAGCATAGCTTCATTTTTGTAAAAACTAAAAAAAATTCTTTTTCTCGATTTCTAGATAGAGAAAAAATACAGCAACGGTACATATGAGTGTTTGATATAGTGGGCAATTTTTGTGAGCAAGTTGGAGATCCGTAGGATTTGTTTGAACAAAGATATGAATTTTTCGCGATTTTTTGAATTTTAGTACGACTTAGATTTTGGGTGCAAACTTACGGTGGGCCGGAGCTGGTGCGAACTCTTGCAGACCATCTTGTAGAGCTTGCTTTGCTCTATCGAATGGTATCTTGGAGTCTTGCAAAGACTATGAGGTGTGTGACTTATTGCTGTTAGAACTTAAGTGTAACAAGACTTATGTAACAACCTAATATAATCAACTTTCGTTAACTGGAATTGTTTGACACGAAAATCATTTAAGGGAAAGGCTCGTACTCACAAGTGATGAAAGGACTATCAGATAACAAATTCAATATTGCTGTTAAAATAATTGACACGAGGTAAGAATAAAGGCTTTCCAAAAGCAATTTCAACATCGATAACAAAAAAATGTGTGCAATTTTATAAACAAAACGCACTTACAAGCCTTGTAGGGAAATTAGCAAAGAAAATGCTTTGCAATCATTGCAGATTTATGAACTAGTGTAGTTTAATCACTGCAGATTTTCGTTTGGAGCAATAATTCTATGACTGTCGCAATAGTTGCAGAGTACCGTCCGAATATGTACGGCGTTTTTTACCACGAGAAATGGCCCTAGTGCGGAATCTGCAACACGAGTGTGTTCTTCGAGTCTATCAGGTATTACCACCTATGTTGTTAGACTTCTACATTGCCTACACTCACATTATAGATAGTCAGCATCAGCCACTATGTGATATTCATCACAGAATATTGTGATGGCGGTGATCTCCTTCAGAAAATAAAGAAAATGAAAAGAGTCCCAGAAAATGAGGCCAAACTTATTTTTCGACAACTCATCGAGGCGCTTATTGTGAGCTGTTTTAGCATGTCAAGAAAAACTTTGTGTTCAACAAACACTTCACCCCTTTGTTCGAGATACTGCAACCTGCTTCCGAGCCTATAAAATGCAGAGGTATTTGAGCACATATGAGGACCGGATTCCAACAAATCATTGACTTCTCTCATCTAAGCTGTTGTTCACGCGACTGTACGATAAATAGAAAACCGCTTCAGGAGCTTGTATCAGCAGGTCATCCCGAACTCGCTTTTTCAAAAAAAAAAATCGCGCCGAGGTGCGATACGTTCATGACAGAGTCAAGTCTGCTCATCTCGCGCTGCTGTCATTGAATCTGTTGCGTAAAATCACACATACTTCCATTTCTAGGATAATTTCTCGCTCTAGAAGCAATCTGCAGTCGCAATCGGACAGCGGCTCTTATAGAGGGTGTAATAATGAATTGTACTGCCCCCCCCCCCCCCAATTTTGTTTGACACTGCTATGCGAGTTACTTCTAAGCAGATGTTTACAGTATTGATGTTTACAGTATTTGCAACGTTGCAATATCGTCCATCGTGATCTGAAGTGTGAAAATGTGCTGCTGGATCGAGTTGAAAATGTAAAGTTGGGAGACTTCGGTTTTGCTCGTTATCTGAGACCGAACGAAAAGGCGAACACATTTTGTGGAAGCAGAGCATACGTAGCACCAGAAATACTCAGAGCCATCGCTTACAGTGGACAAACAGTAAGTTCTCACAGTTATAGTTGACTAGCAAATTGATATGTGCAGTTGCATTCAACACACGCAGGAACTAGACATTTGTTTATAGTACAACACTCTCCGCACACAAAACTTACGCGAATCCATGAAAAACTGATAGCCTTCTTCAACGTTCAGGTGCAAGGTCATACAAGATCGCAATGGTCATACGTGATTAAATGCTTCCAAAAACCGAGAATTAGACACGCAAATTACTACCTGTCCACCGCGGACAAATGAACGGTGATAAACAATATGTTAATGTCTACCAAGGCAATCTTTTCTAATGCATGATCGCAGACTTCTTAACGAGAAGTCGCCTGAGATCATGTCAGATGAAACGCGAATCTTTAAGTACCCGGACAAGGTTGTGGCTTCGGAATTTGATTGCCATGCGGAAGCAGGCCTCCTCGCACACGCTACCGCGTAAGTGCGAGGCCATAACGCTTGGGCAGAAGCAAGATATACGGTGGGGAGCTGAGAAGCTTACACCCTGGGGCAAGCCCCTCCACTTGTGGATGTCCTCTTCCGCGGCATAGTGCGCCACAGTTCAATTTATATGGTCCCGCAGCGACTCTGACTACTACCTGCAACGACATGCAACAATATAGCAAAAGGTCAGTTGCCAGCGAAGGCGGGCTCAAAGTGGCGGTTTTCCTTTCCCTACCCGTTCCGCTCGTCCAAATTCACAAAGGAAGACCTTGGGAAACGCATGTTCTGGTCGTTTTGCGCTTTCTAACGTGCATTTTCTGATTGAGCTTTGGGGGTAACCCCAGGTATAGAATTGACCTCGGTTAATTCCCATATATACCTCCGAGGCGACCCGCAGCGAGCCCTTCTTGATGCTTCCCATCAGACTCATGAACAGTGGAACGTATCTACACACATAGTGCAGGAAATCACTTCCAAAGATACCTATGCAAAAATAAAATGCACGCAACCTCCATTAGTATCTCAAATTCAATGAATAATTGCAAATTCATACTGATGGATAAGCGGTGATATAAGTCGAGCAGAAAAAGAACGACAGCGTTAAAACGTTCCTCTTCGTAGACTTAGAACTAGAATGGTAAGAAAAATTCCAAAAACGTTGACATTTCCGTCAACAAATCCCTACCGACTTTTCGAAAGGCTTAATTCTAATTTGAGGCACTGTCTACACTTTACAAGATTAACCGAAAGGGACTCATATTTCGTACAAGAAGCATTCGAGGTAATACTCCCTCAAGATTTACTCCAATCTCGAATTCTAGAAAAAAAGAGAAAAAACTCAAGGCTTCAGGACTATGAGAACAAGTGAGACTTTGTCAACGGTTATCGCGGATTGCTTATATCTGAAATGGAGGGAATATAGTACAACAAAAGCAAGAAAATAAGAGAAAAGAGAGAAATTCCATCAGAAGCTAGCACAGGAGGTGCATTGAAGCCTGCGTTGCGGGTGCGTCGCGCAGGTATATATCTATGGGAAGCTGGGCGGGGTTCACACTATAAGTGAATTTGCTAAAATCGAGTTTTTGCCTGGACCCTGCCTTTAAACTGACTCGCAATCTGCATGTGGTGCAATCGCACACATCAGGTTGCAGACTGTCCAAATTGCTCAATGCAGTATTATCATGCGGGTGGAAGAAGGAACTATTTCAGACTCGCAAACTTCCGATTTCCCAAAGCCTAAAAAATATGATTGACTACTCTTAGGTCGATATATGGAGCGCCGGAGTTGTCCTTTATGTGATGGTTACGGGAGTCATGCCATATGATGACAGAAATCCACAAAAAATGGTAGAGAGACAACTAGGTCATAAAATAAGGTAATTCTCTAGATATGAGAAACATTTCCGTAATTTGTTGATATCTAGGTTCCCGAAAATAACACTCTCTGTCCACGTCAAGACTCTGATATACGAAATTCTTCATCCGTTTCCGCCATCTCGACCATCATACAGAGCTATTTGCGCCAGTGATTGGTTGAAGGATACTCCATATATATTCAAAGTGAGTTCTTTTCTGATATCAGCGCTTGTAGCCCAGAAGAAACTTTTAGGGTAGAGAATCTAGCACTCAGAGTCAGCAGGACCAGCCATCACAGTCAAACAAGTCAATTCGCTAAAATCATTGCTGTGCCACCACCAACTTAGCTTTCAGATATTGAGCAATATTGTCATACAATGTACGGTGTCTCTTGAATGAATTTCCATGGTTTTCACTTATTTTCCTGTGATCCCTTCCTTTGGCATTCATAAAAGAAAACTAGCATGCTCCCAAATAGCAATCTTTCAAATTTTGGCGAAACTATTTCCGCGCTTTCCATCAGCTGTGCATTCCCAAACAACTTTTCAAGTTTTTTGGACCTTCACGTTAAATAACTGCTGAATATTTTGTTCATATCTTCCAAATTTTGCCACGAACTTTAAGAAACAAAACACGAAAACAAAATCAACGTACTTGCTGACAGCTTGTCCATATTTGACCATGCCAAACAGAATGACACCGGTGTAGGCATAGAAAAGCACAAGCAGGAACATAGCCGTTATGATGAAGAAGGATCGGAACATGCCCATCACAACAGTTAACATTAGCATCTTCAGGGTTGAATTTCTGCCTAAACAAGAGGTGAACCAGAAATTTTTATTTTAAAGAGCAATTACTGAGCAAACTTCAATAATCAGTACCCGTTAGATGTTTGTTCAATTTTCAATTAAAGTTTCTCTCAAAAAATTTTTTTTTCTAATTGCCAAGCTACCGTATACTCGAAGAGGGTTTTCTCAGCTTGTCCTAAACGTTCCTTCCTTTTCAATTTTTACCCCAATAACTCCCGCTTTTCTTGATTGATTGAGCGTAAAAACCAATAAAAAGTGAGATTCGAGTTCTTAACCTGTTTCTGTTTCTCATTTTGCTCTGATAAATACAACAAGTGTACATGAAAATTCTAAATGACAAGTGCATATGCTTGATCAAGGCCACTTTGTAGAGCTTGATTTGTTCTATCCTTAACAAGCAAGAAAAGTGGAGTTTTTGATGTGAAAAAACAACAATTTATGGATAATCCATCAACCTGAGATAATGGATAAGATGTAATACAATTACTACTGGTATTGATATTTACGCTGATGCCAAAGCAGAGTTATAAGATTGTGCAAATGACTTTTTACTTAGGATCTTTCATTCAACTTAATTTTAAAATTTTTTTCGAAGAGTGGCTGTCGCCACGCCCCCTTTTTCTCAATTTCGAGTCACTGGGCACGCAAGAATTTGGAAAGACCTCAAAAATTTCGAAGGGCGTGGCTAACGCGACACACCTCCATCCGCAAAAGAATCTCTGTCCCCCTCCCCCCCCCCCCCCCCCAACAAACGGCAATCCTGGGACTGGGACCGCCACTAGTCAATGCCTATTCATAGGCCTTAATTGGCTATCTAATGTTGTAAGTCTATAGCTGATGCTCGCAAGTTTGAGGTTTCACTTTTTGATTATTCACTTTACTCTGTCGGAGAGTAGTGCTTTTGTACTTGGCTTTTGAAAAAAGAATAGTCATTCTGAAGAATCATTTGTTCCATAAGAATGCTTGAAACTCACTGGCAATGGTGAAGAAACGCAAAATGACGATAATGTAGCCGAATGTGTAGGTGAATCTTTTTAGCTTAGCCTCCGTCGCTGGTTTGTACGAGCTTGAAGGAAGTGCCACGAAGAAGTGCATGAATATCCAAAACAGACCAAAAAATGTAATTAGAAGATCAATTCGATTACGTCGGGACTGCCAGAAACCCGCAAATGTGAATGCGAGCACCTTCAGCACTATCTGAAAGGAACATTAAGGTTGAGGCCTGGATGCGCCAGAAAGTAGAAAATATGTACTTCGACTGCGAAGAGGATGTTGATCACTGCGCTGAGTATTGTCACCGAAAACAGTATCGTACTCCTTTCGCCTTCTTCTTCAACATTCCAGGGAACAATTAGGCATGCGGAATTGAGCAACACGAGAAATGCAAAAATCTGGAAAACATAGGGATAATACATATCGTGCTATAAGTGCTTATGTAGTACAAAGTTGGATTTGGATTCTTTTCAAAATTGCAATTTTCGTTTAATATAAGAAAAGCCTCTTGATAATTCTTGAGTCTTCCTGAAAACGATATGGCTTCCAGGGACGATGTGGACCACCGGTGATCCACATCGCCTCTGGAGCAAAGAGTGCATGGGCCATTGTTGGTCCACATCGTCGTTAATGGGCTAAATATTAGGCCGTTTTGCACGACCGTAATACAGGCAGCGTATTTCCATGCAGGGCCGTATACAAACACGCTTGCGGCATTGCTTAAGCAGTTTGTACCCTCTTCTGTTGAATTATACGTCTCTCAACCATACCGTTAGTTTTCATTATTATTTTGCGCCAGGGCTCGGCCATCTGGCACCGGATCAAGCTAATATCGTATTTAGGGCGAAAGCAAAAGAGATATCGTTTTTCCGGGGTCCGGGGCGGAGAAGAGCCGCAAGAATGCCACCGGCATGCTGTCCATCAAACAAACAAAGGTGTTTTTTTTCAGCCAAAACGCAATAGTATGACACCAAATTTGGTGTGTGCATGCGCGTTGTGGGACCCGAACTATGGCCCAAGAATTTATGAAAAATTGTTTGAATGAGAGCTGTGCTGAATTTTTTTCTGATTTAGATGGCACCGTGCCAGCTGGGTGCCAGCTGAGCTAGCACCTATATAATCATCTTATATATAAAGCTGAATGTCTGTTTGTCTGTCTGTCTGTCTGTCTGTCTGTCTGTATGTATGTATGTCTGTGTGTGTACGTATGTTCCGAATAGAAAATTCCATTTCTGAACCGATCCGGACCAAACTTGGCACACATACACTTCGGGCCCCTGCGGGTGTCATAGGCTACTTTTCGTCATCGATCGATATCGATTTTATCGATTTTTTGCAAAATTTGAGCTACGGGGCTGGGAGTTGGCACAGGGGGTAATCGAACATGCTGATTACGAATATAATAATTAGAGGGCCGGGCGGAGCCGAATAAGTCAACTAGTGTCTTATAATAAGCCGCTTATTTGTCGGTCTGTAAGTCTGTCTGTTACGAAATTATAGTGAGGAATGATTTACGGTACTAAACATCATGTTAGGTTCACATAGAGAGTATGATTCATTTTTAACTATGGCTCTGACGTTGCAGTCAACCGAACAATGATTTGAGAGACAAGCTCTCAGAGATGAGTTTACCACGGTTCATGATGGCCAGTGCGAACCTCTGCGAAGCAGAGGTGAAGCACTGAAAAATAATGAGGGGTCTTCAAAACGGGTCAAAGGGGACTTCGTACGAAATTTTCAAGATCAAACGGGACTTCGTTCTGAAATTCCGGTGAAAGCTCGTGCCGAGCCCTGTTTCGCGCTCTATCTTAACAAAATGTTTTGCTCTTAATTTTGCGCGATGTACATGATGTCCTTTAAGTGCAAAGAAATAAGTATCTAATTAGCCAAGTAAAGAACGGAAAAACATTTGGAAGTTATGATGCATATATTTCTCATAGAGGAAGAAGTACCTGACTAAATCGCCGGCTGAGCGATAGCTCATAGAAAAGCGTCCGTAGCCTCGCAGATTCTGATGGTTTTGGAGGAACATGCAGAGGTTGTGCCATTTTCAAGCGAGCTTTCAGATCGTGCCACCTTCTTTGATCAACAGTGAGAAGGGCGGTTCCCTAAACAAATGCAATTTACCCAGTAATTTTAGAAATTTTGTCACAAACCCTGTTTTCAGTGTAATTAGCAATAACAACGCCAACAAACAATGTCAGTCCTATCATACATCCTATGAAAACATATATATGAATGAATACTACCGCCCACTGAAAAACTATATAGTCAAGCGAGAAATTTCTGCGAGATTTTCTCTGCATTTTGAAAAATGTGAAGTGCTTACAGGTCCTTGTCTGCTATAAAGAATATCTCGAATTACATTCCATCCTTTGTAGGACAGAGTCTCGAATAAAGCTAACATAGCATTGCCAACGTGGTCAAAGTTGAAATTTCGCGGATTAGTCCTAAAAAGAAAATGGTTGGCTTGAGGGTGATATCCTGTACCATTAATTGGCTACTCACCACACCCTTGGCACAAGAATTTTTGGATGCATCTCTTCATCATTTTTTCCATAGACTTCTAAACGCGTAACGAAAATTTTCTGCCAAAAAATACCCGTACAATTTTCCTGCAAGAAAAAGAGAAAAAATAATTTAGGGAGTGTGAAAAGACTATTTAACAAACCCTTGACAAAACAGTTGGATCATTACAGGCGGCTAACTTTCCTCCAACAATTTGTACACCAAAGCTTGCAAATATGAACATAACGACAATCATTAAGATTGTTACCTGCAATGAAAAACATATTCTACGATTCTGACCTTATAAAGAAAGAAAAAGCACCAGTAAAATTTCTTTGAACCCGCGGAAGAATTCCAGTACAACTCTCCTGATATGGGGAACAAGAGTATAAATCCGAAGGGGCCTCATCGCTCGAAATATCATCAGTAGTTGGGCAAATGAGTTGATCTCAACATGATGGGGCATCCATATGAGAAAGGCGAGACTGGTCTTGAATAATCAAAAATCAAGAATCATTAACTGCTGGATACAAAAAAAAAACGCTTTTCAAAACTAGGGGAGCAAACGCTATTCAAATATTCAGCGAAATATTGCGTTTTTTCCCAAATTATTGGGCTATCAACTAAGTTTTTGAGCTTTCTCCATAACTTTTCTTTTGGTATACACAAACTCTGGCACTGCTGAGAGTATGATGTGTACTACAGATGCAAAAATTTGTTTCAAATTCTTGCAATGCGGGTAAAGTTACGGCAGATGTACCGTAAGAAGAAAAAAAATTTACGGATCGTGCCAGACCGTTGCAGTTCCACTTAATGGTCTACGGGAGTGCCTCGACGCGTTAATTACGAAAATTATGCCTATCGGGCCATCAAAGAGAGAAAAGTTAGGAAGGAAGTTGCAAAACTTAGTTAACAGCCTAATGAAACAATTTTCCAAAGTGGGAAAGATTTTGTCTGTTTATCTTGCTTTAGCGACGGATAAGTTTTCACTCACAAAATAAATGAACATAGTCATAACTCCTCCTACGTCGCTGATGACTGCCTTTGGAGTGAAGAACAGTCCATTAGCAATTATTTTGAGCAGCAGCTCAAATGTCATCGTTATAACAAATATGTAGTCTCCAATCTAAATGAAAAAAAAACAGGAAGGCGCTGTGCTTGAGATTAGCAACAAACGGAGATGGCTGCTCCTCGAGCTTACGTCTATTTGATAAAAAACCTACCTGTAAATAGAGATTGTTCATCACAAGATTTTCACCAGTAGTCGGCCATGGACTTTCAAAGAGCATAGATATGCAGGAAAAAACTGTTATGGTCACCATGCCCCAGTCCAAGTATGGCATGATTCCTATTAGTGCCCTGAAATCGGGGTGTTTTTTCATTTAAAAAAATTCAATTTTCACGTAGGTTATGGATCTTCCAGTGCTGCAATGTGCTCAATACGCAAAGGTCAAAGACAAAAATGAATTAAATTCCTCTTCTCATTGGCATTGGAGATATACACAAAAAAATCTTTGATTATCCAAGCAGCCTTACCTTATCTCCTTAAATCGTCGCTTTGTTTTCGAGCCTCCGTTGGTCCCTTCATAATCTGAGTCATATTTCGAATGAACGACCTGGAAAATAAGGCAGAAGATTGTGAGAGTTTGAACTTTACTTTGAACTTTCGTTTAACCACAACGCAGAAGATTTCTTGTCGTACTTGTACATTACTTACATACTTGTATATTTATGGAAGTTTTCAAGCAAAAGGAAGTGAAAAATTTTGTCATCAAATCACAGATGACGTTATCTGAGCTCAAAATGATAATGCTTACAAAATCTTGATTTTGTTGAAATACTGCTTTTGTGTAGCATAGTATGTTTTTTTTTCACTGACTGTGATGTGCCCTAAGACGGTGGTGAAACACCCTAACTCTCTTACAGCTTGTTCAATCGAAAACAAAAGCTTCCTGCCTTGCATTTGGTATTGATTTCCACACTAATTACAAGTGATTCTACGGTAGCCTACCGTAAATTGATTAATGCAAGATCATGCCAGAGTTTGATCGCAGAATTTTTTTCAAATGGCACACAACGGGCAATACATGCGGTCCTTACTGTGTTTTGATTTACAAAAGACCTTTAGAAGATTCTTATAGCATTTCTTTCTTCGTCTCCCCTTTCCCCTTTCCTTCCCATGTACACGTTCATGATTACTTAGGAAAATGAGAAATTTGATAGCCACCATGTAACATCGTCTCCCAAGGTGTGGGATAACGTTCTCAAGAAGTTGTACCTTTTTACAAAACTCTCGCAATTTCGAAGCTCTGCCAATCAGGAAGAGTGGACGATCAAAGAATGGATGATTCTCGCGCATGTCCTCTTCGATACGTGTTCTGAACAAGGGCAAGTAAAAACCGAATTTTCAAGTGAAAAATTATCCTCTAGGCAGGAGTAACCTGGTAATTTCCGCAAGATGTCGCTTCTGTTGAAGAGCTCGTATGTCGATCTCTCCTTGCTTCAATTCTTTTTTCGGTGCCGAATCAGATGGCCGGGAAAGGTCACCGTTTTCATTATAAAGCAGTTGTTTAGTGCGCATTGCCGTCTGTAGAAATTTACCGGTCATGGTCCTCGATTTGCTGAAACGATAATTGACGAAAAGCACAAAGCTCTCACTTTCTGTTGCTAGTGCGCACCCCATGCATCAAAATTTTTACAGCAAAGTAAGAGAGATAGCGAAACGTACGGCAAAGCGTCTTTCCTTGGGTGTAGGCTCCCAGAAGAACGAGAAAAGTGTGGTAAAAAGTTAAGGGAGTTCGTGACAGACTGACGAGTGCGATCCGATATTCTAAACGTGGACATGGATGGAAGTTAGTGAGTGAGCTACAAACTATGTAGTTTAGATCTGTATTGCTGGAGAACATGAACAATCGCGAAGCACAAGTCCGACAGACAGTACGGGTAGAAAGCAGCTCAAAATGACCAAATCTAGTCCTACTTGCTTGCATCTCCCATGGAAGTAGCAGAAATGCTGAGAGTTTCGGTTTGATAATTACTAAATAATTCATTTTTGCTAGGCTGAGTTGCTCAGTGTTTCAGATAGAAAAATGGGACACGGATTGAACTCACCATTTTCTTTCTGAATCTTTTGTTGTTTTTCATTTGCGTATTTTGTTTCCCCTGTTTCATGGAACTGACTATCATACTGTTCTGAATCATGTTTTCTCTTTACCGCTCCTTCTTACCTTATCCACATTTGAAAAAGTGATCTGCAAATTTTGCAGAGTGAGGAAAGTTTGTTCTAACAAGGAATGCTTGTTTAGTCAAAGTGGCCTTTTTTGATGGGGATGTACACCATATTGTAGAGCATAAAATGCTGATTCCAAATCTGCCTTCCGTATCTGCAGAACGTTTATGGACGAGAAGTTATGAGCGTTTTCTGGAGTCAAAAATTGAATGTGCAAATGTGGCAAAAATAACTTTTTCTAGCTCTTCAACGGAGCAATGATAATCACCAAAACACTTCACTTGAAAAATATTCTGAAATAAAAATTATACCACACTTGGTTACGTTATTTGAAGGCTAGTAAGATTCTAACAACTCATTTTATTCAAAATGCACATTCAATTTTTGGCTCAAAAAAGGCTCATAACTTCTCGTCCATAAACGCTCTGCAGATAAGGAAGACAGTTTTGGAATCAGCGTTTTATGCGCTTTAATATGGTATACATCTCATTTGGAAATGCCACTTCGACCAAACAAGCTTCCCTTGTAAGATAACGGACTGCCACTCCTAGCCATGTGCATTCATAGTGAAAGTGACTTCATGACATTTCCATACCAGCATTCTAGTAGCTCACATTAATTCAGCATAGTTACGTTTCTCCCCTTCGTTTGTCTCCAGTTCATGATAACTAATAAAGGATCAAAATCAGTAATGTACGATGGAAGCTAAGCTTTTTACACAGCAAAAGACACGTAATAGCGGCTACCACATATGTTAAGCATATGCAACAAAGGAAAATTCTCACGTCAGTGAAAATGGGTGTCTATTATTGTTTTATTACTCATTATTGCTCAATATCCCTGGACATATTCTAGGATAGTGGATGAGCAGGAAATCGCCTTCTGGTAATCAGCAATATACCGTTTTCGTTGATCAATCTTATTGCTGAGCAGTGGCATCCAAATGCCCTCTCCCCACCTCCCCCTCCCCCCCCCCCCCGCTCCTTCATCCCGCCGAGAATGGGTCGCGAAATTCTTGAAAGTTCCTTACATGGGTGAACTGTGCAAATAATGATTGTTTATATTGTAGATAATTAGAATAAATCTTAGAATATTCAATCAAATTATCCTTGAAAACTTCCTCTAAAGTTTCGGGGTTACGAGATTTTTACAGAGGTTTTGAAAAACATCCCAAACAATTTTCTTGAATTGCGCCATGCACCATAGTTCAAAAAATATTTTTGCCCCCCCCCCCCCTCCCCTCCACCCGGACGGAAACCCTGCGACCGTCATAGCTGCTGAGTGATCATAAGACATCAGGAGAACGATATACTGCTTGAATTCTTTTATCCGTCTATTTCTTGCTTTTCTTTTCAGCATTAGTCCATATGCATCGAAAAAACGACATTGATCTTATTACGAAGGTGTACCCAAATTGACTCACTCTAGAAGGTTTGCTATGCTTGTCTTCAGAGAGACACTACCAATGTGACGAAAATGAGGCTCATCTAGGTGGAAACGCTTCGTGTTGGACAACTGTAGCACAGTTTTCGGACGGTCCTCGTCTAAAAAATAAGACTTTGCCAATTACACGATACTCGATAATGAGAATATGACCGCACCTTGGTCGTACAGTTCTGTATCGACTCCTTCTAATGCAAATTGGTGGGCAAAACTATCACGAACTTTTGGCATGGGGAACTCGGAGTCTACCCTGACAAAGAAGCGAAGTTGAAATTTATTTGAAATTCTTTTTTGATTCAATTCCAGTGTTTGCCAAGGCTGCACCATAGACTACGAACAACTTTCCAGGAATTAGTTTATCATCACCTGTCGCGCATTATGACCCTTTTACTTTTCTTTGCATTTTCTTGATCAACAAAAGCCGAAAATCGTGATATCACAGAATAAAATATTGAAGTTATAATGAGTGATGGTGTAGTAAATGTAATAGGCAAGAAAACTGCTAAGCGTCACCTTATTTGCATCTAGTTTGTTTATCTTCAAGAAAAGTCAACTAGCATAGAATTCTGGAACATCACAAAATCACAAAACAGATGATACCTCCTCATTGCTGCCATTTGTGGTCGCGTTGGAAATTTTTCAAATACTCTTAATCGCCAAGGTAAGGTGGATCGCATGGATGTAGTCTGTAACTTCCAACTTTGACTCTTTGAAATCAATAATCTTGTAAAATCAACTGACGGCCTCTCTTGCCCTCAGCTGCTTGACTTTCTTCAGCTCTTCATCCATTTCCAGGTTGTCAAGGATGACTGCGACAAAGAGACTCAGGACAATCTAGAAAAAATTCTCTTCAACACCATATTATCGTAAAAAATTGACGGAATAGGATTCTGTAGTTGCAGAAAAGATTCTGATTTGTTTTACAATTGTAAATAGATTTCTTGCGTTATACGCCCGTTTTTATGAGTAAACAAATGTTTTATTCAAAGTCTCATTTTGCATTAGAGCATGGAAACATACTTACCAAAGTAACAAAAAGATGGTACGCAACAAAATAGACTGCTACGAAAGGCACAAGCTTATCATCAGTGGCCCGTAACACCTCCACCACAAAATCCGTCCATCCTTCTTGAGTAATGATTTGGAACATTGACATGAATGCCTAACAGAAAAATATCAGGATAATATTATAAGAAAGTTGTGGTACTACCTGAGGGAATGTATGAAAATACTCAAGGTTTGGAACAGCATAGAAGAGCTGCAAGGAGATGGCAGAGGCAATGATGACGAATGTTATGGTGAAAATTACAAGACCACCAAGTTTCTTGCCGGGACTAAAGATCTAAAACAGTAAAACTTGGTGCATATATGTAGCTATGAAAAAAATTCCATAAAAAGCAAAATAAAGACTTGCGCGAAATCAGCAAATTTGGAGATTCAAAGGGTCAAAATGGCAAGGAAAAATTTTAAAAAAACTGATTTTATGAATTTAGAAAACCATGTGGTCTCATTTTCGAATCTTCATGTGGTTTTTTAGTAGTTGGGAATGACACCAGCTTGGAATTTTCCCATTCCTTTTTTTTGTTCTTGTTCCATGATCCATCTGTGTGATAAGTTACACATGAATGGGATTTACCTTCCACACAAAGTCCTCCAGTATTGGAGACGCCTTTATTAGTCGAAGAAGGCGAAAAGCTTGAAAATAGGTGAAATAGTTCCTATCGTAGAAATACTTGATGGCATTCAGCGAGCTGCCAATGCACAAGATCAATTCAAATTTGAAAATTCCTCTCCGCAGAAAATTTCTGAACCCGTAGCAGATGATCTTGATCAAGCATTCCAGGTTGAAAAGCAGGGTGAATCCAACCTGAAATGGACTGATGATAGATTGTGAAGTGGTAGTCAACCACATTACCTCAATAAAATAGTAGTATTTCTTCCTGATCTTGTCACTTTTATCATGTCGGTAGACAAACGAGGCGTTGATAATGGCGTTCGACAGTACGAAAACGATGACAAAACATTGGAATCCCATCGTCCGCAAAAACTGCAAATAGTGATGCTCAAATCCATATACTGAGGTTTGAACAAAGAGTGGGTGTTTGAGTCAGAACTATAGCATATGGAATTTGTGCCCTATGTACTCCGAATTTCAAACTAGGAGTGCGTGAAAATTAGTCTGATATCTTGATGTTTACACCAAAACTCTGTTATCTTCGAAAAATGGAATTTTGCGACCATGACAAAAATACACTGTTTTTCATCGGTGCGACGTTCAAAAGCAGGCATTCTCCTAAAATGGTTCTGAAAAAAGCGTAATGTCTTCCTAGATGCGATAGGTAGAGAAATTACTCTGACCCCCTTCACTTTAGGGCCGGCATCTGGTTGACCCCTTTCACCTGAGGTTGAGACTAGAATCAAGGCATAACGGCATAATCAAACAGCTGTTACAACGGCATTTTGTGTTCGGAAAGGGAAGCCAGCTCTCTTCTCCTCAGACATCACGAATACAAGAGAGTATCGAAGTAGCAGCGTTTTGTTGAAAAAAGGCATGCTTGAGACCTTCAGCGCACTCAGTGGCGTTAGTAACGAAACATAATCAAAAATCAAAAGGATGACTGAATCTTTGAATAATTAACATTGTATCAATGAGTACACACTGTCGCAGAAAGAGTTGAGCATGAGTAGAAAATCTGGACTAGCCAGTGATGGATGCATGTTTACTGACAAGAATCCTACTATATCTCCTTTCACTAGAGAGAATAATTACAAATAAAAGGGCATTCAGATTACTCGTTTCTCAAGCTTTCGAATCATATATAAACTTCGAAAAAAACTTCTTGGTCTGAAAAAATAATTACTCAGAATTAACTGATATTATAGCTGGGTAAAATTGCTCCTATCACGCTTCACAGAGAAGCTAGGAAAAAAAAGACGGTCTACGTCGATTCCTCGTGTTCTTAGCTATCGAATGGTATATAAGATGTTGGTGCACAAAGCTCTCCCAGTCCAAAAAAGTCTTGCTCCGGCAACCCATAGAAAGCCGGAGCAGGGTGGAACAAGTTAGTATTGAATATCTCCACCTCATTTTTGAAAAGCCACAAATTTTTTCACCCAACAACTTGTATACCGTTAGAAAGCCCACGAAAAATGGATTCGTCCTAGACCGTCTCTTTTTCTCTAGCTCCCCTCTACCTGAAGATACATGGCATTTTAGCTAAAAACATGTGTGTTTTTGTCAAGAAATTCCTGCGTGAAGAATGAGTGAAGGTGCCTGATTTTCTAACAGTAGCATAGAGCAAGACCTTGCCAGTAAACGTAGACCGTCTCTTTTTTTCTAGCTCCCCTCTTTCTCTCAGAAGTGGAGCGCAAAGTGATTGCATAAAATTAATGGATGCTGAAGCTAGATCTGATTTCTTATATGTATATTCACAAGAGAGCTGGAAAAAAAGAGACGGTCTACGTCGATTCTATATGTCTCAAGCTTTCGTATAGTATGCCGACTTATGAAACACAAGGCTTTCCTAAGTCAAAAAAGTCTCTATTAGATGACCTTCAATGACCTGAGCATTAAGAAAATTTTCATTTACACCTCTATAGCGCTTATTTTCCTTCTTTTCACTCCCGCTACTGTTAGGCATGCAAGCTGCGTCAGCATTCATCTTAAGACTCAGTTACCCTCTTCACTTTTCTAGATCGAAAGTAGCCAAAACCCCCTTCACCTGGAGAGGAACCTGCTCCCCCTATCGCACCTATGATGTGTTGTGTTGGTCATCTCCGTCAGGACACGGTAGATATACGGTAGAAATCGACTGCCAAAGAACTTTGCAACGATGCTTATTTGACTACCGTTTTCCACCTTGTCAGTCATGTTTGCGACTTGAGAGATTACGATAGCACACAACATATCGTGCATCCCCCTATTCCCAAATGAATAATCAACGTGGCTACCTTCCGATCGTGAAAACGTTAACCCCAGTAAATTCAAAGCGTTTATTCGAAACTGACATGTTAAAAAACGATCGAAAGACAGCAATTTGATGGTTGATATGGGAACATCTGGGGGAAGCACCATATGAATTTGTTGTTTTATGATAAGCGAACATGATTTCCAGTTCTCAAATTACAAGAGGAAGCTACACAGATGAGCTTAATATTCCGTTTTCTTCCAGAAATTAGAGGACGTGGCAGAGTTTTAGTAATATTTTCAAGGGTAATAACCCTTTTTTCAAAAAAAAAATTTTCTGCAGCATACGGTCAACCTTGAATCATGAAAGATGCCTTGAATTTTTCTGATCGCTTGATTATTTGGCTACATGACAAATTCGTAACGAAATTAAATTCTTATTTTGAGCCAAAATAAACTTCCTTTGAGCAAGCGATAGACTCTTTTACTAGACGTAACTCAAGGAGAATAAGTTATGCCCTATAATTTTCTTTTTCAACGACAAAATCGTTGAATTTTGAAAATGTTTCCTAGAAATGAGCCAAATCACGATAGTCAAGAATTAAGAAAAACGGATAAGACCCTCTAAGAAGACTTGAATCTAGTTAATGCTAGTTATACGCAACTAAACTGTATTTTTGCGCTAAGATATGTGAAGTTTGTAAGCTAAAATTTGCAAAAAAAACTTAATATTCTACCTTTTGCAGCTTCAGTTTCCTGCCCTCGACGCTCACATCGGCATCGAGACGTATTAGACGCCATCCGTCCTCGTTTTTTTCGAGCTTCTAAAGTCACTCATCTATTTCATTTGATGTCAAGCAAGATAACGCGAGACGATGCTCTGATGTCACCTGGCGGAACTCTTCGTCAAGCGTCACATCTTTCTTCTGCCACATTTCACTGAACTGCACACGAATTTCGGCGAACGTTTCCGTTATTACAGCAATGAAGACGTTCTGAACATATCAAGAGGGTCGTTTGACTTAACAATGGCTCCTTTTTTTTCAGAAAAATGGCGATTCCAAAAATAGCCGAATTTTTACATGGATCATACCTTAACCAGCCAAGCCAGGAAAAAGATGAGCGTCAGAAAGTAGATGAAGGCCAAATGTGATGGCAAGGAATCCATACAGTCGTAGAGAACGTAAACCCATCCTTCTTCAGATGCTGCTAGGTATACTGTAAAAACGCTGGCTCCTGAAATATAATACGTTTATAAATTCGAAAAATTAAATGTAGACATAAGTTAAAATGAGTTTGAAATACTATGAATAATAAAGTAGAAAAATAAACAAAACATTGAAGACAAAAAATTGTGAATCGAGTCATGGCATACAAAGAGTGGACGCCGCTACGTCCGGACTAGACACTTCTCGTATATAGAGGCAGCAGACGACGAGAGTGATTAGAGTACACTTGATTAGAAAAACGCAGAAAGCGTGGGCGCCCTCCTCTGCGTGCGCTGGCTCACCTATACACGGAAATGGGGTAAAAATGTATGTTTACCGAAATCATTGAACATTCCATAAAATCCTTCGGATTTTGCGTTCAAATTGAGCCGCATACAGACCTGAAACAACGGACTTTTCGGACTAAATCTGTAAATTCTATGACCTACCATTTCTCCAGGGCACTCATACCCTCCACCTCCTTTTTGGGAACACATCGTGTCAGGTATCGCCAAATCGGCTATGGTAACATTATTGGGGTCTGTGCCTAAAAACAATGTCATAAAAGTTGAATTCACCTTTTGAAGGATGTAAGGAATAGAAAAAACAAAAATTAGAGATTTCGGAACTTACTGGGTACAACACAGTGATAATCCATTCTACCAAACAATTGGATCCCTACAATGGCATATAATGCCATGAAAAACACAAAAAACACGGTGACATTTTGCACTTGCTGACTTGACCTCCTGGAATAAGATTTCTATCTTAGAAACAACTATTTGGAAACATTAACGCACTTCAGCAACTGCTCGATTCTCGCCTTTGGCAGCTTAAACTTAATGGCGAGCCTAATCAGTCGGATGATTATGAACGGTCGAACTGATCTAATGACGCCAAACCAGTCCTAAATGAACAAGTAGTCTGGAAAAAAGACAGGAAAGCATTACACTATTATGCACCTCATATGGGAAAGAAGTCATTGGAAAGTGAATCAGCAGTAACTGGTAGAAATGCAATATCCATGACATCCAATGTGATGCGACCATAAACATATCGAATTGTGCCCACCGGTTGTGTAGGTATGAGGAGTTAGCCTAAATATGTCGAAAGATTTCAAAGTTAACATAGTGACTACTTTGAACTAGAACGTAACGGACCAGTTGTCAGGAGGGTCATACCAAACGATTTATAACAAATCCCCTTAACCGGTGCAATACGGTAGAACAGTTATTACAAGATGATAATATAAAATGTTGACAAGAAATTTCACGGAGCTGCCGCTTGACCATTTGTGAGAATTTCTAGTCTGATGGAATTTCGAAGAGGCTTTGTAAACAAACCGACCTCAACCTCAAGAACTGGCCGTAAAGGATTAAGGTCTAGGCTTGAATTCAAGAATCGGATTTCTCGGTCACGAATGAGTCATATGAATTGACGCTTGAGCAATGGTTTAGCTTAGGTTTCATAATCAATCCACATGAGAAGTTCAAATCCCGGATTCAGCTAGACACTGATTTCATTCTGACACTTGACTTTTTTTTTAATCATGGTAAACTTCGGAAGCACACGTTTCACTGAATAATAACTTTTGCTTCCGCTGTTCCACGTCATAGATGATGTCTTGAGCTATAGACAAGTACTTCAGTTCAACAAAACGATTTAGGAAATCACACGAACTAATTTATTGAGGTCGTTTTTACCCTCAGTACCGCCCAAGAATTTTTAGAAAAGTGCGCACTACGGTTCTTCGTGATTGTTAGAACTTTACCTGAAGTGAGTTCCAGAACGATGAATATATCATCAGAATGGTGTATAATGTGATGCCCTTCATTCATTTGTAACACATTGTGCAAGAATCTTCTCTGTGTGGAATTGACTTGGTAATAAATCAAATGATTTTTGTTGCAGCACGTTGGTTTTGCTAGCATTTGTGGCTACATTTGGTATCTTTTCCTAGCTCCCTCCGACAATGCGTCCATTTAGAGCATTCGCAAATTTGAGAAGATCAATGCCGTTGAGCTGACGAAACGTAATTGTTGGCAGCTTTGGATTCGATGTCACACCCTTGAGATGGGTGCATCCCAGCAGCGCTCGGCAAATAAACGCCTCGTCAAGCAACACTTGCTCTTCGCAGCTCGTTTCTCTTGTCTTGGTAAATGGCATTGGAGGACTTGTCAATGGGTTTCGTGCATCACCAGAACAGCAGAAAAACTTTTATATGCTCTTGATGGGGCTCGGTGACAAAAATGAATGGAGCTTGCAGATAGTAGTGGAATGACTTTGTTAAAAAAGCTATATTCAACTTCTCTTAAGCGAGAGTTTTCGGCTGGATGTCAACTTTTATAAATAACATGTTAACAAGGGAGGAACGGAAGATTAAAGAAGAAAATGAAACAGAAACAAAATAAAAAAGAAATAAATCAAATATTATAAGATGTGTTAGTGATCTAGCCACACCAAAAATAAAAAAGGCAACAAAAATCGTTGTTTATTACACCCAGCTCATAAAAAACATTGAAAAATTTCGACGAAAGAGGGAGGTTGTGTAAGTTTTGCTGAGTTCAAGAATTCACCCAGCAGCAAAATGAAGGATCAGAAAGGTCGCTAGAGATGACTGTTTTAGTGAGACATACTTCTTGAAAAATTTGGCTGTTGTATAAGAACGGCACAAAATTATTATACCATTTGTCTATCATCAGTTCAAGATACACAGACATACAGAGAAATTTGCTGGTTTCCAATAATACGACTTTTTTTCTTGCGCAGTGCTGAGAAAACATTCTGGGAAGGGGATTTTTCCTCATAGCATATGCTCGAATTTATCTAGTCATTGAAAATTTTTAATAGAGGTGGCAAAAATAAATTTTTGCGAGAAGTCGTACGCACATTTGAGTCAAAAACGATCAAGAGCAGATTATTCAAGAGCTAAAAAAAATCGAGATAACGCGATGCAAGTAAAACTTCGGATAACGTTATGCAGTGGTTAATGACAATAAATGTTGATTACCAAAAAGAAGATGAGACTGATTCCTGATGAAGGCAAGGAAGCAATTTCAAGCAGACTGAATGAAATAAGGGGAGGGAAATTAGAAGAGCATGTAGATTTCTATGCAACATCATTTTACGATGCGGATATTATCAAAAATGATCAAGGATAGAGGTAACAACAACACATAAGAATGAAAACACAAGTCTCTATCTAAAAAATGGGTCACCCGTATTTAACGTTTTGTGGAAATTTTACAGACAATTTATGTTTGAAAATGTAGTATAATTGAGAAAGTATAAGTCAAGGAATAATCGGATAGTCAGCTTCGTTTGGGCAAAAATTATTTTTTCGATGGCGAGATTGCGCAGGATTTTGAGACTTTTCACTCTTTCAGTTAGAACAAGTCTGAATCAAATATTAAGATTATCTTCCCATAGAAAATCTTAGGTAAGTAACAGCTACTTAGATTCTTATAGAGTTCTGAGTATAGTCAAACTGAACTTATTTATTGGAAAACCTAATAGAATGGAAAACGAAATGATTATGGAATGGGTTATCATTTTATTTTTTGGCATAGTTTCTAGTTCAAAACTTCCTCGCAAACATGCGAAATTTTTTTGATCTCTAACGTTAACAGTACTTTGCAAAAACATCGTTTGCACTAAGAAATAGACAAATGGAAAAGATATAGAATACATATAAGTGATGCTGACTTACCGGGTACAATCCTTCGTAGTGCAGTCGTATCACCACCTCGGAAGTGAGTATCAAAATTGAGATGAAATCCAAGAATAGCACTATATAGGTGAGTGGCCACCATAGTCCGAGTGTTTTCGGTGTGTGCAGGCAGACGGTGACTAGCGAAATACAACAAGCGATCTTCAAAGCGAACTCAAGTCGTTCGCTCTCGACGTAATCTGGAACACCTTTCATCAGAAGTGAAGAGGGGACAAAACGGAGCATGTTCACTCGTAAAATCGTCGCTACTCAAAAGTACAAACTTCGCGATTGCGCCTACGGGCGAAAATTCGAGGTTCCGAGAATCTTTGAACAAGCTAATGATTCGTGAGAACTTTTGATTGCACTAGGCGGGGACGGTCGTAATAAAGAAAAAATGACAAAGCTGGTGCGACGACATGGAGAAATTGGATAGTTCGGCTATCTCACGACTGCAGAAGAAAATCACAATGCTCAGTTAGAGTGCAGTTGCACGATATTATGAATTTTCGCTGGCCAATGAGGTCTCGGTTTATAAAATATTTTTTCACTTTTTGGGGGTTTATTGTTCATTTATGCTTCTAGGTGTCTTTTCGTCGTTTTCCGCTGTTTCTTTTTTTTTGCAGAAATATTCGCGCCAAATCTGCTTCTGAGGGTACCTTTGTCGACCGGAAAATGATTTTTTTTCGGAAATGTTGTATTTTCACGTACGCTAAATTTTAGCCTACTTAGATTTGTAGCAATTTCTAGCATATGGAAGTCGCTCACGTATAATCTTCCAGATGTGCCCCTATTGGATACTTCCATTAATCTCTTCGCAAACTCAGATGTTAATTTTAACAGATGTACAAAAACTTGTACCCATGCAAATTTAAGTACATAATAAGACCTTCCAGATGTTTTTTCCCCGTATGTCCCTTCCATTTGTTGGATTAGTTTTGTCAAGCCACGAAGTCTCACATGCTGAGAAGACATTGAAACACATCTGCTTGCAAAAATACTTATGACACATGCGTGTGTTCTCAAATATTCCATATGCCTGGCGGAAAAATGAGCTGAAAGCTAGATTTGCAAAGCTATCTTTGCAGAGAACACTTGCTTAGAGAGAAGCTCTTGTTGCGTTTCTGTATTTTGCAAGCAGTCACTTTCTATAATGCGAAATCTACTTCCAGATGGGGTAGTATAGCAGATTTGCCAACCGTCGCTAAGCAGTGGGAAGTTGTTTGGTTGACGGGACCTATTTTGAAAAGCTTCTATTTCTGCAATCATGATTAATCGTCAAAATTATATTTCAAAAATTATCAGATGCCCAAAAATGCTTCATGTCGTGTGACGGAGAACTCCTGAATTTATTTTCGAGTTCAAACTTCAACTACTCATAGGCTTGCTACCAGACCCTAAGATCTCACAACAGGTGATGAAAATTCTAAAATCAAGTACTAATATACCCGTATATCGAGAAGCTTACTTTTGGGATTGTGTATACTATACCTTTTGGTGATTGCACAGAATTTATCTTGGTAATGAGATAAATATAAGCTTTACAGAGCGGAATGAAAAATGTAACCTATGCTCAATGTCGTTCGTTTTCTGAAACTTAGTTGATGAACTTGGTATCTTGAGGAATCTTAACAAAAGACCTTTTAGAGCCTTTTTCTGTTCATCAGTACAGCTTGAGAAGTATAGCACAGAAAACTGAAAAGCATGAGCAGCTTTAAAGAAGCAAGACGGAACTTGCAGATTATGAACAAGAGGATATTCCATCACTCTTGTTGCAAAACTTACTCAAGCTGAAAATTATGTTATTATATTGTTACGTATGTCTTGCATCAAAAAAAAATTTTTAGGTCTTGCACCAAAATTTTTTTCCAAAGTACATTGTTTATTTTGAGTGAAATGTGGTCGCAGACGTAAAATTTTCACTGTTCATTTTCTATCAAAATAAAAGATTTTTTCAGTAGCACCTGGGTAAGATCATGAATTTATCAAATTCATGGTGCAAAAGACTTATGTATCGACCTAATAATACTGCTTTCAATGTTAGCTCATTGCCTACAAGGGCGAGACGTTTCTAGAACTGCACTGATGAGCGGAGGAAAAGGCTTTGAAGCTCCGTCACAAATTGTGTTAGATGTGCCAAGATCTTGCAAAAAGTGCTGTCTGAGAGGATATCTCATTGTCAGCTCTTAGCACTAGGTTTCTCATTGAGTCTTGCATATGTCATTCCCAATGAAATTTTCTTTATTTCGAATGCTCTAGAAAGCTCTAGAAATTCACATGTGATATAATTGGGTGTATGAGGCAATAGGATGTCACTGTCAAGAACGAATACATATAGGAGGCAGTGGCGGGGGGGGGGGGGGGAAGGCCGAAAATGGGTTGCGAAATTTTCGGAAGTCACTTACATGAGTTATAAAAAATGTGCAAGTGATTCGTTTATACTTGTGAATGATTGCAATAATTTTATAATTTTTCAAAAAATTCAATTCAGCCTTGTAAAATTTTTTTGTCTCCCCCCCCCCCCCCCCAGCAGAAATCCTGGTTGCGCCACTGATAGGAGGGCAACTGACAAAAACTGGTAATCTCGAAGAGAGCGTTAAGGTGGTAAAGTTAAATTCATGAATTCGTGGCCGTCAATAGAACCAAAAAAGTTTCTGAATTCAAAAAAGGGTTAGTGCTATCTGAAGACATCAAATCTCCCTAATTCTCTTGAACCCCAGCTCTAAAATCTTTTCGTGATTAGTGCTCGTCATGAGCTTTTAGTGGGATGTCGTTGGCCCTAACGACTCATTTCATGTCGTGCCAAAGGGCATGGATTCCATTATTTTAGCGAATCAAAGCCATTATGTTGGTGTAAACAATAAGACGAGTGCACATCAAGCTCTTGAGATTGGACATAACTGGAAAGGTGAAAAGAAAGATGGAAAGGACATTAGTAAAATTTTCCCACCACAAATATTAGTCGGGTTTCTTCAATTCAAAGAAAATCATCTCAATATTGCTACATATACACCAGCGCAGCACTCAAACATTCCCGTTGTACAATATTCGTAAGAAATTGGAAAAATCAAAAAAGAACCAAAAATCTAGGAGTTGCAATGCATCAAAGTTCGAGTAAAGAAACCCAACAATTTGTTGCATTCAAACGATAAAAAAGAGCTGGGAAGAAAGCTTGGTACTCCTTTGCAAGTAGTTTCTTGTTTGAAAGAGATGAATCAAAAAACTCTAGTTTTTTTGCGAAACATTACTTTTACTTGCTTCAATGCACCGATATTGGTGAAATTGTTCAAATTTATCATAAATAGCAATTTCTCCCGCTCATATTTTATGCCAGTTTTTTCTTCTGCTAAAATGGCAATTAAGGTACTCTTCTGGTCAGTGAGAGATCCCATCTGCTTGCTTTTTACCTTCTTCAATCTTGTGTAAGTGAAAAATATCTGCCAGAATTTTGCACTTCAGCTGCTTTTTCATTCAGTTTGTCTGACTCCTGACCAGGGTTGAGCAAGAGGTCAGGCACAAGTCTTTCCAAAACGACCCCCCCCCCCAGTGAAAGCCCCTAAACGACCCCTCTGCTTCACCTCCAGGACCTCAGGCTGTGATAATTCGAAGAGATCAGCCGTTTTTGGGAGGTTCTTGTTTTTTGGAGGTCTGTAGGTCGACTTTCTGCGATTGCACAGCACACGCAACTTGACGGCAAGTTTTGGATTTTGGATAGCCCTACTTTTAGAGCTATAATTCCCACAGGGGTGTATTGTTTGGCTCCATATTTGCAGTATTGCAAGAAGAGGCTTTGAGTTTAGCAGAAATGGAGCGATTTTTAGATTTTGAAAACAAGTTAATCGGGTCAGGCGCAACCCCTCAAAAGCTCAGGCGGCTTGACCTTTTGTGGGGTTGCGCCTGACCCGATTAACTTTATAATTGAAGAAGCTTTTTTATTCAAGTTTTATGTGAATCGCTAGCACAACCCTCGAAGATTCCACAGTAAGTGTTTGGACTTGATTCGACTTGTTTCGGCCTTGTGGTAATCCGTGGAGTTGAAGCAGTCATGGCGAAAAACGCGCCGGTCGGAATTTTGGCGTTATTTCTTACTCCACTATTTGCAAGCGATACAAAGCGCGATTTTTAGCCTAGACTAGTAGGGAACAATGCTTTGTTACGAGTACAAAAAAATTGACTTTTCTCACTTTTGAAAACAAGTTAATCATGTTTGAAAATCACGCTTTTTAGTCGTTGAGAAACACTAGATAATGCAGTAAATAATGGTTTGTAGGGCTCATAGAGGTAATTTGACGTGCTCGGAAGTGATACCCATTTCACACAGCAAGCTTCCTTGATGAATTTATAATATGTCAAGGTAGAAGATGAACATTTTTTTGGCCGAAACTTCGGCCAAAAAGACAGTGGACAGGCAAAATGGACCCCTGTCAGATTTTGGTAGTTTCGGGTAGTGGACCCCCCAAGTACACCGTAGCCCCAACCCCAACTTCCAATTGATGCGCTAAGTCCTGAAAAAAGCGCTTCAAACTTCCACCAATAACGCCCACTCAATGCAAGTGGGCGGGGCTGGTGGAGTTTTGAAGCGCTTTTTTCAGGACTTAGCGCATGAATTGGAATGTGGGGTTGGGGCTACGGTGTACTTGGGGGGTCCACTACCCGAAACTACCAAAATTTGACAGGAGTCCATTTTGCCTGTCCGCTGCCTTTAAGACCGTTCATTCCTTCAGTACTGGTGAGGTCGCGATATCCACTAAACTAGCGCTTTTCTTCTTCACCTTAATCGTAGTATCTCCTCAATCGAACGAATTCGATTCCTAATCACGACCCCCCCCCTCTGTCTTACCCCAGTACGACCCCCCAGGTCGGGCGCGCCTGACCCCACGCTCAACCCTGCTCCTGACCAAAGTTTTTCAGAACTTTATAGACAGATTTTCAATAGTTGGTCCCTGAGATTTTTTCTTGGAACTACCAACTACGTAATGACATTTCTAGGAGAACAGTTTGCGAATTTGTTAATTGTTAATTTGATAATTTTTGCTTACATGGTTATTGAACACGGTAGTTGTTTGTAACAAAATAAAACTTGGATCTGAGCCCTACACTTGTATGTTTTCCAATTTGCTGCTCAAAAATCAAATTGGGATTCCACTTCTGGCTAATGGCACGCAGCGAAGCAAAAATGGATGAGAAATTCAAGTAATTGGCTTTAATTGTCATGCATCTCCCATTTATATGCCGTTTTATTCGGATGGAATCGCTAGAATAACGCATAATTTGGATTCCCTTGATAGATGCCAGTATTTTTGGATGCATATCGATGGAAAATATGTTAATTAGGTCTTTTATCATTTCAGATTCATTTTCAGCTTTAGCTATAGACCAGCGTTATATAGAGTTCGAACGAAAGTTCTGTCTCTTCAGTTCAAAAGTTCATACTTCTCAATTTTCAGCGGATTTGACTGAATTTAATCTTGGAAGAAAAAGTTAATCGCTTTGAAATGGCATGCAGCCCACTTCTAAATAAGCACATATCGCGTGATTATAAGTCAGATTTCAGAATAGTCAGAATATCATTGCTCCGCTTTTTCAAACTGAGCAAAATCTGTGCTTTACGAAAAGTTAAATTTTGCGCAAAATGCCGAAAAAATCAAATTTGCGTCCTATGCTGTCTGATATAGATCATTTTAAAAAAGACCAAATACATTCACCGCTGAGAAATCGAAAAGCAATGTTTTTGAAAATGGTGCGGTAGGACTTTTATTCCAAAACAATACATCGCATTTTGCCGTAAAACACTCGGATTTTAAAATTTTTGAGAAATGTTGAGCGATAGATTATAGTGAATTTGAGCTGAACTCACCAGGTTTGTTAAGTTTCTTCTGTTGCGATGTTAGGAGATCAGACAAAGCTACCAAGCTATCTCGTCCAGAAAATGGAGTTACTCCTAGACGTCCTGAGGAGTTCTTCCTCGTCAGCATCGCTGACGATAACACTGCCGCCTTCGCCACTGAAATTTAAAAATTAACAACCATCAGGAAAAATAAATCGGAGATTAAAACAAGATGGGGAATTTTCACTGTGAGCAGGTTTTTCTCCAGTTCCGTCAAGTGCGCCCAATAAGCGGGAGTAATTTACGACCATTTATGACCTTGTTTTCTTGTT
Organism: Cylicocyclus nassatus; assembly: GCA_958299035.1. Classification (NCBI taxonomy): domain Eukaryota; kingdom Metazoa; phylum Nematoda; class Chromadorea; order Rhabditida; family Strongylidae; genus Cylicocyclus; species Cylicocyclus nassatus. The sequence continues at coordinate 32,023,587 of CATQJL010000305.1, forward strand.
CCTCGTTCCGCAAAAAAGGCGAAGGCTTCACGTTTTTTTGTTTTTGCTTTCAAGGCTGACTGGATCAGATTTGAACAAAAGTATGAATGTGACTGCAAAGGAAGTTGCGAAAAACTCTATTAACGTAGAAATAAAAGCGGAAGAAGGAATAAAAATAGCTGAAAAATTAATGGTCATACTAGTGAGCATACTCTTGGGCAGACGAATAAGCCAGTATTATAATAATTATTTTAGTAAGATTATCTCTTAATGTAGTAAAATTCACATTTTTTAGCGACAAAGAAACAAGAATATAAATGATTATATTATAGATCAAAACCTAACAATTCTCTTGCGCATATTTGTCAACATAATCTTTTTTGTACATCTTATCATGATCAAGGACAATAGCAAGGGGTTTTCAAAATGTATTTGGTTTTTCCAAAACGTAAAGAATGTTTGATAATTGTTTGGATAAAGATATCAAAGAAAATATTTGCATAACCTAGTGTAAATTTGGAATTTATGAAAATAGATGTATGAGATATCATCCATTCTATAGCTGTGAGACGCGAGACCAAATTGCACGCATTGTCTATACAAGTCTAATCGTGTACTTTGCAGGTTTACGCTTGTTATTTATTTCGTCCAGGTTTATTCACTCTTTGGAAACAGGGAAGAACAAACTCAAACTTGTTAAGACAATGTTCGCAACGCGGTCTCGCGTCTCCTAGTCATAGAATAGGATGATACATGTGCAGATACATGTACTAGTAAGATGTATGTAAGTACATGTAGGATTTAGTTCAGAGCTAATTAATCATTCTAAGAAGATGTGCGTATACTAGTGCACTATAGTAAATGTACATATGCGTACTTGTTGGGTTTCAGTTCAGAACTAATTCATTCCACAAAAGGGATGGAGAGACATGCACTTGAACATCCAACGATACATAGCATAGAATTAAATTCAACTTTGCGCTAAGCTTGACAGAAAAAGTGCACAATATGTTTTGATGTCAAAAAGCGACAACTTGTGCTCACAGAAAGTGGGTAAAGGGTCAAGAGAGTAGAAAGAATGAGTTAGAGAAAATATATGACACTTTTTTTCTGAGACCATCATTAAAGGGTTATTCTCGATTTCCTAGAATAGAAAGGTCATCGCCGTGAAATATGACACCTTCTATTCCTAGATTGAGAAGCTCTTCGTTGTTGAATGGAGAGCACAGATTTCAGGAAGACGTTTCAAAAAGCTTGAATCCCAGCTAATGGAAAAGTCTGGTGTTATGTAAAGCAAATGATGTAAGTGAACTTTTTGAAAAAGGAAGAAAATGTGAAAAGAATTATTTTTATGACCTTGCGAGTACTTCTTTTGATTTTGAATCAAACTCCTTTTCCTGCCGTCGTCCATCGCGATATCTAGTTGGTTCAAAGTTAGACTGGGGATCAGAAAATAAGTGAATGAACCCTAGAAATCTGGGCTCAAGTCGGGTGACTTTTCCCTGTGGTAATGGGATGGAGTAGATGCACTTGTGTCGTGTCGGAGCGGGCGGGATCAAGCCCCGTTTCGGCGCCGTTCCGGATGAAGCGCGTGGGAGGGGCCGAAAGCGACTGATGATGTCCGTTTTTCTGGCGAAATCACCACTTTGATGGCTTCGAGTTCTGTTATAGCACTGCAAATGATAATGGTATTCCAAAAATAGCAACAAAAACCGGCCAAAATCGCGACCTTTCTTACTTTACCCAGCTAATGTATGGACTTTGGCCATTCTGTTACTCTACAACGATCTAAACGGTCAGGCTTTGATTGTAACGCTCACTAAAAATCTTACCATAAATTTTCAAGATCACAATATTATTAGTTGTTAATTCGTTTGCGTTGAATGGACTAAAGGCGAGATAGTTGCTAAAGTAATAAATGTGAATTTTTATCAAAATCAAGATCCAAATCCTAATGATGGCTATGTGAATTTATCTTGGAAGACCGGGAGGGGGGGGGGGGGGGGGCTGAGGCAGGGAGGCGTTACACCATTTGGAAAATTCTTTGGGACTCGGAAGCTGAGGATCTACGGATCCACGAAACCGCACTGATCTAGGGAGCCCCTTTAAATGAGCGAGAAAATTTTTCACGAGTTTATCTCAACAAATAAAAAAAATCCAGTTAAAAGTTACAAGAAGTCATGCAAGATTTCATTTTTAGTCATTTTTAGTATATATCGCTTATAAAAATTAGCGTCACATTCTTTCCCCACTTGGGCGGCAGCTGATCCACCGCTGCCATACCCAACTCCCACTTGGTGGCTATATGTGACTTTCAGATAATTTGGAAGTTGTGAAGCTTCGTAGCCTAAGACATCCAAAAATTCAAGAGCCAGGGAACTCCAATTTATAAATTCGCCATTGTAACCACTGCTTTCAGCCATCACTGTTGAATTAGCCATCTGTCACTAACTCCCGTAGTCAGAATTTTTCGTTTTTTTTTTAAATTCTAACCTTGGTGTCATACCATGATAATGTCTATGTGAAGCACTGGTTGTTAATTGCCGCGGCAAAATTAAATCAATCACCGAAATTTTGACTTCTTGAGGCTTCACTTTTCTAAAGGAAGGTAAGGCAAAATCAGCTTTTAAGTGGTTTGGACCAATCTGCAGCTTCTCGTTTTGAGCGAGGCACCCCAGATAATCATATTTTGAAAACGTTTGGTTGTTTTTAGCCTACGGTAATGAATGCATACTATTCACCTAACTACGGAGTCAATAAAATAAAATGTCTTCTAGCTCTATAACTCGGAAACTGCAATTTTAGACCCAGTGCAAGCATTCAGTCTAACAGTGGTACCATTTTTGTCAACTCGAGTTCATGAATATTTTAGCAGAGAAACACAAATGAAATAGTCAGACTCTCTTTTTTTTTCTCCTCGTTCATCCGCCTAATGAAAGCTTTTTGCCTCGTCTTCTATATTCAATATCAATCAATACCTCAAAATCCTCATGTCCATTTCATTCCTTCATCAGAATATAGCGATATTTTGCTATATCGGCTCATTATATAGAGGCTATCCTTATAGGCTTTCTTCTTCATCAAAATAGCTCTGATTGGGCTGCTTTCAAATATGAGTAATGTAATGTGACTGACATCAATCAAGTCTCAGTCTCCAAGGCTTGGGCAGAATATAATAATAGCGTGTCTTCAAAAAATTTGTCATTCCTGAATAATTAGCGTAAGCTCCAATTCTTATTGAGAGCCTCAAGCAAGAATAACAGAACACTGTATTAATCTTGGCAAAACCGTCGGATTCCGTAATTTGGTTTAAAATGATTTCCACGAGATCGGACCCTAGTTTTTGGAAAGCAGGTGATACAAGGATTCGAAAAACTATTAAATCTTTTGAAAGTACTTCTTTGTATTCTTTTTATCCTTTGCTTGAAAGTTCAGCAAATCTTTTTCCAATAAATATAGTGGGAAGCAGGAGATGGATGATAATATTGATTAAAAGTGTTTTTAGACGCAGTTTTGTGGATTCTTGGAAGCTTGAAAAATCGAGACGAAAATCTGCATATTTCTCCCAACCTATGGGTATAGCTCCTTGTCAGAAAAGCGTGTATGAGAGTTTATTTTGATCCGCTTTCGTGGTTTGTGCTTCTCAGCTCAGTGTTTTCGTAACTTGCCAACGATCATCGTAAAATCCTCGTTAACTCCGATCATTGTTGTTTTTTTCAAACAACCCGAACAGCTGCCGATATCCCGATTCCAGTAGAAAACCGTTGAAAAGATGTTTCAAAAGATGGCATTGGCCTAAGATGAACTGAAAGAATGCGGCAAAACCTCACAAAATGGCTTTGTCTTGTTGTTCAGTCAGGTAAGGGTGAGTCAAAAGTGATGAGAACATCGCATCTCTTTTTAAAACTACTCTCAAATTAGGTAGGATGTGTATAAGCAAGTGCTCTAAAGGGCGTCCGACAAAGTTTTTCTTTTCTTTCCGATAGATATAATTTTCAACCAAATCACTTCGTAATTGCTGAAATATTTGCAGTAATCTTGAACGCAGCGTTTTCCGTTCAAAATCTATGGTTTTCTCAAACTTGTCAAAAATTCTAGATTGTGGTAATTTGAAGCGGTAAACGCTTGATTACCTTACAGAATTAAGGTTTGATGGTAAGCGTTTTCGAAACTCTCAAATTCGAAAGATTTTGTAGGGTTTAACGCATTTTTGTTTTGAGCCATTTTTTGAAAATTTGGGGCTTTTGCAAAAATGATTTTAAAAGGCCTCAAAATGCTAGTTTCGAAATGCCTAAATAGCAGTGGCGGTTCCAGGATTTCGGGCCGGGAGGAAGGAGGGAGAGGCGCGACAATATTTTTCTTCAAATGAAGGTGCGTGGCATTTGCCACGCACTCCGAAAAAATTTTTGTGGTGCTTCTCAAAACTTTTGCGGGTTCCAAACCCCTAAAAGCCACGCCCCCGAAAAATATTTTTTATAAGGCTAATTTGAATTTTTGAATAGTTTTGAAAATTATTTCAATTATTAACAAAAATGAACAAGTCGTCTGCACATTTTTATAACCCATATAGGTAGTTTCAAAAATTTCGCGACCCATTCTCGGGGGGGGGGGGGGGGCGCCTCCCCCCCCGCCCTCCCTCCTCGGTCCGCCACTGCTAAATAGTGGTTTGCATCAAGCAGGGTCTGCTTTGTCTTTATGCTATCGAATTTGTTCGAAAACCTCAAACCTAAAAAAAACAGAAAATTCTGGAGATTAGCTAAACTCAAGGAAAGCAATGACGGGTTCAAAATTTGGGAAATTTTTTCGACAACTAAGAAGTCAACTGGGCCATTGGCCTTACTGCTGAGAAGAGAAAGAGAAGCTACGTTTTATACAATTCAGGGTACTCTTCTATCGCTATTCTACACGAGTTGCGGAAAGTTCGAAATGGGGAGCTAAAAGTTCTCATTACTTTTGACTCAACCTAATATTTTCTGCAAATCGAAATTCTAAACCGGTAAAACCTTTAGCTATGCTCCTTTCTTCAATGAAATACTGATTAAAAGAAAAGTGCCAAGGGTGTCACTTCCTTCCGGAGTTGTTTGACATACATTCAAGCAGTGCTTTTAGCCCCCTTTTCGGTTGAATTGAATTTTAGGCATGCTTACAACGTATTCAAAAGGTTGTTTCAGTAAACTTGTCCACGCGAAAATAGATCTAGAATCTCAAAAGGATTTCAAGCACTTGTTCAGTCAAGTTATAACAGGGCTCGGCACGAAGTGGCTTTTGGAAAATGCAAAAAATGAAGTACCCTTTAACTTTCGCGAATTTTTACGAAGCCCTGTGTCTTTTTAGCTTCAAAAACGATACCCCCTTCGCTTTTTGCCCCAAGAACGACAAGCCATCTGTGCCGAGCCCTGAGTTAGAAGGTTGGCACATGACCAAAAACTTTCTCGAAAGAAAAATAATTATTGAGGTATTTTTCGATTTTTTAGTCCTTACAATGTGGCGCTGTCTTAGTTCAATTGAATCAAGTTGTCCCTAAGTTCCGTCCATTTTCACTTTTCACCCTAAAACTCCCACTTTTCTCGACACTAGGAGAGCACTGGGTACATTTTGATAGAGCAAAGCGACAAAGTGGTGTCCAAGATTCGCAAAATTTCGTCGCACACCAATTTTGAAATAAAAATCTAAAATTTTTGGAAATCTAAGAGCTTGAAAAAATATTCAAAACATCGCCTAAAAAATTTCCGAAAAAATTTTGATTTATTCACGTATATACACTCCTAATCTAACATTCACATGCACACGTGATGTATTTTTCCCAAAGCTAGAAAGGGAAAAAACGGAAATGGCCATGTTTTTTTCCAAAGCGCTACTGCGCATTTCCCACATAGGTAATTTTATAGCATAAGAAATTGCAAATATAGCCTTCTGCAAACGATATTTTTCGCGAGGTGCCAAATTTAGCGTAAAAATCGCAAAAGCGGCATTTTCGTGTTTTTTGGACTGTTTTTGTTTCTCCTTTAGCCCTAAATTTACAGCACTTATGCATACAAACGTTAGATGAGGATTGTAGCGTGAGCTGATTAGAGATTTTTAGGAATTATTTAGGCGCAGTTGATTATTTAGAGCTATCGAGTTTCTGAAAGTTTTTGGTTTTCAATTTCAGACTTGAGGTGGAACGAACATTGTGCGAATATCTGGAACTGAGCCAGTTGCGACAAATCCGCTCTTCCACGATTTGTCATTTCCACTAGAAAGACAGTCTTGTACCTATACTCGAGATTCACAATTTTGGCAAGTGATTCACAAGATTCTACCCGCAAATTATCATAAAACGTAATCTTTTCTGGATCCTCCGTTTTTTACTGGTCGCTTGAATAAGCAAACAAATGTAAAACAGTTGATACTTGAGGAACAAGTCGAATCTAGTTCTGCAATGAGAATTTGTGACTGCATATTATTTACTTCAAGGTAATGTTCAGACCGATTTTTGGCAAGAACTGATTCGATCGTCAAAAAACAAGTTTTTGAAACTATGCTTTTTCGGGGAAGAACTGATGAGCTTCTCACTAGCGTTAAGGTTGAAAAGTTGGCTTGAACTGCAGGAAAAATGTATAAGGCACACTGACTTCTTGGAGTCGATAAACTAAAAGCAAAATGTGTTCCAGGAGAAGCTGGAATTATGTGCTAAGCAGTTATATTTTGAGATGATTGTCAGGTTACTAGGTTAGTCAGAGGCTTGATATGTGAGGGCCAGGGCCTAGAATCTATGGTTTTAATTGGTCAGTTGGTCAAGTAGTTAAAACGAGGACATCAGGCAAAATCCGGTCTCCTCTTACGATTAGTCCATAAGGTAAAGCATACTGTACATTATAGTCCAACTGACTTGGTTCGAATTTCGATTTCTGACTATATCAGCCCAGTAATTAGCCATTATTCCGGATTTGAGATTGATGAACAGTTAAAAAAATTCATATTATCAATCACCTTCTACCGGGGAATTTTGTAAGTCAATTGGGTTGATTGAAAATCACTACTTTTGCTCACTAGCCTTGCAAAATAAAAACAACTCCCAAAGGTCAGCGAACATTAACCCGAAATTATGGAGCAATTTTTCAGAGATCGTTTGAGTAAATCGTACTCCGGGGAATATGCTAGTAGCGGGGCTTCTCAGTTGTAAACAGAAGTGATGAAGAGCCTCATGATAGGTACCTAAGAATATCTAGTGGGAACGAATTTTCCACAACGAAATGTTATACAAACCATTAGTAATTTCCTATACATGTGTTTGCAGACTCAGTAAATTTCCTTCTGGATACCACAAATCTTATGCGTCACGTACTCTATTTCAAGCATGAATAATTACATTTCCTGTTAGTTTGCAAAGTCTAGTTGAGATAGATTCGATTTCTTGAGAAAAAGTGTTGTCGTCAGTTTGATGCCGGCATCTGCAAAGCTCTATGGCAGCTAATTGCGCAAAGAATTCTTGAAGTACCGAACTGAATGTTAGAAGCGGTGGTGACTATGGAAAGGCTACAGGGGAAATAAAGCTAAATTTACTAGAATTTGGTCCACTTGAGGTTTTCTCCCGTTTTATTTGGTCTAAAATCTGGTCGTTTTGAAGAAACAACTATTTATGTCTGAAGAATAATGTCATTAGATTCTTTAGATGGGAAAATGAGAAGTCTCTTACTGAGAAGTGAGGGCTAGTTCAAAACTGTGGAAAGTATGGAAAAAATTAAAAATGTAGACAATAGAACTGCAGAATTCAGCGATATGATAACTTGTCACCATAATCTATTCAAACAGTTACAAAATGAACAGTAACTTGAATGATTTTGGGTTTCTAGCCTTTTGGAATCGTCACTAATTTTGGTAATTGTAATATTAAATAACTGAACTGATAGATTCAGAAATCATTTTGCGATAGAGGAAAAATCCTACTCAATCATTGCGACCACATTTGTAAAAAAGCACGGTAAGCAAACAAATAAGCAAAATGATAACTGTTACATTATTATCAAGTAAAGCCTTATTTTATTATGAGAATTTCGGGTTAAAAGGTTTTATCCTATTAATTCCATTATTCTTCATAAGTAATACCTGTAGCGGTTATTGATCAAATTTTTCGGGTGCATTACGAAATGTTTGGACTTTGTGAAAAAATGAACACAAATTGATGAGACCAAATCAGATATGGCATGTTCGGAAGATCGCTATCACGTGCCCCCCTCCCCCCTCCCTCCGCCCACCCTCGTCATCGCATATTTTATCGAAGGGTAGTTCCTAGAAATCATTTCCTGTACGTTGTGTCACAAACAGATACCATTCAGAGTGGCGTAAATATAGTAGTGTCGGGACTTCTCAAATGAATATAAGAAAAAAAATTAATCTTAAAAATTGAAATCAGATCAGAAATCTTAGAAAGAAGGTTTTGTTGGCATCAATTTCTCTACCCATAGCAAACTAAGGATTGATTATGTGCAGCAGCAAAAGTGCAATCTAATTGTTTGCCTAAGGGAATGCTTCAGAAGTTTCACTTACGGATAGATTCTCAAACATGAACCATCAGAAATTTCATTATCAATGCAGCAGCTACAAAATATTGCTAAATTGACGAAAGGTTTCTGTTTTGATCTGTTTTAAACTTTCTCAGAGCGAATGAATCCAAAAAATTTGATGTGCATATAAAAGAGAAGGTAGTGTGCTTTTTCTTGTATGTTATAGGGAGCTTCAAAATTTGCCTACTTCTTGAAGGAAATTTAAAGTTTGACTGAAATTTCGTAATTTTCGTGCTCGAGAGCCTACAGTCTAGGCTATAAGCCTAGATTCAAAAAGTTTAACAGTTCAGGAAAGCCTCAATTTTTTAGCAGATGTTTTTTGACAAAACAAGACTCTATACCAAAAATTTAGTAAAGAGTGTCACCTATCCTAAAAATGAAACTTAAGTTATTTGAAGATTATCTTATGGTTCTGCAAAGCTCAATATAAAAATTCCAAAACCGAGGAAGAAAATAAAAATAAAAACATAAAATGTTTTACAAGTTAAAAATATAAATTATTTGGACTCAAATAGCTGTCATGTTTTCAAAATCAGTGAATGGTAAAAGGAAGCATGGTGCATCTCAGTTGTTTTCTTATTGTTGGCAGTTTTTCTGAGGGATTTAGTTTGATTCCAACTCAGTAGAAAAAACCTTCCCTGCAACTCAAAATGTTCGCTGAAATTGCATGGTTAATTACAATGTTCATCACGAGGTCTTAGTTTTCATTTTACACCTACAGCAAAGGTTCTCGTACAGATGGATGAAGTAGTCAAATAGCAATAAAACAAATTTCTTAATCATCTCCAGCTAGCTTTCCAGTATTTTCAAGATAAATTCTCCAAAGATCTTCTTTTTGCAACGTCATATTATACAAGAACGCACCAAACGCTGACTATATCTACAATTCAAAATTTTCAATCGCCTATCACTCAACATCGGTTCTGTAATTCAGATGAGCATTCTCTCTTCGAAGTACTGAACTTGAAGCTTCGGGTATAGCCATTGGGAGGTGCAGGATTAGGTGGTCTCGAAAGTTCTGTCGTTCCACTATTGGAGATTTGCAACTTTTCGCTATCATGCCGGATTTGCTTCCTTGTAATTTTATTGGAAAAGAAATCTTACTCTTTCTTGATTTTCTTGATGAACTTCTATATACACTCACTGCAAAGAAAAAAATGGAAAGAATACCATTCAAGCTTCGATCTTCATAATCAGACCGCCAAACATGTGGAACTTTGCGGAAAAACTGAAAACATCAGAACGTAAGTTCTATGACTCACTCTTTGCAACTGAATGTGAGAAACAATCGGCTGTTTGGAGCCTCTGTGAAAAGTTATGATTTTCGAGAAAAGTGACAAATCGATCAATTTTGGCGTTTTTTCCTGTAAATTCGAAATTCACAACTTTTCGCAGGTCTCAACGTCCAAACAGCACATATCTTTGCGGTTGCAAAGGGTTATTTAGAAATACCTATAAACCAACGACTTCAAATATTTTTCATATATTGTGTTTCAGATTTCTGGCGACCGAACTCAAAACTGTCACAACCTAAAAGGTCTTTTTTCACTTTCATTACTGCATGAATTTATACTAGAAGCTCATCAAAATATATTTACAAAGAGGAAGACTTTTTCTTTTAAATAAAATTACAAAGTAGCAAATCCGTCGAGATAACGAGAACTTATAAATTTTTAAAAAGAGCTTTCGGGACAACATAATGTTTACAATGACAATATTTTTGCAGGTTCCCTAAACGGAAAGAGAATATCTGTCAAAAGAAAAAACCTCATCGAATAAGACCTGAGTTGCTCCTCATCTGATGTTTTGTCGGCCTGACCAAATATAAAGTTCGTTAGCATCAATTTTGGGAAACATTGCGAGATGAGAAAAAATTTTGCGTTGCATTTTGTTTGCTTCATCCGCCTTTTATTAAAATTTTTTGGAAAGAGGCGGATCGAAACAGTAAATATAAAAATTTTGATGGACCCCTTTAGTCGGACATCGTAAAAACCGCGAAGCGAAATTTTAGTGATTATTGGTGGCCACGAAAGCTTCAAAAACATAACAACTGAAAAGGAAAAGAAAACCTTTGACTAATTTTTCAAGCAATTGGCCTTTATTGCATGTATTTCGATGATAAGTTTCAAAGGCAAAAACAACTAGAACGAGTTGGTTTTTGCGGAGATGCCTACATTTACAATTTTGAGTAATCCCATACTCAGACCTTCATCACGATCTGGGAGCAAAATGCTAATAACTTTGACTTTTTATCATCAAGATTTTCAAGATGTCGAATGACATTTTTGCGATTTCAAAGCAAATTACCGAAATTTTTGATATTATTGACTAAAATCATAGGAAAGAAGAATTTAAGATTTGCAAGTAACAATTAATGGATAGCAAAGCGATAGCTACAAGAGACTAGCATTACATGCAAAAATTTCGAGGAACAAAAAATGCAATAAATCATCCTGTGGGTTCTGCACGTAATTGTTTTCGGGACTGAATTTATTATCTTCATCACACAAGCACGCAGCATGCCAATTTCAGCACGCTTTAACGAATGAGAGAAAAACAACTGGGACTGAGAGGTGTGCTGGAACTTAGAGGAGAACGTGTTTTTCTAGAATACAATTTTGTTGGCGAAATGATGTATGATGATGCTTACGGCTTTATGGTAAGTTCACTAGCTTATTGATAGCTGAAGAGGCGAAAAATTAAACTATTACTTTGTTCCCGACTGTGGATCTGGACATGTGGTTCACAGCACGTTATTATGCTCAAGCTTCAATGTTTACTAGCTCCGGAACTGCTGTTATATTTGAGTTGCTTGGTAGATCTAAGAGAAGAAACGAAGTAAAAACTTTTGTTACAGCACCACCTACGCCAGCGCAATCCGAGGACTGGATACCCTAAAGTAGTGTTACTATCAGGGTGTCCCACAATTTTTTACTTTTACCCTAAACATCAGCATTTCTCGAAAAATAGGGCACCTGAGTAAAAATATGTGGTCATACTTTTGTATGTATGACTACATATGATCACGTGCGTGGGAAGAGCTCAGGACGCCTAGGGGCGGAGTTTGCCATTTCACTCTATTCATTTTTTTCTTTATTTCTAGCGAAAATACGAAAAGTGTACAATGAATGTTTGATGTCTTAAGCATATGCTAGAATGAATGGGGAATATTTAAGATTTCTTGGAGTAGGATACGAATTTTGGCAGTAGAGTTCATTTTTGACTGCTATCAGGTCCCAGCTCAAAATTTCAGATGGAATAGGATTTGAACAGATTTTTGATACCCATCCTTTAGAGTTCGCTTTGCCCTGTAGAATGATTACTCAAGCCACATCAATGAAGGAAAGATACAAGAAGACGAAAATGACGACGGTTGCAGTGAAAATGGTAGAAAATTATGGGACACCCTAATAGATATACAGTAGCAAGAACAGTAATTAGCTTTATTGGAAACGAGCTGGCATCCCGGGTTCCACCCCGGTTTGGAGCCAGTCCATTGTGCTTGACCTTTCAGGTAGCGAAATCCTTCTTTTAATTCAGACTCGTTTTGAGCTCGCTTTCTATTCACCGCTCTACTTTAAGACTATGGGGAATGCGCACAAACATACAAATTTTCTGCTTTATATATATAGAGATGAGGGCATATCTTATATATAAAGCTGAATGTCTGTTTGTCTGTCTGTATGTCTGTCTGTCTGTCTGTCTGTATGTCTGTGTGTACGTATGTTCCGAATAGAAAATTCCATTTCTGAACCGATCCGGACCAAACTTGGCACACATACACTACGGGCCCCGGCGGGTGTCATAGGCTACTTTTCGTCATCGATCGATATCGATTTTATCGATTTTTATCGATTTTTTTGTTGAGTTCACCTACGGGGCTGGGAGTTGGCACAGGGGGGTAAATGAGCATGGGGATTCCGACGGAATCCCCATGCTCGACTACCCCCCTGTGCGAACTCCCAGCCCCGTAGCTCAAACTTTGCAAAAAAATCGATAAAATCGATAAAAGTAATGGACGATCTTGAAAACTAATATTGTATTCGTAATCTGCATGCTCGATTACCCCCTGTGCAAACTCCCAGCCCCCTAGCTCAAACTTTGCAAAAAAAATCGATAAAATCGATAAAAGTAATCGATAATCCCGAAAACCAATATTGTATTCGGAATCCCCATGCTCGATTACCCCCCTGTGCGAACTCCCAGCCCCGTAGCTCAAACTTTGCAAAAAAATCGATAAAATCGATAAAAGTAATGGACGATCTTGAAAACTAATATTGTATTCGTAATCTGCATGCTCGATTACCCCCTGTGCAAACTCCCAGCCCCCTAGCTCAAACTTTGCAAAAAAAATCGATAAAATCGATAAAAGTAATCGATAATCCCGAAAACCAATATTGTATTCGGAATCCCCATGCTCGATTACCCCCCTGTGCGAACTCCCAGCCCCGTAGCTCAAACTTTGCAAAAAAATCGATAAAATCGATAAAAGTAATGGACGATCTTGAAAACTAATATTGTATTCGTAATCTGCATGCTCGATTACCCCCTGTGCAAACTCCCAGCCCCCTAGCTCAAACTTTGCAAAAAAAATCGATAAAATCGATAAAAGTAATCGATAATCCCGAAAACCAATATTGTATTCGGAATCCCCATGCTCGATTACCCCCCTGTGCGAACTCCCAGCCCCGTAGCTCAAACTTTGCAAAAAAATCGATAAAATCGATAAAAGTAATGGACGATCTTGAAAACTAATATTGTATTCGTAATCTGCATGCTCGATTACCCCCTGTGCAAACTCCCAGCCCCCTAGCTCAAACTTTGCAAAAAAAATCGATAAAATCGATAAAAGTAATGGACGATCTTGAAAACTAATATTGTATTCGTAATCTGCATGCTCGATTACCCCCTGTGCAAACTCCCAGCCCCCTAGCTCAAACTTTGCAAAAAAAATCGATAAAATCGATAAAAGTAATCGATAATCCCGAAAACCAATATTGTATTCGGAATCCCCATGCTCACTTCCCCCCCCCCTGTGCCAACTCCTAGCCCTGTAGGTGAACTCTGCAAAAAAAATCGATAAAAATCGGTAAAATCGACATCGATCGATAACGAAAAGTGGACTGTGACACCCGCCGGGGCCCGAAGTGTATGTGTGCCAAGTTTGGTCCGGATACGGCGGAGCCGGGTAAGCCAGCTAGTAGAGAATATGAGTCGAGCAAGACACTCATGTTAAGGGATAAAGGATAAAGGAATCGGAGTCTTCACTGCCTTCTGCGGGCATGCTCAGAACATATTCTACTTCATAGTCTAGAGGCTACAAATGCTTGCATGTCTTTACAGTGACTTGTAGAGCCTGCCGGTTACCAAATCAGTGCTTTTATCCTCACAGATTATCCTGGTACCATCTACCGCCCGGAGGGTGGAGGTGTTTGGCACAGGGGCCTCGAAACTTGGCCCGACCGGGTCATAGCGGCGCCTCATACCACCACACCACTCTTCCTATGAGGCTCATGTAGTCACACCCAAATGTCATGGGATTATGATTTATCAATTTTTTCGCATAATTCTCGAGAAGCTCACAACCAGATCTCTCAAGGTTTTAGCATGCTGATTATTCTTTACGTTTGATATAATTTAATAATAATTAATAATACATAATTTTTACGGAGCTTTTACCCTACCAATACTGCAGTTTCGCTGCACGACCTTAGTGAGCAAAATGATGCTGTATTCATGTTCAGCGCATAATAAAAAAATTTTCTTCTCAAAAGTCCAACATGCCAAATAGCTACAGTGGCCCTAGCTCATGAAGCCATAAAAAACTCCAATGAATGTTGTTATTTCCCTCATAAGTAATTAAGAAGATTTCGAAAGCAAAAAACAAAGAAGAAAAGGATGGATTCTGCGTTGATGAAAGCTGCAATCTAAAGAGTTTCATTAAAGCTGCTTGCGTCATTCAATTTTTTATCTGAAGATACAATTTTGTAATTTGTCCTACCTTCGATTAGAATAATTTGTTGTGCAAACGATGAACTCAGTGGGGAAAATACGTTATCTATGACTACACTTTATTTCTCCAAATTAGTTTTTTTGAATTACAGGAAATCATCTACATAACCATACTACCGACACAACTCTAAACGCTGCCTAGTTACAGTTCACATCTTTTCCTTCCTTACCTCACCAATCAATACCATACCTAAACCAAAAATAAGCAAAATTATGAAGATTTGTGCAAGGGTAAGAAGGAATGTCTACTTTATATAAAGCTGTTTCTTTTCCAAATACGAAATCTTGAGGGTAAAAGGCTTGAGCAATGGGTAGAGACTTCTCGACAAGTTGTTAAGGTAGCGCCGAAAATTGCCCATGTGCCGTGATTATACGAGCTCCGTGCCAGCGCCATGCCAGCTCTCAGCCAACGCCGTGCCAAAACCCACGTGCATGCGCCCCGCATTCAACACTAGGGACGTTCTGGCATGGCGCGCACGGCGCTGGCATGGCATCAAGCTGCATGAAATGCATAAAGAGCTTTCTGAGATTGTATTTGTTAAGTGTAAAAGGATGAACGAACCCTCTGAAACAGTAAGGGCTAAAAGCACATAGATTTGGAATACCTGCAAAGATTTAAGGAAAATGCAGTCACCTGAATGAAGGATTTTGCGCGTTGTTATGTCTGCTCAAAGTTTCATCAAGTTTGTTGCTCAATTTAACGCTGCTAATCCGTTTTGCATCACTGCCTTCTGTCGGTAAAAAGACCTGGGACCAATGACGTATGCAGATATGTGGTGTGTAAACAGGTAAAGGTTTGCTATGCGCCTCCAGCCTCCGGCTGCTTATTATGAGGTGGAAATGTAGTTGAACTGTGGAATATCATATGGGTATTTTTTGGAGAGAAGAGACGATACTGGTTTTTCTTTTCACAACAAAATACCACCACTTTTATCAAAGTGTGCGAAAATAGAATGGGAATGAATGATTTTCTTAGGTCCTCTCTTCAAACAAACAAATGGATTCTTCCTAAGAAATTTGAATGATATTGTAATGTTCTATTGTAATGTTTACGATCCTAATTGCTAATTGAACAGGCAAAATTCGCACAAATTTCCTTTGTTTCCGACTGACGACTGCCATCTTTCACAAATACGAGACAAACTTCCCCCAAGTCGGGGTTTGCTAGCTCTGCTCAAAGATATCAAAAAATTTTGAGTTCTAGTGACTTGCAAACTTTTTCGTGTGATTTTTCACAAGAATATCTCTTTTTGAAAAGATTTTATGAGTCTTCCAACTAATCGAACAAAAAGATTGCGACGCATTCGAATAACTGATACCACTTTTAAAATCTCCCAACCCATAGAATGAGGTAGAGCAAAGAGAGACGGCAAAAGTCTGCCTAATCTTGTAAACAAAATCTTTAATACAACAAATGTACGCTTAGAAATTAGAATAAATTTTTTATTCCGACAGCAAGTTTGACAAACTCCTTGATGCTATGCCATGAATTCGCAACTTTCGCTATTTGCACATTCTTGCTAAGATAATCAATTGCTAGCTATGCCAATTGAAGGTCATTGGAATTCTATTAAGAGATAATATGGGAAAAAGTCTGAGGAGAAAGTAATAGAAAAGTTCTAAGACCATGTGTCGCTCTACATACTCAAAGTTTTTCTAAAGTTGCTTGTTTGAACAAACGGTAACATATTAAAGAGAAAACACTTTAGGATGCGGGCTGCAAAAGGAATGAGAAATAAAAATACATTTGATAAAAAAACGAAGCTCTAAGAATGATTAGGAAGAGAGAATGTCACGTGACCGAGAGGCGTTGAGGAAAGTGAGGAAAGAACGAGATAAAAGAAAAGTTTCTGAACAACTCAGAATTTGAATAATATGTACGCGACCAGTGACGCTTTGCGAATGAGAAGAGATAGCTTTAAACTCTAGCTCTAAATAATTATCTATAATTCTGTTGAGTTTGATTACTTTATTTCCTGATGACTAATGAATAGACTTTTTGACTAGTCGAGGGGCACTTTCGTGCAATAAATAAATTTAAGTAAAATGGGTGACCATTAGGCAACTTTGTTAGGTGTGCTTCAGAACTATCAACACTGATCAATCTCGCAAGCTTATAGATAGAGGCAAAATTAAAGAAAAGTCTTTCGCCCTCAGAAGTCAATTTTTGCAATTTCAGAACTTTACTTCATACTTCACAAGTTATAGAATTTTTGTGTTATTATAGCCTAAATTCAGAACCTTAGTTTTTATTACGAAAATTCACGAGTCTGACAGCACGAGGCTGCATGAGCAATGCAATGAAAAGTATCGAATCTATTTAAGGGTAGACGGCGTGGAGGTTAAACAGACGGGGAAATTGAACGGGCATCGAGCAACCGATGCGGTTTATTCGAGCAGCGGCACATCCAAATAAAATGAAAAGACCGTTGCTGATTGAAATGGCCTCGGCTCGTTGAGGATAGCGGCACAGCTCACAGCATCAACGTCGAAAGTATACTCTTCCAGACAATTTTAATTATACTGCAACAAAACCTGAGTAATTTGCGGGAAGCTCTTCAGCAAACATGGATCCATCAAAAGATGCATATCATCTACCAAGTATGCTTAATAATTACGCAGGTACACAAATAAATCTTATTAATGAGTCTCTATGACGAGGTTCGCGCTCATGCAATTTATATACAGCTTCAGCAGATGTTTCTATGCACATTCTAGGCAAATGTAGCAGACGTCAGGGTTTTGTGTCTGCTGCTAGACGCCGACAGATCAACTAATTGCTCTGTTGTGCGTGTAGAATGCGCTTACTAACTTATAAACGCTTACTAACTTATATATATATACTAAGCATCCGTAATCTCCGAGTGTTGGCCTGAAAAACATTTGGTAGCTTGCCAGATTGCATGACGACTGAATATCGTGAAGTTAGCCTGGGACCTTATGATAGTATTAGGTTGTCCGGAAATTAATGCAGGTTTTGATCCAACCGCAATGAATCAAACATTCCTCATTTTTGAATAGGTTGTAGGGTACTGTTCGATAGAGGAAAGCAAGCTCTACAAGATGCCCATCTTGCTTTAGCAACAGCTCTAATCCACCACGAGTTTCGAGCCAAAAACTAAAAAGGTTCAACTGCCCGAAAAACTGAGAAAAATCGTAACTCAGTTCGTAAAAATCCTACAAAATTTCTAACTTGCTCACGTAAACACAATCCATATAAGGCATCCATATACGCCGTTGCCGTATTTTTTCTCTGTTAGAAATCAAGAAAACGGAAATTTTCGTGCATTTGCTAAAGTGGTGCTGTGCCGTTTCCACATAGGTAGTTGTATACTACAAACCTTTAGAAGTACAAACGTATTCCAGCTCTCTACAAGCTTTAGTTCTCGACAAATTTGAATTTTAGCTTAGACCACATGACTAGGGAAAACTGTATTCGATATTTCTCGGGAACTAAAGCTTGTAGAGAGCTGGAAATTTACGTTTGTACTTCTAAAGGTTTGTAGTATACGAGTACCTATGTGGGAACGGCACAGCACCACTTTAGCAAATGCACGAAAATTTCCGTTTTCTTGAATTCTAACAGAAAAAAAAATACAGCAACGGCGTATATAGATGCCTTATATGGATTGTGTTTACGTGAGCAAGTTAGATTTTTTGTAGGATTTTTACGAACTGAGTTACGATTTTTCTCGATTTTTCGTGCAGTTGAATCTTTTTAGTTTTTGGCTCGAAACTCGTGGTGGATCAGAGCTGTTGCTAAAGCAAGATAGCCATCTTATAGAGCTTGCTTTGCTCTATCGAACAGTACCCTACAACCTATTCAAAAATGAGGAATGTTTGATTCATTGCGGTTGGAAATCAAAACCTGTATTAATTTTCGGACAACCTAATACGTTAGAGTGCAAAGCACATGTGTCCTCAGACGATGATAGGTGGCATAGTTTCGGTAAGATCTTAGGATAGTTATTTCTTCAACTTGGCTGCTTTATCTATCTCTGTTCTATCCATTAATGGAGCATATGAGCATAGGAGATGGAAAACAGGTAGCGCAATACTGGCTGGTTCGCCGAAGACGAGATTGTGGGACGAAAAACTATACAGCGATTCATTTTCACTTTCGACTCCATTCGTACGCACAATCCATTGCATAAATACAAACAAGAACACTTGGTTTCTTACAGTGAACTGAACAGAATCCAAACCCTGATCATGTCACTTTGAATGTGGTTCCAAGCAAAACATTATACTAAACACATTCGGTTGACAAATAATCCAACAGCTGAATGCAACCATTCTTAACGAATTTCGCCATTGCAGCAAGGGTGGGTAGCTTTACGCTCAAAGAAAATTTCAAGTTGCTTCAAATTTCATTGAAACTTGGTCTAGAGAATTATTCGACATGCTGATTACGAAAAAAATAATACCTGTTCCGCAGGGGAGGGCCTCTCTCGTAAAGTCATAGGATGATTTCTCGTCTTACAGTCTGCCCCAATCCTAACCAGGCCAAAATTGGCTTGGCGGGAGTGCGCGTTGCGAGGGTTTCGCGCCACTTCTGCGTCTAGCTAGTCTGCTCTCTCCTCAATCTCATCGCTCTCTGCGACAGTGCGCGTATGCAGCGCAAACCCCTAGCGCTGCGAGCGCGCAAATTCAGCCGAGGGTTCGGCCTGATCCCGATTGAGGCAGACTGTACAGCACAAGGATACCTTATGACCGTGCTCAGACTATTGGTGCCGTAGTTCCGGAGGACAGTCGAAATCTGGCAGAGCTGCGGAGGATCCAATTGACCATTGAGAGCGGGGCGAGGGGGCGGTCCCTTCTTGTAGGTCACGGTGACGTCACAAGCAGGCGAATGGGACCCCTCTCCGGGACGCGCAAATCTCTGCTCCGGAGGTGCGTCAGATTTGAAGGAGCCCCGGAGCAGAGATTTGCGCTCCGGAGGTACGCCGATTTGGGACACCTTCGGAGCACAAAATGGGAGGGCTCCGGAGCACAAATGGGCGGTCTCCCGGAGCCCCCGCTAGGGAAACCCCGCGGCTCTGCCATTTCTGCTCCGGAGGTATGCCGTTGACTGTCTGAGTGGCTTTTTGCAGTGAGATATATATCATTCACTACATAGATGCGACTTGAAACGCTGATTCCAAATATTTGTTTGATATCTGCTGTGCACCTCTCTTCGCCAAGTCATAGACTTTTTTCCATATTAATACCACGAGATCTAAGCAGTCAGAATCGCCAGTATCCAGGCTCTTCAAACTCTGATATATCGGACACAGTTCTTGAGCTTAATGTAAAGATTTAATTCATTTGCACGCTCTTTTGTAGTACGTAAGTTAACATCCTAACGGTGGAAGAATCCTGTCACCAAATTAGTGCAAATGTTGGTGGCAAGAAATGTTCATAACTTCTTTCGGAAGAGCGCACAGCAGATAACGAAAGCAAAGTTGGAATCAGCGCATCAAGGTGCAATGGTTGCGGTTGTAATGGTTGCGTTAGTCGTTTTAATGTTGTTTTAATGGTTGCGTTCCATTTCAAAGGCCTCAATCACCAAGTACTCTACCCTTGTTAGCAACAAATGAATATGATTTCGTGTTCAGCACGTCAAAAGTTACCCCAATGTGCAAAATCTTAACAGTTTCTCAGTTTCGCAGCTTGGTTATTGACGAATACCTCTTCAGATTTGACACATTTAATTGGTTCAACTTCTTGGCAGCGCCAGGTCTCAACTTGCCTCCAAATTCCATTTCTTTATCACAAAGCTCGATAAGTCAACCTCTGGCAACACGCTACATACAATTTCGACTTGATGTGTTTTTCAAGGCTGTAAACGGCTTCAAATTTGCCCAAGAATCGTTGAACCTTGAGCTTTGTTTTTGAATGGTTAGATCTTGCCTACTATGTGCTCAAAAATCAAATAGCAGCGCAGACTGTAGCTTACATCACAATTTTTTTTGCGAAAAAGTGAGAGCGCTACATTTACAAAGGGAAAAATCATGGGAGAAGCTGCAAAACTTATGCGCCAACTTAACAGCAGAACGACAGGGACTGACTTGAGCGGACAATATAATGCCTTCCTGCGTTTGCGCAGAACGATCCAGTGACGTTAAGAACTAATTTGTGTGCATTTTTATTGCGTTTCGGTAATATGGAACTGTGTCTGATTGTTGAAGGTAGCGGCTGCGCAGAATAACAACTTTGGGATATTCTTCGCTCTCTCTTCCCCCTGGATGAGCTGAGTTCAAGACTGTGCTTTGCATTGTCAAAAGATATCAATAACCCCTTTTCCAGACGTGAAAGTGCCTTGTGGGCGGGTCGCGAAAGTGGCTGCTGGAGTCAATAATCCAATTGCCGCCGAGATGGCTATGGTGTCTAGTCATGAGCCAATCACGCTCTAACGGCAGGCATACGCCGTCCGCCTAAAGAACACTTTTCACGCCTGGAAAAGCGGGTTATTGATATCTTTTGAAGCTGTAAAGCGCAATTTTGGAATTAACTCATCCAGGGGAACTGAGAACACAATCACAAAGTGTCTTCTGCCGAGCCGCTGCCTTTAGGGAACGGCCATAGGTTGCCGGCAACGGCTGCCGAGGTTGCCGGCGTTGCCGGTCGTTGTAGGACCTCAGGATAGCCTCCGCGTTTCGCGCGCTTTCTAAGCTGTCTCTGAACGCGGCAACGCCGGCAACCGCAGCAACCTCGACAACCTTGCCTGCAATTTATGGACGTTCCCTTGAGATCGGTGCCTTGCGGTCACTGTTCTCGCAACACTTCAAGAAAACCTTTCCAGCATTTTTTCTTCGTCAAACGCTTTTCTGCCACCAGATGGTGTTACTTGGAACTTGAAGTAATTCTTATGATTAAAGGGAGCGTCCAGGCAAATTTGATGATTTCAAGAAAACGCTGGCTGCTACAAGGCCGTCCCTGATGAAGCTTTTGGCCAAGTGGTTTCGCTTCTGTTTGCTTCTATAGCTAGAAAACCGCTTCAGAGGCGGCGGCTGGAACGTCTCGGCGATTTGTTTGTCTAAAATCAATAAGACAAGTGCGCATATCGCACACAGTCAAAATCAAAAGTTTCTGGGGTAGCCGTTTTCAACGTTTGCGCTCTCCAGACTGTTCCGGAATCAGCGGGAAGAATAAAATCAGGCATAGGGAAGAACTTCATTTGAAGTTTTGCAAGGATGCTGCATTCAAAGGCAGTGGCTTACCAAAATTTGGTTGTCGTGTTTTTTGTATATCGCAAGCCTTTCCGACCCTGCCTAACCCTACGCGATTTGAGATCGCATGACATGCTCGAAAACTACGTTTATAAAGGACCGAGAAGGCAACGCGGACGAGTTGTGTCTTCTCGTTCTAGCCTCCGTCACAGCGGCAGCAACGACATGGAGATGGACGTCAAGTGGAAAGACGTGTTGAAACGCGTAAAGGGGAATCCGGAGAAGTCGGCCGCGAAAATCAAATCGTTCGGTGATTTGTGACCACCAAATTCTTTATACAGAGTGTCCCAAAAAGTTCCAGTCAGTACCGTCTTTCCAAAAACCTTTTACCAACCTTTGAATAAGATTAGGTTGGCAAATAACCTTGCAACTTTTTTCCATAACTTTGTCATTGCATGAGACGCATTCACATTTTGGCTTTAGATAGACTCGGAAGTGGGCTATAAACCTGCGCAAACTGTTTAGTTTGTTATAGTAAAATGAAAATATCTACGCCTTTCCCTAGAAGGCTGCCAGAACTCGAACTTTACGGTTTTTTTAGCAAAATCTAAGGCGTACAGAAAATGAGTTAAAGCCAATTCAGCCGGAGTTGTAGGCAAGATATTCTTAGAGGTCGTCTACTAAGGCCAGCGAGAAAAGAGCTGCAAGTTTGAGTCAAATCGTCTGGTGATCCCGTAAATCGAACGAGTCGAATGCCAAAGTCGCTTCGGAATTCCGTCAATGCGAAGACATTGGAATCGTCGGATTCTGGCGAAACTTTGCGCAGTGTGATGTCTCGACATGCTGAACACGAATATCATATTCGTTTGCTGTCAGAATCAAAAATTAACCCACTAATTTTTCGTAATTTAGCTTTTCGCAGCAAAAAAGCTTTTCATGCAAACTGAGTACTATTTTCGTAATCAGGATGTCGTATAGATCCTTCCTCCCTAGACCAAGTTTAATTCGAATCTGTGGCAATTCCATTTTCTTCCCCATTCAATAATTGATGGAAATCTGCATATATGATCGCATTCGTTGCTATAGTCACATTGTAGTCATTGTAATATCAAAAAATGGAAGCGCTACATTCAAAAAGATAAAAAGTTATAAGAGAAAATTGCAAAAATTCAATGTGCCCACTTAGCAGTTATTGATCGTTAAGAAAAATAATTCATTTGATATTATTTTCGTTACTTTCAAAAGAAAATAAGGGATTTGTCCTCATGGTGGAATTTGCATAGCTGTGCGTTGGGTATAAGGTGTAAATTTTTCCGATGTTGGTAATTCTTAACAATTCTACAACTCTAAAGCTCCTGTTTAGAAAAAGTTTCAATTCGGACAGTATAACTGGTTGCAAGTCAACGAACTTTTTGTAGAGTATGAGGTGTAAATTTTTTCGATGTAGAGTAATTTCTAATTCTACAACTCTAAAGCTCCTTGTAGTTTAGAAAAAGTTTCAACTCAAGGCAGTATGATTAGCTGCAAAAGTTAATAACTTTTTGCAGCCTCAGTTTCTTAGAAAGTTGTGGTCGTTCCTCTAATCAAAAGTTGCATTAGTGCACATTTTGCAAGACTCTTCGTTCTCCTGTTAGATGGAGCTGTCTATGTTCAGCGTGTTATTTAAGCGCTAGCAATGATTCTATGCTGCAGAAATCGTCTCGGCAGAATAAATCTTTTGTGAAAAAGGCCGCAGTGCTTAACAGACTCCGTTCCCCCTAATGTTTGCACTTAATCTTGTGTCCACAGAGAAATTATCTGGGTCGGTGAGCCACAGTTTGAGACCCATCCTAAAAGTCCACTTATGTATTCTGCGAGGGACCAACATGACAGCTACTCAGATAATCGCCGGGGGCAAGCGGCCATGCGAATTTGGAGCAAGCGGGCACCGGAAAAATAGTTCGCTGATTTTTTGTGGTCCGCCTGCAGAAATTTGGAATAATTTTGGCCAATTTTTAGACGAACGCTCGAAGATCTACCGCGCTTTTTCTATACATAAGTTGCGGCACAGTGGCCGCATTCTCGCGGACATTCCGCGAAAACATGCAAAATTATTGGGAGCCGCACGGTCCTTTGTGGAGGACCGCGCAGCCCCCAGGTACTTTCCGCTGAAAGAAAGTACCCCAAACTTGGGTAATAAAACCGTCGATGGCACCTCTGCCACATAGAGTCTCATCTTTTCTCGGCGTATGCCCGAAACCGCGTAAAAAGAGTCCGAGCGCCTGCTGAAAGTTTGGCCAGCGCTCGCTGAAAGAGATTGTTTGACGAGCGCTTGCAGAAAATTTTGTGTTGATGCCCGCTTGCAGAAAACGGAAATACCGCTCGCTGAAGATTTGGCCACGCCCCGAAATCCTGCTGACCGCCTGCAGAAAAGCGCGAGTTTGCGGACCGCCTGCCCCCGGCGATTATCTGAGTACCGCGTGTTGTGTATTACTCAATGTAAAAATTACGGACATTCCCAGAGACATTCCCACCTTCACTTGAACTCTCGTTTGCACTTCCTCTTGGAAACTGGGGGAACACTCTATGGCATCTCGAATTCTACCTAATGGAAAGGCTCTTAATATGTATAGTCGTCCTCACCCCACTACTCAGGTAATCGCGGGGGGCAGGCGGCCATACGATTTTTGGGCAAGCGGGCACCGGAAAAATAGTTCGCTGATTTCTTGCGGTCCGCTTGCAGATATTTGGATGAATTTTAGTGAAGTTTTAGACGAACGCTTGGAGAACGTTCGCGGTTTCCTTATAGATTACTCATATAATCGCCGGGGACAGGCGGCCATGCGAATTTTGAGCAAGCGCGCACCGGAAAAATAGTTCGTTGATTTTTTGCCACCCGCTTGCAGAAATTTGGAAGAAAATTGGCGAAATTAAAGACGAATGCTTGAAGAACAATCGCGGTTTCTTTATGGATTAGCTGCGGCGCAGTGGCCGCATTCTTGCGGACTTTCCGCGAGAATATGCAAAATTTTTGTGGGCCGCACGGTCCTTTGTGGAGGACCGCGCAATCCCCAGGTACTTTCCGCTGAAAAAGAGAAAGTACCTCAAACTTGAGTAATTAAACCATCAATGACACCTCTGCCATTTAGAGTCTCACCTTTTCTCGGCGTACGCCGGAAACTGCTTAAAAACCGTCCGAGCGCCAGCTGAAAATTTGACCAGCGCTCGCTGAAAAAGATTATTTGACGAGCGCTTGCAGGAAATTCTGTGTTGCTGCCCGCTGGCAGAACATTAGACAATAAAGGGAGTGCCGCCCGCTGAACGTTTGGCCACGCCCCAAAATTCTGCTGACCGCCTGCAGAAAAACGCGAGTTTGCGGACCGCCTGCCCCCGACGATTGTCTGAGTAGTCGGTCGGTGGGCGAATTCGAATTTGAACTGGAGAGGGCGGGTCGCGGCGGAGCGCGGCACATCAGCATTCAGTTCAAATTTATGCATGTTTTTATCATTATCCTCATTATTTGTTTGTTAATCTTTGCAACGTGAGGTATGCTCGTTAGCAAAATAAAACATCTTGTCATGTTCGAGCGTTGTTTCGTTCTGCTAAGCTCACATTTTCAACACTGTATACAGGTAAGCTTGGAGAAACGATAAAGTTGGGAAACATTTGCTGTAAGTCTTTTCTTTGTAAGTAATATGTATAGAAGTGCTGCTATAGTGTGAATCGTACGTCAATCTCTATCGTTTCTCAAAGCCCACTCAAACAAAAACCGAGCACAGCAGCTGGAAGCGACGCTTAACAATAACAAAACGTCAATTTTGTTTAAGAATGTTGTCAAAATACACGAATTACCAATCAAAGGCAAAAAAAGATTGGAAGAAATAAGCGAGGGTTTGAACGGAAGACTGAGGTGCCGCGCTCCGCCGCGACCAGCCTGCTCCAGCTCAAATTTGAATTCGTCCACCGAGCCGACTAGCGGGGTGAGGACGACTATACAAAGGACGAAATGGCAAATATGCTCGAAAGCTGACTTCACAGGGCAGTGATCAGGTAAGATTAACATCTTGAGACTTTGATGTGTTAGGTTGATTTGATTATCTCCAAGTACGATACAGAAGTCTGTTTGCGCAGCAAGCCCCCCCCCCCCCCCCAAGCTCGTGTAGTTTCGTGCGGGCTCGGATGAGTTTACAATCCTTCCTCTCCAACCGAAAGAGACGCATGCGGCATTTTCATAAACATAAGTATCCTGCAAAGATCACTCAACGGAACATGTATCAATCGTCCAAATTCAAAATGAAAGGTTTTAAAATTGCACGTTTTCGCCATTCTCGCGTTCTCCACCGTAGATTTTTTGGATCACCGGACCGCATAAGCCAAGGTAATTGAGAACTTTCTAGGTAGAAGGGTTGCAGGGCCACTGCCTTCAAAGAGTTGGAATTAGATAGTTGTAAGCCGGACTAAACTAAGTAGATCGGGTCCTTCAACTTCAAGCAGTATCAGGCTCGGTCTTACACAATTTATTTTTGCGATAGTCTTTCTGCCTCGTGTTGTGCGATTTCGCAACATTTGCTGTCACTGTTACGGTACCCTGTAATGACTACTGCATAGTTTTGAGTTTTTGTAATCGGTTTAATAAATGTTTCCTAGTCTGTGTTTTATGTCGGAAGGGTCGGTCGAATCCGGTCCTTACCTTTACCTATGTATTCAGATTACATATTTTTTCAATTTTTCCATGGTTTTATCAGTCAATTTTTTTTAGCTTTCCGTATTGATCTCGCCTGATCTCACCTTTACCGGGTCTCACTAACGTAAGTTTACATAAAAATTTTTTTTTCATTGAACAACAGCATTGAATAAATAAAATCGTTTAGCATGATGGACACACAGTAAAAAGACATATCTTTTCTCACTCTTATCAAGAACTTGCACGTCAACTAAGTCTGCTGGAGCTAATTATCTTGGCACTTCTTAATTTAGTCATAAGTTTTATTTTTTTATTTACAAAATAAAAAATAATTATTTCAGTTCTCCACGGCTACGGCGCGCAAATACGCGCTCAAAAAGATTAAAGGAGGAGGTGAGGGTGGGGGGCTTCTCCCCGTGTCGTACCCGCGTATTCCGATGCTGGAATATCCCACCACTGGTCGCCGCGCCACAACTGTCTGAGAAGAGGTCGTCTTCGTTGTATGTTTCTTAATGTGTTGCCTATAATTTTGTTTGTTAATGTGTTGACTATGATTTTTTTGTTAATGTGTGACCTATAAAGTGCCTATAAAATGTTTTTTTTGTTTTTAAATAGAGAGTTTGTGTTCGAACATAGTGTTTGCTAAGAAAGGCGAGAGCTGGGGTGGGAGGGGGGGGGGGGTGGAGGAGGGAAGGGGAGGGGGATCGTAACTAACACGACCCCCTCATGGGAAAGGGGGTCGTTTTCGGCCGGGCTGCGCTTGACCACTTGCTCAATCCTGGTTGTGAGTGATCAGCCTACGTCTTTACGTGGCGAGGTCGACCGAAGATAAAACCATTCATTTTTATCTCGACCTCAACGAAGGACAGTTGCATGGTGCAAGGACGCGCTCGACAGCCAAGAACTTGAAACGCGGCAAGAATGGATGCGATAAAATTTCCTTTTACTGTGGCCAAGACCTTTACTGAGACCATAATTCATTTGTTGTGAGAGCGCATTCTAGAAAATGCGTTTGAAAAATATTCCATTTAGCTTCAGCATCGATATGGCACTATAAAATTTCGTGAAAGATGACAAGTTAAAATTGTTTGTGTGTGAGGTAAGTGAGCCCGAGGAAAACCCACAGTAGGAAACGGATGAGCGTTTCAGGACGAGTTGAAGCTGTTTTCTTATTCCTGCGCGGTGTGAAAAACTACAAAAAAAACCCAGAATTCCCCTCTTCAGCATTTTAACCTGGTATGCATTGGAGTCAGAGGCAGCATCCAGGCAAAGCTAGGACGCTGGAACGACTCAATATCTTTGCAGTAGCAAGTGCGTCACAGATGA
This sequence comes from Cylicocyclus nassatus, assembly GCA_958299035.1. Taxonomy (NCBI): domain Eukaryota; kingdom Metazoa; phylum Nematoda; class Chromadorea; order Rhabditida; family Strongylidae; genus Cylicocyclus; species Cylicocyclus nassatus. Next base: position 32,051,264 of record CATQJL010000305.1, read on the forward strand.
GCTATCACCGAGGAGCTCTGCTCTACAGGTTTAAACTCATCGGAAGGCTTGGAAACCAGGACCCGGCAGGGCTGCAAACGCCCCCTGTATTAGTCTCTAGGGGAGAAAGCAAAGGTATAACGTTTTTGCTGAATCTGGAGAAGCATCGGAAAAAATCGCGTAGAAACATGTGGGAATCGAACCTAGTCAGAGATTGGCTATTCAGATCTCATCTGAAAATTAAAACAAGGCCACCACTTATATGCTCCAATACGATCTCGCACACAACGAAAATTCAAAATTGTTCCAGCTAGGTACCAACTCAGCTGCACCCGAAGCTTTGCTCATATAAGTTTTTGTAATTTTTTTCCCATGAACTGGTATTTGTTCCAAAGATTTCACAAAGCATAAAACGGTTTCGTATGAGTCTATACGCTTATTCATAGCCTCAGAAGCAATTCGTTGGTGGCGCAGTCCAGCTACGGTCGCAAAGCGCGCCTCCAAGCGAATTAACACGTAAATGGTTTACCGAATTGTACAGTTATCGTCGCGTCGCTCAATCTGACGCGACATGCCCTCGTCGTTTGCCAAGATTGATCCCCTATCAGCCGGCTCTGCAGGTAGGTGACGATGGAACTTTTCCGGCCAGAACCCACCTTACCTATCAAATTCATTTTCTTGGATATGCGCAAAATTTCGGTAGGCGCATTTACATGGATGGATGACTTGTGTGCTCATAGGCTGCAGTCGCGCAAGCTGTATACTGCCTTCGCATTCCAAGGTGCTTATTGCGCTCTTACTTTTGGTGAATTTCTACCACATTTCCGCAAACAATGGTATGGCGCTCCTATCATAACTATAAGTGATTTGACTGTATTTTTCTCTTTCAACAAAGGCCACTCAATAGAAGTTTTGCAGCTGTGGCCCCTTTCCTCCAGCAGGATTTGTGACCCCCACACCCCCCTTCGAGACAGTCTATGACTAACAAGCGCTTTTGTTCCTGCTGACAACAAGTAGGCTGGTTTTTCACCGCTTTCTTAGTTCAGCGTCGTAGCGTTGGGTAGTGAATATTGTCTAACTGATCTTCTTGCACTTGTTTTGATTTCCTGGCAGATTGGCATTCCTAACTTAGCTTCATGTCTGTTAGGTTGTCCCATAAGTCTTTTTATATTTGGACCTTCAATTCGATATTTCTCAAGAACTAGGGCACCTAGTAGGCTGCAAATTTGTGGCAGTAATTCTGAGTGAATAAGCTATAAAATCACCTATTTGCGGGGAACACAGAACTGACAAGTTTGAAAATTGAGCGCATTATTTTCTTCTTAGCGATGAGGGGAGTATATGTATGAGAAAGGGGGAAATTTGCAGAGTTGTTTTACTGAGATATGATGTTTTTCGTTCTTTCGGAAATTTGGAAATTTTGCTATTTTGGCTTGAAACTTGTTGCGAATTGAGTTCAGTGCGAACTTTTAACGCCTTCTTGTAGAGTCTGCTTTGATCTGTCGAATGGTGTCCTGCAAGTCAGGCATGATAAGACTTATGGGACAAATAAATTTACGATTTCTCAAGAAAACTCTATCATACACCCCAAAATTAGTCCCAAATAGAGGTGGACACGCCGGCTAGCTACATCCTTTCACTTTACTCTGACTTTGGAATGTTATACATCGAGTAGTAGAGGAAATTGCGCTGCAAAAACAACATCCTAATTGCAGCTTCCCCTCATTACACCCTTTATGACGATTATACAGGGTGTCCCAAAAAAAATGTGAACACAGTTTGATCGTTGCTAACTCCCTTCCTTTAATGTTTTTTGCCGAGCTTGAGGCATCATTTTATAGAGCGAGGCTCAACTTATATATACAAAATGGAGCTAATCATCGATCGCTTTCATTACTGTAGGATTACGGTAGCAATTTTGACAAAGATTTTAGGCCATTGGAGGCCATATTCTGCTTCGAAACAAAAACAAGCAGGCCCAGAAACTCTTATACTATGGTATTGGAAGCCGCTGATTGCGAATATGAAATCTCCACTTTACTGTGATGCTTTTTTCCAAGGTTATCCCAGGTAAATCGTAATAACTGAATTTCCAGCATTTGTCAGAAAGGTGATTACACCGTCAAAAAAGCTAAAAACACTTATAAAAAAGTGTGTAATGGAATCAGCGTGCGCGAAAATCCTAGTACACGATTTTTCAGATTTTTTGAGAAAAATTTTGTCATATGGCATATTTCACAATAGATCCACATGCTAGAAGTTCATACCGTAATCCTACAGTAACGAACACCTACCGGTGATTCGCTCCACACTACAAATCTAAGTTGAACCTCGCCCTACTGAATGGTGCCTCGAGCTCGGCGAAAGACACGAAAGCAACGGAGTTATTAACGATCAAACAGTGTTCACATTTTTTGGGACACCCTGTATTATTAGGTTGTCCCGAAAGTTCTGTCGTCCTTTTTAAAAATTTTGTAACTATTTACTCTCTCAATGGATTTGCTTCTTTCTAATTTCAATTAGAAGAAGTCTACCTCTTTGAGAAGTGGTTGGTTGAGCAACTATACGTTCATTGCAGAGATAAAAATGGAAAAAGAAGACCACTTGAGCTTTGAGCATCTTGAGATAGGTCGCTAAAAATCTGGAACGCTGCAGAAAAAACTGAAATTGCCAGCACATAAGTTTTATGACCTTTTCCGTGCATCTGAGAATGAATTGTGCTCTTTGGACGTCTCTGTAAAACGTTGTAATTTTCGAATTTACAATAGAAAAGCCAAAATTGATTGATTTGTCGCTTTTCTCGAAAATCATAACTTTTCATTGAAACCTCCAAACAGTACAATTCTTTCTCAAACGCAAAGAGTAGTTATCGAAACTTATATGCTGACAATTACCGATTTTCTACGGCTTTTGGCGACCTATCTTAAAATGGTCAAAGCTAAGTGGTCTTTTTTTTCCATTTTTATCTCCGCAATGAACGTGTAGTTGGAGCTCAACGAAACACTTCTAAGAAGAGGAAGACTTCTTTCTATCGAAATTGGAAAGAAGCAAATCCGTTGAGATAGCAAATAGTATGTAAGATTTGATAATTTTTAGCTGAAATACAAAGTCAATCATACAAAGTCAATCTCATCTACAAATTATGAACTTTGAGTAGTATCTGCGCAGTAAAGTACGTGATACGCAAAATACTACTGCTGCATTTTTGAGACAGTCAACAAACAAACGATAGCTGGGTGATATAGAGTTCAAAGTCAGGAGATATAATCATTATGGCCATTTCGAGACCTAACATACCTGTTCTTTATCTTGCTGCAAGTAAACGCACATAATTTGCATGCCATCTAATAGAGCTCTTTACGCTCTATCCATTCATATAGAGTTTACCACTTTTTCGTTCGTATTCGCAAAATATAGTCGAAACATGATTTTTGGTTCTTCTGTTCCGCCAAAAAATCTCCGTTTTTCAAGTTTTTTTGCCTTTTTGATCTAAATTAAAAGTCTTGAGTGCTCGATGCATTATAAGGAAGAGTTTGTAAGCTCTTGTAGATGGTATACCATGTCTTTACGGTAGAACAGCGCAAGAAAGAGGGATGCCCAATAACCCTTCCGAGTTCTTCGAGGATCCACGCCAAGGGTTGTGAGGGAAGAGCAGTAGCGCCTTACCAGAATGATAGGTGAAGGTCGCTCATGTAAGTGAAGTTTAAGTTGCAGATGTTTGTTGTTGATCGAAACAAAAGATCTCAAATGCTGTCCCATTATTTTCCGTTCAGCCTAGTGCTATCTTCATGTTTTGGTACGAGCTGATAAGAGTCTTCAGACTGCAGAAAAGCACAAGTTTATGAATGACAGCGAATCGAAAAGCGTCTTGAGCTATCTGAAGAGATAAGGCTCCTCTATCTGAATTGCATTAGATGCAAGGTGCGATATCTCAAACTTTATAGCTGTGACTATATAAATTTCGAGCGCGAACGATTGCAGATTGCAACTTCGAGTGAAAAAGAAGATGTCGTATTCACAAACCGCTCAAAATTCGCACTCGGCGCAAGATTCATTCCTACCAGTACATCGATTTTCATTTATGTGCTCGTACACCATTTCCGGCTATGTTCTTTCACATGGCACCGACTCTGTTGCGATTTTTCCAAAAGATCCAGAAACTCTCAAAATAAAGGTATCTCAGCTATCAACCTTGCCAGTCTCAGACTACGATCTAAACAGTAATACAATTTTGTTTGCAAGAAAGAAGAGAAGGTCAAACGTGTTGTATTGATTTAGAAACTAAATAAACTGTATAATATCAGATGACAAAAATATAAACGAATGTGTAAGCGAAATGTGGTATAAAGTGTATTAAGGGTAATAATAAATAATGAGCAGTCGTTGCAAATCAGAATGTCCGGAAATTTTCCAAATTGCCGAGGACGTTCTGTCCAAATGGAGTCAAAACGAACTCACCGAGAAGTCTTGTTGGAGCAGACATGTGAGCAACTCTGCAAAAAGTTAAAGTTAATCATCAATTCTATTTGGAAGAGGAAGATAAAAAGAAACGAAGCGCGGCCAAAATTGTAATGGAAGAGATTGTGGTAACATGAGATAGGAGGAATAGTTTATTCATAATTATCATTGTGGAGATGAAGACAAAGCATGGAATGGAAGCATAGTGGAAGAGTTTATGGTAATTTGATCGCTGTAAGACAGGAAAAGTGGAACACGCATTTAGATAAATGCCACTTTGTTTTGTTTGCACATATCGGTTTTCCTTTTTTAGAAATGGGTATATCAGATAAAATGAAGCTTTGTGCAAATTGAAATGAATTTAGGCGTTGTGCAAAGGAAAGCTCGTTTGCAGGATAAATCTCGAGATGGAGATGGAAAGGAAAGAAAAAAGTAGAAGAGAAAGGAATGTACAAGGTGTAAGTGAGACAACGGTAACCAACTGTAGCTTAGATGGACTGATGCGTGCAAGACCGAGTTTGGGCTTAAGGTTAGAATAAAGATTTTGTCAGATGAATGAGATAAATCTAATGTATCTCATGAACTGACCCTGGGGCAATCGCTTGGGGGCATCCTAATCAGTCACATGAGAAGTTCAACCCAGATTTGCCTTGACACTGCCATTATGTTTCTACTCGGCTTTGTTTTAAATCACTCATACTCACCAAAATTAAGCAATCGTAAATTTCCCCGCCAAAGAAATTTGGTTCATATCGAGATGTATAGGCGCGTATTATGATACCAGATCCATAAAGAAAAACTTTTCTCTTATTTACCAAATTCTCGAATTTTTTATTTCTTTGTTTGAGCAGAAGATTTATAGTAATTCATGCTACTATTACAAATCCAAATTTCTGACGAGCAATTATTCGCATGGATGCAATTAAATTATATTTTTCGCATAGAAAATCTGAAAGTTGTCCGAAGCTCCTAAATGATGCAGATGATTAAAATTTGGGACATTTGCTCCCTTAAACGGATGGATTGAGTCAACCAAACAACTCAGCTTTGATTAGGCGCATTTTACAGCCTAAGTACTTTGTTTTTAGTGTTCCGATGCCCCTACATTTGGGAAGCTAATTCTATGTTTAAGTAAGGATCTACATGCCACAAATGACAGCTAACAATAGAAAAACTCTCTTCGAAAACATAGAAATTGAAATTCAATCTGTTTGCTCCAATTGACTTATTGGTTATGAAGAGTGTGCATTAAAGCCAGAATGAATTCCAGTAAATTCTCTGCATAGCAACAAAATTGCATACTTCGTTTCGTGATTTATAGGCAATTATTAGGTTGTAAAGAAAGTTCTGCAGGCAGAGGTTAAGCCAATTTGTTTTGATTATAGCTTCATCATAAGTGGCCGCCAATCAGCCATATCTTATGTACACTCACAACCTTAGTCCATTAGTCAAGTATCTCATAGATGCTCTTATCCAAAAAGCGCGCTGGCTGAGTTTCGGAACAGGTAGAGACGATTTTTTGAACACTGAAGCCAAAAATGTGCAATTTTTGAAAGATTTTACTTCTTTTTGTGTCCTTTTCAATATCCAAATATACTCCTTGATACGTCGCCAGACATTCGTCTTACTGTTGCTCACTGGTTTTGAGCCACTCTTCTATCTGGGAATTAATGAGAGCGGAATGGGACTGCCGAATCGAAGATTCAATGTTGGTTGAATATAAAATCCCTTCCACGAGAGCAGAAAAAATGTAGTGTCGTGTATGTATAGGGCTCTGTCTGATCGCGAGAGTCGACATATTTGCGGCCGTTGCACGCGCATTAAACTTTTTCAGTTATCTTTCTCCTTTTGCAAGCTTTTCTGCAATCAGATGGTTACCTAAAATGATTATGAGAAGTACGGGATTGTCTAACTGGTTCGAGGCCTTGTGGCAGTCACCGACTCTCGCGATCACGCAGAGCTTATGAACTCCTACGTAAGAAAGTATATTTCATGAAGTTTGCATTATGCTCTTGCAACCTGTAAGGTTTCAAAATATTCGCTAAAGGATCAAAACTGCCTATAAAATTCTAAAGGAAATCATGGAAAACAAAGAGTTCAAAACTTAAACGACTGATAACCTCAGTTGCAAGATCGGCAAAACATTGTGTAAGACTTTGCATTAATAATCGATGTAATAGTTATCTACCATGGTAACAGAAACTGATTTATAATAATGAATGTAATTAGTAATTGCATATGAATAAACAGATGACTTCACCAAGTGACAAATAAAGAAGCGACTATTGAGACGCGTTCATGCATTATAGCACTCCAATGTTGTTTACAAAATATCCAGAGTCATAAGCTCTCAAAAACGTTGTTTGATAAAAGATACGTGTGCTCAAAAGCACTGTACAGCATTCGAGCTATCTAGATCAAGACCTAGTATTTCCAGGTAACTCTCAGAGTAGAGAAAGTGACAACCTGTAAGGAACCATCCTACAATTTCATTTAAGCGATTCAACCGGTTTGGCGGCTGGAAGGCGGGGCTTTGTGATATAATTGAGGCCACTCGCGCCCGCGACGCAGTCTGTGTCTCTCCGGCGCGCTCACTCTCTCATCATTACAGCCTTAAATAGGTCACGAAGCCCCTCCTTCCAGCCGCCAAGCCAATTGCAAAGGTACTTCGTTCTTCTTCTTGTCATATCAACAAGATTATGGAACATTGTATCACTCATAGACTTCTCTTCAACGGTAGCATTATCTTGGCATAAAAAGCTCAGATAAAAAGAAAAAAGATCGAGTGGTTGAATTTAGATCTATTGTATGGGATGAGGAACTTAGCTCAGGAAGAACAAGAGTTTGGACTGGCCCTAATAGACTCGAACGAACAATATAATGTTGCAAATGCCTTAGAGAGAAAATGTAGCAAATCAAGAAAAAAACGATGAACGAGTACCATTAGATAGAAATCGAATCACACTTCTCAAAAATGTCTACCTCGCACTGTTCTGGCAAGAAAGTTGCTTTTCAACGAATTAAAGATGTGTCTGATGGGGAAAAGCAGTTTGTGAATTCACAGTACGCTGAGAGAACAACTTTGAAAAAAGTCAATTCTTCTATACTCATTATCGGACGAGAACTTCAAAAACAAAACAATTTGCCAAACTTCTATTCGGTACTGAGGTGATTAAGGCGCAAGAACGTGAAGTTTTCGGAGAACGTGACGTTAAAACGATGAGGAAATTTTCGAAGATTACGTCGGAACACTTAGGATCTCACAAGTATCGCAAAGAGAAATTTCGCGAGGATACTTTGAGATCCTAGGTGATCCGAGGAATCCTCGGAAAGTCCCCTCATGGTCTTCGCAAAGTTTTGGTGAAATGTCTGAGTAGACAATACCGTTCAGGCGACAAACTGAATATGTAGGACCTACAAACTAAAGAACCGTTCTTTCCACAGAAATGGCTAACGTGGAAGCCTTTGATTCAACCGGATTGAAAGGAGATTGCTCGCGCCCCCATTGCAGTCTGCCTCTCTCTCGCGTCTCTGACCATTCTCTAGCCTTGATTAGGCCTCGAAGTCCCGCCTTCCAACCGCCAATCCCGTTGAATCAAAGGATACATGGAAGATAGATTTCAAAGCATTGGGTAATATACACCGCTACCCAAATCCTTACTTTTTTGTTATTGCATACTTTCAGTTAGTCATAATGTATCGCAAATCTGGCCACGAACTTAATATTTTAAATAAAACACCTTTGCTACTCTACGGAACATGGAGCGGCATTAGCTTAGTAAGATTTTTATATTTTATTCATCCTCACAAATTCTTTCGGTAGGATATCCCATAACCGGTGTTCCAAAAATGCTTTGATATTTGTTATTGTTGCGATATACTTATAAAAATATGTAGTTACGGTAGGTTACGGTAGGTTTATGGTAGGGGGTCAAAATCACACAAGAAAGCACACAAGAACTAGCGACATGTCTTTGATGTTCAATAGGACGCCCTATGCTTAGCATTCTAGGTTATGAATATATATGTAAAATAAGTCTTTTGAATGGTGAGTGTAAAATGGCCCCACATCGGGCTACGATTCCCAATTAATATGCAAATTTTTTCAAGGGTAAACAAACAAACGCGTATAATACATATCCTCATAAGCAGTCGTCGAGAATATGGCTTCTTTTTTAGTCTCATTCAGAAAAACTGCAACTTGGTACCCAAATCTGCAGAACCTGCTGCAGATTTGGGTATCCAAAATTGGTGAGGCGGTAAGTGCAGTTTTCAAACAGCTATCTCTCCAATTTTATATTTTTGACATTGAAAATGTGATACAATACAGCTTGAATAACCGATCTTTCAGTGTGAAAATTCATAGCTCACTCAGAATATTTTAGTGTATTGATGCAAATGCAATAGAAAAAATCATATGCTACAAATCTAAAATTTACAAATATTGGATCTGAAACAAATGATTGCTTGAAAATTTACTGAATATTGAAATGCATTTATGCGTGATAATAAAACATGAAATTTCAAAATTTATCGCTTTCTGTACATTCAAAGAGCTGTTTTGCTAGAGCGAGGAAGCTATAAAAAAACAAGTAACAAAATTTGACATCATTACGAGAACAATGAAGTCAAATTTTGTCCCTGTTTTCCTCAAAATTTCGCTTGGATGCCGAAACGTCTATGTGGCTTGTGGTACTTTGCAATATAAGTGGTAAATTACGCAGTTACTACTCTCAACTGCATTTGAATAGTTGGGTAATCAAACTACTTGCAGAAAGCTATGTAGTAGGTGACTCCCTAACAGCCTCATTACCTTTTTAAGGAGATTTTACAGACATCATTTTGACACGCTCTTCTTATTGTCAGTTGATAATAAGCGGACTGAATTTAGATGGAATAGAAAAAGAAAAAACTAAACTTCAAACTGATCGCGGCGAGGGAGTGCGTCACTCAAGTAGCATCTTTGACATCTATTGTCTCTGATCACAAGAGAGTCTAAATAGTAAAATTTGAGCCCATGTGCATTTTACAGCAGTGGGCTGATGTTACATATGGTGAGATCGGATGATATTTGAGCACCGCCGACCTCATATGGAAATTCTAGAAATTTCTTTGTTGGATCTGGCGTGTGACATGGCATTACTTAGCACTCAAACCAGATGGAATTCACAAGAGAAAGGACATTTGATTGAGGATATTATAGAACACTCTCACGAATCCAATTTTTTACTAAAACTGGCTACTGCTTCTTTCACTGAAGTTTGAACTAACGTAATTACGCAAATTGAGCAAGTATGGTCTTTGGAGAAATTTGAAGGAAAATCTGGCAATAATTCATGTTATCAAAACTTAGAAAAGCTGTTTTTATACTGTGGCATAAAAGAGGAAGAACGGATGCACCACAAACGAACGTTGTTTTCATGGATCCCGAGTTTGTAGTACTCATTTCAATTCGCCTAAAGCAGCTAGAAATTTTTGGTCAGGCCGATATGCTAAGAGTATCTTCAGCTTTTTCAAAATTCGGTTTCTACTCCAACAGGATGTACATATGGGTTTGGAGCAAGAATGCATGGGGTTTGAAGGCACTGTCCGCCCTAAAGTTAGGATTCTTCAGCTTTTGGCAGCATACGATAGTAGGACCTCCTATCAAGCCAATGCTCGAATCGCGCCGTAAACAATCGCTTTGAAAGCGAGAAAATCGCCTCGGTGTAGCGAAAAGGCATGAGGACCCCACGTCGGCACCGCCTCTTGAGTAATGTCCGCCCATCCATGCGCATCCATCCAATCACCGTTCCGGAGAAGCGACTTGCGGATTCTTCGGAACAGGGATTGTCGGGGAGTTCTCGCGGTTTCTTGACTTCATATTGGGAATCAGGAGCTGAGAAGGCTTCGGAACGACAAAAAAGTTGAAAGTCTGGGTGGACGGTGCCTATAGGTGCTTTAAATAAAACGAACAGAGGACGCTTTGCTATATTTGTCAGTGACCAGGCTGTCCCTTACATACAAAAAGGATTAGCTTGCATCAAGCAGTGGAATTAGAATAAAGATGACGGGTATGGGCTTCATTGATATGCGAGGGTAATTCATTAATTCAAACGAAAATGGAAAATGGAGCAAGAAAAATGATTTCACATGACGAAATCGCAGAGCAAATTAGAAGAACCGTTCCGTTTTGTGGGCTCACGACAGGGACAGAAATTGATTAATACAATTAATTTAGTGTAATTGACGATTAATCCGATGCGTTTAGGCTGCAGACAGCATCTATGGCTAAAAAACGGTACTTTGGCAATAAGCCCTCTACGGTCACTTTTTAGTTTAAAATTTGTGAGGCTCACAACAATACACATGTTCTTTTCACGATCTTTGTCAACAACTGGAAGCGGGTTATACTAAACAAAGCATTCAAGCCTAAGTTCTAAATGCCCATAAAAGGCTGCTTTTAGACCTACTACGAGCAGCTGGTTAACGGAGAGCATCTTGAAGTGCACTTGGTCATGATCGTCGATGATAGAGGAGTAAGATGAGAAGTCCTCGTACCGTGAAATAATCTAAACTGATGAATAGAGTTGGTCCAAGATCTCGCATCAAGAGCCAAGAAGTTTAAAAGACTATGATTGAAAGATTTTACTGTTTCTTATTTTGTTGTTATGTTAAAATAGAAGATATATAGAAGAATATTTATACTATTTGATCGTCAAAGCCCATCTTGTTAGAGGTCCCAAAGATAGCTTCTCAAAAATTCGATTTCGCTCAAATTTTAGTGAAGGATCAAATCTTCACTTCATAATTACAGTAGCACTATGGTGCAAGTTTCATTAATGTAGAGTGGTTGGAAGTAGCAGAGATAGATCTTAGTGTAAGTTTGTTTATTGGTGGAGGAAGAAAACAACTTTTTTGAAGTCTTTCTCATTTTCAGATTACGCTAGGAATTGTGGTCTTTCGATGTACGCATGTCACACATGAAGAGACCTAACTTTTAAGTTTTTGGTTTTTCCAGTTTTTTTGACAGTTTTTCGACTCGTATAGAAAAAGCTTAACTCTGAGTTGCCTTCTTATTAGCACTAATACTCCCAAAAATGAAAAATCTAAAAAGAACAAAAAAAAAATTGAGAGATTTCTAAAGAGAAAAGAGAAAGAATGTTGGAAAATTGTATTTACATCATTCTTTATATGAGCTAGATTGCCGAAGCTTTTGGAGTTCACGATAGAAGACGAACAAATGGTTACATAACTTTGGTCACGACTGAAGGTAGATCCCATGTTTTCTTCTTTATCGGAAAAAGCAACTTATAAGACTACGTCGATAATTGTTTTGAATTTAAATCCTTTTCAAACACCATCGAAAGCACATAGTTTCACTCTAAATAAATCGAAACAAACATATTCATTCGAAAATAAAGGCGGAGAAAATTTGAGATTTTGATGGCACAGAACGAAAAAAAAACTTTCTAGAAAGTTGAACTAACCCAGAGTGAGTGGTTGAACGAAACCATGTGATGTCAAAATCACACAAGCATGAGCCACCTGGGGACAATTTGTGATGAAGAAGTACATTTGTCACACAAGTATGCTGTGTCTAGTTGACGCCGCACATTATTGCGGAAGCAGAACCGAGCATGATCAGAAAGTTCGAGAACCACGAATTCAGAAAAAGGGAAGCACAACATTTTCGAGGATTATGCGAGATTTTTTGGCAAAGTAAAGTCAAAATATTTTTGTAAATGCACTAATAACTTAGCAGACCCACTGCTGCACAAAATTCCCGCAAAACCTGCTCATACTATACCTCATATAGAGTTCGTTGAAACCCATGAGTGATTGGCAAACTGTAATAAAAAGTTTCGTTTCAATTTGGAACTGTTTTCATTCGTAATTCCTAGGAAAAATGCTCCCCAACGATAAAATCCATATTCTTATACATGCCCATATGTAATTGGGTGACACCCAAAGATGGGACATCTCTAATAAGGGTATGCAAGATTTTTGAGATTGTTTTTTTGACTAGTGTACTTTCGTTTAACTTCACAATGGGTCTAGATCTTCGTGTTCTGTTTCTCCACCCGTATTTTCTTCTATCTTCTCTTGAGGCCGAAAATTGGCTGGCCTCATTTGCTTGGACCTTCTTTTTTTTATTTCTTTTACTTTCTGTTGCACCTCCTCGAGTGTATTTATAAGATAAAAAAATAAAATAAGAACTTTACTAATGATAATGTAGGTTCGGTCGGTCATAATGTTCAAAAGTCCGTATTTGAGGATATAAATGCGTTTCACTTTACAAATATATTTGTTTGGATTTTGCCTGTAGATAACAAATCAATGAAGGCAGTTTTGGAGGCTCCCCTTCGTCATCCCCTTGCGTAGAGCTCTTTCGAAGCAAATGTTCAAAATTTCTCTTTCAAACTCATCATTGTAGATCATTCTTGAATGTTACAGCGTAAATAGAGAAGAAAACACATTGTACAAGAAAAACAGCAATCGAATCAGCCACCGACTAGAACAAGGCATGTTTAGAAACCTTACTATTTGCTTTGAAATCAAAGATGTCTGTCTCATCCATCTTTACGATGTCTGCTTCAAAAATGCGACAAAACATGCAATAGCTTCATGGGTAAAAGATGAGATAGAATTGCGCAAATGAATCCAGTACCACAGTGATGATTTCAAAGGATGAAGGGTACGCTCTTCAATCCGTCTGCTGGTATTGGCGAATAGACGCAATTTTTCACAATCCGAGTGCTAAAACTTCAATTATTCTGCCAAGCACCCCAAGTATGCTAATTCATTCCATAAGAGAGCTCGATCTTGGGCAAGAGTCCAGAATCTGATTTTTGGCCATAATTCCACCACTTAACTGCCTCCTAGATAGATGGCATGATTAAAAACCTTATCATCTCATCATGTAAAGGTGAAATACCAATAGTTCTATGAATACCGCTTCTAGAGTAAGATGAGAGGTCGCCTCCGCATCCATGAGACAAAATTTGAAGATTCCGTTATTACCAAGAGCCAGGGCTCGGCACGAGCTGGCACCAGGGAAATTTCAAAACAAAGTCCTCTTTGATTTTCGTACGAAGTCGCCTTTGACATTAAACTCTAAACGTAAAAAAATCCTTAGAAAAACGGAACGTCGACTGAAAACAATTGCAATTTGTGCTTTTCGGCCACTAAAACGATATCCCTTTTGCTTTTGTCCCAAAAACGATATCCAGCTCGACTCAGCCCCATAGGACAGCTTTTGGAAAGGTACCAAAGGTAGCCGATTGCAAGGCAGGATGTAGAAAATGCAGAAGTCACTTTTATTTCTTGTAGGGGCGATATTGCTAGATTCTATAGAAATGAGCGACAATAACAGAAATCTATTACTACTGCTGGTATGACAGTCGACGTCCCGCTTCAGTATTGCACTTCGGGTTTGATTCGGTACCACAAATGAGATGACAGATCAAATTCTCTAAGATTCTTCAAGAAAGGGGATTGTATTCACGAGACCCGCATTGTGATTCTTATAGATACAGTACAAAGAGTTTGACCTATGAAAGGCTGAAACTGTTCTTATCCGAACGTTAAGAGAGTGAACTTTTGAAAGTCAAGGATGCTTGAAACCAGTCCTAGGACTTCGGACATATTCAAACACTGTTCGAGAAGATAATATGACTGACCTTTTTAAATTCAAGCCGTTTTCCCTGGAGGATGTAATTGCAGGAAAAAATGTATTGTGCAGGCACCTGCCTATTTATTAGCGTCATATACTCATTGTGAGCTAATTGTCTCTATAAATCTTCGCGTGAAAAAGTAAAGGATGAGTGTATGATCTGCAGACGCAGAGGAGTAAACTCAGCAGGAAACACTTTGATCTTTTTCACTTTATGTAAGTTTCCCGGGAGGCGTTGAGATTTGCAGGGATTTGCAACTCAGCCGCTGTGAAAAACTTTGCAAAAATTGTGCTTCTAAGACTCTCATCTCTTCCTCCATAGTCTCTTTCTAATTAAATATACCCCCGGCTGAGAAGCAAATCCTTTTAGAGGCGACGTACTTGAGATGAACTTGCATAAAAACATAAATCGAATTGATACTTCGTTTTTCCTGCGCCTAAGAGTTTGCAGATTACGGACCTTATCTGAATTGAATGTAAAACTGCAACTCTACGCGTCCAGACTGAAGCAGAAAGTACATCAAATGGAGACGACCATTAACTGTTTTCTATATACAGTGCTGGCCAAAAGGTTGCAGCCACTCCCAAATTTTGCTATATCTTACTTTGTTTCATATTGAACGGATTCAGATCTTGATATTACGTGCAAATAACACTGCTTAACACTATGTCGAAAGGTCATGCAGTTTCATGCACACAGAAGAGGGCTGTGGCGAAAATGACGAATGTAATGAAATTTAGGTTGGTCAAAACTTGCAGCCACTTTCCGCTAAATGTCTTTGAAAAACTTGTCACCGTCCATTATCTTGGCTACAGATGCACCCCTAAGCCTTGAAAATGCAGTGAAACTAGCACTCATCAAACCCCAAAATAGGAGATTTTACGGAGCAAGTTTGCTCGAACGCCAAATGACCACAAAAATTAGACAAACTATAAGGTTGACGAGGAGTAATCAGCTGATTCGTGCTCTTATAAAAAGGTTGTACCATCTGGACCTTTAGTGGCTGCTTGCGAATGCGACAGAAAAAGCATTATGTGGCATGCTTCAAAATCTAGCACCATCTCAGCTCAGATTCGGAGCACCTTTCAACATAAAAATTGGGCTCAGCGGTCTAAAAAGTTCTCAAACTTGATGAGATCACTGTTTCTGCAAAGACGAGCACTGAATCGAATTTTGCAGGGATTAACTGGAAGCATGGAGGCGTTACTGTTTCGGAAAAGTTCGCGCGAATCTCACAACTGATATTTCCCTTTGGTAATCAAACATTTCCTAGATGTGACAATCGCAAAAAATTTTCTCTGGCAATAGCGCCCTCCATGCTTCCAGTGAATCCCTGCAAAATTCGGATCAGTGCTCGTCTTTGTAGAAGCAGTGTCATCAAGTTTGAGAACTTTTTAGACCGCTGAGCCCAATTTTTGAGCTGAAAGATGCTCCGAATCTGAGCTGAGATGGTGCTAGATTTTGAAGCATGCCACATAATGCTTTTTCTGTCGCATTCGCAAGCAGCCACTAAAGGTCCAGATGGTACAACCTTTTTATAAGAGCACGAATCAGCTGATTACTCCTCGTCAACCTTATAGTTTGTCTAATTTTTGTGGTCATTTGGCGTTCGAGCAAACTTGCTCCGTAAAATCTCCTATTTTGGGGTTTGATGAGTGCTAGTTGCACTGCATTTTCAAGGCTTAGGGATGCATCTGTAGCCAAGATAATGGACGGTGACAAGTTTTTCAAAGACATTTAGCGGAAAGTGGCTGCAAGTTTTGACCAACCTAAATTTCATTACATTCGTCATTTTCGCCACAGCCCTCTTCTGTGTGCATGAAACTGCATGATCTTTCGACATAGTGTTAAGCAGTGTTATTTGCACGTAATATCAAGATCTGGATCCGTTCAATATGAAACAAAGTAAGATATAGCAAAATTTGGGAGTGGCTGCAACCTTTTGGCCAGCACTGTATATTCTTGCAAAAGGATCGCCGCCTTTCCACGACAAACGCAAATTAAAAAGTGATTATCTGGGAAATACTTTGAGAAGTTGCTGAATACAAGGTCCACTTGCTTATCGCAATCTTACATGCACTACATTCGAAATTAAGTGGGTGAATTCGCATAATCTCGTGCTTTGAAGCAATCTCTCCAGTATTTAGAAGCAGATTACTTTCTCATATGGGTCTTACGCTGAAAGCCAGGCAGTCTTACAATGCAATCTCCAATCTTGAATCAGTGAAAATAATGCAGCCTCTAGTAGGGTTGAAAGACGGGTTGCGGCGTATTAATCTTGACAAAACCGTCGGAATTCAGTAGCCTGGTTCAAAATGATTTCCGCGGAATCGAGCCGTGATTTTGACAAGCCAGTGTTACAAGGTTTCGGAAAAGCATCAATTTGTCATTTGCTCGCCTGGAGGGGTTTTCATTGCATCGCGGCGACGAAATCGCGATGAAACCGTCGCATGCTTAGTAGCCAAGAAGAATTTTTTACACATTTTTAGAGGCAGTGTCCAGGCTAAATCTAACCCCTTTCGATTGTCGATCCTTAATGTACGCTCCCCCAGAGGGGCATTCGCATTGGTTTGGTCCTCTAACGTTGCCTCTGAATGGAGACAAGGGGCCTAAAACAGCCAAAGTGCTATCAGACCCCGCCCACCCGTGTACTGAAAGCCGTGCGCGCCCTCAAGACGGGTCCCTAAACGTGTTTCTTGGAGTTTTTGGAGTAAACTTTATAACTGTGATCAGGGCCACAGAAAGGCCCCGGAATGGCAAAAACATGGGAGGCAATAATTTGGGTGGACTCTGCCTTTAACTATATTTTTAGAACGACAACAGAAACGGATTGACGGAACATCCATCAGAATTGAGAAAAATCTCTTTGGCCAGAAGCCATAAGATGCGATGGTGAAAATCCTTTTGTGGTAGAACGCGTTGAGTCGTTGACAATTTATTAGAAAAACACAAGAGTTTCCCCTCTGCCTATCGGCGTACATGTCGAGGGTTCACTAGGAATAGTTCCCTAACAACACGCAATTATATCAAAGTGCGGCGGGTACGCCGCAACCACAGAGACCATATCGACCTAGCCTATAGTGAGCGAGCAAGTTCCAATATAAGGGACGGCTCTGCAACACCTCCCTCCTAAGATGAACAACGGTACATCCTACAAAAAGGATCTACTTGTAGACGTTCTGGTGGGCGACGATGGCGACTTGGTCTGGTTGATGACGTAGTTGAAGTTGCATGGCGTTCAGCGATGTCCATGCCATTGTCCAATCGGTCTTCTTCGGAACGCATGGTGTGCGATGAGTCACGACGGCGATCCATACTTGATCCACTACGCATCTGGTTCGCATGTCGTCTCCATAACTGGTTGTCTTCCGTAAGCACATCGTATACGGCTTTTCCGTAGCGTTTCTTCACACGCGCTGGAATCCATTTTTCACATCCAGAGCGAAAATCACGTACCCACACGTCTTCTTGTGGTTGGTACGCTTTCTTCCGTGCTCCATGATGACTGTTAAACTGCTTCTCCATGGTTTCATTGGCCAACTTTCCTTCTTCTTTGGAATCTTCATCTAACAGCGACAGCGGTGTCCTTATCTGACGTCCCAGCAACAGTTCGGCCGGCGAGAGTTGTCCAGGGGTAGACGTCGAGGGCGTTCTTCGATAGCATTGCAAAAACTCTGCTAGCTTCTGTGCCGTCCCTCCCTCCTTGATTTTCTGAAAAGTTCTCTTGAAGATATCCACAAACCTCTCGGCTTGACCATTCGATTGTGGATGGAACGGAGGGGAGCGCATATGCTTGATTCCTTGCTCTTCACAGAAATCTTGGAATTCCTTTGCCGCAAACTGTGTTCCATTATCCGACACGATTACTCGCGGATTTCCGAATCTTGCGAAGAGTAGTCTGAGTTCCTTTAAAGTTGCAGCAGTCGACGATGACGACATTTCCAGCACTTCCGGCCATTTGGAGTACGCATCGACTACGACAAGATACATCTTTCCATTTAGGTCCTGCATAGTCAATATGGATTCGGTTCCATGGTTTTTCTTCCATTTTCCATGAATGCAGTACAGTCTTCACTGGCATCTTGGCTGCTTCTTGACATTCCCTACAGCGGCGCACTGAGTCTTCGATGTCTTTGTTGATGCCCATCCAGTATGCGAATCCTCTCGCGAGCATCTTCATCCTTGTCATTCCAGGGTGTCCCTCGTGTAACTGCTTCAAAACCTCTTGTCGCAGCGAGACTGGAATAACTATTCTGTGGCCAAAGTACAAACATCCATTTTGCACTGATAAACTCTCGCCCAGTGCTCTCCAGTTTCCGATATCTCCTTTCGGCTTGGACGGCCACGATCCTGACTGCAGCATTTGTATAACCTCCATGATGTTTTCGTCCTTATGGGATTCCTCTTCAGTCTTACTCCTGGTCACTGGTAGCGCTCGTACAGCGGCAGCTTGAACGGCTTGCACATCTTCTTCTATCTTCGCTATCACGACGTCCTCGGTTTGGAATGGCCGTGGAGGGAT
This sequence comes from Cylicocyclus nassatus, assembly GCA_958299035.1. Classification (NCBI taxonomy): domain Eukaryota; kingdom Metazoa; phylum Nematoda; class Chromadorea; order Rhabditida; family Strongylidae; genus Cylicocyclus; species Cylicocyclus nassatus. The sequence goes on from CATQJL010000305.1 coordinate 32,069,879, forward strand.
CAATCGAGACAATGCATCGGCTTGTCCGAAATCGGTCGTATTCTGGTACTCCAAATCGAAGTCGTATGCGAGAAGAATAAGTTTCCATCGTTGCAATCTGTTCGCTGTGTACACAGGTACCATCTTCTTCGGTCCAAAAATGTGCAGCAGCGGCTTGTGGTCGGTGAGCAGCCTGAATCGACGTCCGTATATATATCGATGGAACTTACGCACTGCGAAAACCAGTGCAAGTCCTTCTTTTTCAATTTGTCCATAATTCTTCTCGGCGGATGTGAGGCTCCGGCTTGCATGACAAATCGCCTTTTCCGATCCATCCGGCATCTTGTGTAAGATCACAGCTCCAATTCCGTAATCCAATGCGTCGGCAGCTACCACTATCTGCAACTTAGGGTCGAAATGGGTAAGGAGTAGATCCGAGGCCAAAACTTCCTTAGCACGCTCGAATGCGTGTTGGCATTCCTTTGTCCACTCGAACCTTGCTTCCTTCTTGAGCAGTGCGTCCAAGGGTGCACGGAGCTGGCGCATCTCTGCTACGAATAATCCGTAGTAGTTGATCATGCCGAGGAAGGAACGAACATCTGCTATGTTCTTCGGGGCTGGCATTTGTTGGATGACCTCAATTTTCTTCGGATCCGGCCGGCGTCCGTTCTTGTCGATAATGCAGCCTAAGTAGCAAATTTCTGGCATCAGAAAGTTGCATTTTTCCAACCTGACATGGAATCCATAGTCCTTGATCCGCTTGAAAAGAGCTTCCAAATTTTGGCGATGCTCTTCGTAACTCCTTCCCGTGATGATGATGTCATCGAGATAAGCGGCTACTCCATCAAGTCCGCTTATCATAGAATCCATAATCTGTTGGAATATGCCTGGCGCGGATTTTACTCCAAAAGGTAGGCGATTGTAGCGATACAATCCCTTGTGCGTATTGATGGTTAGCATCTCTCTCGATGCTTCTTCAACTTCCACCTGTAGATAAGCTTCGGCCAGGTCGAGTTGTGTGAAGAGCTGGCCTCCGTTTAGTTTTGCGAACACCTCCTCCGCCATGGGCAATGGGTGCTGATGCAGCTGCAAAGCATCATTCAATCCTGTCGAGAAGTCGGCACATAGACAAATTTTGCCATTTTTCTTCTTGACGGCGACCACTGGCGCGGCCTACTCTGAGTGTTCGACCGGAGAAATGACTCCTTCGGCTACCAAGCGATCGATTTCGGCTTCCAGTTCCGGTGCTGACGCGTAAGGCACCGGTCGCTTCTTCTTGAAGACCGGAACAGCATCGCTCTTTGAGACTAATTTTGCCTTACCCTTCGTGCACTTTCCCAGGTCGCTGTTGAAGACTTCACCATACTTCTTCTTCAAGTCGGCAACCACTTCGGCTCGGATTTTCTCTTCGCTAGTCACCTTTCTGCAATGGTAGTTGTCCTTCAGCTTTTTGTATGCCGGCAGCTGGATGCACCATTCCAGTCCCAACAGATTCGAGCCTTCAGTGACGTAGCATGTGCCATTTCCATGAAGCATCTTCCCTGTAACTCGATCTCTGATGGAAAAGTTGGTTGAGAATTTACCATATATCTTCATCGACGTCCCGCCTGTAGTTTTCACGGGCATCACACAGGGTTCCAGAGCCGGGGATCCCATCCTCTTCCAAGCTCTGCGTGATATCAGCGTTATATCTGCACCTGTGTCCAGCTGAAGTTTGAGATTACATCTTCTAACTACGACGTCGAGGTAGATCCGCGCGCTCTCGGCGTCGAAAGCGACCACATGTTTGCACTGTCTTCTGCGGCCAAACTGCGCTCCTGTCTTCCGCCGCTTCTTCCGACCAGTATTGTCGGATTGTGGACAGTCTCTTCTGAAATGTGGTCCTCCGCACGTGAAACAAGTTACCTCCTTTTTCTTCCACACTACATGGATGTCGCGCGTGCCTTCCATGTCCGTGTTATCCATTTTCAAAGCAGTGAAATTCTCACACTCCGCGACTAGGTCCTCGATTGTCAACGGTGCTTCGTACATGTGAGCGTCCAGTCGACGAATCATCCGAAGGCGCACTTCCCTAAGTGAGGGATCTTGAAGACCTGCTACGAACTGCAGCGTCTTCATCGCCGTGTAGTCAACCTCTTTAAGCCGGGCATCGTCGTCCATCCGCTTGATAGTGTTGGCGTACTCGCGGAACGGTACGTACGCTGGCGTAAGCGGAGGGCAGGTTATCCTCAGGCACTCATACCGTCTCCTGATGAGCGTCTTCTTGGAGGCGAACAGCTTCTGGAGATTTGCTACGGTGGTCTCGAAGTCCAAGTCGCTTGGTTTCGCAGGCAGAACCTCGTCGGCATACTTCCTGTATGCTTCTTCATCCAGCTTCATCAGGATCAAGTCGCGCTTCTTCTGATCCGAAAGCTGGGAGTCGCGAATGATCGGTCCGTACCTGCCATACCAGTAAGCAAAGGTGTTACCTGTTTTCTGAGGTAAATCTCTGCACGTCCTTGCTCAGTTGCTCATATTGCTCCTTGCTGGCGTCCTGGACGGCTACCCTTTGGTTACTGGTCAAAGCAGTGACCAACGCCTTCATTTGATCCTGTTGTGCTTGCAATTGCACTTGCATTTGCTCCTGTTGTGCCTGCGACTGCATTTGCATTTGCTCCTGCAGAGCTTGCGTCTGCATTTGCATTTGCTCTCGTTGAGCTTTCCATTGTGCTTGCATATGCTCCTGTTGAGCTTGTAGTCGGGCCTGCATCTGTTCCTGTTGAAGCTGCATATGCAGCTTCATCTCCTCCTGTTGGAGCCGCATCTGGTCGACCATGACCGATAGGACCTTTTCCAGAGATTCGCCATGCCGCTCTTCACTGGCTTTCGGCATGGTAGACCTCTCTGGTGTCGACGAAGTCTTCTGCTAAATCGATAAGCTTCTCAGCAAAGCTTACTTGTCTGGCTGTCCTCGACCACTGACAGCTTCTTCCTTGATTCGAGCTGCAGCGCTTCTTCTCCTTGGTCGGTGGAGGCTTCCGGTCCCTGTCGATCGAGCTTCTTCTGGTCTTTGTCGATCGAGCTTCTTCTGGTCCTTGGTCGGTGGTGGTCTTCTTGTCCTTGATCCTGGTCGCCAGTTGTAGTAGAACGCGTTGAGTCGTTGACAATTTATTAGAAAAACACAAGAGTTTCCCCTCTGCCTATCGGCGTACATGTCGAGGGTTCACTAGGAATAGTTCCCTAACAACACGCAATTATATCAAAGTGCGGCGGGTACGCCGCAACCACAGAGACCATATCGACCTAGCCTATAGTGAGCGAGCAAGTTCCAATATAAGGGACGGCTCTGCAACACCTTTCAATAACGTAATTTGAGAACATTCAATGTTTTTTCGAATCCTCGTATCACTGGCTTAAAATCAAAGTTCGACCTCATGGAAATCATTCTAAACCGAGTTACGGAGAACTGACGGTTTTGTCAAGGATAATACGCCGCAACCCATCTTCTCCACCACCCGAGTTAGCGGCTGCACTGTAAATGGCTCAGAGTTGATGTTTGGAATTCACATTTTTAATGAGGCTTTTGTTTGGATTTGATACCTTAAGATATATTTGATATATTTGATACCCTTAAGATATATACGTTTCAATAAGTCTTTTCATATTTAACTTTTCACCGAAGTAAGTAAGTTCTTCTTATGTTCCTGAAAGGTTGCCGGGTACATTCGACAGATCAATGCAAGCTCTACAACGGCTATAAACCTGTGCAAGTGACTTATTCTTGTAAATAATTGATAATTTATAAAAACTTTCAAAAATTCAAATTAGCCTTGTAAATAAATTTTTGGGGGTGTGGTTGCCGCCACGCTCTCTTCTTCTAGATTTAGGGGTCATGGGCCAGCAAAATTGATAAGCACCTCGAAACATTCTTCGGAGTGCAGGGCTAATGAAACGCACCTTCATTAAAAGAATTTTTGCCCTTTCCCCCCCCCCCCCCCGACAGAGATCCTGCTACCGGCACCGATACATACATCTGCTGCATTCTGATAGCAAGAAGTCGACAAATATAATGCGCTTAATTCTCAAACTTGCGGTTCTTTGCCCATCGCAAAAATGTGATTATATAGCTTATTCACACGGGAATACTGTAACAAATTTGCACCCTTGTCGGTATCCTAGTTCTCGAGAAATATCACTTTGAAGGTTCGATATGTAAAAATTTATGGGACAGCTCGATATAAAGCTCTTGCGCAAAGATAGGTACACAAAAGGGCATAGTAATTAATTTTTTACGTTATCTTGGCCTTGTCATACTTTGAAAAAGAATTATTGAGAGTAGCATGGTTCATGGTGATGTTAAAGTAAACCCTAAAGTTCCTGATAAAGAATAGTTGATTTTTGCTCGAGCCATTCGGAAATGTGGAGAGGCGCTAAAGTCCTTATAAGTAACTATGCTAACGATAAATATAAACAATGTAATAAGTTCATCATACAAGTAAGAGGCAGAACAATGAACTTTGAAAGCCCTAAAGCTGGAGACATGAGGGAATTCGAACTCTTGCAGTGCGAAGATGCAAAGATATGGATTCACGCCCATCATCCTGATTGATGGCGTCGTATGTATCTGATGTGGGGGCAACAAAAGAAGCATCGAAAACTGACAAGCAAATTCTTTATTTTGCATAAAATCTACAGCGAATGCAAAGCAACATCTCGCATGACCTGCTCGACAATGAATTCTTCCCGAATGTGGGATATAGAAAGATGAATGTGACGAGATTGACGTTTCCCCGAGGATCATGCGGCACCCCGTGACCGAGGTTCACCTCTCCCGTGGGACGGCTACTCATCGCAACAGCTACGGCCCTCTTCGCGTACATACGCATATAATCCTATCTTCCTTGGTCAGGGGATATTCCATGTTGAGGGGAGAAAAAACCGTTTGATATGTATTTCAAGAAGCAGAAAAACAGAAGAAGCGAAATTTGAAATCTTATTAGTCTATAGTTTCCTTAAACCAACTGCACTGAGTTATCACCAAGTTATTTCTAGGTTTACAGTGCAGATTCCTCGCTTTATAAAACAAACAGAAAAAAGTTTTAGAAGCAGTATTTCGATAAACTATACTCTCCCCTCTCCTATCTCCTTGCTCTCCTTTCCTTCCCATCCTTCCCAAAATGGGAAAGAAAGAGACTATTGTAGATGGATAACATAATGCAAGTGACCTTAATCTGTAAAAGTTAAGATAACTTCATCAACCTTGTCAAAATTAAATACTTTCAGTAAAATTTTTCTACCCCTTCTCACTCAGAAACACTCCGCTGTCTTTCCTTCTCAATCCACCTCCCCCTTCCCTCCCCCCCCCACATACCTTAGTTCTCGTAAGCCACAAATCTTAAAACCGTCTACGTGTTTTTTTTTAAATTTATATGCAATCTGTGATGCAGATGCACACTTATAGGACATCCGATAAAGAACAAACCCTCTTTTAATTGTTATCACCTAAATTTCGAAGAAACAATCTAACTTGAACGAAGCTGTTTACTAGTGCTTGCAATAAACTAAAATTAAAAGTATTTCATATGTTCCCTGGAAGTTAAGATATTTATTAGGTCAAAGAAAGTCTCACAATAGTTTTTTGCCCTATATGATCAAATCTAATCTAACTAATCTAAACCTATTACTTAGACCTAATAAATATCTTAACAAACCTGGCTGGCTCACAAGAAAGTTTATAAATTTAAAAAATTTTGGAAGTTCTATCAGATATTTCTGTCGGCTACATTATTTTCTGAAAATAGGTTGCTCATAAATTGAAATTCACAGAATTTCAATCGTTGAAATATTTGGAATGAGAAAACATTCGCCAAGAAGATCCAATTCTCACATACCTGAACTAGGCACTCACGACCATGATAGAGAATACTCATATATTCAACTTTTGTATTTTTCTTTCTTTTTTCTTTTTGGCAAGCGAACAAAATATCATAGGTAACTCTTGGCCGAAAAGCTTAGCAAAGAGCTACTTTTTTTAACCCTACGCAAGATCAAATACACTGAACTTGAAGTGATTTTTGCTAATATACGTTAAGAAAATTTAGCGTCATTAGTCCCATCCCATTAGTCCTATAAATTCGGATAGATCGTTCAAAATCTTGAGATATTTCTGAGCGGTACGTTCCCTTTCCACTCTCTCTCTCTTCTGCGTGACTACTAAAGATGACTCAAGTATGACTGTTCACATATTCGTCTTCAAGGTAAACAGCAATGGCATATTTTCGGCCCGGTGTAAAACAAAGAGCGGATGGAAGGGTGTAGAGAAGAAAACGCGATTGCTCATGGCCGACATGCTTAAGAAACACTCTCAACTTCAAGATTGTGATTACTAATCATTGCTCCATTTCCCATTCCTCGATGTAAATAGTAACTGATGTAGGCTCAGTCTCAGCTTCTCAAATTTTTCTTCTCCATAATTAAGGCGATGCTTCAGGAGAGGGTTCGAATGCTCATGACGATGAATATCAGGCAACAACTTGTTTTTATTCCAGACCTAAATATTACTCGTGTCAGAAGTCTCCAAAAGCAGTGTCCGTAAATTTATGTAGGCACCTGGGATTCTTGCTGGTTGCTGATTGAGAGGTCATGAAACCCATTTCCCAACCCACAATTCCTGTAGGGCATTCGTGGAAGGAAGAGGCAACTGTCGCCCGGACCGTACTCTTCTTACGGATAGAGAAGCGTTCTTGAGTACGGTACTGCGCGAGACTTTAGAGTTGAAATTTCACTATGGAGGAATTAAATGAGCTGCCGGTTGAGCAATGGTTTGAATAGGACTCCCCAACTACTTTCCACGCTCTGTTCATCGTATAGAAAAATTAACACACATCCTTAAATTATGTTTGATGCAATTTCCTCTTATATGAGTGCGTTCTTGTTCCACCATAGATACGCAACTGTACCAAAGACATTTTGCATTTGGTTAGCCAGCGATATATGTAGTCACGGATCATTGCTCTAAATAGCTATGTCCAATGAAGCTTAATAACGAAAGCCTTGAACACATTTTGTGGAAGAAGAAGAATGATATGTATTTTCGTCTACTTACTCTCTAATTATTCCTACCAGTTTGCTCTCATACTGATTTGATTTTATTTTTGTAACTGTCTATTAGGTTGATGCACAATTCTTGCACCAAAAAATAGAAAAAAATATTTTAAAAATGCTTAAACAGACTAATCAATTTACAGAATATGCTTGGTATTATGTATATCAAAGTATATTTTAAAACAATAGAAAATCAATATGAAACAAAATAAGTCAATTTAAAATCGAAATTCGTAACTATTCGCAGACACATCCAATCACTACTAGCTTCTCTTTGTTGAAAAGAGTATGTCATAAAACTAAGATCAAAAATAAATTAGAATTTTAGTAGACGTTTTAGCTATTTTAGTGAACAAACATCGAAAAATCACTTTTTGATTATTTTTCTAAATCACTTCATCTTGCCATATGCCCTCGAGAAATTGTTCTATTATGTTTCAAACCAGAAGATTTCATTGGAGAGATGAATTCGGAAGAATTTCAAAGATTTTGCTGCAAGAATTTTGCATCAACCTAATAGTACTCAGAGTTCCTACAGTTTTTTTTTCAATCGACGTTATTTTGAAAACTAAATCGTTCATTTTTCGAGCGAAGGTCATATCACTGATGAAAGTGAAAAGAAAGCGAAAACCTTCGTTGAAAGCGAAGGGCATTTGTTTTTTGATCATCTAGTCTCTAGCGTTTCCCCGTGTAAATGTTCAGCTACATACGTGCTGAAAACGTAATACACTCATGCATGTTTCTTGTTTTCCAACGGATAAGGTGAAAACGGGGCGTCGTCGCAATGTTTGCCCCCGTAGAGAAGTGGTTTCCGACGAGTCGAATCGATTTCTCAATCGGCATTCAGTACAGCGTTCTTGAGATGCTCGTTGGCAATCAGTTCAGTTCACTTCACGTACACTCACATCACGTTGCTTCTTGATTTTTGTGTGTTTTACTGTTTTCCTGCCCCCCCCCCTCCACACCCCTACTGAGAAGTGTTGGCATTAAGCAAGGCGTTGGTACTAGAGTTACAGCAACATCTTCTCCATTCTTTCCATGTTGTTTTGTCTCGGGCTCCCCTCAGGCTGGAGCAAATTCTTCTTTTTGTAAACAGCTGTCTCTTCCTCCACGGTGTGTGGGTGACAACAAGTTTCCAAGACCTCGATTTATTTTCGAAAACCATGCACCCAGCCCAATTTTTCGCTTCATTTTCTCTCTGCGGATTGTGCTAGCAACATGTGAACAGTTCAGTTTGCACAGCGGCATTCTGTCTTCTTTCTTCTCGCAGATTTGTGTTCTTTCTGGTTCATAGTTCATTAATGTTTTGCCAGATTTCTATATGAATGCAGTCTATTTCGAAATTCCAGTTATGATTCTGCATCCTGTACGTAAACTTAATTTTTTACTTCGTGGTGTTTCTTACTTGTCCGAGAGCAAAAATTCTATTGAAACTTGAAAAGTCAGACAGGCATTCGCTTTGCAGTGATGAAATTTTTTCGATGAGAATAATTTGAGAGATGGTGATTAGAAAAGATTTTGTTTAGAAGCTTCAAAAAATATTTTTCAAGCCATTTCCGCTTTAGACAGAACCTGTTTACCATTTCACCTCCCTCCACTAAATCAATTTTTGATTTTTTGACTCGACTACTTTGAAAATAAGTGAAGGATTCTTCTGTTTTTTTTCATTTGAAGTGATTTGTCGTGGCGCACTCCACTTCGAAATATTGAACTTATGACAAAGCGCGCCATCGTCGTGAATACACCTGTGTTCGATAAAATCGACTAATATTGACGATGCGGTATAATCGGGCATTGCGATAAGTTTGTGAATTTTTGGAGAATTTTTGAATTTTTAGACTCTTCCTAACTTACGAAATTCATGGTTTGTTCTGTCGTGTTCTTTTTAAGCATTTGTTACCGTCAAATCCATCAAAGAAGTGTTCAGTTTCGATTTTGATTTGAGATTCACAAAACTTCATATATTCGAGAGATTTTTGGATTCTGAACTGTTGTGTTTCAAACTTTGTTTCAAGAACTGAGCTTTTCTTTGCCACTACACTAGTGATGATCTCTATTTCCACTACCTTCTTCGTGTTAGTAAACAAGCTCTTGACGGTAAACAAGCTCTTGACGATTGTCTGCCTACCTCCTTTTCTCTAAAACTGTTAGTTCTGAAACTGTTCCAAATTGTTCTTTTTTAGGAACTTTAGAAAACAATGCGGTTGTAACCTAACAACCGCATCGTTTTGAAACAACCTCTTCTCTAACTTTTTCACTCTTTTTGTGCTAACCAACAGCATCTCGTCTTTTGAACTTTTAGCTCTACATTTTCTGTAACTCAAGGAGGAAACTGCACGATGAAGAATCAATAATGGGTCATTAGTTCGAAAGCGCAAATGATTATTTCATCAAGCAGTTGGAGGAAGGAACAGATAAGGCAGTCTTGTCACTACAGAAGCCATCGGATAATCGATTCCATTTACTATGAACCCTTTGGAGTGTTCACATTTTGTATCGAAGGCTTTGAGAGCTTAATATTATAGTGCCAATATCGACATGAACTATTTCTTCGGATTTGAGTCGCTTGGGGAAACTGCAGAAATAAAATGAGTCCAAGAGTTCCTTTACGCGCGTCCGTATTTATGTATGTTATATGGGCCATTAGCGCACGTTGCTCATAATGTCTCGATTTCCATAAATTGCAAGCAGGAGCAAAATTATGAAAGATGAGATGTCTTGGGATAAAATTCCATAAACTTTGTTGTTCAAAAGCGAAGGTGGTAGGAATCAAAGCCAGATCTCAGCACGAGGTGGCTTTCCGAAAATGCAAGGAACAAAGTCCCACCGAATTTTGCATAATTACGGGTCACCTTCGACCTTCATTCGAAAGATCCGAATCGACTAAAAAACGATACGTCGACTAAAAAACCACAAAAACGTACCCGTTTGCTTTCTTTTCCAAAAACGATATCCACCTTGCTTATAAGCCACCTGGTGCCAATGTCATCCTCAAACATATCAAACATTCCTTGAGATTTGCCACTTTGAAGAAGAATCCTATACTACTTTTGATTTCAAGCACTTTTGTTTGATAAATTGCCGGATCTTTGTCTGGGGTTTGGATATACAAAAAGTTTTTACTGATCACATGAAATTTTCTGAATGTTGCATCACTTCTGGAACTTCTGTGATCTTGATAGATGTTTCACTGACTAAGGTCACTTCAGCATGTTCAACATAATGATGTCTATTCTTGCAGCGAAACTTTTGACTGTTATTAATGAGGACCAGAATGTCTCATTTGACCATGTGGTCATGAAGACATTAGAAAGTTCCAGCATTCCCGATATTTTCTGTTTTCGCTGCTGTTACCACATTTCTCAATATCATCCGCATATGTGATGATGAAATTGAGTTTACGAAAAATGTTAGAATCCATCTGCTGTTCGCCACAAACACGAATTGCTATGGAAGAAAAACACTCCATTGCAACTGTTCAAACCAAAACTCCACTTCATATGTAATACTTTCAGTTTTGGACTTCACTTCACATTTCAGCATCATTACTTCTTATTTCGATAACGTATTTTCATGTATCTAAATTGTATTTGAGCTCAGTAGGAGTTCATTGCAAAGGTGACGTTGGTAAGCGGAATAGTATCACGGATCGGATCCTATCTTAGGCTTTGGCCACACTTTGCCCGTGTTGCCGATGTTTCCAGTGTTACTCGTGTTTCTAGTGTTACCGCGAGTAGAGTTGCTGTTGATTCTTAAAATGATCGCTAGTAGAGTTTCATTTTCTCGGTAACATTGGTAATATCGGCAACACGAGTAACACGAGTAACACTGGTAACATCGGCAACACCGGTAACACGAGTAACACCGGAATCATTAGCAACACGGGCAAAGTATGGCCAAAGCCTTATACGTAACCTTGATTCAACTGGCTTGGCGGCTGTAAGGCGGGGCTTTGTGACTCAGTCAACGCCGCTCGCGCCGACGCAATCTGAATCTCTCCCGCGTGCGTGCTCTCTGATCATTATCTAGCCCTAATCAGGTCACGGAGCCCCGCCTTCCAGTCGCCAAGCCAGTTGAATCAAGGGTATTTCAGATGATTCATGAAAATTTCTTGAGTGTTCAAGGAAAGGGAATGTGCGTAGTTTTGCTTTGTTATTTGACCTTTTGTGTTGTCCACCACCGAAGTGTAATAACCCTTTTTTCTTGCAAAATTCTTTGACTCGAATTCAAGCTGTTTGCAGCAGATCAAGTTTTCTAGAAATGCAGCGCTCTCATTCTTACCTAACACTGTTAAGATTACCGTAGCTTCTGAGGAGTATGAGCCTTTAAGCTTTCTTGTAGTTCGTACTTTATATCTTTGCTCATAATATTTACTCAAGAATCATTCTGAATAGAACTTCTAGGTATTCGGATTACAGGTGGGTGTAAATTCCGTGCACATGACTATCTCTATAGTGTTTGTTTGTCAAACGTCATTCTCTACCCCATCGTTCTGAATAAAACGGAGCTAGGCAAAAAATTTTATGACATATAAGGTCTTGAAAAATTATTTCGAAAAATTCTAAATATAGCTTTTTCGTACTCAAATTCTCCAAATAAAATTTGAATTTTTTTTTGAAGGAGTTGCCAGTTCTGAAAAAGAATGGCCCCACTCTGCAAAAACCTTTAGCAATACCGAATGTAGGCAGTATATCTGTTACCTCAGCACCATCCTAATATAGATTTACAAAAAATTTACATCCAAAATACCTCGACCAAAATGGGCCATTACAATCCACGAAAAAATTGTATATTTTGTTACAATACTTGTTCAAATTGTATATTTTGATGGTACCATTTTGATCGATAGCATGTTGTTTTCAACAAACTCGGGTGGACGCTAGAGACCGGTTCCACCATCGGGCAGTAAGTGAGAACATCATGATCGTTGAACGTTTTCCTCGAACTCATTAATATGGAATTTGTACTGAAAAAATTCCTTTCTATTCTAAGAAAGTACTTCAACACGTGACTAATAAATTCAGGCGATGGCCTATCCATTTTCTTTTAGAAGTCGGAATTCTTTCGTTTGTCCTCGCTTCATTTTTCGACGGTTCGTTTTTACATCGCCCAACAGTGTAATGCTTTGGTTCAGCATTTGATGTTTCTCGCAACACTGCCTTCGTCGATCTAGTTTCTCTGTTTGGAAAGTTTTCTCAGTTTTTCACGTATATTTCTGTACGCTGTCGTCAGTCCTCTGTTGTGAATACATTTGCATTGTAATGTAAAGTGTTGTAACACCACTTCTCGGGTCTTGAAACATATCGTTTTTTTTCTAGAAACGCTTATATGTGAAAATAAATTCTCAGTTTTTCGAGCTACAGTTATCTTCAGTCTTATTAGGATGTAAATTTTTATTATAGCCAACTATTCAACATTATCAGCTTAGTCTGCGATATGCCCTCTGCCCTCTATATATTAGACTTAAAACTAATTTTCGCAAGTGCTTTCATAACTCAGTTCTCTTTGGATATGGCGCACTCAAACTTTGTCAATATGTAGAGCGTAATGTTGGCTAAAAGTTCCCAAAACAGTTTAAATTTTAAAAACAATTAGAAAATTTCCAGGCATTTTTCCCGAAACTACTGAATTTTGAGAATTTTTGGGGTTATAAGCCAAAATGAAGCCGTAGCAGCCTAGACCATGCGCAATAATTCGGAATCGTGTACGAATTGTTGCTAGAGGTTGACTCATTTGGCTCACCAAGAAAGAAGTAAAATTTAGGGGCAAGTCATGATTTGGCACCCTCACAAAGTCGCTGTACCCAAGCTCTGTGGGGGGGGGGGGGGACCACCGTCAATGACTAAGGAGTTTCCGAGCTCCCCGAGCTTACATACTGAGGCTCTTTGACCTGCTAAACACAAATATTATATTCATTTGTTGAATGCACGTCTCTTTCCTTGTTTAGGATGAGACCCTATATCGTACACATACAGTAATCTTATAAAAAAACCCTTATCATGCAACTTCAGTATCGTTCTCGTGATCAGCATGTTGGATAACCCCTCTATGCCAAGTTTCGGCCAAATCTGTTAAATTTTATGATTTTTCTCTCTATACCGTACACCTATCGTAACCCTCTGTGCGACGTCGGGATTTGCTAGAACAGCAGCTGTGCTTGTAGCTTACGTCATAACCAAACAATGGCAAAATTTGAGTGCGCCATGTTGAGTGAGAGATTATCAAAGAGTTGCAAAACTTAGTTTCTAACCTAATATTTAATTGTTAATTAATCATTTACATGCAGATGACCAGGAATTTTCTGAGCTATAGGTAAAATGGGCCACCTCTCATCGCTAGACTTTGAATGAAGCTCACTTTTGTTACTTTAATTTACTTTTATTTAGAAATTTCAACTTTTTTAAAGTCAAAAACTCTCGTAACTCGGACAGAGTTCACGCGATTTGATCGTCGCGATTTAATCGCCGCGATTTTCATTTTCTATTTTACATATAAGAATTTCGAGCTGGAAAAGTATCACAACCGAAATGCAAGCTGATCGGCATGCAATGAACTCGTAACAGTTGCCTTGTAGCGATTGAATCGCGACGATCAAATCGCGTGAATTCTGTCCGAGGTTTTAGGCAGTGGCTTTGATGCTTAGCTCAAATCTGATTATCTTTTCAAGTTAGTAAGAGGCATTTTAATGGATCCAAAACGGACATAATCACATCCCTAATCTACTATATCATCTATACTCTATTTTCTTTCCAACTCGCTGCTACAAATTGACAACCCGATTGCTTTGAAAGCAGAAAAATCAGTTTTTCAGTGTGACCTCAACTGTTATTTCCCGTTCCTCTATATGTCTTCATAATCCTTAAGTCGAATTTTTCCTTATAACTGATCATATTATTTTCGAAACTGCATCCAAATCTCTTTCCAGTCAAATCCATTTTATCCAACATAATTTACACACTTGTAAAAGCACTTTAATTATTTTTTGTTGATTTCCACCTAGCTTCCTTTCGTTAGTACATTTGCTAATAAAATCTTTCAGTCCTGCAGAAGCCAGATGTGCGTTATCAAATGAAACACTTTTTCCAATTCTTATCTTTACTCTTGCATTTTTACTGCTAAAGACTTGAGTTACATAGCGCCGGTGGTTATCAGCGAAAACAACGTGAAGGTACGTAGCAAGAATTTATTGATATGAGCCTCTGATGAAAACTTCGTTGACAAATTTCCCTGTGGCGTAAATCTTCGGATTTGAATATTAATAGGAATGTTTTTGCGAATCGCACTATTTCTGTTCGGAGCGATCCGCAGAGACTATTTGTTTCGATGAGAATTGTGACATAATTTGAATAATGTCAAAAACTACCGTTGCGCCAGAGTTTGCATTACACGCCTTCTGTACAACTTGGTTTTCTTCCTAGCGGTTGCTAATTGTAAGATTCCTTAATGCCCCAGCAAGGAGTTCAAGTTTTTGACCTGCCCTCCTTTGAACGCTTTTGCGAACTTCCAAGCCCTTTACGATACACTCCTATTTTTGTTGAGAAAATGTTTCGAGCCTTATTATCTTCAGTGACACAATTAGCCTACACAAAGAGAAAGCTGATTACTGAAGTGATGTATAATTTTCGATCATATTTTCGATATCCTTTTCTTTTCAAAGTTTTTTTGGACGGCTTTCTGTGATATCATCTAAATTTCTTAACTTGCTGGCTGAATGCATGTCGCGGTCACACAAATACTTTATTTCATTGATTTTTACTGCTTTATTTTTATATTATGGTATTATTTTTATGTTTTAGTACATTTTCTACTCTGAAAAGCTAAGATGCAGATCCAGCCATTCTACGATCTTGTTGACAAAAGGTGAAATTCAAAGCTCAGAAGCGTCTCTCTATGCGCAGCCACTTGTAAGCCGTTCAAAGATCAGAGGGTTCCTCAGTGACTGAAGATTATTTGCTTAGCAAGAAAAGATCGGTAACAGAATCGTGACCCCGTTTTTGCAAACGGCTTTTTTTTTGTCCAATAAGGTTCTACCTTCTTAATTCTTCTATGGAGCACAAACCATTGAAATTCGAAAAAATGTATAGGATGAAGTTCTACATATTTGAAATTGTAGTTTGCTTGAGTAACACTGATATTGCATGTTCAAATCGACAAGAATGAGCAGAAAATGGAGGGGAAAAGGAGCTTATTCAAGATGGCTATAAGATAGAAGCATGGCTAAATTGAAACAGTATTAGCAGACTTACAACAATCAAGGAGAAAAAAGATAAATAGGTACATCTAGACAATTTTTTTCCAAACAGTCATCAAGGAAGTCGCTTATATATTCTTGTATCTTTGAGCGTTCTGATTATAAACATTAGAAGAATGGCCGCTGGCATCACAAATACTCAAACATGCCCAGGTTTTATTTGAATTAGCCAAATTTTCGCACCATTTTTGCACAAATTCTGGTATCGCCGGACCATCGCCTCTTTTGCGTAAATGTCTCGACTGTCATAATATTTAACAACTTGAATCCTCACAATCAGGCAAAGATTGCAAAAGGCAAGGACCAAGCTCTGTCCCCCCATCATTTTCATGAATTCATTTGAAGCAAACTTATTGTTATTGGTGCCGCTTCTATCGTGATTTTTTCATTTACGAATGCTCTGGAATGCGATGTTCCTGACACTTATTGAACCGAGCGACCAGCGCCGTGATCAGAACTCGATCCATGCTGAATAATAGCATTACGAATCGCTGCTGGCACAATGGGAACCCATTGCTCCCATTCTAGTGGTGCCTTGATCAATGCTGCAAGGTTCTAGAGTATTTTCTGTAATTCTCAGTTTTTGACTCATCCTTGGATAGTTCTTATGATCGCGGTCTAATCAAAGTATTCTGCACAGCGTTTATTAGGTGGGACGATTCGTGCAATTAGGTTGTGTTCTTCAGAAAAATACTCCAAACTTTGACCTTCCACATGGAATGAGTCCTAACCAATATTTATGCAATTGCACAAATTTGATCGACTGCTGGTTCGCGGATAAAATAATAAATTTGTGAAGTAGCGGTATTTTTGCAAACCTTGGGAGGGCAGACCATAATTCAGTCGCCACACATAGTGTTCGAATACCCCATCTTTCCTTTGTAAACCTATACAAAATGACTTTTGGAAGCCTCTAGCTTCTGCGCATTCTGTGCTTTTCATATGGTATGATTTTCTTTCAATTCTGCACTTATTTGGATCTTTTTCAAAGAATATTCTATTTGAGGCATTTTTAATTCCACTTGCTAATCACGGATTTTTTGCTCAGTTATCGCGTGTCGCGAAACATGTATAGGGCGTTCGAAAAATCGTGACGATGCGCTACCGCGCGCGACACGCACGTACGCTCTGCAATCGCATTTTCTTGGTCTTCATCTCTACTGGAGTGGCTTTTCTGCTGACATATGATAGTATTTGAACACTGGAGGTGACTGAGCTGAGAGTTTAGGTATGGCTTTTTGTATGATTGGTTACTGCTCCTGTGGGCGCGAAGACCGCGGTCAAATTCGTCGTCACGATTTTATGAACGACTTATACTTTTTAGTACGGCTAAATATCATAATGCATCATCCCTCATATTCTCAGACTCAAGAGAATAATGTCTATAGATAGCAGCGTAAGGACGGCGTCCAGACGTCATGTCTCTGCGAGCTCCGTCCAGCTCCGTGCTAACCCCGTGGCGGAATGTCCGATCAATAAGGGAGCCGTCCGCGTGCTTTCCGGGACGACGCTGGAACGGCGCTGGCACGGAAAGCTGGCAGTGCCTAACTGCAGATAACCATTTGTTTTGGTTATGCATAGATCAGAGCACGTTTACTGAGCTTTACACTTAGTGAATAAAATCTGTTTGGTAAGTACATAGTGCGAGCTTGCCCTTGCAATATGACGGCATAGAAACTCGTTGTGTTTCCATCGAATTTGTTCTTTCTGAAATGTACCTACATAATACCTCATATGCAATCGTGTGCAATCGATCATTCGCAACGGATTTCCTGATTGAAATTCAGTGACCGACTTTGTATTGTTTTCCTACCTCGCTCATGGAATACGACTTTTGCAATGCCTTACTATATTAATTCAATTGCAGATTTATATGGCGACATTGAATCTTTCCACCTTTAAATATCCGCTTGGATTTATACGCATCGTAGAATTTGTGAGTATTTTTACTTACTTATGCACACTATAATTATGTGAAATCTTAATTGATTGAAGGCTTATAAATCTTGATTTTGATGAATGTTTGGTCAAAAAGCCGTTGATATAGTGTTCTTGCGTTGTCGACAACCTTTACACAAAAACAGTGATAATATTCGCTCTACGGCTATTTTTACGCGCCAATCGCAAGCAAACTGATGGCATATACAATCGTGGTGTTTGTATTCGTGCAAATGTTGTCATCACTGCAAGAACACTATATTAACCACCAAACCTGCTGAAATGCAAATTGTTATGTATTTTTCAGTTGTTCATAATCATAGCCATAGCGTCTGTCAACAGTTGGAAAGTAGGCCTAGATTACGATTGTCCAGATGGTACGAAACATAGAGCCAGTGTTGCCACGTTTAGGTAAGTTGAGTGCTTTATGAAATTTTGCTTTAGTTAAGACACTTCTTTTTTAGCTTGTCACAAGCCGTTATTGAGGACTGCAAAAATTCAACTTCAACTCTTTGGGGATCTGACGATAGTGCCTCTGGGTAAGGAGCATCCCATAAAGAGTAAAGTGCTGTTGTTGTCTATAGTAGTTAATCAGTTAATTTAAAATAGTTTGACTTTGATCTGTGAGAACAAATCTCGACAGCGTTTTTAAAACATTTTGTTTCGAATTAATTCTCGATTTTCGCACCTCATACATACAGCATTGAATTTTGAAGATGCCTTCAGAGCTCGTGGGTTTTTTTTACATATCTTTATAGTGGTTGGGAGTAATCCTCAAGTTTTCGAGAAAAGCGCATGATTTCGGTCATTCTCTAGGATAATTTTTTTCCACATAGCTTCTATGTTTGATGAATGAAAATGGCGAGCTCCTCCGTTCCCAATTCTTCAGAGTCCCTCCCAGTTGCTAATATAACATCTTGGAAATACAATTGTATACCACATGGCGCTCTGGTTAATGAGAGTCTATACAGTTTCAAGTGCCGAAAAAAAGGGGCATAATCTATGAAAACCTAATATCTCGATTATCACACAGTCGCTGTCGCCTTTTTATACCCCTCGTTAGTGCGTTTCGAGAGTGACTTGTTGTTATAACATAGATATGATTGAAAGTTTCTTTCGCTCTTTGGATAGCCCACTAAACAATTTGTAAAGCAATTCTCTGGGAGAATTTTTGCACATGTAAATTATTCTGCAAATGTAGATTTTTTTTCCAAACAAGCATTGCAAGACATATTGTAAATTTGCTTTTTCAATACTGTTATTTCAGTAGTGCGGGATTCTTCTATTTTGTCAACGTTGCCGCTTTGATCTATGTACTCATCATCACCTTCATCTACGTTGTATTTTGGCCTGTGTACGAATCGGAGAAGAGACTGGCATTAGTGGTTAGTTGCTAGCTATCTCTATATTTTTCTCATCATTTTATCAAGTTTCTGACGACAGATAATTTTTGCAAGAATTCTAGGACCTGGCTCTAACTGCGCTTCTATTTGTGTTGTTCTTCTTTTGTTCTGCAACTTGGTGGGCAGGATCAAATACGCTTGGGTATGCAACAGGGTAAGAATTTTGCTAGTTTATTTTTTTGATTTTTTTCTAAACATATACTTTGCAGGGAAGAACGTGTCACTCAACTGATGAAGGAAAATCCCTCATTCTGGAAAAACAGCACCACTAACGACCTGCACCTAATGCGAGATACTAGCAACGGAAAGCTAACCATATCAGTTGTGAGTGTATGACCTACAATTTAGTTTGACAGCGACAGTAGTGCAGCTGCGGTGCTGACAACACTTGTGCGTAAGTGGACATTGAGTGCGCATCTCCAGGCTTTGCGTCCCATTAACGACTTTTTACGCGAAAACGTTGTCGGCACTGCAAATACACCATTTTGTCAATTATATTGGAATAAACATGCCACTCTAAGTCTGTATGAGATCTGCACATTTCAGTTATGCGACTGGGTCTGTGTCTTCACATTTGCGATGAACTGCTGGTTCATCTGGAAGGAGGTAGTGCCAAGACCCCAAACAAATCCATCACAAGTTGCCTAACTGATCTGCTATTGAGCTTTGCCATGTCTTTGTTGTTTATTATCTGATTTTGTTAAACTTTATGTTTTTTCTTTGCAGTTTATCGGATGCATTAATAAACTATGTACAGTACCAAATATTTCTCGTTACCTCTCGGTGACCGAGTAAAATGATTACTTTTTTTCCAAACAAAATTATTCTGATCCACGGTTTATCGCGAATGTGCGTAGCTTGCTTATGGGCAATTTTGACATGATTAAGCCATTGTTGAAGTTGACCCAAATAAATAGTGACCGAGACTGAACACCCTCGCCAAGACCGCACTCTTTGGTAGAACCAATCAGCTTCTTCGAGTACGGTACGTGGATCAATCTGTTGTGCAAAGGTGCGATATAGGCGAGTTTCTGGAGGAATTGTCTGCTGCAAAGGACTTCTTCAAGCTGAACCTTGGGCAAGGGTTAAAGGCAGCGGACAGGCAAAATGGACCCCTGTCAGATTTTGGTAGTTTCGGGTAGTGGACCCCCTAAGTACACCGTAGCCCCAACCCCACATTCCAATTCATGCGCTAAGTCCTGAAAAAAGCGCTTCAAAACTCCACCAGCCCCGCCCACTTCCATTGAGTGGGCGTTATTGGTGGAAGTTTGAAGCGCTTTTTTCAGGACCTAGCGCATCAACTGGAAG
Source organism: Cylicocyclus nassatus (assembly GCA_958299035.1). NCBI lineage: Eukaryota > Metazoa > Nematoda > Chromadorea > Rhabditida > Strongylidae > Cylicocyclus > Cylicocyclus nassatus. Next base: position 32,089,841 of record CATQJL010000305.1, read on the forward strand.
TTGGGGTTGGGGCTACGGTGTAATTGGGGGGTCCACTACCCGAAACTACCAAAATCTGACAGGGGTCCATTTTGCCTGTCTACTGCCTTTAAGTTTAGGGGGGGGGGAGATGCAAGGAAGAAGGAGAGGGTCGCCCGTTATTAAATAATCAATCTCTTCAACTTTAAGGGCCGCATGCATTAATCCCCGCTGGGGAGGGGATCGCAACTCAAAAGAAAAGCTTTATATCCTAAGGTCCAGATTGGATTTCACGTTGTCTACCTGTCCGTAAGTATTCCTACTATTCTTCATTATGAACATATTGAACAGAGGCAAGAAGCTGTACAAGCCGCATTTCAGCTTTTTGTATGATACCCTGATGATCCCCGGGGGGACGGACAATTTCATTCTTTAAAGTCATTTCTCTTTCTTCAAAGTCAATGAAAACATCCCAAAGTTGCGCGATCCCCTCTTCAGCGGGGATGTTAATGCATGCGGCCCTAAGTCAGATTGGACATATGAAAATGAAAAGATCCAACGAAAATTTTGCGAGGTATTGCTAGCCAATACCTACTCATTAGAATTTTTTTGTCGCCCCCTCATTCCCTTCCCCCCCTCCCCATAATCTTTGAAATGTCGATGCTTCAAATGTATAGCATTGTAGAGAACAATTGTTCCTTTTTTTCCATTTGAACTCAAAATCAGGAATCGCTGCACACTGTCAGTCATTGCGACATTTCCCTAAGGCTTGACCAGACCTCATGCGATCATTCGCGACGCGATTTGACAATACCCCCATGGTCAAAAATTCATCGCGCGCGCTCTAAATGCGCAGAGGATAAGGGGCATTTTATCAATTTACGAATGTTGTAAGATTTGCATTTGCGGTATACTAGTGTTGGATTCAAGGACACCTGGAGATTCCCCAACTCGCGTGGTGACTAAATTTGCACGAGATATGGCCAAGGCCTTAGTCGTTCCCGATTGCCTCGGCGAATCCTGCGCACCCGTTAAATCAACCTGTAAACTTTAGTATTACAAATTCGTATATCACCGTAGCAAAACAAGCTGGCAGTCTGATTCCACATTATGCATGTTGCACAGCATTTCCCCTCCAGTTTTTAGCCTGATTTCTAATCAAGCAACAATCCCTAAAGGGCCGGGCATACTTTACGCGATTTCAATCGCGACGCGATTTGGCAATTCGCCAGAAGTCTTCGGATTCAACATTAGCAAACTGCACATGCATAGTGTGTATAACTTACGTAAACTGATGAAATGCCCTATCTTCTGTACATTTATAATGTGCTTACAATGACTTATGGACACCTGGAATATTGCCAAATCGTGTCGCGATTGAAATCGCTTGAAGTATGCCCGGCCCTTAAGGCCCCGGACAGACTTCACGCGATTTGATCGTCGCGACTTCGCGACGAGACAACTGTTACAACATCATTCCATGCCGATCAACTTGCATTTCGGTTGTGATACTTTTCCAGCCCGAAATTTTTGAATGTGAAATGAAAATGAATGGAAATGTCGGCGACTGAGTCGCGACGATCAAATCGCGTGAAGTCTGTCCGGGGCCTAAGAGTAAGAATGTTGATCATTGATATGTTGTGAATAACCTGAGGTAACATGAACGAGGTAAGGATAGCACTTTCAAGCACTTTCATTCTTTTTCTACATTGATAGAGATAATGTTGTTAGCCTTCCTCAGATTTGTTACGCCTCTCCTAGTTTGGCCCATTATTGCGGGTGAGGGAATTCGCCGCTTTTATGTCTTACATAAAGGCTATTTATCGCTAAACGCGTCAAAAACGCTGTTCAAGGTAAAAGAGGAGGCAGACCAAGACCAAGACCACCACGAAGGAAAAGCGGAACGCGGCCCTCCCGCCCAGTCAGCTGCTTTCTCAAATGTTATGAAGTTATGATATAGTGGTGACAAGATTGAGGTTCACTTTGCCGCTGATAACGGTGTTACTGTTGAAGTTACCAGTGATATCAGACTACCAACGTTGCGCAGGAGTTGTTTATGTGCGGCCACCGCTTCCCGTGTCAGAATCCCCTTCGATGTCTTCAATGATCGATGCACGATGCTGGCACGAACAACTGTGTGCACAGTATTACTGAAGACCTAAGCGATGGTCATTTCTCGCGAAAATGAGCCAAAGAACCATTTCATCATTCTTTTTCGCATTCAAAACTGTCCCTTTCACCGAATTCTAATAATAAAACTGCCTCGCAAATAGCCTTTTCTATGACATCAATTCATTGAGGCTTCGGAAGCATTTTTGAGGACCAGTCGAAACCAAAAATGGACGTCTTTTTCTAACGTGACCACCCCTTTTCCTCGTACTCTGATTGAGGTCGATGTTCTTGGATTTCAAAGGCAGCGTCCGGGCAAAATATGGAACAAAATTTTTTCGTGCTCCTTTTGTGCGACAGTGAAATCTCAAAACCCCAACTTAGTTCGAACACTGCCTTTAAGATTCTACATGAATACAGAATTTAGGAAAGCCGAAAGTCTAAAAAGAGATTAGTGTACAAAAAAACATGGGTCAAGACATTGATTGCCGAAGATTCGCTCTCGTATAGCTAAAACCTATCCATAGGCATACAAATTTTCTATCAACTTGTTTATTAAGATTGGTTAATTTATTCAAATTTTGTGGGGTTTCAACCCGAAAGTCGAAGTCGAATGTTATTGTTTCCATGTAAATTCTATGCCTTATGCCTCGAAAATATAGGTCCAGTCAACAATCTCGCATCATATAGTATCATTTTGCTTAGAACGATCAGTATAATGCATTATAGAGGTCCGGCAAACCGAAGTCGAGAGCAAAGCCAAAGAAAGGAAAACAGCCGAAGTCGGGGGCGAAAAAGGGAAAGTCTAAATCCAGTAAAAAGGAAGGGAAGAAGAAAGCAAAATCAAAAAAGGAAAAAAAGAGGGGAAGCGCAAGAGAGAAGAAAGGTATAAAAGGTGTTAATCTACTGACTCTAAAGTTTGCTTGAAATTGTAGCTACGTTCAAACAACAGCATTTTAGGTGCTGAGGGCTCTCAATTGCCCGAATCTGCTGATGGTGGAGACGGAAGTACACCAGAGTCCAAACCAGCTGAGGAGGATAAAGTTGAAGAAGCTGCAGCTGGCGACGAAGAAAAAACACATGAAGGTATGGCCGACCACCAAAGTATTAAAGGCTAGCCAGGAGCGAAGACGAATGCCCACATGTTTCCAAATTCACAGAAACGAGTTTTTACTTTCATGTTAGAGCGGATGACAGCGGACGAAATGATGCAGATGAATGAATACGCAAAGAAAAGCGATTTTCAAGCCGCTAAAGAATTGAATGCAAAAATTACCATTGATATGTTGAAGGTATGGACAGACACTTTATCCATATATGCAAAATACAGGGTGTCCCAAAAAAATGTTTAGAACGTTTGATCGTTAATATCTCTCTTCCCAAGAAGTCTTTTGCCTTGCTTTAGGTACCGTTTTGTAGAGCTGGCTTCATCTTAGATTTCCATTATAGAACGAATCACCCATCTCTCTTCATTACTGTAGGGTTACGGTAGAAACTTGGAACATATGGTGTCAATGTGGAGAAAGCTGCCGTTTCGAAATTTTTCAAAAAATTGTGAAAACTTGTGTAATAGGGTTTTTATAGACGCTGAGTTCAATACTCAACTATTCACAAGATTACGAAGCTTTCTAAACGGTGTAATCGCATTTTTTAGGAACGTTGAAAAAAAAGGCCGCTACCTCTCACCTGGCATAACTCTCCAATGAAGTATCATAATAAGTTGGGAACTTTACAGTCATAATCAGCAATTCTAATTAGCCTGGTGTAAAAGTTTTCAGGCTGTTTTGTTTCCTTTCTGAGGCAAAATATGGCCTTTCATGGTTCAAAACCCTCTTTGAAGTTTCTACCGTAACCCTACAGTAATGAAGAGAGATGGGTGATTCGTTATATAATGGAAATCTAAGTCGAAACCAGCTCCACAAAACGGTACCTGAAGCAAGGTAAAAGACTTCTTGGGAAGAAATATAAACGATCAAACGTTCTAAACATTTTTTTGGGACACCCTGTAGATGGCTCTTTAGAAAGAAGATGGGGAGCAGTACTTTACTTCGGGACGATTTGGAGCAGTATTTCTGTTGCCGGGCGTGACTGAGCTACCGAAAAGCGAAGCGGAATCAGAAGCACAAAGTCAAATGAATTGAAGATTTAGGGCATTTCAAATGATCATTTACAAGCTGAAATCGATACAAATTTATTGATTTTTTCAGCTATTAAAAATTTGCTTATTCAACCCAAGAACTTCTATTGTAATGGCTAGGATCCCAGATACCTATTTCAGCAGAAGCAAAACAAAAATCATAATTTCTTGACCTGCGATCTTCCCACTTGTTTATTGATAAGCATATGTCCAACATTTACAAGAACAAAGAACAAAGAATGCGAAGAATTATTAGAAGAATTATCAGAACAAAGAATGTGTTTAGATCTGCCCATATGCCAATTCCGTGCTAGCGCGTGCCAGTGCAGACATATACGCGCTCCATACTGATTGATCGACGCTGGCACGGCGGAAAGGGCAACTCTAGACATAGCCATAAACGCCTTGTAGCTTTTTTTTGCAGAGAATCTGTAAGAAAGCCTCCGTATCAGCAGAGCTGCAATGGCTTCCAGAAACCACAGCAAAATATAGGAACCATAAGAATTGTGAGGGTACCATTGAAAAGAAAAAAGGGCTTTTCAAAGGACAATAATTGTTGAAAGATATGGTCTCGTAGGATACGTTTGCTGCGGCATCCGTCTAGTGACCTTAGGACTCCAAAATCCTATAATCATGAAATTACTGGACAACGTCAGATTGCTTCAAAATGATATTTAAGCTTTACATTCTCGAACGTTACTAGAAATGCATATTACATGTATCATTAATCCCTTGAAAAATCCTATGAGTCAAGAACAGCCACTTCAGAATGTAAAAAATGACTAGATGAGAGTAATTATTAACATGCCAAAACAAACATTGCAAAGCTAATAGACTTGGATCACACCTCTAGAATGAGAAGACAAATATTCAAATTCAATTTGAGCCCAAAAATGATTCATTAAAACATGGTAAATGGAGTCAAAGAGAGGATCAATAGAGCGGAAAACTTCTATCAACTTCCGTTGCCCAACCCTCATAGCCGCCTTCGATATCACGTACACGAAGTGGCTTGAGCTTCTCTTTGAGGAGTTCCACAGCAATCTGAGAATCGTTACCACGATGACAGATTACGAATACTGTAAGATAGCTATTATAGGAATGTAAGCCAAGATGTAATCTCCCCATTCGCAACTTACCTTCTTCGCAGTTGTCGATATCAAGCCCCAGTTTCTCACGGATAGAGGCAGGGTCGAGTTGCCGTAGACTTTCCAAAGTGAGATCTATTTTCAAACAATTGAACAAAATCAAAAAGTCCAATCCATTCTGTGTTCTCACTTTTGGCTTCAACCAATGACGCGATTTTAAACTCGTGTGGAGGCCGTGTATCTACCAGGACTGGTTTATGACCGGAGCTCCTAATGACAGAATAATCAAAAGGGGAGATTCTGTCCCTTTGTTCCAGCAACTGCAACCGTTGCACCTGAAAAAAAGAATAAAATTTTAAATACGCCATTACTATGAAACGCTACCTTGTCGCATGCTCGGGAACCACAGAAATTTTCATAATCAATGAGCTTAGTTATAGATGGGCTATCACCACAGACAGCACATTCTTTATTTCGTGGCCGAAGAGCGATGGTACGTGATTTGCCGGACTTTCCATCAAAGAGATATAACTTTGAAGAGAAACTAGCTGAAAACTCCATATGCAAATGTCAAAATGAATTATTGCCCAACTCACGCTCAAGCTTTGCTGCAATTTTGAGGACTTCAAGTGCTTGCAAGCTGCCTATGACTCCCACAACTGGTCCAAGAACACCGCCTTCACTGCAGTTCGTGACATGGTTCGGACTGGGTGGTATCGGGAAAAGACATCGATAACATGGTCCTTTCTGAAAACTAGCACAGAAAACTGTGAAATTTTATGCCAAACAAGGTCCCTTTTTAAAGTCTTTCACCTTACGCTTTCGCCTAGCAATGAAGAGTACCAGACAAGCGAAGTACTTATCATTTAACTTTTAAGACAAAATAACCACCAAAAAATGAAACTGCTGACTGAAAAAGAAAAAGGGAAGCTATGAGAATGATAGCAACTTCAAAGCATACTGGGTTGCAAAAACAACGAAACAAGCAGAATGTGTTTGCAAGCATGTACCCTGGGCAAAAAACGCGACATGTTAGCTTGGCACCAGAAACATCAAGTAAAAGCGGCATAGAGCCTTACCTTTCCAGCATCATCAACATAGTTATAAACGATTAGCTGTCCTTCCCATCTTAATGCACTTCCACTTACTAGAGGTTTCTCGAGAAGAACACAAGAATCATTGATAAGGTACCTAAAAATGAGAGAATTGTGCGATTAGTAGGAACACTGTACGTCACTTCGCAGTCGTAATTGCCAATACTTCACAAATAGCCAGCAAAATTGCTCAAGTCATTGAGAAATGGCAGAATGTCCAGCTTAACTTGAAAAGAAGATAGAAAACTATCCAAGGTCGACTGGGTTTGCGCTCAATCGTAGGCGAAAATCGCACTATTCAAACGTTAAAGGATGCAGTAATGACGATGCCTATACAACATACAAGCAATTTCAATCTCTCAGGAGTCAAACGTGCCTTGTTGCAGGATTATCAGAGCAATCCACCACGATATCATACGGTTTCACGATATCCAAAGCAGAGTTCCTATCGAGCAAAATGTTATGCGTAATCACATTGACGGAGCTGTTGAGCCTAAAAAAGAGAGAACCCTTCGCTTGAGAGTGGCGAATGTATGTACAGATTATCTACCTACTCAAGCATTGATTGTTTGAGCGAATTCACTTTCGCAGTCCCAACTGAATTTTCTTTATGTGCTATTTGTCTATGGAGATTGTCTAGGGCAACCTGAATCGAAGCCACATTCTACTTATATGTGCAAAAGGGCAAATTCCTACAGTAGGATGCTGATGGGGCCCATCTATATAGAGGCCTTCGTGGAGGGCCCCTTCACTGAGATGCGGCCTACAAGAACCAACCTTCCCTTCCCTCCCCTCCTCCCCACCTATGGCTGACTATAGTTGCAAGGTTATCTTAACCATCCCACATTTCCTATACGGAATAGTGAATTCTCCCGCAGTAATATGTTAGTCACAAACGCACAGCATATGCGCCATAAATCTTTCAGTTATGGTAAGAAAAATCGTCATGCGTGAAGGCACTGTCCACCTCTGAGTTTGTTGGAATTCGATACAATACGATAGCGAGACCTTTTACTATAAAGCGCTGAAGTCCCGCCTCAAAAGGCGTATGCCGAAGCGAGAGAAGTCGCTCTAGATGATGGATGCGGCAGAGGTCGCCTCACCCGTCACCAACGTTGGTGGTCTAGACGGTTGAACAAACTGGTTCCCACGGTTCTGCAGATGTCGCAAATCTGTCGTTCACTACTGAAAGCGGTTTTCTATTTTTTAAGAAGTTCATTTCCAACTTCGGGCTCATTTTTGAGCACCCACGCTGATAAGTTGCCGCGGGACTTGAACAGTCATGTAGCTAAGGGCCGCTATTGCGCTGGATCAAAATTTCAACAAACTCAGACCATCAACTTTGATGGCAATATCTTCTCCAACTCGTCAGATGGCCGAGAGAAGATTTAAAGCAGGTTGAGAAGCAGTCTCCAAATATGAGACTGTGCTCTCATAAAAGAGAAGGTGAATAACATTATATTATAGACACATGTAAAGCTTGAGACTTACTTCATCATAATCGACTATACCAATCGTATGCACTCCAGCCCCCGCGAGATACATAGCGACAGGGCAGCCTAATCCACCAGCTCCAACCACAAGAACCTTGGCAGAGCAAACGCGTTCTTGACCTGTGATTCACCAAAGTAAGCATTCCGTTTTGCTGAGAAGTATTAACGGGCATCCAAAGCAGGAATAAAAATATTCTGGGGCTCACCCTCTACTCCAAAATCCTCCAGAAGTAACTGTCGACTGTACCTTGACACCTGCTCCTTGGTGAGGGAATGCTTCATAGATGGATCTTGGCAGTAATACAAACTTAGAGTCACTGAAACAAATAGTTTGATGCCGCGCCAAAACAGTTCCACACCACCATCCGAGCAATTTGTCGAACTGTACGAATTGCCATGAGAAGATATGATCAAACAGCTAATGTATTGAAAAGTCAAAAAAGGTGCAAATGTTTTCACACGTCTATAAACTCTTCTAGGCATTTTCCTTAAATTCTAGGTGCGACATATCCACAAATTTGATGCGAATTTTCAAAATGGAATGATGACCGTAGATTTCGCTGCTTGTGGGGAGACTGCACAACCCATTTTCTTTACGCCAAAAGGTGCAAAGTCAGTGCTTTTTCTTCCAAAGCGAAAGCTATTTGTTGTTTATTTTGGTGCTTGAGTAAGCTCAACTTGTAAATTAAGTCGATAATTTGCTATTTTTCAGATGCTGAGGGCATGCGGATCGAGGTCGCGCACCTTGGGAAGTGTGCGTAGGCTAGCCTCTCATTCCAAACCAGAGGATAGCAATATCGAGAGGAAGCCAGATCTCTATAGGTGGGCTTAGTCATTCATTTCTTTACTTGTGGTTCCAGTGCTCAGCGCTGTTTGTGTCTTGAACACAAGGGTGAATCAAAATAAGCTGTAGCAGTATCTCGATATGCTTCTATACAAAAAGAAGATCGAAACCACAAAGCCTTCTAACTGCAATCTTCACTGCGCCGCATGAAGGGGTAATTCACTTTTTTGCAGGCCAGGATCCGATTCTTATGCATATGATAACCCATGGCCGAAACTAAATGGCGGCCGATTGGATTGGTTATTTGGCGATGGCTGGAGACGACCTTTGGCAAAGGACCAAGGAGCTAAAATGGTTAGGAATTCTTGTTTTTAAGTATATCAACTCATATGCTTTAATTTTGATCAATCCACGTAACCTAATCTGTGCGGAATTTGCAGTTCCACATTTTCAGCGAAGGGAGTGGATATGGTTCAGTCAGATCTCTCATGATGAGCACAAAGATTGGCTGAAGTTTCACCAGGTTCGTTCTACTACCTTAGACTCCTGCTTCCTTATGTTTGCGCTTTGTTTTATATTTGATCAAGAAACATGCCATTTTACTCTGAAAACAAATCCGAAAGCATAGAATTTCTCCACCTTAAGTGCTTTGTACAGAGAAAAAATTTTTGGTAGAAGATGCGACATTTCATGCAGTCACCTGATGGTCAGAATGAAATTATGTACATGTTGCGATTGGCCACTGTTGAAATGACATTTGTTTTACTTTTATCATCACAGAAGGTAAACGATTTGCTAAAATTTGTTTTGGGATTGTTCTAGTAGTCACTGTAGTTGAATGACATGGCATCGGACAAAGTGTAGTGAAGGCTCAGAGAGACAGGAGATTGTGTCGTTTGAAATACGAAGTTTCTTGTGGCAAATTTTTGATCGGACCATTTGGAAACTAGGATTCTAATTTTTTCGACTTACACTTTTAAATTGAGACTGAGATTTAATTATAATACTTTTATCTTTTCACCAATTTCATCAGCCTCCACTGAGTGTGTGATTGAATGCTGTCTCCTTTTAATTCTTTTGTTGTCTAAGACCTGGCGTTTCAGACCACTTTTCTTCTCTTCACAGTCCTAACAACTTGGGTCACCTGCTGGATCATGTTTGCCCGTCCTGACTGGTATGTAAAACTAAAGCATTCTTCGCTCGAGTGATATAACTGTTCATGTGCTTAGAGTCTTCTGTGATTGTTTTTCGGTCTTTTTGACTAAATTATGTTCAGGCCAATGGGACGCGAGTGGGCTCTCCGCGAGGCACACTTGGAAATCGCTCGAAGAGAAAAGGCAGGTCTTCCTCTGATCAGTCCTGATCTTCTTCCCAGGTCGGTACCTTTTTTCAAATTTATATGTGGAAGTAATCCTGCAAGTTTGCGTTTCAGAGAGCGCGTTATGGCTTCGCTGCCCGCAGAGGAAGAGTTACGCGATTTCGATATCCTGATCTAAATAGTTCAATTTTGCGTTTATAGTCTAAGAATTCTAGATGAGGAAGGTACAGATGTTTTTTGTTCCCTGTACAGTTAGATTTTGAGATTTTGTCCACCAAATTTTGTCATTGAGCTAAACCACTTTCTTCCGTGACAAGATCCACTAGATCGTGGATGATAGTATTTGTATGTCGGTCTGTCAATGTGTCGACCTAGAGGGTAGACTAGCCATATGTTGCTCATATTGTCTGCAATCGAAGCATATATGGTGATAGATATAAGTGTGAGTGAAGAGTTACATTAACACCAAGACTGAGTTTGTCGCCTATTTGAGCTACAACGATTAGTTGCCGGTATCATAAAGTTATTGAAGGCGCGGTTTACCTAAATTGAGTGTTGAAATTTTGATACAGTACAACAGGCATCTCTTACCAAGTAAATGCTCCTCGCTGCAAAAGATTTTGGAAGCGAGAATATCACACCTGTAAAAGCGGAGATGGTTGCTCCGCCCAGCAATGTGGTTGCAGTCTGAAGCAGCAGGTCCAAACATGGGATCAAATGTCTGCGAAACTATCAGAAGTCTGATAGTGATATCCATGCGCAGATTTTCGACAATTTTGGATACATTAAGCTCGAGTTTGGGCTTGTTTTCACAACGCCCACGTTGATCGGCGGTATGAACACCATTGCTTTTACCTTCTGGAGTAGTTTTCTTCAATCTGACTACGCATTTTGCAGCGGGATTGGGCGATTACATGATCAGGGGCTCCGCTAGTACCTCACCGTCCAAATTTTGAGTTGTCTTCGAGTGTCCATCGTTGGGCAGGGGCAACAGATCTTATAGGGAAATTGGTGGAAGTGGCTAGAAAAGTAGCAACATTTTCGAATTGCACACTTGTACCTACAAGAAGTCGATCAAATAAAGAGAACTCTAAAATACCGAAGTTACGTCGTGCTAAATCCATCAGTGGATCGCAAGGATTGAAAAATAAAAAAATACAAAATGACGTTCTACGCGCTACGCGCATACGCGTTCTACCTCTTTGTCGCCAGCTGTTGTCACCTCGCGTATCAGGGGCAGAAGAGTTACAATAAAGATCCCATATGTCAGTTTTTTTGTTGATCTAGAATGCTTGGCATATCGCACTTTACGATTTCATTTTGTTCTTCAATTCATCACGAAGGCATTCAGAACTTCATTTTAAGTTTTCTTGTCGAGTTCACTGAACTCATAGCACTACAAGAAGTCCAAGCCTCCTTTCTAGCGCGAACACAAATCACGCTACGAATTCTTCATGAAACCTGATAATCAAGAATATGCAACATAAAATGGCTTGGATCAGGAAGACGCAAAACCAAGCTTCTTTTGACAAATTAGCTTTTATTGTACATTTTTGACGAGCCGACTTTGAGAGTGGCGCAGAGAATTCTCAATTTTCTGCAATAAACACCTAGAACACTTTAGTAGCTCGACTGCTGTCGGTATAATTTATACAATATCGCTCACAGTTGGTCAAAAAAAAAACAATTTGCCGCAATCCGTCGACATTCGCCGAAATCGGCGTCGCATCGCCATATCGTTCAGAGTGGATGAATTCTAAATCAAAGGCAGCGTTCGACTCAGTTCGGAGAGTTGCATCTTCTGGTACGTAGGTGCCGTTTGGATACGGTAGGCTAGGTTACTCATTGTGCAACGAATAAGCACGCTGGTTAACCACCGTAGGAAAAAATGTGAAAAGATTCGTAAAATTCAACCGCCTACCTGCATCTGTGGTACCCAAACGGGCACTTCTCTGCATCAGAAGATGCGCCTCGCCGAGCTCGGTCGCACGATGTCTTGGATTTGAAACTCGTCTACACTGAAGCAAGATATGGCGATGCGACTCGGATTTCGGTGAAGTCCGGTGAAGTCCGGCGACTTTTTCTGATTAATTATGAGCGCTACTGTACATTAACCACAAACCAACGGTGCAAGTATGCTAGAGGAGCGATCATTTGTAAATATTCGAAGCTGAAGAGTGAGTTTTCCACCTACAACTGGTAATTGAGTTCTACTGGAGTCTATGTAAGACTTATAAATTGAACTTGCATATTATTTGCATTTTATCCGGTTTTTGGGGCGAGTGGCGTAGTGGTATGAGGCGCCGCTATGACCAGATCGAACGCAGGTTCGATCCCCGCCCCTGGGCCAACCAAGCCCTCTACCCTCCGGGGCCGGTAAATTGGTACCAGAGTAATCTGGGAGGATAAAGGCACTGACTTGGAAACGGCTGGCCCCCGCAAGTCACTGTAATAGGCTCGCACGCATACAATTGCCTCTTCGACTATGAAGGTAGTGTGTGCGTTCGGCGCATGCCCTCAAAGGGTATTGAAGACGCCGAATCCTTTATCCTTCCACGGATCTCCCTCATAGAGGGATCACAGCCGGTTAGTCGCGAGGCTACGTGGGGCGTCCCCAGGTGGCGGATAGGGGGATAATCGCCGACCAAAAGCGACCCCGCGCCTGCTCTGATAAGCAAGCGGAGCCGGGGGACGGACTCCCTGCCTCCACTAAAAGCTTGCGCCCTAATTTCCCGGGTAGGTGTGTGGGGAGGCGAGTTCGGAGTCGCCTCCAACAAATAAGCTCCGATCGTCCCTCGCGGGGTTTGGAGCCCAACAAGCTATCCCTGCGAGTAAATTCTTGTTCGACACAGTGATAATATGGAAAGCTCCTTTAATCTTGGAAGAGCCACTGGTAAGGCAGCGCCAGTGGGGACAAGGTTTGAAAGGCGATCTAGGCTGCCGAAAACGAGACGGACTATGATGACGATCTGTACTTACAACGCGAGGACGACGGCATCGGACGCATCTATCGAAGATCTCATGATGCAAGCAAGGAAGATTAAGTACGACGTCATCGGACTGACCGAGACAAGGAGGCACCACCCGCTGAACGCCACACTTGAGACTGGAGAAGAACTGTTTCTAGGAACATGCGACAGTCGAGGAGTAGGTGGAGTGGTAGTCTTTGTCAACACGAGTTTGGCCATGAACATCGATTCGTTCGAACAACTTACAACTCGAATCGGACGTTTGCGAATATCAAGATGTGGATCAATCCCTGCCTTGACCGTCTTCATTGCGTACGCCCCAACATCCAGCTACGACGAGGACGAACTCGAGGAATTTTATATGGACTTGGAGAAGTTCTACAGAGAAGATCATACCTTCTACAAGATCATCGTCGGTGATTTCAACGCGAAGATCGGAACTAGAAGGTCGACTGAGGAACTTCACATCGGAACCCATGGTTTGCAGTGGAACGAACAAGGGGAGCGACTGTCCGAGTTTATCATGGCGACGAGGACTATCCATGGAAACTCACAGTTCCAAAAGCCCTCTTCCCTACGCTGGACCTGGGAATCGCCCGGTGGAGAGTACCATAACGAGATTGACCACATCATCGTCAACAGAAGGTACTGCCTGACGGACGTCGCTGTTGTTCCGAAGTTCTACACGGGATCAGACCATCGTCTCCTGCGCGCCAAATTCTACTTTCCGCGGAATGGAGAGAGAGCCGTCAAGTTCAGGAAACATCGTCCCATGAATACCACCAACTGGGATCTGTTTTCTTCGATATCCGGCTCATGGCGAGATACCGTGATGGACAACATCGACGAAGAATACGAACGGTTCGTACAACATCTCCACGGTTGTGCCAAGAAAGCTCAGAGTCTAAGAAGTACGAGAAGGCGTCTCACCACGGGGACTTTGGAGCTGATACGCCAACGTGGACGCGCACGAGCCACAGGCAACTACCGACTGACGTCCGAGCTTGCGAAGCGATGCAGAGAAGCGATAAAAGAAGACCTTAAGGAGAGAAGAGTAGCAGTGATGGTTGACGCCGCGGAGGCTGGAAGAAGTATACGCAACGCCCGCCGAAGCTTCGTCAACTTGAAGACAAAGATGACCGCACTTCGTCGTCCTGACGGAACCATAACTGCTTCCCGAAGATCAATGGAGAAGGTCATCCACGACTTCTACTCTGATCTTTTTGCGAGCCACGTCCACCTTCCACCATGCCATCTCAAGGAGGACGAGTATGTCGCACCGTCTGTTCTTCCTTCCGAGATTCGTCATGCTATCATGTCGATGAAAAACCGTACAGCACCCGGTCCCGACAGGATTAAGCCAGAACATCTGAAGAATCTTTCGCCAGTTCTCATCAAGACTTTGGCAAGGCTCTTCACGCGGTACCTGACGGAAGGCAAGGTTCCAAGGCAATGGAAGACCAGCAAAACCGTGTTGCTGTACAAGAAGGGAGATCCCTGCGACATCGGCAATTATCGCCCTATCTGCTTGTTGTCTGTAGTCTACAAACTCTTTACGCGAGTCATTCTCAACAGGATCGGAAGAGAGTTGGACGAAAGACAACCATGCGAGCAAGCTGGGTTTCGAAGAGGATTCAGCACGATCGACCACATACACACGGTGTCAAGGCTCATTGAAGTGTCACGAGAGTATAAGATGCCGCTCTGTCTCACCTTCATCGACTTGAAGAAGGCCTTTGACTCGGTTGAGACTGAAGCCGTCATCGATGCCTTGAGCAATCAAGGTATTCCGACTCATTACATCAAGATAATTCGTGAGCTGTATAACGACTTCACAACCACCATAACACCATTCTACAAGGACATCATCATTGACGTGAAGAGAGACGTGCGACAAGGCGATACTATATCGCCGAAACTATTCAGTGCCGCTCTGGAGAACGTCATGCGTAAGTTGGAATGGGACAACATGGGAGTGAAAGTCGACGGCCGGCAGCTACACCACCTTCGCTTTGCTGATGACATCGTATTGATAACACCAAGCATCACGCAGGCGGAACAAATGCTGGCCCAGTTTGACGAAGTGTGTGGAAAGATCGGTCTACGGCTGAATCTAACGAAGACGATGTTCATGAGGAACGGAAGAGTGCTTGGTGCTCCTTTCATGCTCAACGGGACGAACATCACCGAATGCTCAAGCTACACCTACCTAGGTCGTGAACTCAATATGATGAACGATCTAGCTCCGGAACTGAGCAGGAGGAAACGTGCAGCATGGGGAGCATATAAGACAATTGAGGACGTAGTGAAGAAGACCAAGAACATCCGGCTCCGCGCCCACCTTTTCAACTCGACGGTTCTTCCTGCTTTGACGTACGCTTCAGAAACATGGACAATGAGAAAGCAGGATGAACACGCGGTCAGCGTCATCGAACGAGCTGTTGAGAGAGTGATGCTAGGAGTGAATCGACTCACGCAAGTGAGGCAAGGATTACGAAGTTCTACCCTACGTCAACGATCGAAGATCAGGGACGCTGCCGCGTACGCCAAGCAGAACAAGATAGGATGGGCCGGGCACGTAATGCGTTTCGACGACAACCGGTGGACGAGAGCTGTAACAGATTGGATACCACTGGACGTCGAACGCGAACGAGGAAGACCGCCGACGCGATGGTCAGATATGTTCACGAAGTCCTTTAATGAAGTCCTTCAGAGCGTTCCACGTGTTCCTGGTGCGATACGTAAACATTGGTCAACAATCGCCCGAGACAGGGACGAATGGAGGCATCACTGGTACCCGCTCGTGCAACACGATGATCAACGGGGATACAGGTGATACAGGTGATTATCCGGTTTTTGACTGCGTTATATCGGTTGGCTAACATCCTCTCATTTTGAACTACCCTAAAATCCCGCCAATAAGTCCGGCCTTATCTGCATTTTTTGACACGAAAAATTGATAAGAAATCGCCCTCTGCGCTGCCAGAAGTCTAGCAGATGAATCCTCCCATCAGACCGCAGCAGATCTGCTACACTTCTGGCAGCGCAGAGGGCGATCTTTTATCAAATTTTCGTGTCAAAAAATGCAGATAAGGCCGGACTTATTGGCGGGATTTTAGGGTATGTCAAAATCCAAGCAAGTTGCTGATTTTAAACAAAAAAGTAAGCCTTGACTATTATCCTTTACACTTTATGAATGTTACTACGAATTGAAACGTTCCTGGCGTATTCAAATGAACGTAGATGGATATAATGAGTTCTTGACATAGGATTCGTTATCGTTAGTGTCTGTACATGGTCTATACATGGAAGAGATTCCCACTGCATGTCACAATGGAAACAGCATGATTGAATAATTTGAATTTTATGAACATCATTTACTTTAATATCTTGTTCGCGATATGCATTATTCAAAATTTCCAAGGAGCTTTGCTCTTCGTCGTAGAGGAAGATTTTTTACTGCTCACGCTTCGAATCCGTGATGCAGAAGTGCTTCGCCATAATCTGCCACCTCGGTCAGAAGCTCTGAAATTTGGTCCGTTTACCAAGTTTGGCATCATCGTAAATTATCATCAAAGAAAGATTACTAACATTTTTGCTTCCAACGCCTTTTCAAGTGTTGGTATATCGAAGGCACTAGCAGATTTTTTTGTTGTGAGACCCTTCGGGTAGAAACTCTTGAAGTATGGTATGGCTAAAAATCAAAAGTGTGTTTTTCTTCTAAAAATGATCTGCTTTAGAACTTACTTCCGCATAAGAACACCGCTGAGTAACCTCTTTGATGCAGTGCTGCGGTTACGGTATTTGCAGATTCACCGTAGATGACCAGAGTGCGGTTCTCAAGACGAGCATCCGCCAGCAGAGGCGTTTCAAAATGGCTACGAGAGAGAAGAAAACGGTTGAAGTGTTGTGCTGGAAGTGAACCATTGGAATTTAGGAGCCTTTATGTTTTTTTATTTTTGAGTAGTCCGCTAAATAAGCATAAAAGCAGCAGGTTTGATAAGAACTCAAAATAGCTAGTGATAGCACTAGCCATTTTGAGTCTTCGACTTTTGAAATCAAATGAGCTTTTGCAAATCTTTTTTGGAAATGTGGTTTCCACCCCCTTTATTTCGGATTGGATCATGACTTCTGAGCTTATGTAAATTCAACGAAATCCTGCTACCTCCGACCAAGTAGGGCTTTGCTAATCGATAGGCATAAGTAGCCCCACAAGATAGCCTACAGAGTACGAAATTTCAAAAATGTTCGTAGCCAATACTTGAATCTTATCAATTACTGGAAAATCTAGTCTCTGCCCTAAAGAATCGTATGGACTTTTAACTTGCTTGCGCATCTAATCTCCTCACAAATTAATGGCCAGATATCGAGAAAAGAAAATACAGCAAGCTAAGTCCGAAGTATTTAGCTTTTTCGCTCAGGTCTTCCTATAAGCTAGGCTGTCCCGAAAGTTTTGTCCGTTTTTTCAAACTACTATAAAACCACGCACAATAAAGACCTGATTGAGTTTCAAAATGCATTCAATGCGGCTTCAAATTTTCTTTCTTAAGGATACATTTTCGATCCAAAATCTTGTATGATTTTTTGATAATTGCCAAAATTCTCCACCCATCAACTTTATCTGTTCAAAGTTAGGCTGATTTTTAAAAATTTCATTCCAAAGTTCCGGGATAGCTTAAGTATGGATCAAACAGAGCAAATCCCAGGGTACAGGGTAGTATTTTCATATTTTCCTAGTCTGCTGTTTTGAAAAGTTATTATTTTCGGAGGTCTCGATTTTTGGCCAAGTCGTGAAACACGCAACCGCAGCAAATACACCAAAGCTTTTGAAATTTCTGTGAATTATAACATGATTTTTATCATTTATCAACATCATTTATGCAACATAACTAAGTTTGATTTGCTTTGAAAAAGCAGCTTTTTGGGATTTTCGGTACTTTCACGCAGTAAACATTATCAAAAAGCCGCGGTTTTATTACATAAATAATTATAACGGACTTGGTAAACGTGATCAATGTAATCTAAAATACAATGTAGCCAGAAGTTTACTCTACATAACAGTTACCAGCGCTCTGTGAAAACTTCAGGATAAAAATTTTTGAGATTTAGGAAAGATTTGGCGTAACTGCTAAGCTGCTCAAAAATCCATGGCGATAAAATTGCAAAGACAGGGTAGATCAGACAAATACAGCTGTAAGAAAGAGGATAAAAATCTGAATTAAATGGTACCTAAGTAACATCCCGCAATAAGGATCCCGGAAAAGTCTTGGCATCGTTTGATGTATCTTTTCATACTCTTCTGAATCGTTATATCCCTATTGCAGTTCAACCAACACTGTCTCAGAAATTTACCAAAAACTACGAACTGGTTTTTGTCATGGTCAAGTATCGCTATTTTTCTAAGTTTTTTAGAAGTTCCCCTAGAAAATCCAAGTAACATTTGGATAGAGCAGACCCTACAGAATGCAAATCTGTTTCTTTTTCGCGTCTATAGTTTGCTTCATAAAATTTGTAGATGCTATCAATATCAATACCAAGTTCAATATTTGTTTTTGGTCGACTCAACCCTCATAGAACTTCAACCGGCTAGCTCGGGTGTCATTCGATGCAGTATTTTTCTTTCTGACTAGCAGGTGCGTTTTGTTTCTAAATCGTAAAATCTTCGGGGATAAAGTCATCATAGTTCATGTTTTTGAGCGCATCGCAGGCTATACTCGGAAATTACGAGATTCGATACTTCCATAAAGCTCACTTGCTTTGTATAAAATTATGTCGAATCACAATATATTGCTTGAAGTTTCAAATTCAGAGGATATGTTGGTGTGATAAGTTGAAGTCTGACGCAGACCTGCTAAAACTCGGGGTCTCAATGAAAAATCTACAAAAGAAAGAAAAAGTGTTTCGTTTTTTAGGGTCAGTATAAGAGTTTTGAAAATAGCGAAATTTTGGTGGCAAAAACTATAGATCTTGGTTTTTGGTCATTTTCCGAGAGCTCCTTTGTCGAACTTGCACAGGAAAACAATCATTCGAAAGAAGGTAAAAAACTGCATCGAAAGCGCCCAAACTTTTCCCAAGACCCTTGTTCTGCGAGATATTACACACGCTTGAAAAAAGCGAAATTATTTCCGGAACGATCTGATAGTTATTGGAATGAGTTTAGGAAAACTGAAAGAAACAACCAGAGAAAACTACTTTAACTTTTTGCCCGATTTTTCTCATTCCCTAGCCAGGTGGAAAACATTACGGCTGCCAATATGAATTTGTGACACAGGTATGTGTAAGCAAGTTGGAGGTTCGTAAAAAAAACTTTTTTTGACTGAGATGCGATTGGTATTAATCATTACATATTAGATTTTGGGTTCAAGCTTTATATGGATCGAGCTTCGTGCAAATGTTTGGAGGTATCTTTAGGATTTGCTTTATTCTATCGAGTAGTGTGACCTGTATTGAAAAAAGTGGAAATGTTATTCGTGTAACCAAAAAAATTATGAAGCAATTAAGCGAAAATGTATCTTGATACCGGAGTTTTTTTTACTGATCAGGCCGTACCTGTTATGATATGTTCCTTTGCATACTGAGGTGGATCATTTACATCAACAATTACGAAGTCCTTTAGTGGAGTGGGCTTCCCTTCATCTCGTAATATCAAAAAACGAACCTGAACGTCGAGAAAATAGCTGGCATGGAAAGACACAAGGGAAGCTTACAAATTTGTGAATGTCGATAGAAAGATAGTTCTCTCCAGCTAGAAGCATTCAACGAGGGCGTAGGTTTGGTAAATCTTCCTCTCTTGTCATCTGTGACCCGTCTGCAAGAAAAATAGAACAAAGTTATGAAACGTTCGACGAGCCATGATGGTCAGGAATATCCAGCGCCCGAAGGTGGTCTTCAAATAATGAGATTCTGCAGTTTATCCGTCAAATTTTTCTTCAAACTTCAAGAAACCGTTTTTTATTTTTCCTGAAGAGTTTGTGGATGTAAAAGGGATTTTGATCTCAAGGAAAATGCTCGGTTGGTGTGGGCTTCTACTTCTTCATTCAGGAAAAATTTTTATTGCGAAAGTCTTGTTGAAAAAAAAATGGAAGCTATATGGTAGGGAAGATGGGCGAGCGCACGAGGCAATAACTTACTTGGATTAATGCTCATTCAGCTGTTTTCAATGTCTGCAATTTCTTACGCCTGCGTCTCGTTCACCAGGTAACCAAATGTAAAAAAACCACACAGAAAGGACACAAGTCCTAGCCAAATGAAACGTTATAAAAATATATAAAGCAGTCGCCGTACGTTATGCTGAAGAATGGGAGAGAAAAAATAGCGTAGACTGGTGGTAGGGGAGAGCAGTCTAACAACAAGCTATCGAATAGGATTGGAATGGGTTCGTGAACTAGAAAAGGATGTACTTTCGCTTTTTTTATCGTTATCTATTCTATTGGTGAGTCTGCTTATTTATTGTATCACCTTCAATGAAACAAAACTCAGACTTTCATCTGACCTTCCGATAAAGTCCATACAAGTGTTTCTCTAGCTGCGATCACAAAATGAAAACGACCAGATGAAAATAATGTCAGCTGAAAAATGAGAACCCACATCTTTATGTCTGTACTTTGCTGGACTTAATAAAGACACAGATCACGAGATGTGTAGAACACGCTCAAAACTTAAGATCGTAGTTAGTCTTATTCTTTTTCTAAATATGGCCTGAAACAGAGGAAAATAGTGAATTTTATAATCATGTCAGGTCTACTGCTCGCAGAAAATCTTCATGGGAGAGACATCAGGTCTAAATCTCACTGCATCACTAGGGAAAATCTGAAAGCTGCTGCGAAAGCTGCATCACCATGTAGGCAGTGATGAATCGAGTCCAGCACTTCATCCAGAACATTGCAAGCGGAATTTTGTGGTTTAGAGGCATGACAAGCCTATGATGATGTTGAAGTCTGTCCGTCCATACCAGCAATTATGCAGTGTTTACGAAAGAGCTCCTTACCGCACTTATCGAAAAGGCTCAGTGGATTTCATGGCTATCATCTGAGATGAAAACTTGAAAACTCCTCAAACTAGCTGTATGTTAAAGCACATCAACTTTTGGTGCTTTTTAAAGCGAAAAAATTCGGTCATCATTTCTCGTTGAAAAGGATGACAGGTCGCAAATGTTGCAAAAGTCTCATGTTTTGGTATGTAATTGTACAAAGAATTTTGGAACCGGGGAATGCGTTAGTGTTAAAAAAAACTCGTGTGTCTTTATCATTTTGTCCAGCTTCGGTAGGAGCTTTCTCGAATTTTTCTATTTTTCTCCGTTCGAACTCAACAAAACTGGATGTTTAAGGAGTCATGGTAGGCTAATATGCGCAATGCATAGCAAAGTTTCGGACAGTTTCATCAACAAGAACGCAAATTACGATATTTTAGAGTGTCTTTATAATTATGTCCAGCACTGTATGTATGACATATATCACAAAAACTTCAATAACCTTTTCTAGTGTAAATTGTTCAGAAATCATAGCTTATGACGGGTAATTTCATGTTCGCAAAGGGAAAGGAAAATATGCATAAAAATCTTGTAAACAGTAAACTGAATTGAGTTTCCATTTCACTCAGCATTTCTACATCTATATGTAAATTGGTAGGAGGAGAATAATGTCATTTGTTTTTGGGAGATCCTTTTTTTGTGGTGGCGAAAGTGAGGACAAAATAGATTTTGAGAGAAAAGAACTCTCTTCATATAACATTAACCGGATTTGAAGATTAGAGATGAATTCAAAGCCTTGCGAACTTCCTAATCCCAAAAAACCATACGAGCTTAGTTTCGATTTTTTGTGACAAACTTGTCATGCGCTTAAGGCGATGAAAGTCCTCAAAAACCAATAAAAAGATGAAATGATGCGATGACATGATATCATTGAGAGACTTGCTCTACACATATGTTGAATGCTGATGATGATGCCAAAATCGACGTGTCTGCCATTTCTCTTCTGGCACATTATTGCAACGGATTATCGCGCTGGTTGCTTGGTAACCCACCTGCATCTCGAAGCGAACGCTGGTGGTTCCGAATTAATGAGCTCGAAATTTGTGCTAATTCACTTTCGCTGTTATGTGTAACTGGTACTATGGACATATAACGAACAGTAAATGAGGTGCGAATGGGTTCAAGATCATGTCACAGTGAGTCAGGAGTGATTAATGTTTTAAGTCACTCTAGTGAATGTCAAAAGAGCGTACGGCCAGGAGGGAATGTAAAAACCAGTCGAAATCGGTCAGAAGCTCAGATGAGCTCTTCAGAGCTACATTCAATGTAAATATGCTATGGGTAAGGTCGTCAATTTTGTTTGCCATTTCTTTTCCCCAAATTTTGCTTTTCAACTCTGCACTTACTCTACAACTCGCCCGATTCATTGAGTCAGATTCTTTAGAACAGTGATCTGGATTAAGTTACACTTCGGCTATATGCAATAAAATAGTATAAGGGAAAGGAATGGCTGGTTGAAAATATGATGGTGCGGCTAGAAGAATGCTGCAAAGAGTTTTACCCTACCATAACCTGAGCAAAGTAAAATTTGAGTACACCCACTCAGGGCTCGGCACGAGGTGGCTAGATGAAAATGGAAAAAACGAAGTCCCCCTTGACTTTTGGGAATTTTTACGAAGTCCCCTTTGACCCTCAACCAAATTTCCTCTAAAAACCTGAAAAATTCCCCAAAATCCCCCAAAAAACGAAACGTCGACTAAAAAAAAGGTCGCCGTCGCCAATTTTCCGTGTCTCTTCGGCCACAAAAACGAAACCCCTTTGCTTTTCGTCCCAAAAACGATATCCAGCTTGCTTGTAAGCCACCTCGTGCCGAGCCCTGCACCCACTGAGTTTATTAAGTCAGAAATGATTGCAGCTAAGGTGAAACAAATGTTTTTGGAAGATTGCACTGATCACATTGAAGATGACTACTTTCGTCAGTTTACGAGTAGTCCCATATGCTTTTCTACGCGTTCAGCCTTCTTAATAAGCTGAGTTATCCTTGTCTAGATAAGAAGGTGGATCTCGTACAGGCCCTTGAATAGTGGAAGTACAGGATGTCCCAAAAAATGTGAACACTGTTTGATCGTTACTAACTCCGTTGCTTTCATGTCTTTCGCCGAGCTTGAGGTACCATTCTGTAGGGCGAGGTTCAACTTAGATTTACAGTATATATGTATGTGCGATGTATATAAGCACGTGCGATGGAGGAGACGTCCAGCGGCGGAGTTTGGCATTTTACTCAATTCATTTTTTTCTTTCTAGGCATGGAAAAAAATACGGAAAGAGTACAGGTGATTGCTCGATGTGCTAGTATATGCTATATGCTATGCTATGCTAAATTGGGAAATTTTAAGATTTTTTGGGGAGCAGATACGATTTTTGACAGTAAAGTTCGTTTTTGACTGCCATCAGATTTCAGTCCAAAACCTCACGTGGAATACGATTTGGGCAGACTGTTGATTGCCATCTTGTAGAGCTTGCTTTGCGTCGAACGATTACTCAAGCCACATCAATTGAAGGAAGGATACAAAAAGACGACGGCTTAATAAAAACGGTAAAAAAGGGCAAAAGGGGCCAAAGTGACAATTTTTAGGGTTTGCGCGAGAGATTTAGTCTCAAGTCTTCTAGAGCAGATAACTTTCAAATTTCAAAGCATCGTACACTCGCCATCAGAACTTCGACTAAACAACCCAATTGGCATGTTCATGCACATAATGAGGTTGTGGCTATTCAATGAAAATGAAGTAATCAATACAGAATACTTCCACACATGATGATCACAACCCCGCATACCCATAAAACTCGTCTCGGTGGATTACGGTCATCCAGTAATAGGAGTTCCAAATTTCACTTTACTTCATCTGCTTTGACAGAGCTTATAGTAACTCCGCAAATCTGGCAAGCTGAAAATTTTAAAAGATTTATACTCGCGAACTCTAAGCTATGCTGTCATTTTAGATCTTAGAGGTATTTTCTTCTAACTGGTGCATCAATGTTCATCAATGTCTGCAAGTTTTTTTTATATAGTATGAGCTAAGCCTTCAAGAGGTAAAGAAGCGCTGTCTTAGCAACAGCTTACTTTACTGTGTTAGCGTGGCGATGAAATGGTGATGAGATTTTTGTGTAGTTTGGTGACCCTCCTTGCCTTATAATGATGAGAAATCTTGGTTTTAAACCATAGTATCAATGAAGTAGCAAAGTATATGATAAGCCGAGGGCGTGGCAAGGGATTGAAAGCGAAAGCATGAAGGAGATGCAGCTAAGATGTGTTTGCGCAGATGAACGTCTATCGATGGATGATAAATCAGAAACCGGTATTGATTACGACAGAAAAAGTGACAACATCTGTTGCAATCAACATGCCATGTCCTTTTTTATTGACTTTAGTGGACTCCGCTTGATCAGGGCTAACCTAAGGGGTTACTGTTGTATGATTGGCGAGAGCTAAAATCACTCAATATTATGTATTTGCGAAATATTCTAAGAATCTGCTACTTTAGGCTGGTAGAAAAAGCACGTATCAAATTATTACTCTTCAAATTACGCATATACAGTCATTCCTTCAACAACTGGACCTATTATATTTTCATTTACGTGGTCAAAATGAAAACAATACTGTCAGCCTTTTGGCGGAGAGTGACTAACATCTTTCTTAATACTGTGAGCAAAAAAGAAAGTTTTCTTAAATACGGGTTCACCCTCTATTAACAGCATATTTGATCATTAGGATTGAGCCCAGCAATTTTCGTTAAGACTATGATATTAAATACTCTACTCCTTTATTAGGTTGTCCCATTCTCTTCTAAGAATTTTTGCTCGTTTATTTCTTTTATTCTTTCAAGTGTTCTTTCATCGACAGAAACGATGAACTCGATTATTTTCATAATCAAGTGCAAACTTTACGACAGTCTTTGACCGATACAGTGTGAAGTGCTAATTAGAACTGATCCTGGGCCATTAGTTCCATTGATTAGATCTTGCCGTACCAAGTTGTTTTTATCAGGTTGTTCCAAAGCATCTTCCGAAAATTTTCTTTTCAATTCCTTTTTTCTTTCATAGATTGCGGGGCCGAGAATGGCCGTTTTTCACATTATCAACCTTCTCTTTTAGCTGACACTGCTAACTTTTGTTTTTTTTTACACTTTTCTCGTACTTCACATTGTTTTTTTGAAAAAAAGTAGTAATCTCCTTGAAGAGCCTATTCTCGCTCTTTTCAAGAAGAATCCTTTTGCTCGGCATGTGTGAGAGTGTAAATTTGACTTTTTTGATCACAAACACTAGATTGTCGCTGAAGTTTCCATGTCAAAATTTTCATAACTTTTCAAACCTTGTATCCAAACTTAACAACTCGCTTATAGCGAGGACAGCGCTCTAGATAAATGTTCATTCTCAGTTATGTTGCTAGCCTCCGAAAGCAAAGTTTTTAGATATGAAGTTTCATATTTTGCGATTTTGACTTTAGTGCTAGGAAACTGAGGAGAACCATTAGCTACCCCAAAATCTGTAATTCGTTACGTAGCGCTAGTCATATGCATTGGTGTGGCAGTGATCTCTTATGAAAATGCAAGCTAAGAACATGAATGTTATTTGACAGTAAAAATCTCCTTATTTGCGCTTTCTTTAGGTAACAAAAAAATCACCGTACGAATTTCAGAGCGTGAAAATGCGATTTTTATGAAAGACACATTCTGATACTAACTACTCCTGACTGAGAATCTTAAAGTTTTCAAACAATTTGTTTTGATGACATCCTTATGTACATGATGCTTGCTAAAGCTTTGTATATCCTACTCCATCATAGATCTTTGCAAAAAAATTATATCTCGATGTTGATCATAGTTCAACGTGTCTGGATTGCTGGAGTGTGTAGTCTAGTTTAAGCATCTGATAAGAACTGCCGACTGAACAAGGGTCATTTTTTCTGCTTCACTATGCTACATTTTTTCACCTACATCGCTTACTCTTCGGACGTTTGTGCACATTTACACATCTCTTTCTCCTCTAGGAAATATTCGAAAACAATGCTTGTGTTCTTTCATCATCAAAAAGCAATGCATGTGTGCTGCATTCAGTTGATCAAATGCACTTTGCGAGGAGTATTTTTCTTCTCCATTCGCACCAGTAGCCTCTCATATAATAATATTTCTTATTAGTCTTTTGCTTTTTACCTTGCCCTCTTAGGATTATTCGAATTATCTGAATTCTAGGAACTGTAGAGTAAATTCCCTCCTTGTCTTTATAATACTTGTGTATGTGCTGTGAATCTTTCGTGGTATTAGTAAAACTGTCTCTGTTCTTCATTCTCAGGAGCTGAAAAAATAAACTTCGATCAACAATCTCACACCAACTTGCGCATTTGCTTACCCTTCCATTACTGTTATCAGCTGGTGGTTATCAGCGTAGTGACGACCTAAGTTTTTAGTGCTACGGGAACAGTGTACTTTGATGGTCCATTATCAAACGTTTTGGATCAGAACTTTTTACATCCGAATTCCTTGGCCTTTCAAAAGCTTCATCCTTGCAACTTTTGACATCAGACAAATTTTCACTATCCTCTCCTTTCGTGTGTTTGCAGTTGGATGTGAATAGTGAACCAGCAAAGCTCTAGTTGTTGCAGCTCATTCTGAAAGCTCTTTGTTTTCGGTTCTATTAACATTTCTTGGTTCAGAGTGAACAAAGTTTGAACCCATGCGCACTCAACAACTAACTTCAGCAATATTACGGTTTTCACCATTTTTTTTACAAATTTTGAGCGGTATTCTGAATCCTACGCAATTATCGGTGACAGTTACCTGCAAAAAATGTTCAGAAAATTGCAAGTTATTTGTTCTTATTCGATTGTGGCTCGACGCACTCGACATAATCAAGCCAACATCAACAGCATCCTTCTTCACCCGAGAAATGAATCGTGGCTATAAGCACTGAAGATTGTCTTGAGTTGACTACTTGTTTGATAATCACTGAATGGCTTTGGTTTCCCTACGCTCATTTGGATGTTCATTGTCACTTTGCTTATTTGTACTCCAAAAACTTATAAATATGTAACTTCAAGATTTGAAAAGGCTTTCGAACTTAGCCTTAACCCAAAGCAGTCCGAGTTAGGACTTATGACTATTATTCCGACTAGTAGCGCGAATTTTCTCGCCTTACCATCCAATCGTTTCCTCAATCACCTGCATTGAAACTTCTCACTATGATCGCAATAGAGCTGATTTGCATCTAGAAGAACACCTCGTTCTTAAGCACTCTTACCTTTTCATGACGTTCCGAATAATAGGCAATTCATCTGGAGTATTATAGCCTTCAGAGCTGTAATCTTTGATGCAAAAGTTTTGAATGCAAGCTTTTTTACACGTCATGAACTTACTTCAAGCTTTCTCGCTTTGATGCAAATATTGGACGATTGAGATTTTTGTGATGCCTTGAAATTTAAGTGTTTTTAGATATCAAATTTACCTATTTTCAGTTGTGAGTTTCCGACTCATTTTGACTCACTTATCAACTTCGTGCTTATTAAAATATCATTTGTATGAATCCTCAACAACATTTTGTGAATAATTTTATAGAATGACTAATGTGGCGGTTTCCAAGTATTGTTATGGAAATTTATAATCGTACTTTTGCATGTGAGGAACTGATTTTTTTGGAAATGTTGTAGCCTTCAACTACTGCAGAGAAAACGACCTGGACATTTACCGATTTTGTAACGGACCAAAAAACGTTAGCGATATTTAACAGAATTGAGACTTCAGCTCGGAGATATATTTTCGTTTTTTGCGTTAGAAAGTGAAATGACAGTAAAAGCTTATGAAGGTAAACCCTACTATTGTAAAAAAACCCCGATTCTTCCCCTATCCACTTGTCTACCGCGATTTCTTCCCCATTGCTGAAGCGTGCCTTTTTGACTAGAAAAGGAGGATATTTTTGTATGGCTTGCAGGTTGTACCAGAAGAGCACGGATGACTGTGCATTCAAAGCTCTTAGCGTTGTCAGCGGATCCGCAATGGCGACGAAGGGTACGGGTTTATTAGAGCAATCTTTGTGCACCATTTAATATTATCCACCGTCAGGCCCTTACCTCGATGGGTGTTGGAGTGGTGGGTATTTTGGCTATGTTTGCATTATCAAGGAAAAGCAAATCAAAAAGTAAGAGTGTTCTTTCGGAAAATTGTAAAGTATCTTTTCCGGGAATTTTAGGCAAACTGCGAGAAGAATTACTGCTACCGCACTCGGTGAAGAAGAAGCGGGCATTCGATGCCACGTTTCTAAAACAACTGCTGGAACTTTTGAAAATAATGGTACCAGGCTTATTTAGCAAAGAATCGGGAATCATTGGTAAGTAGGGTCACCAGAACCTGATTTATCATCTTTTGGGCATTTTATGCATGGTTCAAACTCACTGTGGCTTTTGAGTGCATTCTTGCCCTTCTTTCAAATGCTCACAGCTAGAAATTGCCAATGCCAACCACTTTCAGCTGTTCATTCTGTGATTCTCGTATGCAGGACATTCCTTTCTATCTACGTTGCTGGTCTGGAAGGCAGAATTGTGAAGGCCATTGTTCAGAAGGTTTGTATCACCTATTTTCACAATCATTTTTGAGCTTACTGAAAACAATGCTGTTTGACAATTGCGGTGTAGTTGACTGTCTTGATCACTGTACAGTCGATTCCCAGTCGGGAAAATAATTGTTGTTCATTAGCTGGCTATACCATGCGACTTCGACCATCGGAGTAGATGATGAAGTTGGTTAAAAATTTGACCAGAAAGGTTTTCCTGTTTTGCACATAAAATGTGCTCTCTTGACATGGTGCAGGGCTCGGCACGAGCTGGCACCAGGGAAATTTTGAAACGAAGTCTCGTTTGGTATTGAAAATTTCGTACGAAGTACCCTCTGACCTGCTTTAAAAACCCGTCATTATTTTTATACTATGTAAAAGTATGTAGTGTTTTCGTGCATGCTGATTTCATGGAACAACTTTTCACAGCTTTCTGAGCTTTCTGAGTGGTCGAATCACATCTTGAGAAGCAGAAAAAGGCGATTTTTCGACTGCGGAGCAGTTTGAGTAGTTTTCAGAGTGCTATAAAACGCTGAAAAGAAAACATTATGGAACTTTTTCTTCTCCATATGTAATCTTTTACAGTGTTGATTTTATGTAAAAAAGTATGAAAACTTATGTGAGCAAAGTGTCGGTGCCAGCTCAGCTGGCACCCAGCTGGCACGGCGCCAGCTAATTCAGAAAAAAGTTCGGCACAGCTTTCATCCACATAAGTTTTCATAAAATTTGGGCCATAGTTCGGGACCATCAACGCGCATGCATACACCAAATTTGGTGTCATACTATTGCGTTTTGGCTGAAAACAACGCCTCTGTTTATTGATAAACAGCTTGCCGGTGGCATGCCGGCGGCATTTTTGCGACATTTCTCCGCCTCGGACCCTGTCAAAACGATATCCCCTTTGCTTTTCGCCCTAGAAACGACATCCAGCTTGACCCGGTGCCAGCTATGCTGAGCCCTGACATGGTGGTCGATTCGCTAGGTGATCCCATGTGGAAGACATTCAGTTACCATGGTTTTCGCTTCTTAACAACTGTGATCTTCAGATGCAGTGAGGAAGAAACATTGTGTATAAACCAAAAAGTTGATTGCATGTGTAGCCTACGAAGCAAAAGGTAGACACAATGTCTATTATATGGAGAAAACCCGAACGCCCTACATTCTTTAGATCAATAATAAAAAGTAAAACTATCTTTGTGCCAGTCTTTCAACTAGAATGTCAAATATAATATTTATAAGCATTTTTCAGGACATCATCAAGTTCGCTATGCATCTCCTGAGATGGCTTCTGGTAGCATTGCCAGCAACCTTCATAAACAGTTTGATCAGATATTTTGAAAGCATGTTAGGACTGGCATTCCGATCACGACTCACCCAGCACGCCTACAAGGAGTACTTTTCGGTGAGTAATTTTCCACAAGGCAAGAAAATTATATAAAAGCAAATTGATTGAAAGAATTTCTCCATATATTTTTTCTGTTAGTGTTTGGTAAGAAATTATCATCAGCTTTTTTATTTTTGTCAAAAACATGCACTAAAAGTTTGATGACGTCCAAAATAGATTTAGCCGATTCTAGAACAAAACGTACTACACGGTCTCCAACCTTGACAGTCGGCTGCAAAATGCCGATCAGTGTCTTACCGAAGACATAACCATGTTCAGTCAATCGGTTGCTCATCTTTATTCTCACCTTACAAAGCCAATCTTGGACGTTGCGCTCATATCGTGAGTGAATTCTTGTCCAATCGAGTGTTCAAAAAGTTTTTGCATTGTTGCAGGTTCACTCTGATCAGAATCGCCACAAGACGTGGGGCAGGAAGTAGTGTAATGGTGCCGAGTATCCTAGCCACGCTGGTCATTGGTGCTACAGCTACTCTTCTGCGGAAAATCTCACCAAGGTGATATATTTTGTATACTGAGGCTAAAGTTCACCAGAAACTTGATAAATGCAGGGTTTTCAAGATCAGCTTGTACGGCGAAAAACTTTTGTTGTTGTAGGAAAGTTAGATAATCAAACTGGACCCAGTGTAAATTGCAAATCAAAAATTTTAGAAGTTATAGACCAAAGAACTCAAATCCGCTTTTATTCTTGCTCCTCCAAAAGCATGATTCCATTACAACTGATTATGATTAGAGAAAAAGTGGAAGTTTTTTGAGAAAACGACACAGGATTAATGATGTCTAAACCATGTACGACTGCTCTCTCTTACATTTGCACGACCGGAGTAAGAATTATCGTTAAACTTTTCATAGAATCATTTTTTTTTTCAGATTCGGAAGTATGGTCTCAGAAGAGGCAAGGAGAAAGGGTCATCTGCGATATCTTCATTCTCGTGTGATCACAAATTCTGAAGAAATTGCCTTCTATGGAGGTCATATGGTAAGCGCAAGCTGTAGTGCTATTCTAGATGTTTTTAGACCAGCACCCAGTTATGTGTTCGTTTGTAGGCTGAGTATAAACAATTGAACAAGGCCTACGAAGAACTGAAAGAGCAAATGAAACTTATCTTCCGAAAGAGGATACCTTACATCACCATTGAGCAATTTTTGATGAAGTACGTATGGTCCGGCACTGGAATGGTCATGATCGCCTTGCCTATACTAGCTGCAGAGTATGGTTCTGACAGTGAGTCGTTGGTCCTGCCGTGATTTCTGGAAGATCTATAAAGCATATCTTTTACAGATGGTGGCAGACGACTTGACGATGAACCGGATGGTGGTGTTTCCGAAAGAACTCGTGGCTTCGCGACTGCCAAAAATTTGCTGTACTCGTCAGCTGATGCAGTTGAAAGACTAATGACTTCTTACAAAGAGGTAAGCATAAGCACGAACAGCTTCATCTAGGCAAACTATGATTTTGACTTTGCACTTTTAGATCGCAGAACTTGCCGGCTACACCGCAAGGGTGCATGAAATGTTTAGAGTTTTTACCGACGTTAAGAAAGGCAAATATCAGCGCACTCAAGTTGGAGGTGATGTGCAAGGAGGAAATAGAGGCGAACGATTGGACACATCCAGAATTGACGGTATGGACACTATTCATTGTGGGAGTGTAATAGTTTGACCAGTCCCATGGACAATCACTCCAAAAAGCGCTTTTTTGCAAGTTTCTAAAGTTATGCGAGTTAACTTTTGAAAGATCTAAGTGCATCCAAAGCAGAGAAGTTTCAGATTTTAAGGTAATTATGCGTTCATCTTTGCTGAACCGTAAACGTACGAAGTACTCAGGCATAAGTTCAAAAATTCAAGTAGTTAGTGTCCGAGTGCCGCATGCTGGTTGGAAAAGGGGAGTTTTTTCGTTTTTCAAGAAGTGAGACAATATTTGGAAAATTGTTAACAGCTATATAGCGCAAGGTTCGCTCTTGTGTCTATTTTTTTCTTTTCTGCAAGAGATGGGGATAGCTTTGCAAAAACTAGAGGATTTGAAGCTCTGGAGGTGTTTTGTCGATATGGAAATTATACTTAGGAAGAATGGACCTCAAAGAAAACTAGTGAAGGTGGGGGAAAGGTGGAGGAAGCTTTTGGATGATATCATCTGTTTTATCATTACTTGAGAGATGGCCATAAAAAAGCGCGGAAGCTTCAGCACAATTTGTAGAATCTAGTGCCGTTTTTATCTGCCTATTTATTACAGGAGAAAACTGAACAAGCTCTCTGTTTTCTTTGACAAACTCATAAGTACCAAACTTCCAGGTGAGGTGATTGAATCAGAGGACAACGCCATAGTACTTGAAGAGGTACCGATTGTGACACCAAATGGAGATGTTGTCGTGAGAAACATGACCTTGGAGGTGAGAGAGAAAAACAAAGCTTTCCAAACCTATGATGGCTGCTGCAGATCAGACCCGGAATGCATGTGCTGATCACAGGCCCGAACGGATGCGGAAAAAGCTCTTTGTTCCGATTGCTAGGAGGCCTTTGGCCGGTATATCGAGGCAAGGTGAAACGACCGTTCGTAGACCGAATGTACTACATTCCACAACGCCCCTACATGACCCTTGGTACACTGCGAGATCAGGTCGGGCTATTCTAACACTTATTAGCATCTGAGTTTTACTTCTTAGTTAAAGAGGGTAAAGTTAAGAACAAGATGTTTACAAAACGATGAGTTTAGGTTATCTACCCAGACACTGTAGCCCAAATGGAGGCTAAAGGATTGAGCGATGCGGATTTGGCAATTATCTTGAATGTGGTTCATCTTTCCCACATTGTGGAAAGGGAAGGAGGTAAGCAAAAAAATTTTGACTCTGCTTCCTAGATCTTCTCTATCCACATTGCACGGTTTTGTTTATTTACAGTATACCAAAGCTAACTTTGAAATCCTGCGCCATCATTTCCACTTGTTCCAAACATTATATTTTGAATTCCAGTACCTTTGATAGCCTAGAGACAGGGTCTTAAAAGTGAAGGTTGCTAGAATATCCGCTCCCATAAAGAGTGAAGGTTGTTTATATTATACAGGAGAAGTAATATATAAAAAACAAATAGCAAAAGCAAAAAAACTTTCAAAAACCGAGTAAAAAGCTGCAACAAGTTTGAAATCTTTCATTCGGCGGCATTTCGAATGGCAAGGTTTCGCTCCACTGGGCAATTCACAGCACGGGGGGAAAACGACGGAAAGCTAATTCATATTCTGTGTTTTAAACAACCAATGTCCTAGAGCGAAAACCTGCAACTCAAATGATGGGCGGGGCGCGACTTGGCCTCTGCAAGGCAGAATTCTATAAGTTGGTCTGGGTCGGTCGTATGCTCCGGTGACGGTTTACTCGAAAATAGTTCACGCGATTCAAAATTCTTTAGATTGAAAGTAGCTTCGAAAAAAATTGTTCTTTTGTTCAGGCTACGACCATTGAAAATTCAAAACGCATCCCATAATTCTTTATTCAAAATTATGTTGTCTATAATACGTGAAGTAGATACAGTACAGTACAGTACGTGAAGTATATACTCTTGGTACAATCACTCATAGCCACATCCCTATTGTTCCCCAATCATCATACCGATAAAATTTTTTTAGGCTGGAGTGCGAAAAATGATTGGATGGACGTACTATCGGGAGGTGAAAAGCAGCGTATGGGGCTTGCTAGAGTATTCTACCACAAGTCAGTTCAAAGTTAATTTTGCTCTACAGAACAGGTGAATACTAGTTTTTAGGCCCCAATACGCTCTCTTGGATGAATGTACTTCCGCTGTGTCAATTGACGTTGAAGGTAGCATTTATCAAGCAATCAAAGATGCGGGTATGACTCTTCTTACTGTCACTCATCGGCCAAGCTTATGGTAAGAAAATAAAAAAGGTAATTAAAATGTATCGATTAGTTTTTTCTCAGGAAGTTCCATACTCATGTGCTCCAGTATGATGGTGAGGGAGGATACAAGATGAGCTCCTTGAACGACACAACCATCGGCGAGCGGCTTACGCTTTCCGAGGAAAAAAGGCAAATTGAAGAGAAGTTGCACGATTTGACCCGGATGAGAACACGACTTGCTGAGCTACGACTTGTACGTTTTTTCTGGTTCAGTTTCCTCAAAATGTTATTTTTGTTATAGATGCTCGGTGAAGGAGCCACTTCAGCAAGCTCTGATGATGTTGAAATTACCGATACGTGATTTTTCTGTCAGATATTTATGTTTTTCATTTACAGAAACTCTTCAGTCATCAAGTGATCTATAGTCTTATATGCATGATGAAGCTAGTGTATGTACATTTTTGTAATAAAATCGAAGTATGAGGCTTCACTATCGGAACGTTTTTGAAGTCAGCTTGGTAGACATCAACACACCTTCAGTATCTGCACAAATTGTGCTAATTCTACGATTTTACAAAAAACACGAGCAAACGCAGTTAGTAGTACGATATTTAAATCTGAGAAAAAGGTTGAGATATAGTTAGCAGGAATCAAACCGATGGCATTGCAAAAAAAGAGGAGAAAGGGTACCACGTTGTCACTCAAATAAGGTGCATCACCGGAGAGACAAAAAACTATCAAAGCACTTATTGTTAGTTACTTGAATGCCTCGACGGAACACTTAGGAAAATCTGTGGGCTTTCCAAACGGTCATTACATATGGGTCATTGCATAAGTTTTTAGTGCTCTGATTTTACCTTGCAATACGGTGAAATGTGAGTGGCGTAGTTGCTTCTAATTTGCGCTTCTTTAAAAATCATATAAGTTTTTGATTATACGACACCGTCATTGGCTAAGAAAAACTGTTATATGCATAAGCACTATAGGAATAGGAATCTCATCTGAGAGAAAAGTTATAGCCAAGGATAGAGATGTGGTACTAGCTGGCATGCATGCCCACCTTCTCCTGCAACATGGGTTTAACTGGCTCGACTAAGAAAAATTGGTGCATCTTCAACTTATCTGCGTTTGGCTTCCTCTTCGTTCTCCTTTAAAGCAGGGCAGGCACTTCCTAACAGCGTCGCCTTGAATTACCGAATCTCCCTCATCGTCGAATGAGAATGAGTGCTACCGCTGTTGTTTACGCGAAAGTTGGAATTAGTCTGATAATGCATGCATGATAAAAATTCATTTTTTTAACTCGATAAATCAATAGAAGGAGTGGAATTTTCGCCAAAAGTAGTCTACGGGGTGGATCGGTGTCCAAACTATGGCCCGTAGTAAAGCTCGATCAGTTCAGGTGAACTGAACTTAACCCATCAGTTGAGCTTAGGTGAGGTGAACTGATGGCCGCCCACCTTCCCATGCATATAGCAGTTGCGGCCATCAGTTCACCTCACCTAAGCTCAACTGATGAACTGATAGCTGACCATCCGTCCACCTGCTGCGGTCAACTCTTGCACATCATTTCACGTTCACTTGAACTGAACGTTGTTAGCGAATGCAAATAGGAAACGCAGACAAGACTCCCGTGAGTTGCTCCTGAGTAACTTACGACACACATCACTTTACCTAACACTGCAGACAAAATCGGCGCAAAACTGCACAACTGCGCCCGAAAAGGAGAGGATCGATGAACAGCTGATTTTGGCGAGGAAAACAAAAAAAAACAAATTCTTCTCTTTTCTGTAAACTTTATTGATCATTTTAGAGCTGTCCAAAACGAGAACTCATTTGTTCGTTTCATTAAATTCAAGCTGCAATCATTTCGTTTTTTCGTATAATTGTTTTTGTTGTATCCTTGCATTTGCTAGGCGAAACCCTTGATAGCGGTCATCATCGATTGCGATAGTGGCCGCTATCAAAAATTGCCGGCGATGCAGCAAAAGTCGTACCGCTAGACGAAGTCGAACCATGGCCGTGCGCATGTAATTCCAATCGCTTACCCTTTTGACCAAACCGGCTCGAGCGGTTGACCTTTGATTCAACTGGCTTGGCTCCGAGGCGGGGTTTTGTGATCTAATTGAGGCCGCTCGCGGCCGCGACGCACCTGCGTCTCTCTCGCGCGAGTGCTCTTTGATTATTACCTAGCCTTAATTGGGTCACGAAGCCCCCCCCCCCCCTTGCCGAAGCCAAGCCAGTTGAATCAAACGGTAATTTTTCAAGAACACACTTGGTTATAATGTCTAGGAAGGCTGTTTCCCAGACCTCGTTTCTGGACAACTTTTTCCCCGTTAGACTTTCCCCTCTGAAAAGATTCAGCATATTAAGAAGCTATTTAAAAACTCTACGTATCGAAGTTTAGAACAAGCTTCCAGACTCATTCATTAAAAATTCATAGAGCTTCACATAACCGCACTCAAAATCCCCTGCCTTTAAGACTATACTCTACGTCGCATAACGATTTGTTGGTATTACCTCGTTCAATCTAAATTGTTGGTTGAATACTGACCTGACTTAGGTGCTTGGCTCAATTTCTGGTTCTTCCATCTTCAACGTCATTGAAATTACGAATATGACTTGACATAGTATATCTCTTACTCAGGGATGGGTGCAGTAACTTATCTCATTAAAACATCGCTAAAATGTTCTTGACAGCCTGACGCCTATATTGAAAATTCGCAGGGAAAGGTACAAAACAATGCATAGATCGCAACTGCAGATCGTAAATCAGAACTTGTTGTGTCGAATCGTGAATAGGTGCGTATCCGTATCCAACTTCTTAGATTACTCAGAACACATAAGAGAACACGACGAGCTGCAAACAATACTTTCATTCACTGTCACGTGCACTATTAATTTTGTTCGGTAAAGTTTCAATTTAGCGGATCTCTTGAATCATTGTTCTTCATGAAGTACTGAAGGAAGGTTGAACCAAATGAAATTGCAGAAGCGGCAACTGTGTGTTCGTATACCGAATTGCCATTGTTGCAAGCTATGCACCTCACGGGCTGCGTACTTCTTCACACTCCTGAATGTGCTCAGGGTCCTTTGCAACTGAGCAGGACTTCCAAATACCCCACCGCCACGAGTTTGCGACTCTATTCAATTAAGTTGTTTTTTCCTTGGAAAGTAACATTTCTAGAAGGGTCGAAGTAAGACTGCATATAAGCACCTTGACCGATTGCTGTCTACTGAAGAATGCTAGCGCTGCGTAAGTTGCAGTGTAATTTTCAGCAATTCACTAACGACGAGTTCTTTCTACGTATAGTGGAATCGCCACGAATCTTGCTTTCCATCATAATTGCTTGTCAAGGACAAAAACTGTGCCATTGTTCGCACATTTGAAACGATGTTTCTTTCACATTACATCCGCTAACATCGACACGGATCGTGATGTTCAAATTTTTTTGCTGAAGCATTACGGGTGCACATGCTTCCGAAACTTAAATGAATTTGCTAGAGTTGAGGGATGTGGTGATGTTGAGTTATCCTGCATCAGTTGAACATGGCTTTCACGTTAGAGTAACCTCTCCTCTTTGTAAGTAAAGTGTCTTTATGTAATAACATAACTTTTGCAATCCGCAGTAAAAAAGGATAGCGGCGACAGGGTCATCAATTTTGTAAAGAGAACAGCATCAAACGAATAATAAAATGTAAACGTTCGCGAAAAGTAAAAGCTGAGAGAGCAAAAGATGTTATGTCCAAAGATAATAAGCAAGAATAAAATTTAGACTTGCGATCAGATGTTGCTCTCTCAGACAAGCATTTCGATTATGGAATATCTACTTCATTGCTGCACCTCCTCACTCAGCGGTGTGTCACCTATTGTGGATTCTACCAGTGTATGCTCCATCCACTTTGAAGCTTTGGTTCTAACTTCTAACCCAAAAAGGTGACTGTGTGGACATCTGTTTTTTGTATTGCTTATAATGCGCAAAACATCCTACTTATTTGCTCCATGATTCGATCGGATTGAAGCAGCAGTGAAATGGTGGTAACCTAACCAGGTGCTGCTTTATATTTCTCGCAGACTTTCTCTACGACATGACAACTTAAAATGTAGCCGTGGGCTAATAAACTAATTTTACTATCAATTTGTGATAAGTTGTCCTTAATTCTATTGAGAGATCCTCTTTTGCGGATTTTGCTGGAACTGTTACCTTCTCACAGAAATCACTCTTTTATATGGCTCTGGCAACCTGCGTGGGCGTCCTAACGTCATTATTTAACAAAACAACTCTCTAAAGGAAACCTAGTGGCGACTGTGTCCGAATTGTGGGAATGATACGACTCATTATCCATTCGGTGTGCAAGGGTGTCATTCAGGGTGCTTTCCTTTGCCACACGTAACATGCAGGGCAAATTCCGAATCCCATCTTGAAAAATCCATGATTCATGTCCCTGTGTATGTTATCGTTAACAAGGCCACTACCGCTTGAAATCATCCTTGTTCACTTGGAAACCATGCCTTCCTTACTCATCGCTCTTATGGCAAGGGGGTCGTCTTTTTTGCAGAAAAGTCGACAGAGTATTTTAGGATTGTCTGCATCCGAACGGATTATGGAATTGGTACTTGTGGCCTCTCTTGAAAATGCAGTCGTATACCCAACTCTCGTCTATGAACGAGATTGCGATACTGCTCCGTGTGTTTCCGCCGTTCTCAAGCAATGGACCCTTCTTGACACAATATCAATTTTTTAAAAATATATCGCAGATGCTTGTGTTTATACGTGAGTCTTAAACTTCCTAAGTAGCAGTCGAAAGTTGTCTCTGCCATTTCAAACCTGAGAAATCATTCTCCATTTCAGAGCGTAACACTACAGTTACGCTCTTCTCTATGCAAAACTTTTCGTGATTAGTTGACGGGCTCCTTTTCCTCATTCCTGCCCAAATTGTCTTACATCTTTTTTCGATATTCGAGGATCCAATAGAGCACAGGTTGAGCTAGAGCAATTGACTGACAAAAACGTGCGTCGCGCTTATGTTCCTGACCGTACTAATGCACATTGCACAAGCAAATGCGTTCAGCTCTGTTAAGACATTGATATAGTCCCAGCGCAGTCTTTATTCAACCTTTGCTTGAAAAAGGCTTCAAAGTCCCAAATAGCTTTGGAAATGACTCGAGATATGGATGGCCTGAGATCATCACGGCCTCATCGGAAGAAATTCAAACACCGCAGGTTTAAGTTGCGCAGAAAGGCGTGGGTAATATTTGCATTCTATCAGAAATCGATCTAACTGTAAAACGGAGCCCAAAATTCCTTGTTTGAAACTCACTGGCGTTGGAATCCTACCTTCTTCTATCTTGTGTCTTCGGTCTATGGTATTATCTAGGTCGACTTGACCCAGTAAAAAGCCATCGCCGAAATCGCTTGTGGCTGGTCATATGTGCAGCCAATATATCATCTCAGCTTTGCGAAAGTTCCACAGATATGTGAGATACTATCTGCCCAAACGCTTCTTCCGAAGCAACATAACATATCCTGTACGTTGTTTTCTTCTTTAACGGTGTCCCAGCGCTCTTGGGGATTTTATTCACAGTTTGCTATGAAACTATCGATAATGCTTATACATTTTCAGCGGGAAGAACGTATGATAGGTTCTCATTGCTCGCGGGCAAGCGAAGTGCGGATGTGATGAATTTGGCCCTGACCACTGCTATACTTATAGGTGTAGAAGCTGAATGTCGTCGAGATACTGGAAAAATGATCCGCTTGAATCAATTCAAGCTGACTTTGCCACAAATTTGAGGAGCATGGGGCACTTCCAATGTTATGATCTTACTGTAGCTCCACTCAGAAATTCTAAGATCAATTTACCATCACTTTCTCTAGCAGCGAAAATACACTATTTTTCTATAAGAGTACCTTGTAAAAGACGGGTGGTGTATTTCTAAACATCACGCGTACATGTTCAATCTCATCCAGCCACAACTTGCTGCAGTTGTTATCTCTAATTTTAGTGCAATGACAAATTCAGCCTTCAATCCGACCCATAGAAGCTCCAGGAATGACAGTAAAGGTGCAATTTACCGTCCTCATTGTCATGATGGGCATCACATTGCATTACTATCTCTTTCCATGGATTATTGCGAGCAAGAGAAACAAAAAAGTTTTTTTTTCATTATCCAGTTATCTGGATAGTTCATCTGGATAATTTGGTATCTGGGTGATAGCAAATTATCCACATATAGGCCTTTTCACATCCAGTTATCAATCGTAGTAGATCATCCGGATATTTGGATGATTTGGTGAGATGATACCTAATAGAGAAGGTGGTACCTCACATCTTTCCTTTATCCTAATTTGGTTTGTGGATGATAGCAAACCAGGATGAAGGAAAGATATCAGTCAATTGTTATTCTCACCTTCTTTGCTAAGCTGACTGGAGAAAGTAGTTATCACAGTGCATAAATGCGCAGTATTTTTGCTTGGGTGGTTCCCCTAATTTCTTCTTCAAATTCATTATTCATTTGGTCGACAAAGCGATGATGTCTATACAAATTGCCGCTTTTTATGGACCTTTACTATCCTCGTCACGGGTGTATCCACTAAATTTTCTGCGTGTCGCCCTTCCGTAGCCGAAAATCTTGTAAATTCTTCAAAATAAACATTCGCTCACATCTATTCAGTAAGCAAATTATGGCGGCGCTTGGAATGTATATTCAGAGCGGTTTTTTCGTAGCTGCACGTACCTGCTAATCGAAGGGGATCGGTAACCGTACGGTGCACGGAGCTAAAGTTCTTGTACACGTGATCACAGTATCATGCGAATTCCAAGCATAGGTAATTATGAAATCACCAAACCATGCTCTGAAAACACTCGTAAGGGACCCGCCATACTTCGCCGAAAAAAAGCCCAAAAAGCTCAAAGAAGCCCAAAAAAGCCAGAAAAAGCCCGAAAGAGCAGGAACGCAGAAACGAAATCATGGTAGAATTCTGACGTTATTTTGATGTGCAGACGACAGAAAATAAAGCAAAAAGACTCGGTTGCGAAATCAACACCATGCCTCAGCGTCAAAACGAGATGGGGGCATTCCGACTCTTTTTGGCAATTCTGAAATTTTTCGGGCTTTTTTGGGCTTTTTTTCGGTTTTTCGAGCTTTTTTCGGCTTTTCCGGGCTCTTTTGAGCTTTTTACGGCGAAGTATGACGGGTCCCTAATTGATGTACTAAGCCTATTTATCCCAA
The DNA here is from genome assembly GCA_958299035.1 of Cylicocyclus nassatus. Lineage (NCBI taxonomy): Eukaryota > Metazoa > Nematoda > Chromadorea > Rhabditida > Strongylidae > Cylicocyclus > Cylicocyclus nassatus. The sequence goes on from CATQJL010000305.1 coordinate 32,130,840, forward strand.
TAGTCATTTAAGAAAATGCAATTTCAACTTTTTCGTAAACTCACATTTTCTGGCCTTTCCTGCGCTCCTACTGCATACTTTTATCAAAATATAGGAGTGTCACAGTTACCCTTTGCTTCAACCAGATCGGCGACTGGAAGGTGGGTCTACGAGACCTAATCAAGGCTAGAAAATGATCAGAGAGCATGTTTGCGAGGGAGGCACAAACTGCGTTGCGAACGCGACCATTCGCCTCATAGGCCATAAGCCCCGCCTTCCAGCAGCCAATCTGATTGAAGCAAAGGGTACTGAGGAGTAGACTGCGCCTCAGAGCACACCGCGCTCCACGACCAAAAACATGATTGAGAACGACTTGAGCCGAAGTAGAAGTTGTGCGCCTCGCATACGTCAGCCCGTAAGGCCACACTCAAGGTACGCCATGGAATCAATGACGCAACGTTGTGAAAGCTAAACACGTTCTACGAGTGGAGGCTGGTGCTCACCATGATGCTGAATATGGAGAATCTTGTTCTAACTTGAACAAAAAATTTGACGAGTTCAAACAAGTTTCTTGGACACTGATTGTCAGTCTTTCTCTGAAATTTTTTGTTTCTAAGTAAAGCCAGTTCAGAAACTCAAAAAACATTTCTACCAATAGAGGAACTGTCCCAGAACTCATATGTCAGTCATTTACTCTAAAAAGGAATAATGAAGAAGAAAATAAGGAGTTTCGAAGCTGTTAGAGTCCAATAAAATCAGAAACTGGCTCAAATCTTGCGCAGAGAGACATTTTATCTCGTTAAGACTGATTTTCAACGCTTGGGAAATTGTGATCGAGCGATTGACTCCTAGTTGTGTCATGACGATCACGATGTGTATAATGTTGCAGGGTTTCCTCGAGATCGTGAGGGAACCTACATATACCTCGAAAGTCTAATCGCCTCATAGTCAGAAGAGTTCATGAGAGTTCATGAATGACCGCACGCTAATTTGCACCCAGTTTACATCGAAGAGAGTTGATTCTGCACACGTCAACTTTGCCATCATCCGACACTTACGAAACGGGATTTTATTGAAATTATTGAAATCGAATATAAAGTTAGTTGTAAATTTAGTCATTTAGTCAGGGTAAAATTTCGTATTTGAGGGTGATCTTCATGCTGTTTCCGAATATGATGGTGGTTCTGCTTGTTGAAATTTTTTCTGTTTGTATTCTATTGTCTCCACAAGTCTTCCAGCAAAAATTCCAAAACTGTTGTTCAGAGATTTTCTGTGACGCTGTTGTCGAATATTTTTTGAACATAGCGACGTAGCGAATTTGTTCCGTTTGTTTGCGGTTTTATCAAAGTAGCAGCGAAATTTGTGGAATAGCTTCAAAATTTAAAAAACCTAAAATTCCAAAAGAGACCACCATCATAAGCACGACTAGGGAAGAAACCCCGAACTAATTTTACCATTATATCAGTCAAATTTATGAAAGAACGTTGAATTTCGAAAAAAATTCCAAAGTTCCAAGCGAAACCATCAGCATACGGTTTCTTAAAATGTAGGATGATGGCAGAGCTACCATGTGAAATACCAGCTCTCTTCGGTGCAAATTGGGTGCAAATCAGCATTGCTGCTAGTTCATGACCTTCCATGAACTTTGCTATCTACATGGCGGCAAGCTATGTAAGTTCCGTTTCCCAACGCTTGGGACGTTGTGATTGCTCCTAGTTGTGTCATGACGATCCGCAGGAGAACTATTAGGTTGTCCGAAAATTAATGCAGGTTTTGAATTTCAACAGCAGTAAGTCATACACTTCTCAATTCTAAACAGGTCGCAAAGTACCATTCGATAGAGCAAAGCAAGCTCTACAAGAAAACTATCATGCTTTTACAAGAGCTTCCATCCACCTCGAGCTCCGAGCCAAAAACTAAAAAGATCCAACTGCTTAAGAAATCGAGAAAGATCGTAACTAAATTCAAAGAAATCCAGCAAAAATTCCAACTTGCTCACCTGAACACTCTCCACACAGGACGTCCATACGCGCCGTCACCGTTTTTCTCCGTTAGAAATCAAGAAAACGGAAAATTTCGTACATTTGCCAAAGTGGTGCTGTGCCGTTTCCACATAAGTAGTTGTATACTACAAATCTCTAGAAGTACAAACGTAAATTTTCAGCTCTCTACAAGCTTTGATTCTCGAGAAACTTGAATTTTAGCTTGGACCACCTGACCAGGGAAAGCTATATTTGATATTTGGCGCACCACTTTGGCAAATGTAAGAATTTTCCATTTTCTTGATTTCCATCGGAGAAAAAATACGGTGACGGCGCGTATGGACGTCTTGTGTGGATAGTGTTCACGTGAGCAAGTTAGAATTTTTGTTGGATTTTTTTGAACTGAGTTACGATTTTTCTCGATTTCTTAAGCAGTTGGATCTTTTTAGTTTTTGGCTCGGAACTCGAGGTGAATGAAAGCTCTTGTAAAAGCAAGATAGACTTCTTGTAGAGCTTGCTTTGCTCTATTGAATGGTACTTTGCGACCTGTTTAGAAATGAGAAGTGTATGACTTATTGTTGTTGAAATTCAAAACCTGCATTAATTTCCGGACTAATACGATCAGAGCCAAATGCGCCTTCGGCTCTGCTGGTTCTCATCTGCTCGTCTGCGTCTCCGCGTCGGGTCGGTCTAGCATGATGTTTGTTTGAGGAAGTTGATTCCGAGCTTTATTGCAAAGTGGTATGCACTGTACCCTCTGTGTACACTCTACTGTTTTGTTCAAAAGTTTTAGACGTCTTTCCAAATATAAAAATGTTTTGAAGAGATACGAATGAGAACATACCGATATCGTGGTCATTGCTACTGCTGAGTTTCTATTATAGACCCCATTGTCAGAATGAGAAAATAAGTAAAGCAATTACATAAAGAAAGGAACAAGTCCCGATGTCGTTGAATAAAAATGGCGAACTTTGTGAAGCTGCATTCATGTAATCGTGAATTAACAAAAAGCTTTTGTTTCCATGAAATCGAGCGCTATAAAACAAAACACATCAAATTGTATAAATGGAAGGCTGTAACTGAATTACCCTAATTTCCGGGGTGTAAGGCGCACCTTGTATAAGGCGCACCCGCCGCAGCGAACAATAGCGCGAAAACGCTTTTCAAATGATTGCTCTGAATCTAGAAAGCTGAAAACTCAATGTGCCGTGGTTATACTTCACTGCCCATAAATCATGCCTTCAGGTACTTTTTTTACGGTTCTCATAAATTCTTTTACTCTTTTCAAAATGTATGTATACTTTAACATAGTTCCTACAGGTGAGAGGAAGATGTTCTCAATGGTGTTTATGGTGTTTAGATAATTCTTTCTTTTGAATCCAATGTTACTGCTGCTATTTGTGCTTTTCTTTCATTTCCAGTAGTGCTCCTGGTACTGAAACTGTGCTTTCCTTTACAATAGTACTACTGGTATTTTGAAGGTGCTATTTTTGCTTTATTCTTGTCATTTTCGAAGAGTAAAAGAAGAGAGATTTGTTCTGAAACAAATTACTATTGAGAGGAAAATTGAGACTAAAGAACGGGAGCAAAAAGCCACTGCTGGGTGAAGAAGGTTGCTGCGGCGCCGCGCATCGCGAGCGTCATCATACATCAGTCCGCGCGCGGCGAAAGCTACTGCGCCTTATACCCCGGAAATTAGGGTACGTTACCTATTGCAGAATCTTGCCATGTTCGTTGTGTTTCGTGAAAATAAGACATGTGCAACCGATCTAACAAGTTTGGCCACATCGGACAGAGATTTTCTGTTCTCCAAATCGGGCTTGCTGTTCATTCAGAGCATGCGTTAGGCCTCGGACAGAGTTCCCGCGATTTGATCGTCGCGACTGAATCGCAACGAGACAACTGTTACAACATCATTCCACGCCGATCAAGCATTCGGTTGTGATACTTTTCCAGCCCGAAATTTTTGAATGTGAAATGAAAATGAATGGAAATCTTGGCGATTAGATCGCGACGATTAAGTCGCGTGAAGTCTGCCCGGGGCCTTACGAATTCATTGCATGCCGATCTTCTTGTATTTCGGTTGTGATAGTTGGTCACGAGTAGTCGTAGGAAAACGATCACAACCGAAATGCAAGACGATCGACATGCAATGAACTCGTAACACTTGTATGTAGCGACTAAATCGCGACGATCAAATCGCGTGAACTCTGTCCGAGGCCTCAGAAATTCTGCTAAAAATGAGCAAGAATGGGCGCTATTACCTGATGGTTATTTATAAGGTAAATCCCGGCCAAAGATTGGGGAATTTTGCAAATGCATTTACCACGAACACTTCGCACCGAGATTCTTTGAGTCGCTTATATACCAAATATGTATGTGCACCCGCCGGCAAAATCGGACGTTTTCTTATTGATGTGAAGCATTCAACATGGGCCTTTTGGTGGATATTTTCACCCTTCAAAGACTGTACAAAAACCTTCGATTCTCAATTCTTAGATTCTTGACATTTGTTTTTATCAGCGGACAAGTGCCATTCCTAACCAAAGCCACTATTTTCTTGTTCTCAAGTTGGTGGCCAGGCCACAATTCGCTACTGATAATTTGTGACATAAATTCTGTAATTGAAAATTTTTTTGAAAGGATATTGCTTACGGTCTTTTTGACTGGTTAAAAAATTCGAACTTTCAAAACAACAATATAGGTTCGTTACAAGAGCATTTACCTTTGTAGACTATACTAATAACTATCTATGATGCTTTAGAAAATGGAGAATCCTATGTAATCTATCATTTGAACCAAAAGTTCTGTAGCAGAATTTCGGTGCTTTGCGATTAGGTGGAACAAGCGAATACCGGGCTTATATTTATCCATTCACACCTTCACCGAGCTAAAATCATCTGAGCACTAATCAATCTCTGTGGAATATTCTACATGTCAAACTTGTTACAAATGCGCGGTATTCGGAGGTGATCATTCATTTTGAAAGTAATCCGCCGCACTTTGATGTCGAACATCACAACGGAGGAAATCGAAACGCCACTCATCTTCTACACAATAAAGTGGTAAGATTCTGTGTACACCCCTAAAATCAACATAAGTTGAGTTGGGCTAAAAGCATGTGATAACAGTACAAGACTCTGCTATCAAAAGGCATAAACAAAGCTATCTCAAAAGTAAGGCATTGAGAAACATAAACTCTGGTCTGAAACCTCTTCCTGCCCTGTGACACACCCGGCTACTTCTTCAAAAAGAACCAGTTCATGAGTTTGTGAGCTAACATGTTCTTCTGTGTAGGAAGAGTAGCACGAAATCTTCTATGAAAAATATGGTGTTTTGAGCAATCGCAACTGCTAGCTACTAAGACAGTCGAAGGGATCTCCGGCGGGCAAATGGCGCGAGTCTGCCATTTCGCGCTCTGGAGCGCTCCGGAGCCTTGCCATTTCACCCATTTTGGTGCTCCGGCGCTCTCTCAAATCTGGCGCACCTCCGGAGCAGAGATTTGCGCGTCCCGGAGAGGGGTCCCATCCGCCTTCTTGTGACGTCCCCGTGATGTCACGGTGACGTCACGGTGAACGAATGCTTGTGACGCCACCGTGACGTCACGGTGACGTCACGGTGAACGAATGGGACCCCCTCCAGGACGCGCAAATCTCTGCTCCGGAAGTGCGCCAGATTTGGGAGAGCTCCGGAGCGTAAAATGGGTGAAATGGCAGGGCTCCGGAGCGCTCCAGAGCGCGAAGTGGCAGACTCGCGCCATTTGCCGGCGGGAGGTATCCCTTCGACTGTCTGAGTAGTTTGCGTTAGAACAGTTTAAATATCCAACATGGCTGACTTCAAAAAGGCATCCTATGAGTTTTTGGAAATGGAGGAAAGGAATATGGGGGGGGGGGGATATCTCAACTAGGTGCAGAGTGCTGGTTCTTTCAGATTAGAGCCACAATTTAGGCTTAATCCTGGTAAAAGCTATCATGAATCAGGAATCCGCTTTAGCGCGCCCGCTAACTGTAAATGTTTTTCAGAACCGTTGGTAGGTGACTTTTTTAGTTGTGTGACTCGTAATAAGAGCAGTAAGCTTGTGCACGTACATTTCCTCTTGATGAACCCTAGACGAGCACTGACGCTGTAACTAAAAAGCCCCTGTTCTTAGATCCATAATTTGCTGCGTTGGGACCGTGATGCAATCCACTTTGCTTGACATTCGCAGTTCCTCCAAGCTTGTTAGAAAAAAGGCGGAGTGAGTTACTCCCCAAATTAGCCCGAGTTTTGAAAGTTCTCAAAAAATAAGTACAAGTTAGAAGCTAGAAGTACAAGCTACATGTACAAAACCACAACTGCCAAGGTTCCTGACCCATTCCCGATCGGTCAGAAAAGAAGAACAGAAGAAAGGTAAGAGCGCCCCTCTCACTCGAGATTCGCCTTTACTACACTATTGTTTGGTAGAAATACGATAAAAACTGCGTGAAAATTTTCTTTGTTGGGGCATAACTGTTTTCCTTTTCAGGATCAATCCTGTACTCGATTATATAAGAAAAAACTGGATTGCACTGTTCATCGCTATTGTGATAACGACTTTGGTCTTGGCTCTGCTCGACAAGATAATCTCCCCGTACCTCCATGAGATCTATAGTAAGAGCGCTTGTTTACATATCTTCGTGCACATAGTGCCAAGCTGTTACACAGTATCTTCCAAGTGAGAAATTCGAATATATCAACGTAGGCCAGTATGCACGTAAATCCCCGCGGGAGGGGATGTGCGCTTCACCATTGAAATGATCCCCGCTGAGGCTCCCTCCCTTTTCCACACGAACCCCCGTATGCACAAAGGCAATACCGGGGAGGGGATCCCCTGAAAGTAGGGGAAGGGAACCCTATTATGCAGAAGGGGGGATCGAGCGGAGAAATCATTTCGCTTTCGCTTTTTGTGGTAATCACTCCTCTTTTCTCATCTTTTGGTAGTTACTCACCTCCAGCATGTCATCGGCAATATTTTACTCGTTGCGGAATGCCATCGCCCGTGATTGCGCTCGGCGCAGCAAAAAAAATTTCCTACGCACAATATATTTTTGCTGTTTTCAAGGATGTTGCTCACTTTCGCTAATGCTGCACATTTCAGCGTAAAAGTGTCCAAGATTAGAAGTTATGATGTCTCTATAGTGAATAAGTAGAATATGTTATGCTGCCGAGAAGGAGGGAGGAGGGTGCCGCAGACATTTAAACTAGAATTTCCACACATAAAAGAAATTGCAAATCGTGCTAGCTTTTCATGGAAGCTGTAGCTATTAGCGACATGCCGTCCATTCCTCCAAGGGAATGATCCCCAGCGGCCATCCCTGCTATGCACGAGGGAAATGCTGGGGAAGGGATCACTCCCCAGGGGATCACTACTCAGAATTAGGCAAATCTGCTATTTTCTAGATTTTTTCAAGGCAGCTTATGTTAAATTACAAGGTAGGAGCAATATAACATGTAATACGATAGTTACCATGTATCTGATCAGCCTATCTGGCTAAAACTATTAGTCATTTGAAAAATGAGCAAATTTCTTGAATGATCAAGAACTCCTACAAATATTCGAGAATGGCAGCTATTATTGCTTGGGTTTCTTTTCAAGAGGGGAATCTAGAAGAGAGACAAGATTGTAAGTTACAGGTCGCTGAGAGGGGAATCCGGCTTTCAAAGGAAATCTTTCATCAAATTGAACGAATTGCTTGGTAATAGTTGATTAAAACCAGAATATTCGCTTCTCTGGCATGATCTACACCATCGAACCCCTACTCCGTTGCAAGGGACGTCGATCCCCTCCCCCGCGCTGTTGAGCTACATTTGTCCATACGGGGAGGGGAGGGGAAGGGATCCCCACCAGGGTCAGCCCGATCGATATCCCTGAAATCAAATACCGAACTTGTGGCAGCGAAAGGGTACCGCAAAGAAATGGCTAGCAAGCATTGGAAAAAACACAGAAACTACAAAACTGCACAGTCATGAATTCTTCTATGAGAAAAGTAAGCCATAACATAAATGCGAGGAAACTGCTAAAAAGAATCACACCACTTCAAAAATCAACATTATACTACGACAGCACGTAACAAGTATAAGAAACCCTTAAGAGCAGTAATAGGGAAAAAAAGAAGACAGCGATGGGGGGAGATACAATGGGAAGGGTGAAAGGAGAAAAAAGAAAGAAGACTGAGAAAAGGAACAAAGGCACTCGAAATCACTATTCTTGTATTTCTCATCCCAAAAGCCATTTAGCACACAAAAATGGCTGAAAATAGCTTTTTCGGCGAGATGTTCAGGTAGCCGTGAGCTAGATGCGACTACCGCAATGACACCCTCCCCGCTGTGGGTGCAGGGGAGGGGATAGCTCCCCTCCCCTCTGGCATAGCGGGGTTCAATAAAGGGGATAGCTCCCCTGGGGATCCAGCTCCCCTCCCCTTCCCAGCGGGGATGTACGTGCATACGGGCCTTAGAAAAGCGAGTAGAATTTGATAAGCACGGATAAATCGCAAGTAATAGTGTAAAATAGGGAAGGAGAGAGAAAACAGGATGCATATAATTCTAGACATTTACACTTCGTAAAATGTTGGCAGATATTAGGCATGAGTCACAAGGTGATAGAAAAAACGGAGCAATTTTGGCTCATTCTAGATTGAGGCAACTAAATATCTAGCATCGTTGCTATGCATTAAGGTAAGTAAACAAAAGCGCGGCAATTGCATTTTTTCGGGACTTTATGAAGGTTCATGGGTAAGCTAGGAAAGCTAGGAAAAACTCGGTTTGCTGCACAATTACTGCGGTAAGGTTGTCAATCAGTAAATCCTGGCTGCCCACATACTAAAGTCAGCATCTCTGATCTCAGGCAAATGAGTATAGGTTCAAGTAAATAAAGCATAATCTCCCATAATACCTATGACACTGCAAGCATTTGCATCAAGCGAAAATGATAACTATCAGCTGTACTATTGGGTTGGCACATAAGTTTTGCAACTTTTTCCGTAACTTTTTTCCTATTTTATGTAACAATCTCATTTTGTGGCATCATGTAGACCGTGATGTAAGCTGCAAATCTGCCCAAACCGTTTGATTTTTGATATCGTAGTACAAAAAATCCAAGCATTTTTTGAAAACTGCTGAAAATCGAGGTTTCACGATTTTTTGGCAAACATGAAGCCCTACGAAACCTGATTCAAACATATGAAAAAGCAATCATAGGCAGCATGTAGCTGGAAGTTGGCACATTGGAATCAGTGAAAAAGAAATGAAATTTAAACACAAATTAAGGTGGGGCGCCTTTGAGAAGTTGAACAAGTCAAATGCGTCAAGTTTTGAAGGCAATTTGTCAATAACTAAGCTGCGAAAAGTCAGAATTCGCTATAACTTTGCACTATAGGGTAATCCTATGCGGTAAACATGAATATCGTAATCATTTGTCGCTAAAATGAAATTCAACTTCTGATCTCACAAACGAGGCCTTTTCATGCGAAACGGATCTCATTTTTGAGATCAGCATGTCAAGTAAGCCCTATAGGCCAAGTTTCAGCAAAATCTGATGCATTCTAAAATTTTTCCCATAGTACCGTAAACCTACCGTAATCCTCACATAAGATGGTAAATTTCGGCAAAAATGTGTGCATTAGAAGCTTACATCATATTCCTTATATTGCCAAAAAATGAATGCGCTACGTTCAAATAGACAAAAGTTATATAAAAAGTTGCATTACTTATGTGCCAACCTAATAGATTTCACACAGTTTTAGTTCCTTGAATCTTCTCCTCTTGACCAACAACAATAGCACGACGAATTGGCGCTAGAGTTCTTACACATTTCCTTTCGAAGGCCTGCTGATGAGTAGCATCCTTCCACGAGCTTTGAACAGTTTTATGAACAACAGATATGAGAATCTTACATCATCCGATTTCCAGTTATCTGACCTTCTTAGAACGTCTTCTATTCTACGACTCTGCCTTGGGTCATCTAAAAGACGTTTTGGAAATGGACTATGACGTGTTGTGGAACCAGCCAGACTTCTGCCTCGCTTACCTGAAGGTATCTTTGGTTTAACCCGAAAAAGCGACTAACAGTGTTTCTTCTTCATTCGTCACAACCTCGAATAGTATTCCAAACAATTAAGTTTGCCACGTAAAGTCTTTTTCAACCCGGGCGAACATTCCAAGTGGAGCAGCGCGTCCGCACCCACTGGCTCAGCGAGATAGATCAGAAAGAAGAGACGCAGACTGCAAAGCGACGCGAATCGTTGCGAAGCGAACTCCAGCCAATCCAATTTCCGCCCAAACAGAGCTGAAATTTACTATAACATAGCCTTTCGAGACAATGATATTGTTGACGCCAGTGAACGGGGACGGTGAATAAAAAGTCGAGCAGGAAGTGTTTCGCTCAACAACCGGACGCACCCCTCCCCCACACGACTCCTCAGAATTGTGCCCTTAGGCCTAAGGCATAAGGGCACAATTCTGAGGAGTCGTGTGGGGGAGGGGTGCGTCCGGTTGTTGAGCGATTCCGGTCGCTGCGCGATTTAGCACAACAACGGCCCTTTGTAATCCGTTGTTTATGCGCTTTTTTGATGGAACTTGATCCATTTGCAACAACTTACACAAGCTACCCGAATATGCATTCGAGAAGCGCGCACGACATATTTGTAGAAATCTGGCAAATTGCCAAGTCGCGTCGAGGTGGCCATTTGGCGGAACCGTGTGAGGTATGCCTTAGGCCTTGAGCATAACATGAGACCCTACCAAGCATAATTAGTAACGTGTTCGTAATTAGGTCAAATAACCCCTGTAGAAGTATCAGCGACTTCTGAGGCTTCAGGGCCGGTAGTAACCCCCCCCCCCCCCCGACCTGGCGGCAGGTCTCGTCGGCAGGTCGCTGGCACCTTTTCGTGAGGTGGCCAGAAACTAAAACCCTAAATTTAGGCCGTCCCAGGCCTTTTTCCAAAAGATTTTTTTGGTGAAGATGCCGCCTCGACTCTATAGGAACCTCCATAGAAATTTGCGGTTCCGGAAATCCCCCTATAGGAAAATATCTGGAATGAAAATGCGATAGCTGAAGAAATTCCTCTGACCTTCTTCACTTTAGGGCCAGCATCTGGCTGACTTCTTTCACTGAAGTTGAGACTAGAATAAAGGCATAACGGCAGAACTAAACAGCTGTTATAATGGCACTTTTTGTTTGGAAAGGAAATGCCAGCTGCTCTTCTCCCCAGACATCAAGATTGCAAAAGAGTATCGAAGCAACAGCGTTTTGTTGAAAAAAAAACGCATGCTTGAGACCTCCTGCCCACTCAAAGTGGCGTTGATAACGAAACATAATCAAAAACTAGAAGATGTCTAATTCTGCGAATAACTAACATTGTATCCATACACATTGTTGCAAGAAAGAATTGAGCAAGAGTAGAAATTTTGGACTGGCTAATGATGTATCATGTTTAGTAACGGGAATCGTACCGTATCTCCTTTGATTAGAAAGAACAATCATAACTTATAACAAAGCGCTAAGCGTCTGTCTGTCCGTGTGTGTGTATATCTGTCTGTCACGAAATTCATGGAGCGAGTTGCAGCCAAAGTCTCAAGCTAAAATCTTGCACAGTGTACGCTGGCAGCGTCTAGGCTTACACTGTATAGTAACGAATGGATCCTTCAAAAATAGCACCTAGAGTGGGTCCACTCAGCTTTTGGTACGCAAAACTGGGCCGCCGATTTGACTTTTTGCAATGTCGCGTATTTGTCTGATAAATAGATTTGCAATTCATATATTTTATTCCAAAGATGTTTTGAAAGTCTGTTTTCCTGCTGGAACAGCGCCAAAGAAGAGTGATTGCGTAAATAGTCGATTAGTCAAGGTTTTACCCGACAAAAAAGATTCTTGCACAGAAATGTAGCCCAAGTGTTCATTATCCTTAGGGGAAGAATAATGTTGAAATAAATCTAATAGTTCATGCAAATTCGCATTTGTTCTTTCGCGGAAAAGTTTTTTCTCTCACAATCACCGATCTTCCATGGAAATTTTTTGAGAATGAGCAGTTGTTTACAATTCATTTGTAATGTTCAGCATTGCGTGGTGAGTTTCAAAGTCATTACTATGCAATCACAAGGAAGGTATACGGATAGTAGAGCCAGTGCGAACCTCTGCGAAGCAGACAAATAAAAGAGTAGTTGGATTGTATGTTTCTCAAGCTTTTGAATCATATATGGAATTTCAAAAAAGATTTTCTTGGTTTCAAAGAAGCATGAGATAATTACTCAAATTTGGCTGATATTGTGACTTGATAAAACTGCTCGCATCTCGCTTCATGGAAAGGCTAGGAAAAAAGAGACGGTCTACGTGATTCCCCGTGTTCTTAGCTGTCGTATGATATACAAAGTGTTGGTGCGCAAAGGTTTCCAATCCAAAAAGTCTTGCTCCGGCGAACTATACAAGCTAGGGGGTGGAGCAAGTCAGCACAAATATCTCCACCTCATTTTTGGAAAGCCACGAGTTTTTTCACCCAATAACCTATATACCATTAGAAAGCTTAACAGGGATTCGACGTCGACCGTCTCTTTTTCTCTTGTTTCCCTCTACTCATAGATACATGGCATTTTAGCTAAAAAATATTTGTGTTTTTGTTAGAAAATTTTTATGCAAAGTGTGGACGGAGATGCCCAGTTATCCAACCCTATTACAGAGCAAGACCTCGCCAATGAACGTAAACCGTCCTTTCTAGCTTCCCTCTTTCTTTCAGAAATGAAGCGCAAAGTGATTGCATAAAATCACCTAGTGCTGATGCTAGATATAATTTTTTTTATATCTGAATTCATAAGCGAGCTAAAAAAAAAGAGACGGTCAACGTCGATTCTGTGCGTTCCAAGCTTTCGAATGCTATGTCGACTGATAAAGCATAATACTTTTCTGAGTCAAAAAATTATGTTGGATGACCTTCCAAAGCCTAAGCATTGAGAAAATCTTCATATACCTCTGTACCACTTAATTTCCTTCTTTTCACTCACTCTCCTATTGAAAATGTAAGCTTGTCTCAGCGTTCATCTTAAAGCTCAGTTACGCCTTCACTTTTTTAGGGCGGAAATAGCCAAAACCCCCTTCACCAGGAGGGGACCCTGCTCCCCCTATTCGCACCTGAATCTGGAACCGCAGGAGAAACTGCCGGCATCTTCGCGAGGTCACTTGCCGGCAACCTGCCGGCAACTCTTCAAAGTCCGCGAGGCGGCAACTGCCGGCATCTATTAGGTTGTAAAGAAAGTTCCCGGGCACTTTTGGAAATTTCATTTTTAAACGCATTTTTTCGGCGCTCGGTCGGACTTTGACACCAAGTTTCTTATACTATTCAGTAGAGGGAAGCCTGAAGTTTTCAATACAACTTCCGATTTTTATTGAAGCCAAGACGTGTTTGATCTGCATGTCAAGAAGAAAAATCTTTTCAACCATAAAAATTTCACAATTTTTCTTCCTACGGCCATTTTTCTGCGCAGAAAGTGTTTCGTCCAAATCATGGGTGATCTAATTGCGAAGCCTGTTAGCTTCTGACCCGCAGCTGCACTCGAGTTTTGCAATTTGCGTTCAGAAATTACAAGCTGTCGAATTTGCCTCTGACTAAAACTCTTTTCGCAGCTGGCGTCGCTTCTGCGGGGATCACCACGCCTGGATGATGGGTCCAAAAGATGTGTAAGGCATTACCCCAACAATGTTCGCAGTAATCAAAGATTTGGTCCAACTATGCAGAGCGACAAGACTTCAAATTCATTTGCACGAAAAATGAGGCATTTTTAGGGGCAAAAAATGATCGACTTTTCAAACTTTCTGGAAAAATTTTTTTGCATTTGATCCTTCAAAAACGTGAGTGGTCTCCATAACAGCTCCAGCAGATTTCTATATAACTGCATTTAAGCTCTCCACCTTTTATCGTGCCTGCGATAATCTTGCACAAACAGGCCACTTTTCGTGTCGACCTTTTCCATTCTGCGCATGCTGGTGGACCGCAGTGAGGCGCTGAAAAGCCAGAAAGACAAATCTACGTTGTGGACAAAATTGTCTAATGAAGTTTGTAGCTTCGAAAAAGAATCAATCTGCTTAAAGTTATAGCGATTTGAAAAAAATTTTCACAAGTGCCCGGGAACTTTCTTTACAACCTAACATGATGCAACCAGGTAGGGTAGATTACTACCGGCCCAGATATTGGACCATTAAGTAAAACTTTTAAGCATGATTGACTTTGTTTTAAAAGCTTATTTGCTTTTTCAAACTGAATACAAAGCACTGCTTAGTTTTTGCACGCATAATAAACCTCACTCCTTATAATATCAAACTAGAAGAATTAATCAAAATCTGTACCAACTTTCGCTTATAAGGTTGCGCTTCCAACTTTTAATAAAGAAAACAAACCAGGCTCAACTTATTACTCCGAAAACTACGAAATTTAGGCCATTAGATGTAGAAAACATTCGCTAGAGATTTGAAGGTAAGTTAATGGGGTGTGGCATGCTCCTAGAAAAGTGTGTATACCACAATTTTTTGGAGGTTATGCCACATCCCATTGAAGGCAGTGTCCCTGTAGATTTTGCATTTCCATCTTTCTCCACTTTGGGTCTTTCCGACACAAAGAACCCAAATCTGAGCTTTGAACAGGGTGAAAAAGACTGTTTTTGGGGCGCTTACCCAATTTCCAAAACGCAACTCGGACGAGTGTTTTAATGGAAAGTTGGGAGGCCCTGGTACGATGACCCTGACCCCCCCCCTAATTTTTGCTTTGGATAGCATGCACAAGAGTAGAGGACTATATGTCGAAGATAGGCTTCACCTCGCGCAGTGAGCTAGTACAAATCTGTATGCCTGCGGTGTGTGGAGCTGCGCCTTTGTCGCAGATGTCCTCGTGGGATCGTCCCTTTCCGGCGACATGTAGTCCTTCACCCCATGCACAATGCGGGTTAAGGTTGCGGGTTGCGCACACCGGTTCGAGGGCTATTTTTTCGAGGCAGGGAGAGCATCAACCAACCTAACCGGGCCTGGAGGCTAGTGGGGCGACCAAAAACCCAACCACGTCCTCTGGGCGCGAATTTTCCGGTACATTGCTTTCAACCCTTACCTGCAAAGCATTTATACATCTTTTACATAGCTGGAACCGTTAGATATTATCCTCTTTTTTGAAAATTTTATTCGAAATCGATGCTTTTAAAGGAAAATCTAGTCGTTTTTGCAACTATATTAATGGCAAATATTGGATTACGATTGTATGATCTGCACGACTACGTATATTGTGCTGCTGGAAGGTGGAAAAAGTATATATGTTCAATAGCCTAGTTTTCCCAGGAGTATTTAGAGCTTAAAACGTCCTCTTTGTTTTGAGCAATAGTTGCTAAATAGTTGCTGAAAGCTCCTCATAGAAAGCGAAAATGAGGACTATGTTTTGGCTGGCTCCTAATTCATAATTCGGAAGTTATTTGGGTGGGATTTATCAAGTGAGCAAAGAAGAAATGATCTGTATTGAGTGCAAACGGTAACTAGCTTATCTGTAAAACAAAGCTAATTGTGTTCCATAGAAGCCCTTTCACTTGGGTGGCTGGGTACTTGGGAACCTCAGATCCGCTAATACTTGATCCACTGGGGTTATTTGAGGTGCTGATTACGAAGTCGCTCATTATGCTTGATAGGACTTCTTTATTATACTTGTACGATGATAGATCAGTACCTCAGTGTGCTTTTATTTTACGTAGTGGACTTATCTGACTTTATCCACATACATCATGTTATCGCCAAACATCAGTATCACGTTGATTACGACCTCTCCCTTTGACCACCTCAGTATAACCCTTCAGGTTTGGCGTCACACGTTTGACCCTATGACCATATTTATCAAAGAATACGGTGGGTTTGCTTACGCTAAAGGAGAGGCTAGCTGTAGACATTCACAAAGCTAATGGGTTAGCTTACGCAGCGGCCGTATTTATCAACGAATTCAGTGAGTTCGCCTGCCTAGTGTCTAGGCTAACCCACGGGTTCGTCCGAGTGTGTTCCTTCACAGCGTGTTTTTTCCTTTGGTATCATGGTTAATCGAAGGGAGGTGATTGAATTTGTGTGTTCCCCAATTCCACCAAATTATTTCGCTCCAGTTTGTTCTCGTCGACGACTTCAACGCGTTACTTTGTTTACTTTATCGTTGACGCTTTTTTGATGCACCAATATCCGTTTTTTGATGCACCATTTTTGACTAGCAATACTGATACTTAAGCGTCTCATAAAATCAGATATTGACAATCCTGTATGCCTCAATTGCAAAGGAAAAGTAGATTGCCAAAAACCTTTTTCATTCAATAAATAAAAGAGAAGTTTAGATACGCTTGCCCAAGACATGCTCACTTTTTGAAAGATGAAGCCACGTCATACAATGAGGGTTTACTTCAGAACATTCTTTACAGCAGAACACAGTTGTAGAACAACACATGCTCATACGTCATCCATCAACATGATCAGTGCTAACGGCTTTCATACTTAACAGCATCCATTAGTTAGATACAGAAGGATAGCGAAAAATGCACTGAAGTGCTTTCTAGGGATAAACGGCAGAAGTGATAAGCAACACTCATAGCTAAAGTAAAAGACTACCACGTGCCTTTGTCGGATGACTATATTGCAGCTAAATTCATCGCCGAAAACCTGTGAATGATGTTTTCTGAGCGAAGGAAACGATAAAATTGCGGTGACATTGGCACATTCAATTTGCGACTGCAGTCTAAGGCCCGTATGCAAGTACATTTCCGCGGGAGGGGATGTGCGTTTGACCACTGAAATGATCCCCGCTGGGGCTCCTTTCCCTTCTCCACGCGAACTCCCTATGCACAAAGACATCAAAGGGGAAGGGATCCCTTGGAAGGGGAAGGGAAATTCCTTATGCAGAAGGGGGGATCGAGCGGGGAAATCATTTCGCTTCCGCTTTTTTGTGATAATTATCCCTCTTTTCTCATCTTTTGGTAGCTACTCGCCTCCAGCATTTCATCGGCAATACTTTAGGTCGTTGCGGAATGCCGTCTGCTGTGATTGCGCTCGGCACACCAAAAAAATACTTCCTACACCCAATACATTCCTGCTGTTTTCGTGGATGTTTTCACTTACGCTAATGCCGCCCATTTCAGCGCAAAACTGTTCAACATTAGAAGTCATGATGTCTCTGTAGTGAATGGGTGAATGGCAGAAGATGTTATGCTGCCGAAAAAAAGGGGAAGGGTGCCGCGGACATTCAAACCAGCATTTCTACATATAACAGAAGCTGCAAATCGTGCCAGCTCTTCAAGGAGGCTGTAGCTATTAGCGACATACCGTCCATTCTCCCAAGGGAATGATCCCGCGGCCATCCCTGCTATGCACGAGGAGAACGCTGGAAAGGGAACCACTCCCCTGCGGATGACTACTCAGAAGTAGGCAAATCTACTACTTTCTAGATTTTTTCAAGGCAGCTTATGTTAAATTACAAGATAAAGGCGATATGTCATGACATATGAAAGTTACAATGTGTTCAATTAGCCTATATAGCTAAAAGTATCATGTCATATAAAAAATGCGCAATTTTCGTGAATGGTCAAGAACTCCTACAAAAATTCGAAATTAGCAGCCATTATATGCTCGGTTTTTTCAAAGAAGCGAATATAGAAGAGGGAGATAAGATTGCAAGCTGCAGGTCCGAGAGAGGGACCCAGCTTTTGAAGAAAATCTTTTTATCAAATGGAACGAAAGGCTTCGTAATATCTGATTGAAACCAGAGGTTCGCTCTCTAGCATGACCTACACCATCGAATCCCTACTCCATTGTAGAGGATGTCGTTCCCCCCCCCCCCCCCGCAACGTCGAGCTATAATACATTCGTGCATACGGTAAAGGGAAGGGAAGGGACCCCCACCGGGCTTCGTCCGATCGATATCTTTGGAATCAAGTACAGAATCTGAGGCAGCAAAAGAGTATCGCACTGGTAAACGTTGGAAAAAACCACACTACAAAAAGCTGCACGCTCACTAATTCTTTTGTAGGAAAAATGCAACCGTAACATGATTGAGAGGTGATCATAACATGGACTGCTATATAGACTCCCCACTTCAAAAATCATCATTGTCACTATTGACATCCCCTAGCCTCAAAACCAGTACTATGGAAAAAGAAAAAGAGAGCGAAGGAGAGAGATATGTTGCGAGGGGTGAATGGGGAAATGTGAGAAAGGGACGAAGGCACGCGAAATTAGTAGTCTTGTACACTTTGTTCCGAAAGCCATTCTGGTGCATAAAAATAGACCAAAAATAACTTTTTTGACGAGATAGTGTGGTAGCCTTAGAGGCACCGTCCATCCAAATTGGGGTTGGTGAGATTAGGATACTTAGCAGATGCGGGGCACCCAACTGTATGATTGCCCAACTCGCGCTGCCTGAAGTTGCTTCCGAACCGAGAAAATTGCCTCGGAAATCGCTTCAGGCCGCGTTCGCGACGCTGGCTCCTCCCCTTTCGGAGTGGGCGTGACGTTCGTCCCGCCCATCCGTGCGCGCCCAACCAATCATCGTACCGAAGAAATCGGTCTGCGGGTTCGGAAACGGGGGTTCTTCGTGGTTTTCGCGGATTTTCAACTCAATATTTGGAATCAGGGGTATGAGAAGGCCCTGGAACGGCAAAAACATGGAGGTCGAAATTTTGGGTGGACGGTGCCTTTAAGGTAGAAGCGACTAGCGCAATCACACCATCCCCGCTATAGGTGCAGGGGAGAGGATCGCTCCCCTCCCCATTGTCATAGCGGGGTTCAGTGAAGGGGATCGTTCCCCTGGGGATCCAGCTCCCTCCTCTCCCCAGCGGGGATGTACGTGTACGGGCTTGATACTATGAAGAGATCCTTTCATGAAATGATGTATCTGTATTAGAGACTTCTAGCAACATCAAATTATAGAACCAGATGATGCAGTTTGCAGCCAGTCATAATGCAAACTGTGTTAAATCAAAAATCGAGGGAGCACACAATTTGACCTGAATGAAAAATCATTCGATCAACCTTCGATCGACGATGAGACTAAGGGAGAGGAAGGGGTGCACGCTGTGAGGGAACATCGGAGAACACGAACTGCAGCATATATGGAGATAGTGCATAACCGGCGAAGCTGTACTGTCGTGAGCGTATTTTCACTGCGACTACAGCGGCGCACGCCGCAGGATGCGGCATGCTGCTGCTCCTGCGACGTATGAAGGAACCCTCTGACTGTCTGACATATGCATACGAATTTGCTCGCTCTAATTTGCAAGGTCCATATAAAATGTGAGACGTATTCTTGCTTAATGTTGAGTTTTCTCCATACTTTCAACTTTGCATGACCTTATTTCCAAATGAGAACGGTAGTGTATGAGTATCATCATGAAAAAAAAAGCTTTCAGTTCCACGAAGCCTATCAAACATTTTTGGCAACTGCACGGTCCAATCACGCTGGAAAGATTTCGAAAGTTTCACGATACAACAAATACGCTGTTATACGTATGCACTGAGATAGTTTTGTTTGATGTTTTGCGTTTTGTAGCTGTATAAATTCGATTCGGTAAAGTAGTTATAAGAACGTAGAACCGTTGACTATTCTGTTAAATACAAATGCTTTTGATGGATTCATAATATAAAAGTTTGGAAGATTACGGTAAGCATGAAGAATTTCGTGAGTTATAAGGCAACATCGCCGTTTGCTTGTCGATGTTGGCGATGTGGATCGTTAACATTGACAATGACGACACGTTTGAGTGAATATCCACTATTGCCGTTAGGATACGCGATGGTGCGGCTGATTTTGAACCAGCTGTTTGCTTGAACGATCGTCTACGGCAGCATAACGTTACATGTACGCTGTTATAGTGCGCCTCCTTGGTGGAGACGCTGCTTAGTTGAGGTTGCCCACTTATAAGTAAAGTCGCACGTTTTATACTCAATTTGCCTTGACGCTGCTATCAACAATGTTTGAAAAAAGTTGCACCTTTGAAGCCCGGCATTCACGCGACAGTTACCAGGCAATTGGCCAACTGCCAGATGTCTTCAAATCCAATGTTAGTACGCTGCAAATTCATAGTGTGACTATTGTGAATTAGAAAAGTGTTGCATCTTCAACGCTTGAGCTTAGGATGAGCTATAAGCAATTGAAGCAGCGCCAAACCGCGTGAAATACGCCGGGAGTTTCAATGTGACAAAAAAGCATAGTATATGTATCTAAGACCCCCTTTGAGTTGAAAAGCGAGAGAAGTGAGTAAGGTATGCCCCAGTTACGCATTCGCATTTTGTGAACCACTTAGCGAAGCTTCGATGTTCAAGCAAAGTATCCTTTGATTCAAATGGATTGGCGGCTGGAAGGCGGGGCTTCGTGACCTAATTAAGGCTAGAGGACAATCAGAGAGCCGAGCGTGAGAAAGACGCCGTTTGCGTGGCGGGCGCGAGCGGCATTGATTGGGTCACAAAGCCCCTCCTCCCAGCCGCCAATCCAGTTGAATCAAAGGTTATTGAGAGCTGAACTCAATCTCTACGCTAATGTGAGTACTTTTCAGAACTAAACCTATTGAGGCGGTAAATGTTGAACTCTTGTATGAAACTTCCTATCCAGAAACTACGTAGTTTCTCCCTCTTTCCAACAGACATGTTTCCATACTGTTTGCCATTTGGTCACCGAAATAATCACCAAAATTTCGTACCCATGGTTTTTGTCATACTCATGTTTAGCAATTTCTCAAAATTTTAATCTTCCAAAAGATAACAGCTAGATAGAGCAAACAAAGTTTCCAGTTAGCTTTCAGAACTAACAAATTTATTTTTCTAATGTTAACAAATCACATATTTGATCAAGCCGAAACTCACAAAGCATCAAGCGACAAGCAACTCGAGTACAGTTCAATGCAATTTTTTCTCTCTTTTTTTGGAAGACGTTTTTTTCCAGAATTGTGTATCCTCTGCAGATGAATTCAACCTTATTGTGAATTTTGACGCCCCCCCCCCCCCCCTATGGCTGTACCCGAAACTTCAAAATTCGATATCTTGAAGCAACGAACGCTCACTTGCTTTTTGAATTGTGTTGGTAATCGAGCTTGAAACGCTCGAGTTCCGAAAATTACTTAGTATTTGACGCTTTAATGTTCCACACGGCTTTGCAAAATTGAGGGTTTTTAGGAAAATCATTGTGAAAAATACCGGGAAGCTAATGGAGGATGTTCAAGACTTTTATATTGCATTTTTTTACTTCCCACTGTTATCATAGCTCTTCCATAAGTTGAGATAGAAAACTTTGGAAATGGCCAAAATTGAGCGTTGCAAAAGCTATGGTCTTTCGATTTCGATCAATTTTATCAACGTGAAAGCAAATGGTCTGGAGGCAAGACTGTTGAGAAGAGGAAGAAAAACCGGGTCAAGCAGTCTTTGGAGAGTGTTTATTCGATTGTTTAGCCACAACCGAGATTGGTAGTCTTTTATTTTGGCTTTGGAGTTTTTACCCATCTTTAATATGTACGCGATTTTGTGATGAGTCGGAAAAACGGAAGGAACCTCCGGAGCGACCCAATATACAAGGTGTCCCAAAAGAATGTGCACACTGTTTGATCGTCAGTGACCCTCTTGCTTGAACGTCCCTCGCCGAATTTGAGGCACCATTCTCTAGGGCGGGAATCAACTTAGATTTACCGTTTGAAACAAATGACTTATCGCTCTTTATCACTGTAGGATCATGGTGTAACTTTTCAGCATACAGCAACACTGCGGAATACGCCTTTTGATGGAAATCCAAAAAATCTGAAAATTAGTATAGTAAGGTTTTCAGGCGTGCTAATCTCACTATATGATTTCCTACCAGTTTCACGAGCTTTTTAGTGTTTTAATCAGATTTCTGACGAAGATTGGAACAGGTGTTAACAAGTAAAACAGTTGTTACCCTAAACCTGAAGTAACTTATGAAACAAGCATTACAGTAATGTGCAAACTCAAATTCAAAATCAGCGACTTGGCTTGTTTGGTTTTTTCCAAAGGCAACTATCGCTTTCAGTGGCCTAAAAGCCTTCTCGAAGTTCCTACCGTGATTCTACAGTAATAAATAAAGATTGGAGATTTGTTCCGTGCTGTAAATTCAAGATGAACCTCGCTCCACAAAATGGTACCACAAGCTTGAGAAAGACATTCAAGCAGAAGAGTTATTGACTATCAATGCACATTTTTTTGGGACACCCTGTATTGTGAAGGTGTTAAATCACAATTTTTCACTTCCATGGTCTTTTAGCAATTATCAAGAGCAAGGCACCTCTTGAATGTTGTCCATGCAAATATCTTGAGTGTGCATGATCTCAAGTGGAACGGCCTTTTGATTTCGCAGCTGTGTGGCACAGATTGAATGATTTCAAGTTTGTCGCCAATTAGGCAGTTTTGTCTAGTTTTTTTGGCAGCTAAGCCGTCGTATTGGTAAGTTCCGTGTGTATCCAAATGACGGAAGTCTTCATAACACTATGTCTAATTTTAGCTAGTTTTTTGTGAGTCTTGTTCTATGTTTTCGAAAGTGTTTTAACAGTCTATCTATTAGGTAATTAATGCAGGTTTTTCACACCTCTTTTTCAAGTGTCGCTTCAAAATAAAATTCCATTGTCTTAGAAAAGTATGCATATCTTCTGAAGGCACTCTTCTTCTACTTTCTTGGGCCCGCTTTCGTTTCAGGAGAACTGGGTTCATTTCGAAATTGCGTGCTTTTGAAATCAAGAGACTAAACCTTGAAATTTTTACCTTTTACACTCTTTGCTCTAAATCCACCGCGAAAAATCGAATTTTTTCGCAAACTGGCATAATGCTTGTATGTGTTCTGTGCTACAAAAGCGCATTGAAAGCGAATCTCTCAAAGTTTTCC
The DNA here is from genome assembly GCA_958299035.1 of Cylicocyclus nassatus. NCBI lineage: Eukaryota > Metazoa > Nematoda > Chromadorea > Rhabditida > Strongylidae > Cylicocyclus > Cylicocyclus nassatus. Next base: position 32,153,680 of record CATQJL010000305.1, read on the forward strand.
AGACTGAGAAAATTTGTTTCAAACCCAAACAACCGCTGCTATCATTCTGCGGCGTATAAAAATCCTAATTGCGAAGCAATTGCGGAGGTTTCACCGTGCGCAAAAACAATAGATATAGGACACACGATAGCAAAAAACCGGGCGCTGTTGTTCTCTTCGGCTGCGAAAAAACCCAAAAAAGCAAAAAAAAAAACATCTTTTCGTGTTTTGAGAGCACTTATGAAGAACGAGTGATTCAAAGTTTCTGCAATATTTTCTAGCAAAATTTTTTTCGTGAAAATCAACTTTAACGTGCTGCACGCCCAACTATCCATCTGTTATCTGCACAGTGAATGAAATTTGCACCATTCTACTACATTGTATAGTGAGTTATGATCTCTCAAACTGAAGGTTTTTCAAGAAAACTTTTGGCAATTTTCTGGCTATATAACGGGCCAAAAAATGGCTATTTTCTCAGTAAGGCTACAACATTAAGGTAATGCGTGTTGAATTGGCAAAGGTTTGCTGATTGCAGTAATTTTTATTGGAAACGGAACGGAACGACTATTTCTGTAAGAAGTTATAGTAATCCGAACTCAAAATTTGGAAGACCTGCGTGAATTCTGTTACAACCTAACATAAAGTAAACATCTTGCAATGCAATGATTTTGAGTAGCGTTGTCAGTTAAGTAAAGCTCATATTTCCGCCGATGCAAAAGTTCAGTAATTGCGAAATTTGGTGGTCATCATATAGTGATGTTACAAAGCAAAAAACATGGCAAAACAAGATATCATTGGAAAGTTTTCGTAAAGCTATGCACGAATTTAGAACCAGATAATGAGAGATTGCTGAAAAGATAATGGTAAGCTGCGTCAAATCCTCTTGTAGTGTATGTCTTTCTGTAGTATACGTAATTTATTGATGGGTCTGATAAATGCAAGTATCTAGAGTCTTCACCTTGTAAATAACTCACTCATATGTCCAGAAACATTATTAAACTTTTATCTCATTCAGCTTAAAAGTTGCTTTTAAGATTGAAGATTGCTACTGAATGATTTTTGTTGATATATTATGACTCGGTGTTTTTCTTTTCAAGTTTCCTATCCATTTCCAACTTTTTTTCCTTTTTTTGGTGTTCGACCTCGTTGCTGCTGTGGGGATGGAGTTCTCTGTCGTTGTTGTGCAGCTATCTTTTTGCTTTTTCCGCTATCGTAAGGTGCCGCCGTCACATTTCTAGGTCTACTTTCGCGTTTGCGTGTTTCTTCCCTCACTTCTCCAGCGATATTACTTACAGCTTCTTGCTGATTGGAGATGAGAGGTGAAGTGCCTCTAAGTTGCTTTCTCAACATCCGCTTGTGAGTATTTGGGCTGACAAGCCTCTTCCCCTTCAGAGGAGGCATGTTGACACGAAGATTCGCTGCCCATTCCAATATAAGCGGTCTATAAATTGTATGTGATGCTATCGCACTATTACAAAACGCGATCCCACCCAGTGAGGTAATTTTCTATGGCTTCGCGAACGATCCTTCTTGCTCTATGGTGGTCGAAGTCATTTATAGATTGTTGTATTAGATCGAAAATTAGCAAAATGTATGGAGATCTGCTTATACGACGTCCACCTGCAAAAAAGTTGCTGTTGGTAATGAAAATGAGATATTTATGAGAAAAAAGCAATGAGGGCATACAACAAAAACATAAAGTAACTCTTTCGAAAAATTACGGGCTATGCTAATTGCGAAATGTGCAGCAACGTTAGAAAAAATTGTGGCATTTTGCAGAAAATATTCGATTCAATTAAATGGAAAGCTCCAAATGCTACAAAAGCTGTAAACTTCATAATGTATCTCTAACTGAGGCTACACATGGTTTTGCACAAATCCATGGTCCTTGAACTAAATAACCCAGAAATGGACACATACTGAGAAACATTTTTGTCGAGCTGGTCTATCAAATCGGAAATCAGCTAATCAGAAAACAAGTGCTCTGACCTTCCCATAACTTAGTCTTTGCTGCTTCAACTTCTCTAATGTTGTGAAGACGACCCCAGGGCAAAGAGTCCGGTAGCAACCTCAAAATATCAATTCAAAAAGAGATAAGTGATTGCTAAGTTAAGTTCGATCATCATATAGATTTGCGTAATTATTTTCAAAAATCAAGCGGTACTAAAAGTTCTCTTAGGAATCTCTGAAAATGAAAAACGTATTTAAATGAGCTTAAAAACTAAACACGAAGTATTTTGCATTCTTTGTTGCGGTTCCGTTTTTGATTCCAAATAAAACAGTTCCGGAAAAGAATTAGCTACCTCATTTGTTCGGCCGCTTTACCGTGTCCATGCTTAAAGACCAAGTGAGAACCTCCTGAGGTTTTTTGTTGACAACGATTATATTCTTAGGTTGAATAAACATTGGTGAGGCTTTACGCTACTAACAATTGGGCAATTTCCAGTAAATCTTGTAGAATTCGCCTCACTCTATTGATTTTGCGAATCTTGCACTTTTTGGTGTTCTCCTTGTCTTGGCAAAGGAGATGTCTTTTTCTTAATATGTAGGTCGGTTCAAAAGTTCTTTCCTCTTTTCAACCTGCCATAAAATCAGGTGGAATAAAGGCAGGCAAACGTTCTAAGGACTACTAGATGCAGTTTTCTTCCTCTTTCCACCAGTCATTTTTTAGACCATTTGCTCCAGTGGTTTCTGAGATAATCGCTGAAATTTTGAAACCCATGGTTTTTACCATGCCAATTTTGGCAATTTTGCACAATCTTCATTGTAAACATTTGGAAAAGCTTTGATAGCTATTAGGTAGCGTAAACAAAGTGCAATTCAATGCATTTTTCTTCCATCTTCAATCAGCTTCTTAGCATTTTTTAGGCTAACTTTACCAAAAGTCTTCAATTTTGCGAGGTCGCAAAAACACAAAGGCTTCATACACTAACAAATCGTCGGAATTTGATACTTGCAAAATTTGATTATGGTTACACACTAACTTTACAAAGCAATAGAGCGTTTGCCGCTTCGAAATATCAAATTTGACATTTTGCGGATACAGCCTGGAACGGGTAAGTCATGAATTACGATAATTTTATCGCCGAAGACTCCACGGATTGAAAAGAAAAAAGCCCCTCAGAAAGAGGAGAAAACCGCATCGAATGCCTTAGTTGTGCGCCGTTTTATATTCTATGGCTCCTAGCATCACCAGAAGTGGAATTCGATAGCATCAGAAAAAATTACAAGAATTTTTTAAGACTAGCTATAGACCCCGAACAATCGCATTGAATTGCACTTTGTTTACGCTACCTAACAGCTATCAAAGCCTTTCCAAATGTTCATAATGAAGATTGTAAAAATTGCCAAAATTGGACATGGTAAAAACCATGGGTCCGAAATTTCGGCGATTATCTCAGAAACCACTGAGGTAAATGGTCGCAAAACATGACTGGTGCAAAGAGGAAGGAACTGCATGTGGTAGTCCTTATAACATTTGCCTGCCTTCCACCTGATTTCATGGCATTTTGAAAATCGGAAAGAGCATTTGAATCGACCTATATATATCGAGTTTTGGAGAATAAAAAAGCAACTCAAGATTCAAGCGTAAAAATCGTCCACCTCCATGCTACTCGTCATTTTCACAAATGTTTTCACGGAAACCCATCGATAAAGTTTGGAATGATGCCGCCGTGTTCAAAATAAGTAGGGAGACTCTCACGACGCTTTTGTGCTTGACCATTCTGCATGTTAAGTAGGATTTGATGCTCACAGTTCAATTAACATGTAGAACCACGACTCGGCATCGCCCTTCTGCCGGGCAGCCAAACGTTTATGCGCGTCCAAGCTCCAAAACGGTAAAGTGTAGGCATCGGGCGTCCCATATCTAAATGCGTGGCAAAACTAATGCCATCAAAGTCTTGTAATTACCTTATCTTTTTCCCAGGTTTCACTGTATCACCATAGTCAATCAAAAATATACGGGTTGCCAGTGGACCCGCTCCAATACAAAAATTTGTGAGCTTTATGTCACGATGAACATACTTGCAAGAATGCAGGAACTAAAGGTTTTCACGTTTGGTTTTAATGGGTTTCTTAAACTTGATGACAGTGTTTATGATGATGTACGGACAGCTGTCAAGTCCTCTCTTTGAATAAAAAGTGCAAGCTGATATGATTCTATTTTACATAAAAGATTTATCCAGACACGCATTTAGTCCTCTACTTTTTTGCCTTTTCAATATAAACTTTCGATGCGGATGAATTCGCTTAATATCCACAAACATCATCCTCAAAATATTTCAGCAGTTTTGCATATATTGAATTTTCAAAAAATGTGATATCCAAAGACTGCAAGAAGGGAGAATTATTTCATTTGCAAGACACAACTCTCTTTCGTAAAGTTCACTACCTCGCCAGAGTTCGCCGAGACTACTTGAATCTATGAAGAGTTTTGTTCTTTATCTATAAACAGAGTCAGACTAACCGCTATGGCTGAAATCGCCTCATGAGCAATATAATATGCAGTTGTTGGTTTGAAGTTGACCACTTGCTCCCGAAGCTTTTCAAGGTTGCGATCCAAAAGATTCATGACTGCAAAGCTTATTATGATCATGCATCAAAAGCAAGGAGCCAATCAAGAGCTTCCAAATCTTACAACACTTGTTCAGCATAAATATGCTGCACGCCCCCCCCCCCCTCAACGCCGTGTAGCTTGCGTAAGAGTGATCTTACTATAATATCTTTTGGTAACTGCCAAAGCAATGCGACGAGGGTACTCTCCTCCCCCATATCTTCTACCGTTGGCTATGTGTTCTCTTACAGTGTTAACAGCAGATTCGCGACAACGAGGGCAGTCTAGATTATGCGGCGACGAAATATAGCTGCGTACATGAACTAACACGGATGTGCAGAGAAACGCCGAGAGAGTACTGGGAAGCGCATGCACTCAAGGAGGATTCACATAGTTTGCATAACAGCGACGTAGAGAGTTGACGGCGTTCGTAGTTAGTTTCCAGACTGTATGCACTTTAAGCGCAAATTACAAAGCTTGCTCCGCATGGAAAGTGCAAATATGGGCAACAGTCGTCAAAGATCACCTCCTCACTCATAAACAAGCAAGAAGCGCTCAAACAACAACGAAATATTGATTCCAGACTACCGAATTAGTGCAAATGTCTGACCCCCAGTTGCTATCATAATTTGGAAAACTGTCGCCCATTTTGCTTCCTATTCTGCCTAACTTCTTACAATCATTAGTTTTCGAAAAGCACATTATGATTTTGAACAATATGAAGGTCAGGAAAATGAGATAATAAAACCTATCAATTTTACGGGGATTCGCCTAAACCTCACCTTTTGAATGCTTGTACTTTCTGAAAATATTGCTTTTGCCTCTGGAAATAGAAAAAAACAGGAGAGCTACGTCTCGTTGGAAGAAAAGAATCAGTCGATTCATGGGTAGTACATTTTTATAAATTTCTAGGATTTTGCTAAATTTCTAGAATCATTAAATACTTACTTTTGGATGCTTTTACACTGTAAAGATATCGTTTTGCCTCTGAAAACAAATGAGCAGAAGGGGCTCGGTTTGCTGGAAGGAAAGACCCAACAAATCCACTCGAAAACACATTTCTTCCAACTAGATTTTGATGTGAAAATTCAAAGAAACTTGCTGCATTTGTTTTTGGCGGCCTCTACTTTGTGAAATCCTTACTTTTTCCAATAAAAACAACACAGCAGAGGGAGCTTCTCTTGATGGAAGAAAAGACTTGGTGTTCATGCGGCAGGATATTTTTGATATGATTCTCTAGGTTTCAGTGCTGAATATCACAAGAATGGTTTGAAATCCACTTTGGCCGCTTTTGTCTTGCGAAAAACGTACTTCTGCTTCAAGAAGCATAAGTCTCGAAGAAAGGAAAGCTTGAGGGACTTTATGCGGCAGCGCATTTAGACTAAAAACTTTTCACTTTCAATGCTGAATCATGCAAAAGCTCGTTTGAAACACTCTTGAATACCCAGAGGCTTCATGAGACAGGACATTTTTGCTAGGATTGTCCAAGAAAAAGCTCTGGACGAACTTTGGTCCCGCTTTAAGAAATGACCGTTTCTTGGCGAGGCGTAATAAGGAGAGTATAGAACTGTGCATGATCGCGAAGCTCGATATGTTAGCGGCCGTTGCACAGTTCCTGAGTGTCAGCCTGAGTTTCGGGTTGAATCAGCTGTTCTACATAGATGACTGCTGAGGTGATCTTCATGTTTAATAGCTGTGGTTCTGGGAGGGTACTTGCAAGAAGAACAGCGTAGATGTTTTGGGAGTTTTACTCAGTGTGAAAAGAGTTTCCTTAAGAGCATAATCTTACTCCTACTACTACGTACTCACTTTGCGCCAAGATTGTTGAGAAAATGGAAATGATCTTGAAATGAAACCTTGTAGCCTAATCTTGCTTCTACTACTACTTGCATTGCGAAAAAGATCGTTGAGAAAATGAGAATTCATTCTCTTGCTATTCTCAGTTGCACGTAGACAGTTATCAATGTATCTGCCCTAACCCACTTGCTAGCGACCCGTAGGGTCGCTACTGCCGCAAGACATTTTTGTTAAGAATTCTTTGTTTTCAAGGCTAAGTTATAAAAAACTTCCTTGAAATCCACTTCAAGCAAAAATTCTTGTGCTTCCAAAGCAGAAAAGTAAAGGAGCTTCGCAAGAAGAACAGCGTAGATGATTTGAGAGTTATCATTGTAAAAAGTTTGCTTGAGAGCATGATCTTACTTCTACGACTACATATTTACGTTTCGCCAAAAATCGTTGAGAAAATGGAAGTCCATTTCCTTGCCATTTTAAGTTGCGCGCAGATGGTTATCAATGTATCTGCAACCCACTTACTAGCGACTCGTAGGGTCGCTATTGCCGCAGGACATTTTTCGGAATAATTCCTTGTTTTCAAGGCTAAGTTATAAAAAAAATCCTTGAAATCCATTTTAACCGCGCCTACTTCGCGAAAATTATGCTTGTGCACCCAAAAGCAGAAAAGCAAAGGAGGTTGGTCTCAAAAGAAGGATAGAGCCACGGGCATCACAGCAGGACCTTTTTGCTAGATTATTTAATAGAAAGCTTCAGCGAGGTTTAGTGTCGCTATAAGAGTGCCTTCGTACCGCGCCGGCAGCCGGCGCTGGCAGCCCGTAGCAGCCCGCAGTAGCCGCCAGCAGCCCGTAGCCGCAGCTGGCCGCTTTTGTTACATAGAGGCGCAAAATCATCATATTCTTGCTATTTTAAGCGCAAACGCCCATGGAAAGCGCTATTTTAAGCGCTTTCCATCTTCCACGCTTTTTCCTCCGTGCTGGCAATTCGATCTCATATATCATGCTTGTGGCCATTGCTGTTGAAATCTTGTTGCCGTAGATTGGTTATTCTATTGGTGCTCAGTTTCTCTTTCGCAGTTAAACAATATTTCGTCCAAGTTCCTTTGCGGTGTGATCTTCTGAATTTGGATGCGTCCAGTTTCTGCAGTGTTTATTTTTTATGCATGGTTCTGCTTCAATTATATCCTTGGCCGGTGCTTATCTTGATTAACTCTGTAATGTGTAAAAGTGGAACGCATGCTAGCCGCAACAGGGGAAAAGCGTGGAAGATGGAAAGCGTCGGCGTTTGCAACTAAAATAGCAAGAATTTGATGATTTTGCGCTTCTATGACAAAAGCGGCTAGTGGCGGCTACGGGATGCTTGCGGCTACTGCGGGCTGCCAGCGGCGGATGCCGGCGCGGTATGAAGGCACCCTAAGAAATGACCTCATGTATTGGGATACATTATCAAAATGTAGAGTTGCGCATTATTGCGATGGTCGGTGTCTGCGGCCATTGCCTGAAAAGGATTCCATAAGGTTTCTTCATCCAATGAACAACTCCATGAATCGCTACAGGTAATCAAAAGCTAACGTATGAATGCGGAAAAGCGTTCAAAGGATGGAAGAGAACTGATAGAGCTCTATGCATAAGCAATGGTGAACTCACCGATCTTTGCTATAATGCAAAGCTCTACGTTTTCGTTCGGGGATACTTTACGAAATTTGGTTAAAGCCGCTTTGAAAAAGTTACATGTCTTGGTTTTTCAGTTACTAGAAGCTTTTTAAAACATGACACAGGTCCTGAAAATCAGCCTGAGTTTCAGTTTGTATCATTTCAATGTAAAATTCCACGGGAATTGCTGAACATCTGTTTGGCTGCTTCTACTTTGTGGAAATTCTACTTTTGCCTTAAAAAATCAAAAAAGCAGAGGAGGGTTGGTCTCGAAGAAAGAAAAGCTACAGGAGCTTTATGCGGCAGTGCGTTTCTTTTGATAATTTCTCAGTTTCAATGCTAAATTATACAAAAGCTCGCTTGAAGTCGATTTTTAACCGCTTTCACTTCGCAGAAATCACATCTCTGCCTCGGGAGCTTGGTCTCGACGAAAGAAAGGTTCCAAGAGCTTCAAGCGGCAAACTTTCCTCCTAAGAATTTCTCAGTTTCAATGCTAAATTATACAAATCTCGCTTGAAATCCTCTTTTGACCGCTTTTATTAGGTCTTAAAGAAAGTTCCCGGGCACTTGCAAAAATTTTTTCCAAATCGCTTTAACTTCAAGCAGGTTGATTTTTCTTTGAAGCTACAAACTTCTTTGCAAAGACAATTTTGTTTACAACATATATTTACCTTGCTGGTTTTTCAGCGTCTCGCTGCGTCCACCAGCATGCGCAGAAGGGAAAAAGATCGACGCAAAAGTAACCTATTTGCGCAGATTATCTCAGGCATGATGAGAGCTGGACAGCTCATATGCTGTAGTTATATAGAAGTCTGCTAGAGCTATCTTGGAGACTATTTACGCCTTTGAGCGACTATCTGCAAAATAAGTTCTTCCAGAAAGGTTAAGAAATCGACCATTTTTGCCCCCAAAAATGCACCATTTTTTAATTAAGCGACTTTGAAGTCTTCTCGTTCTGCACATGAGGAACCAAATCTTTGATTATTGCGAAGATTGTTGGGCTAATGCCTTATACATCTTTTGGACCCAATGGCGATCCTCGCCGAAGGGATTTCAGCTGCGAAAATAGTTGCAGTCAGAAGCAAGTTTGACAGCTTGTAATTTCTGAGCGCAATCGCAAAACAAGCGCAGCTGCGGGTTAGTGGATTGGATCACGCACGATTTGGACGAAAACCTATGAACTTCACAAAAAAATGGCCGCAGGAAGAAAAATTGTGAAATTGTCATGGTTAGAAAGCTTTCCTTTTTTGATGTGCAGATCATACATGTTTTGGCACCGATGAAAATTAGAAGCGGCTTCGAAAAGATTAGGCTTCCTTCTACCGAACAGTATAAAAACTTGGTGTCAAATAGCGACGGAGTGGCAAAAAAAATGCATCAGAAAACAAAATCTCTAAAAGTGCCCGGACTCTTCCTTTAGAACCTAATATTTCGCAGAAATCAGCTTGGTCTCGAGGGAAGGAAGGCCTAAAAGCTTCATGCGGCAGTGCATTTCTGCTAAGAATTTCTCAATTTCAATGCTAAACTGTACAAAACTCGCTTGAAAATCACTTTTGGCCGCTTTTAATTCGCAGAAATCATACCTCTGCAAAGTCCCGAGGGCTTATGCGGCAAGATCAATGCTAACTTATCAAACTGCTTTTACATCGCAGATATCATACTTCTGCCTCCTTTTCTGCCTCACAAGACCAAGTCCCCTGGACTTGTCTCGTGGTCTCGGTCTATGCGGCAGGACATGTTTGCTAAGATTGTCCAAGAAAAAGCTTTGGACGAACTTTGGTCTCGCTTTAAGAAATGACCGTTTCTTGGCGAGACGTAATAAGGAGAGTATAGGACTGTGCATGATCGCGAAGCTCGATGTGTTTGCGGCCGTCACACATTCCTGAAAGTCAGCCTGAATTTCGGGTTGAATCTCGCTGTTCTACATAGATGACTGCTTAGGCGATTTCCATTCTTAGGAGCTGGGGTTGGGTCTTTGCAAGAAGAACAGCATATATGACTTGGTAGTTAGTCGCTGTAAACAGTTTTCTTAAGAGCCTGATCTTGCTTCTATTACTACTTGCATTGCGAAAAAGATCGTTGAGAAAATGAGAATTCATTCTCTTGCTATTCTTAGTTGCACGTAGACAGTTATCAATGTATCTGCCCCAACCCACTTGCTAGCGACCCGTAGGGTCGCTACTGCCGCAGGACATTTTAAGAATTCTTTGTTTTCAAGGCTAAGTTATAAAAACCTCCTTGAAATCCACTTCAAGCAAAAATTCTTGTGCTCTCAAAAGCAGAAAAGTAAAGGAGCTTTGCAGAAGAACAGCGAGATGATTTGAGAGTTATCATTGTAAGTTTGCTTGAGAGCATGGTCGTTGAAAAATGGGAACACGCAGACAATTATCAATGTATCTGCCCCAGCCCACTTACTACCGACCCGTAGGGTCGCTAGTAAGTGGGCTGGGGCAGATACATTGATAGGTTAAATATGATAAGCAACTTATCAATTTTTACCATTGCACCTTTTGCCTACAACTGCCAAAACGGCACCCTTATCACACCTTTTATAACTAAGGGCCGCATGCATTAAGATCCCCGTCGGGGAGGGGATCGCAACTCAAAGAGAGCTTCATGTGCTGAAGCTCTAGATATCTGGATATCTAGAGCTTGGATATGTTGTCTACCTATCCGTAAGTACTCCCACCATCCTTCGCTATGAACATATTGAACCGGAGCGAGAAGCTGTACAAGCCGCATTTTCAAGCTTTCTGTATAGTTTCCCCGATGATCTCTAGCTGCCGTCTATCTTTTCTTCAAAGTCATTTTTCTTTTTTCGAAGTCAATAAAAACATTCAAAGTTGTGCTGTTTATCTAACCAACAGTGCTATTCATGTTCCTGGTAAAAATGACGTTTCGAAATTTGCGATGAACCACAAGTCGAAAGCTGGGGTTTATCGAAAAAATCGATATTCCAAAATTCATTTGTTTATATCAGCAACGTGCTTAGCATGGGTTAGATAAGCAATACAACTTTGGAATGTTTTCATTGACTCTGAAGAAAGAATGACTTCAAAGAATAGACCGTCGTCGGGGAGGATCATAGGGGATCATACGAAAAGGTGGAAAATGCGGCTTGCACAGCTTCTTGCTCTAATGTGTTTAGAGTGAAGGATGGTAGTGATACTTGCGGATAGGTTGACAGCGTGAAATTCCCATAACTAGAGCTTCAAGATGTGGAGCTTTTTTTGAAGCTGCGATCCCTCCCCGGAGGAGGTGTCAATGCATGCGGCCCTAAGAAAAATTTTTCAGCTCCAGCCGTATTGAGGACTATAAATTTGAAGATTCAAAGCAGCATCCTCTGATAGGTTAGCAAAATTTTCAAATAGTCAAGGCTCTACAACTCTTCGTACATCTTTTCAAGGACCAATCATAGTCTTGCAACTCCTATCACGTTACCGCCGCTAAAAAATTTAACTTGTTAATTTCACACAACTCAGGGGGTATCGTTAACATTCAGTTGTGTGGAATAGGCTTTAGTGTATCAAAATAAGTAGGCGTTCATGTCAGTGCTCTAGCTGTAACTTAAATTTTCTGCTTCATAAATGAGCTCTACTTCCACGTTAGACAGAAGTTTTAACGACATTGGTAACTAATGAAAGAATGGACCTACCTATAAAGGGCAAATCAGCAACGCGTCCGCTATCTAGAACCACAGGTGAATATGGACACTTGTTCTTTTTCAACTCATTTAATATGCGTAATTCACGCTGAAATCATTTTGGAATTCTTTGTAAGGACTCTCATACAATGTGCATATCCTCTTACGAAAAAAAAACCGATTTCTCTCCTCATTCAAATTGTGTACTAGTCCTAACAAGGGAAGGATACTCGGTCAAAGTGGCGTTTCCATATGAGATGTATGCTATCTTATAGGGCATAAAACGCTGACTTCGAATCTGCTCTCGGTATCTGCAAAGCGCTTACTCAGATAATCGTTGGGGGCAGGCGGCCATGCGATTTATGGGCGGGCGGGCACCGGAAAAATAGTTCGCTGATTTCTTGCAATCCGCTTGCAGATATTTGGAAGAATTTTAGCGAAATTTTAGAAGAATGCTTGAAGAACAATCGCGGTTTTCTTATGGACTGGCTGCGGCGCGTTGACCGCATTCTCGCGGACTTTCCGCGAGAATATGCAAAATTTTCGAGGGCCGCACGGTCCTTTGTGGAGGACCGCGCAGCCTCCTCAGGTAGGTTCCGCTGAGAGAAAGTACCTCAAACCAGTGGCTCAGATAATCGCCGGGGGCAAGCGGCCATGCGAATCTTGAGCAAGCGGGCACCGGAAAAATAGTTCGCTGATTTTTTGTGGTCCGCTTGCAGAAATTTGGAATAATTTTGGCCAATTTTTAGACGAACGCTCGAAGATCTATCGCGGTTTTTCTATACATAGGTTGCGGCACAGTGGCCGCATTCTCGCGGATTTTCCGCGAGAACATGGAAAATTACTGAGAGCCGCAAGGTCCTTTTTGAAGGACCGCACAACCCCCAGGTACTTTCCGCTGAAAGAAAGTACCCCAAACTTGGGTAATAAAACCATCGATGGCACCTCTGCCACATAGAGTCTCATCTTTTCTCGGCGTACGCCCGAAACTGCGTAAAAAGAGTCTGAGCTCCTGCTGAAAGTTTGGCCAGCGCTCGCTGAAAGAGATTGTTTGACGAGCGCTTGCAGAAAATTTTGTATTGATGCCCGCTTGCAGAAAACGCAAATACCGCCCGCTGAAGATTTGGCCACGCCCCGAAATCCTGCTGACCGCCTGCAGAAAAGCGCGAGTTTGCGGACCGCCTGCCCCCGGCGATTATCTGAGGGCGTACCGAGGGGGGGCAGGGGGGGGGGGCGCGCGCCCCCCCCCCCCCCGAGAATGGGTCGCGAAATTTTTGAAAGTTACTTACATGAGTTATAAAAATGTGCAAAAGACTTATTTATACTTGTAAGTAATTAAAATAATTTTTGAAAATTTTTGAAAATTCAATTTAGCCTCATAAAAAAATATTGTTCGGGGGCGTGGCTGACGCCACGCCCCCTTTTTCTGAAATTTCGGGGTCCTGAGCCCCCGAAAATTTCAGGAAGCATACCAAAAAATTTTTCGGAGTGCGTGGCTGACGCCACGCACCTTCATCGAAAAATTTTTTTTGTCGCGCCTCCCCGAGCCGAAATCCTGGGTACGCCACTGCCTCAAACTTGAGTAATTGAACCAACGGTGACACCTCTGCCAACAGAGTCTTACCTGTGCTCGACGTAAGCCCGAAACTGCGTAAAAAGAGTCCGAGCGCCTGCTGAAAGTTCGGTCACCGTTTGCTGGAAGAGATTATTTGACGAGCGCCTGCAAAAAATTCTCTGTTGCTGCCCGCTAGCAGAACATTAGACAAAGGAAGTACCGCTCGCTGAAGGTTTGGCCACGCCCCAAAATTCTGCTGACCGCTTGCAGAAAAGCGCGAGTTTGCGGACCGCCTGCCCCCGGCGATTATCTGAGTATGGGGAGGGAGTCGGAAATTTTGATGCAAAAATTTGAAAACGCCGCTACTATAAAATCATTCAGAACTTTAGTCCGTGAGCTCAGATATGTGGTCATGATCACTACCAGCTCAGATAATCGCCGGGGGCAGGCGGCCATGCGAATTTTGAGCAAGCGGGCACCGGAAAATCAGTTCGCTGATTTCTCGCGGTCCGCTTGCAGAAATTTGGAATAATTTTGGCCAATTTTTGCGTACGCTCGGAGAACTATCGCGCTCTTTCTGTGGATAGGTTGCGGCCCAGTGGCCGCATTTGTGCAAAACTGTTGCGGGCCGCACGGTCCTTTGTGAGGGACCGCACTGCCCAGGGTACCTCCCGTTGAAAGAAGGTACCCGAAACTTGAGTAATCAAACGATCGATGACACCTCTGCCATAGTCCCACCTTTTCTCGGCGTACGCCCGAAACTGCGTAAAAAGAGTCCGGGCGCCTGCTAAATGTTTGGCCAGCGCTCGCTGAAACACAATTAATTGCCGAGCGCTTGCAAAAAATGCTGTATTGCTGCCCGCTGGCAGAATATGCGAGCGTAAAGGAAGTGCCGCCCGCTGGCAGAATATGCGAGCGTAAAGGAAGTGCCGCCCGCTGAAGGTTTGGCCACGCCCCAAAATTCTGCTGACCGCCTGCAAAAAAGCGCGAGTTTGCGAACCGCCTGCCCCCGGCGATTATCTGAGAGGACGTTTTATATGATAAATAGCTTCAGTCTAACAAATCGATGCAGTCATTACTCCTTTCAAGCGACGAAAACATCTTAACACGTGTTTTTACCATAGCTAAATTATTGAACTTTTACCTCAAAGAAAGAATTCCAGAACTCCTCTCCCAAAAGCGCTTTGCGTATAATGAATGCGGATTTGGAATCAGCGTCATGCTCTATAAGATAGCTTACATTTCATATGGACATGCCACTTCGACCAAGTATCTTTCCCTTGTGAGAGTATAGACAGCGTATGGGCGAACTTCCATGTTTTGTCACCTCATAACCCTGACTCGAAATCTGAAGGCAAGTAAGTACGTTGCGTAAGTACTTCAGAAGCCCCATTTTGCTCATGTGCTTGCTAAGCTAACTCAGGGAACCTAATGATATGTAACAACAAGTAGGAGGATCGTACATTGCCAAGAGGTTACTTTTGTGTGCGTGGAAACCCCTGCAAACAAGGGTGAAGTTCTGGCAATGAAAAATTGCCTTGCATATTGATACTGTCTATTGGGTCCTCGCCTTCGCTAAAGCAAATAAATAAAAATAGAGGATTCGGCGTCTCCAATACTCTCTGCGGACATGCGCCGAACGCACACCACTTCATAGTCAAAGAGGCAATTGTATGCGTGCGAGCCTACTGCATAACTTGCGGGGGCAGGCGGTTACCAACTCAGTGCTTTTATCCTTCCAGATTACTCTAATACCAATTTACCAGCCCCGGAAGGTAGAGGGCTTGATTGGCCCAGGGGCGGGTTCAAACAGTCCGATCTGGTCATAACAGCGCCTCATACTACTACGACACTCGTCCCTAGCTAAAGCAAACACATAGGCAAAATGGGTTTTTTGATACTCACGCAAACTGCATTTCACAATTAAATCGAGATGAAGTGATAAAACACGGATGTTATGAGTATGTCACGCTGTCTTCATGATTCTTCCTGTTCCGTTAAAGTTAAGCCGCATGGCGTTCGCTTGCATCCGTCTATACATCTCAAAGCGTCGCTTCTCTCGCAACCGTTACTTTCATACAACTTTCACACTATACGTGTTGCACGCATCCTCATCCCCTCCATGGAAAGGTAAGATGTACTTTTTCGAGGCTTGTTCCCCATATTGGTTTACACAGCAAGGATCACGGGGAAATGGGAGCCAAGAAACAATATACGAGGAAATTCAAAGGAAGAAAACCTTACAAAGACGGTTTTCATGATTTCGCTTTTGTTGTGCGCTAATATGAATAGAATCACATAAAATTTGTCCCAATTAAGATCAGGCCGCAACGTTCGAATCGTTGGCACGAAGTCGCACTTGCAACGCCGAGAGTTTATGCTGCATACGGGTCGTCAAGCATGGTGCAGAGATGGTAGAGAATGATGGGACAAACAGGCCCTGAACAACCACCTACTGCAAGTTGTGGCGCAGGACAATACGTTGTAAACGCCCATCATGTGAATTTCCGCCTAGTGCAAATTGGGACAGACTATTAATAGGTCTAGAAGGGCAAGACCAGAGCCATTGCAGCCGCATTGTACTCAGACACAGGGGTGCCAAAATACACGGAAGGCGGTCTGATTCATGGTCTCCAGCGTCAATCTAATAATTTGCTTAGTACTCCTCGCACGCGGATAAGTCTTTCCTGCACCTATCCCTTGCTTACGCTGGGTTCATGGGTGTAGGACGATTCGCACGACCGTAATGCTTTCCACACAGGATCATCGCCGCGCGCGACACACCCTGCGGCGGCTTTTGCCTAAGCAAAACAGGGGGAGGAAAGGTTTGCGGCGTGCATTACATGTTTAGACAAGTCAAAATCAGGGAGACGCTGGAGACCGCCCGTGCGAAAAGACCGTCTCCCTGGGTTCATATACTGGTGCGGAAGTTCCGTAAGAGTTCTGGCACAGTTTCCGCACTCTATTTCCCGGAAATGTGCTGCATGCGCTGCAGCCGTCCGCATGCGGTTTTGAGCGGCGCAAATCAGCAATTTTCGACTATCTTGAAAGGTGATTGCATATCTTGCCCATTTTCGTCTCGTTTTTGCACCTCGCTTCTTCTTGTGAAGAAGACAATTCCGAAATTGAAGCGAGGTTCAAAAATGAAGCTTTCCATGTGCTTCGCGCGTCAGCTTTTTTTTATTACGAGCTGTCTTCAGGAAAGACTGATATTATCTCCACGTGTTCTCTTCTTTGAACCTGGGCATGTTCTTTTCAATCGTTATATAAGATTTTCTTTATGCCGAAACCAGGTTGATTGGTGGAACCTTATTGACTCAACGTTTCGAACAATTCGTCTTCGTCGGAGTCTGAAAAGGATCGTAGCATTTGCATTCGTATTTCACTACACCGCCAAACGTCTCGTCAACGCTGCACGTCTAGACCTCCCCTAGTGCAATGTACTGGAAAGCTAAACCAGAGTGTTCACCTTCAGTCCACCATAAGACCAGTAGCCCGCACAACTGTGACGGACGCAACTGAGTTCATACTCAGTGTGGCAAACTATATATTGTGTGCGGATGATGACCTTTGAGCATTAGAATTGAAGAACACTTGGCTAGTATGAAACGAGGAACTCAAGCATCACCTTTAGGCAAACATAGATTTGAAGCGCACGATGGCACCTCATTCGACGTGAAATGTATAACACTGGATTTTGAGAATGAGATTGGCGCACGGAAAACACTAGAAGCAGCATGGATATTTTCAAGAGTCCTGCTATGAATAATAAAAATGAATGTCTTGTTACGAATGATCTCTTGCCTCTGCTATCATTATGCAAGCTCACATCCGCACACAATATATAGTTTGACACACTGAGTATAAACTCAGTTGCGTCCGTCACAGTTGTGCGGGCTACTGGTCTTATGGTGGACTGAAGGTGAACACTCTGGTTTAGCTTTCCAGTACGTTGCACTAGGGGAGGTCTAGACGTGCAGCGTTGACGAGACGTTTGGCGGTGTAGTGAAATAGGAATGCGAATGCTACGATCCTTTTCAGACTGCGACGAAGACGAATTGTTCGAAACGTTGAGTCAATAAAGTTCCACCAACCTGGTTTCGGCATAAAGAAAATCTTTTATACTGATAATATCATTACAATTGCGGAAACCGCAAATTTTTCTCATGTTTTGTTGAGATTGGTTCTTGGGCCCTTCAACCTCTTTTCTTTTCACAACTCATACTGCTTGTTCGTTCGTTCTTGATTACCGTTCCGTTACTGATGAACGAACTCCAAACTTGGAGCAATGTGCACGTATGGAAGCGGTGCCTGCTTGTAACAGTTTTCAGCTTGATGTACATAAGAAAATAGCGTTAATTCTTGTACCCCTCTCCAAGCTTGGAACTTTTCACATCGCGAGAGCAACAAGGTACAAGAATGAGGCGGGATTTAACAAGATATATCATGAAACCGTTAAAGAAAGTTAGAAACTGCTACTTCGCGTCGCTCAAAACCGCATGCGGGCGGCTGCAGCACACACCGCAAACGCTGGAACTGTTAGGCAAAAGCCGCCGCAGGGTGTGTCGCCCGCGGTCCTGTGTGGAAAGTCTTACGGTCGTGCGACTTGCCTCACATCCAAAATGTATCTATCAGATTGTGGATGTGAATAGAATGTTTTCGTAATTGGGGTTTCCATTCCTAGCAAAAAGGTTTGATCTTAGGGTTGGGCCAGACTGCGCGGCGTACGCGACGTACGCAGCGTACGCCGCGTATGCTCCTATGATGAAATATACCGAGCGTACGCTGCGTACGCCGCGTACGCCGCTTCCCCGCGAAGTCTGGCTCAACCCTTACAAATTCATGGATTAGTGTTCCTTATCTTTGCAGTAAGTCATGGAACGCGACAGAAGCCTACTGAAAGAATGAGAGACATGTTATAGTGTCACGGCAGCTTCATTTTATGTCAGCTATAAACATAAACTTTTTGGTTTCGATCTCAAGGTTTGAAATGAACCTGGATTATGATTAAGTACGGACTTATAAGTGGTTGAGGCATGACAATTTGCATGGCATCTAGAGCTGCGCGAGGCATGCCTAAGGTTTGAAAAAACATTTTCTTGTACCATTAGTGCACTGCCATCACAGCGTACTTCACAGCAATGGATGCTGATGTAACCATTACTGTAAGATTCTCTACTTGAATTACAATTTGTTTGAAGTCAGAAGTTTACTATAAAGCAGTCTTGAGCCCCCAAAGGTGCTGCAAATACCTGAGAAACTGACTAAATCTCAACCACAAAATGCCTTGACTGAACGAGCCGTGGCGGGCCAAAAGGAAAAGTTTTCAATTTTCATTGCCAGTGCATATTCGTTCGATAACCATATCTTTCCCCATGCCCCATGCATCTCACGTAACCTCAATAAACAACTTCATTTCTTGTTCAGGATAGGAGACTATGAAGAAAAGATTACTCTCCATCAAGCTCCTTTTGTGTGGAAAATAGGTATGGACTGTACGTGGTTTTGCACGTACAATTTAGCAGTCAACCGTTAGGCAGAACTTGCTGACGGAAGGATGTCCTACCTCTGGCCCAAAAGACTGATGGCTTTTGGGTCTAAAACCACATGAAGAACTCACCTTCATCCTCAATACGATGTTTACACTATACGGTCTTATGCTAGTTTTCATTGCGAATAAAGTATTCTTTTCAACAGTTTCGTTGCTGTAAAGAGAATGTTCAATGAAGATTATATATACATATACTATGTATTCTTTCAGCTTGATAGGGCTCTGTAATCAGAAGATATGCATTTTTGATAAGACTCAAGTCTTGATGTTCGTGAATCTGGGCACAGTTTTGAACGTGTAATACTCTTCTTTAGCCGTACCAAGCTTGTTAGAAACTTCTACTACTTAAGGTCAGTATGACAGTGCAGACTGGTTTTAGCTAGTTAGCTCAAGCTCAACTCGACTCGAAGGCTGCCGTGGCTCCGACAAAATTGAGGTTACCGAAACTTTAGCCCACGTAGTAAAGATTTCTAGCATCTTGATTCAGCTAAAGAAGACAATCACAAGCTGCAGTGACTTCAATCACTTCGCTTAAATATGTTCTTCAAATTGAAACCGAGTGACTTTGCGTACTAGTATGATTACTAGATTTTCTGCTAGTAGGAACAAGCACAATGAGCGACATCAGCGTTGTCTTGGCAAAAGAAGGTGCACCACTGGGGTAAAAGCCCTATAAAGCGCAGAGCGATTTTGAAAGCAATCATTTGCTCTTGTCTGTTTTGTTTTCTTCTTGAGCTTCAAAGTGGTAACCAGTCTGACCGTGCGCGGGTCTCAAATAAATGCGTGCATAAACGCGTGACTTCCGTAAATTGTTGCAAAAGCATCAAGTCGTTCAGGCCAAACGTGCTTACGCCCACAGGTGCGATAAGGTGAGAATGACTCCTCCAGGGTGAAGGGCGTCACAGTGGTCGCAGTCCTTCCAGGGTGAAGGGTGTTTCAGTTGATCGAGAAATGATAAAATGCCGACCGGGGGGGGGGGGGAAGGGGAGAAGGCGATGGTGTTTTCTTATGGTGTTTTCTTATTTTCCAAATCAAAGTTTATCATTTTCTATCATAACTGGTTGTCTTTTTACCAAAATGTGAAGACTGATAGGATTGGAACAACCCTATATGTTTTTAAAAATACCATAGAAGATGTGTACACGAGAACATCTGTTTCGGGAAAGAGGTAGACATTTATTAAGCATTTACGAATTTTCAAAAGAAGAAATTCGTAACTTCTGTAGATGAACAGCAACGTCAGCATTGAAAAGGTTTTTATAACCATCTTGTCCTCCGCTTTCAGAAAATATATTAGGTCGTTCCGGAAGTAATGTCGCTTTTTGCAAACGTACGCCACATCTCGTAAGACAAAGATACGTAAGAGATTCTGGTAGCATCTGATGCAGCATTTCATTCTCTTTCTAATGGTTATATAAATACCGCACAAAATTGAGCAACCTCTGAAAAAATTGCCAAAATCTGCGACCCACGCTTTTTGAAAAGGTCAAGTTTCACAATTTTTCTAAATTTTTACAACAATCCCTGGAAGGAGTCCAAGTAATGTGTGGATAGAGCAAACCCTACAGAAAACAGCACAACTCTTTTCTACTTTCCAGAGCCTGTCACAATTTTTGTGCAGATTTTTTGATGGAACCACCGAATTTTAGCAGACTCGTCTCAGACACAAATGCATCAAACACCAAGAAATCTTCGGATTTTGAAACTTACAAAGATGGATTATGGTTTTACATTAATTTTACAAAGCAAATGAGCATTTGCCGCTTCAGATTAGCCACTTTCGAAAATTCCGTGTACAGCATGGGGCGCCTTGGAAAACCGGAATTATGATGATTTTATCTCGGAAAACTTGATGAATCGGAAGCCAAAAACAACTGATAAAAAGAGGAGAGAATGCTGCGTCGAATGACACCCGAGTTGCTTGCCGGTTGTTGTTCTGTGAGGTTTGAGTTGACCAAATATGGAATTTGATGGCATTTTAAAATTGATTCCAGAAACTCTAAGAAGCAAGCTAAGGAAAAGAAAAAAATTACTTTGTGTCCTATATGGTTTGCTCTATTTACCTGTCACTTGTACTTCTTCGGAGATTAAATACAAAAATTTAGAAAAATAGCCGAACTTGACCATGGCAAAAACATGAGTCGCAGATTTTGTTAATTTTTCGAGAGATCAATGAAAATTATGCATTGAAATTACAACCATTAGAAAGAGGACGAAATGCTGCATCGAATGCTTCTAACAACTTCTGTAAGATCTCTTGAAGATCTTGATTCCATGAAATGTGGCGTTCATTTATAAAAAGCGACATTACTTTCGGAACGACCTAATATAGAACGTCTGATATCCATTCAAGAAAGTGCAGTGAACGGTTTGCCCAGTGATTTTTGGGGATTTTTGATTTTTTAACATAAAAAACTCATAACTTCTGCTGATGTACATTTTGTACACCGCGATGGTCACCATTGGAACCGTCTCGTCCTCCGCTTTTAGAAAATATATACTTTGCCTAGGGTTCGTTAAAAAAAGTGCCGGGTGAAGGGTGTCCTAGTAATCGCTGGAGATTTTCAAGTTTTTAAAATAAAAAATTCATAACTTCTGTAGATGAACATCTTGTACGCCGAGATGGTCACCATTGGAACCGTCTCGTCCTCCGCTTTCAGAAAATATATACTTTGCCTAGGGTTCGTTAAAAAAAGTGCCGGGTGAAGGGTGGGTGAAACTTTTATAATGGGAGTGCTCAAGTACAGGCTTTTTTACCATTGTAAAAAGACGTCTACTTGAGCACTCCCATTATAAAAGTCTCACCACCCTTCACCCGGCACTTTTTCTAACGAACCCCAGGCAAAGCATATATTTTCTGAAAGCGGAGGACGAGGCGCTTCTAAAAGTGACCATCTCGGCGTACAAGATGTTCATCAACAGAAGTTATGAATTGTTCTACGTTAAAAACTCGAAAATCTCCAAAAATCACTATGACACCCTTCACCCAGGCACTTTTTTCAACGGACCCCAGACATAGTATATATTTTCTGAAAGTGGAGGACGAGACGGTTCCAATGGCCACCACAGCGGCGTACAATATGTTCATTCGCAGAAGTTATGAATTTTTTTATGTTAAAAAATCAAAAATCCCCAAAAATCACTAGGCAAACCGTTCACTGCACTTTCTTGAATGGATATCAGACGTTCTACATATTTTCTGAAAGCGGAGGATGAGACGGTTCCAATGGTGACCATCGAGGCGTACAAGACGTTCAAGTACAGAAGTTATGAATTTTTTTATGTTAAAAACTCGAAAATCTCCAGAAATCATTACTCACACCCGTCACCAAGCCCTTTTTTCAACAGACTCCTCCTTTCCTATACATAAACAATTCACGCACAAATATCTTCTTTGCTTAACCTTACCTCACTGTTGATTATTTTTCTCGGCTTTTGGTGAAGGGGGTCACCTTGGTCCCAGCTCAGGGGTGAAGGGAGGGTGAGAAAATTCTCACACTATCGCACCTGTGCTTACGCCCATTACAAAAGGGTCATTGCATTGCGAGATCGCGCAGCGACTGGAATCGCGTGAGATGCTTCAAGGGCCGGGTATAGATCAAGCGTCATCGCTTCGCTATTCACCCAACAGGACTGCTACAATCTCATTGCATTCAGATCGTCTTGCATTTCCGCTGTGATACTTTTCCGACACGATTTAACGCGACTAATTATCACAACCGAAATGCAAGATGATCAGCATGCAATGAATACGTATCGTCGAGTCATGTAACTTAATATACGTAGTGCACACTATACACGCTAATTGACGAACTGCAAAACTAGAACCTGCTCATTTCCAGTGATTGCTCCTTGTCCTGTTTCTTTTCTTTTTGTTGGTTAATGTCAGTCAGAAGAACACATTTCTACACTTTGTTAAGCTAGAAAATGTCTTAGTGGAAAGTTACTAGTATGGGTGCCGTTGTTAATAGGGCTCAGTGTGCAATCTTACATACTAAGTTACAAATGACTCGAGGTTAACAGTTGTCTCGTTGGGAGAGTCGCGGGGCAATAAAATCGCGTTTTTTCATGCCCGGTCCTTTAGGCCTATGCAAATTGGAGTTCACCTTCGTGTTTGAAGGCAGCGTCCAAGCAAATCTGGACCCATAGGGATTTTACGTGGAAAGTACTTTTGGGGCCCTAACTAAGGCACTGCCCAACCGGCAGCTCAAGTAATGCTCTAACGGCTGAGATATTCCCCTCGAAACTGGACCCCGCGATCGTATTCGCATGGATTCATGGCATTTCGCGCCAGGATCCACGCTTTGCGCCATGAGTCCGTGCGAAATACGATCGCGGGGTCCACTTTCGAGAGGAATATCTCAGTCGTTAGAGCACTACCTGAGCTGCCGGTTGAGCAGTGGCTTAGTTAGGGTTGGGCCGGACTGCGCGGCGTACGCGACGTACGCAGCGTACGCCGCGTATGCTCCTATGATGAAATATACCGAGCGTACGCTGCGTACGCCGCGTACGCCGCTTCCCCGCGAAGTCTGGCTCAACCCTTAGGGCCCCAAAATTACTATCCACGTAAGATCTCCGTGTGCCCAGACTTGCCTGAACGCTGCCTTCAAGAATTTAGAACTAAGCTAACTCCGGTAAATTGTGCGCCTACTGTCTAGGCAGGCATCGCATGCTCCGTGCGTTATTTCACAAGCGGCGCATTTGGAGTGTAAGGCAATGAAATTAGCTTGTTTCCATCAAAGAAACAAGCTTATGAATCAAATACAGATTATAGATTGTATACCGAAGACATGATTTTGGGAAGTTTCATGTGAAAAATCTTAGAAATATATGCGACATAATGAATTCCCCAAATTAGTCCTCCTTCAGGATTCCAACAGGAGGACTGAGTCTATCTGGAGTATATGATCCGTGGTAAATCCCCATTCATCTCAGTTGAACTAAGATGAATCATTCAGAAGAACTTCCTAGGGTGAACCTAGAACTGCCCACCTTTCTATGCTCTAGGACAGTCAGTTGAACAGTTAGAAGATTGCCGGCTAAGTGCCACGGTCAGTTCATAGAATGCCATTCAACCGAGTGCAGGTTCTATGGTGAACCGAGGAAGATAGACAAAACTCCCATCCCATCAAATTGCTTGAGTAGCTTACGGAATGATTCGTATTGTTGCGATGCAAAACTCCCAAGATTGCACAGTTTCGGGAATATAAATGGGAGAGGATCAATGAACAAGTGATTGCGGCGAGAAAAGCGAGGAAACGTTTCTTTTTTTTCGGAGTTTGCTTACGTTAGGTGAAGATTACTTGCATGCAATTATCTAGATTGTTTGTGCCAGTGCTTTGCAATCGCCCGTCCGTACTCGTTAGCTGATCCTCTGAGCGTACTGCGCTAACGGCGTGGTACTAAGAGTTGGTACGAGATGATGGCCAGTGGTTATGATTGATTGTTGCCATTAGTGGCGATCCACAGCTACCAAACTGGCAATGCTATTCGGTATTATCGGAGGTGAATCAAAACAGAAGCAAGAGCCTTGCCCTATATCACAGACAAGGCCAATTCAAAACCCAACAACCTCCAGAATTTTTTTTATGTTGATAGAAAGTTCACATTAATTGTGCCTAATCATTAGTAGCTAATCACCTACGCTATCTGCATGCCTCAACTCCCTCCTCCTCCTACTTTTGCTAATAAATTTTGAATTAGGATTTCGATTCGATATAAATTCCCTCAAAGCTCTAAGTTTTCATATAAATGCTTGGCAGCATATCGAAAGGGCCAACGTGCACCCATACCGCAACCCTCATACATACCTTGCAAAGCTTTTGACATAGGCCATGGTTTAGCAACTAACGATTACCATGCGGGAACTACGTCATATGCGTTAGACTGGCTAACGACCGCCCATTCTTAATGCTGGGTACGGACGATCCTAAGAACGAAAGCGCGAAATCTTCATTTCCGTTGTTTGGCGGATATGCTCCTTTAGCAACATCGGCAAAGCGGCAACAGTGTTGATGGACTTTTGAGGCATTGCAAATTTATTCGTTGCGCATGACTTGAACTTCCGAGCTCCCCAACATCACACAGACCCCCCACGCCACTCCACCACCTCGGTTTTATTCTGTCCATAAAGGCTACTGGAGCATATCACCATGACTGGAGGATAGGGTATGGATTTTCCGATCAATGGCTGGACGGATGCTGGATTGAGCGCCACGAAAACTACTCAGGTCCGCCTCAAGAGAGATACCCCAGCGGGGCTTTGCTACGGACTTATCTCTTTGTATACTTGTGAACTCTGTAGAAAAATCAATTGGCGACGAACTTGGCACAAATTTGCCGCGATATTAAATAAAGAGCCGTGTACCGTCCTTCATTGTACTTCAGCTGCACTTCGTAACGATTAAATTTTCTATCTTCCTCATCCAAGCTGTAAAGCAACTTTGAATTATATATTCAATTCTTGATAATTGATCGCTGATTTGAACATACTTATCATCTGTGACAATAAGATCGCCGGTTTGTAGGTCGCTCTTTTTTCTAATAAACATATCCATCAGAGTGGCTTCGTGCTTCTGCAACGAAATTTGAAGACAACTAAAAACCCAACTTTTGGAGCAAACGCTAAGATGTTTTCTAGAGCAAAGGAAAGTTTAATGAAGTTTTAAAAGCTATAGAAAATCATTTGCAGTCGATTATGCTGTCCACTCGACAATGTATAAGCCCCGTAAAATCTAATGCCCACCCGTCGCTTTGAACACCAACTCGCAGCGCGGCTGGAAACGTTTGGTCCCGAAGCGCTACAAACAAACTTTTTGCGAGCGACAATGAGCGCACGCCCTTTCCAGACATATTTTTTTTAACTTTTGAGAGGAGGTTCGTCAAGATATACCTTGCATTAACGAGAACAACATGAAAGTTAAAGAAACATTTCTTGAAATACAGTGAACGCCGCAGTCGTTCGCGACGACCGCTTGCTTACGCTAGTGTTCAAGGCACGGCGCGAGCAATTAGGTTTTACGGCGCCTATAGGTACTGAACTTTTTTGATTCTTTTGCATTGGTTTGAACTGCACATAATTAGTTCTAACATTTTTCTGTTTGCTATTACGAAAGAGCTTCTATTCAGACTTGGCATATTCAATTTGTTGACGCCTATGTTCGAGACATGATCACCCACTCCAACCGAAGGGTAGAGGCGTCGTCCAAGAACGCGTCGCAAAATTTTTTACAGTTACCTACATTGGTTATGGAAACCTGAAAACTATAACTATTAAAGGAATTTTTCAAATTACTTTAAAGCTTGATAAGCTGTCGAAATTCCGGAAAGCATCTCGAAACATTTTTCTGGGTGACGCGATCCATTATGAAACAGTGAAACTAATTTTTCCTAGCTTGAAACTTTGAATTAAGAGATTGGCAATTCGAACAAGAAAAAATTTCTAGGGATAAGTGCAACTCGGATAGGTCATTGTTATTCCTTGGTAGCAATCAAGGCTTTTATATGAATGTTAATATGCCACAGAATCTAGGTACATATCGTATCTTCAAGCAAGAATCCTCGCGAACTTCTAGGTCGAGTCATATAGGAATAGCTGTTCGCTCATATCTCTACTTGCACAAGTAGCATTTCTCTCAGTTTCTATCCAGGTGATTGTATAGCTTGCACAACCACCCATCGCCATTTTTTAGCTATACAGACAAACATTATGCGTTTTGATTTAATTTAACGTCTTTGTGACAACGCAATCAAATTGAGATAGCCAGATTAGTTTGAAAAAGTTTTACCTCAAGGTTGATCTTGCCGTTGACATCCGCTAAATCGGGTCTCTCCTCTTCGAGAATGCGAACACTATACCATGGTGGCTGGCGACGGCCTTTAACGATTGCACCCGGCATAACCTAGGCGTAGAATAACAATTTCATTCGTACATGAAAAGCGCAACGTCATGCAGTCCGTCTCTGTACGCTTGCACAGATTCATAAAGGAAAACTAGCGCTATCCTCTATAGCACTCCTTCAGGCAAAAGGCAGCGCCAGGTTTGAAAATCAGTTTGGTTTAGTTTAACTGCTTAGATCTCAACACTGCAACCGAAAAGAACATATCAAGTAATTGAATATATGCCACCCCCAAATGCGCTTTTTTGATTTTTGAAAAGTTCTAGATTTGTCAGACGATAAGAAGGGGGTTTGGAGGAGGAGGATACGATCTCAGTTTTGGACATCAGACTTCACCTTGCCTATCTATCTTCAAGTTTACTCATAATTGACTAGAGACACATCGCGCAAAAGCGTGAATATTATTGGGCAGGCGTTTTTCAATTGATTCGAAGATTAGTGTAGCCAGGATTACGAAATCATATAAAGAGTAAGAACTCGAGGTTTACAAGGCATACATTTTGCAACATGTCTATAGCAATAAATTGTAAAGTTACTTGAAGGTAGAGAAACAATGTGAAAGTTAGTTCAAAACATCAAAACATACAGTGACCGCCAAAAAGTTGCGGACAAGCCGCCTTCCCCCCTTTTTTTTGAATGGACAACAAAGATGATTGAAATAATGATTTGATTGTTTATGATGATAGAGCTTTTTAAGAGCTAAAACTCATATTTTACACTTTTTGGAAAATATGCATTGCAAAAAGTTTCAAAATACCTTTTGTTACGAAGGTCCGAGAATGACCGCGTCATAATATCGCGGACAACAACCCGAACGCAGTTCCTTTGGGTTCTTCTGATGCGAAAAAACCAGTAATCCGAATGGGTAAGCACACTCTCAGAAAGAACTTGTCAAAGACTTATTCTGCTTATGGTTACTTCCTTAAACGTAAGCTTGAATTCTATCTTGCATTTTTTAGAGTTTTGAGTTCAAAATTCCCTCCTTCAAACGGAATTTCTTCATATGAAAACCGATACATCATAACAAAGCTTTCTGCACAAATTGGATCGCTCTTTACCATGCTCTATGCATCGGACGTGTGCTGGTATGTTTCTTTGCTGAAAATGGCTCCAGGTAATGCGCGTGTAACCTCACCTGCACCATGCCATTGACTACTACCTTGCAGACTAGCAGCTCGGCCTGTGGTCAATTTTCTGAGCCTGCAAGTAGGCTCTCTTGAAAGAGCGAGAATTCCTTGACACAATGATATGCCAAAATGATAAATGTAAGAAATCCTAGAAGTTTTGAGAATGGGTTGAAAAAGCGCAGCTACACTGGTGACTAGAGTAACAGCTTCTACGCTAAAAAACCCGCAAAACTTCGAAATTGAACCATTACAAGAAAATTGTCGCTTTCGAATACCCAGAACGAAAGTAACGAAAACAGCATTGCATAACCTTAGTTGAGGGCTTTAGACTGCTGCTTATGCTCCCTAAAAAACCCGTTTTCACAACTGCAAAACTTCTAGGATTTCTGACCACCACCTTGACACTTTGAAGAAATTTAGCTTGAAAAAGGGACTTAGAAGTCACTTTCTAAAAAAGTCACAATGGTAATTAAGCTTGTGTTTTTCTAGAAATTAACCATAACCAGCGAGCTCTACATGAAAAAAAAAACCCCCCAACGAATATTTCCACGTTCAGAGAATTGTTGGCCACGTTATTGCATTTCCGGACCTTTTTGATAAAGGATGTAGCAAAAATTTTTGAAATGCATATCTTCCAAAAGTGTGACATGTGGGTTGTGGTCCGCAACTTCTGGCGGTCACTGTAAATATTTCTTCTGAGCTCCGCTCCTCTTCTGGTCGATGAAAGTTCGTGCAATTTGGGGCAACCTTTTCTTTGGCCCCGATAAAGTTCATGTATCCTCACATGTTTTGCTACTTACAAACACGCTAAAAAAATGCGCACTGGAGTGCAAGAATCTCTGACGTCTTTTGTCATTCAGTTGAAACAGTAGTAATGGAACGCTCAACTTAATCTGCGTTTGTACTTTAGTCCTGAGTAAATCCAGTTCGACTTACAATCTGCTTAGCAGCGATTGGCAGATACTTCACCTTTGTTTTCTCCGAAACTGGTGACTCGGAAGATGATGAATCCGACTGAAAATCCATCAATTGCCTCTGCACGTACAGAACAAATACGTTAATCTATATATAAATAAAACCGAATCTCTGTAAATTTGTTCATTTGTAAGTATGTGGCTTATAGACTCTTTTGTGTGTGAACTGGGGCTAAAATTTGTCCCCCTATAAATAAGGCACGGCGCAGAAGATAGGCTACTTTTTGCGATGATTTGTTGGGCCCTTCAATCGATTTATTGATTTGTTTACTTACATCGAGAGTTCACCAACCACTGTTGGATAATTCCTCCAGAGTCATGTAGGTTGGGCGGTGAAGTTCATTTACATTTTTCGGCGAAAAAGATCCGGTGTTTCAAGTCAGCAAGGAAGACATCACATTTCGTCGCAGATATGAAGAAGGACGGTAAGTTTTAATGCGTTTGGGATCGAGTAGCCCAAATCCCGGGCGGGACCGGGGACGCTATCTAGTGTTTATATGTGTGTGTTGTTGGGGGGGGGGAGGGTACAATGTTTCAGACCTGTTAGCGGTGCATAAAGAAAGGTTCATTTTTGTATCATTTTTAGCGTACACTCGACTGGGAAATTCGGAGCAACCGTACCACCACGTCAGTGTACTAATAAGTTGTATAGTCATTACGTGACCGTTACGTATTGTTCTTATAAAAATTACATAACCAAAATACGCCTATGCTTTGAAAAAACTATTCTACCAATATGTGCCTTTAACCAAAAAATTGTCATTTTTCCAATGCGCCACAAAAATGTTATGCCGAGCACAGTGGTTCAAAGACTGCGGATATGAAGATTAGGCAGCAAATAGCATTTTTCCAACAATAAGGGGCAATTGGACGGTCAATGCCGCATTATTGCAGCGAGTGGATTTCCACTCTATGACTTCTGAGGCTCGTCGTTTTCCACTGTAACAATTCCCTTTTAAAAAAAGCTACTTCAACATGCCCTTACAAGCACGAAGGTAGATGTTGAAAGAACAGTACTGCGAGCCTCGTTGTCTCTGCATCACATTAGGATACAAAGAATTCGATGAGAAGGGATAGGGCAGGTGCTTCACGAGTGCCTCGCCAGAATCTTATAATCCTTTAGTCTCTCCTATTCTGTATTTACTTACTAGAAAAGGATCCCAAATCGAGTGGCGATTCGGAGCAAAATGCATATCACTAAATCATTTTGTTAGAGATAAATTTGAATCTGTCCTCCGTGTCTGCTGCGGAAATCTCTGGAAGAATTTATGAACGTTCAAAGGCCCAAGCATGGCCAACGTTTAGTGGTCTGCCTTTCAAGAATTAGATTTTCAAAAACACTTATTTATGCTGGTCAATGTGTGCATTGCTTGTAGTCAGCACACTCGCATCTTTTCAATTATGCACTCTCAAACGAATTTATATGCGCATCATGCATTAGGACATCAATGACACGATTTCAACCGCTCATAACTTATTCCAGAGAATCCCGCAGAAGATACAGAAGGTAGATCTGGAATCAGCTCATCAGGCGCAATCAACGATATGTATTTCCTTCCATTTCTCCTACGCGATTTGGGATCCTTCCTTTGTCAGGCTCACATAAAGTAATTAGAAATAATAAAAACTCCACTCTTCAATTGCTAAAGCAGTGCCGTACTCCTCTAATGCATTTTATGCCGCAAAGAGAGGAGGGCTCACCTGATAAGACATATTGAGATGCGGCTAGAATGACCGGGCCGTTTGAGAAGCCAGTAGGGATTTGCTTACATAAATCTCCACCTTTTCCAAAACTTTTTTTACCATTCTAATTTCTACGTCTACGAAGAGAAACGATTTAAGAATGCTGTTGTTTCTTTTTGCTTTACATATATTTATTACCGCTTATCCATCAGTGTTCGAAAATTGCATCCTTTGATTAACTTTGAGGTACTAAAGAAAGTTGCGTGTGTTGCAGTCTTGCATGAGTTTCTTTCGAAATGAACTTAGTGGTTTCCACTATTTATTTCTCTCCTAGTGCGTAGATTTGCTCTACTGCTCATGAGTGAGGTGAGAAGCATCAAGCAGGGCGCTCAATGAGGGTGCGCCGCTAAAGTACCTAGGGAAACTGACCGGGGTCCACATTCTAAATTCTTATAACAGTATTCTGAATTATCGCGTAAGTGCGGATTCAAAATCGTCCACAGTAAAAAAAAATTTTCTACTACAAATTAAAAACAAAAACATGTTAAGAAGCAGACAACTCGGCAGGGCGTAGTATCAGTATTATTATTATTATCATCCCAATCTAATGAGTACAAGGCGCAGAGTATCAAATAGACCAGACTAAACACCAGATCAATTCAGAAACTCTCTATTGTGCTGCGCGGTACCTAAAAAATCTGCCAGCAATCCTTTCGCGAGGCCTAACAAAGCGGCTGATCTGCTCGCATAAAAAAGAGGAAAAGAAAAGCTGCGCCTTGTACTCGTGAACTTACGATAGTTGCTGCGTCAGGCACTACCTTGCTAGTTTCAATAAACAAGATTGAATAAGGGAAGAGAAAAGTTTCGGAGCAATTTTCTTCAACCAAGCTATATTGTGCAGCTGCATTTGGACGGAAGCCACTAAAGAACCTTATCGATAGAACGTGGTCTCGCCACTCCAGGGCGGTATATATCATACTCCCAAATGGAAAGGGGTTCCTGTACAGGTCACAGCCCGTATAAGCGAGGGCACGCGCCCGCGATACACGAAGTCAAGCTGGTGATGGGGCTCCTGTCTGTTTAAAAATATGGTCCGATCTGGCAAGCGTGGCCATGTTGGGTGCGGCAGGTGCTCGACCGTGCCTGATCGACAGGTCGGGCCATGCGTCCCAAACTTTCATAAGTCACGGGATGGCGCTTTCTCCTGTCCGGGCACTCGTTAATATTGATGCAAAGAGCGAGTGGGTGATCGATAAAGACCACCCCTGGTTTCCGCGAAGCGATGTAATTACAAGATTAAGAACAAATTCGTACCGAGTGTTGGAGTAAAGAAAAAACAATTACGAATAATTTGTTGAAATGTATAGCCATCACACTGCATAGCAGACAGCTACAGTATGAATGTCGTTTCCGTGCAAAAGTGTCATATAGTAGCGGCACTTACCATCGTGACGATTTAGCTAAAGGATATACGAAGCCGGATTTCTTGGTTTGTGTAGCAGAAATGAGTGTGATTTATTTGACCTACCATTTGCTTATCTGAATTTCAAGAAATGTTATCATCCTATTGATTCAACTAACTGAATGATTTATGCTTTATTGGATGGTGCAAATGAAATGTTTGGCCGCTTACTATTAGCAGGGAATAATTGAGAGCATGAGCATTGTGCAGTGAGTGTGGCAAAAACGTGACAAGTTTTACAAGGAAATGAAATTAAGATATAGGCAAACACCGGCAAATTTGAAAGCAATAGACCGCGTTAGCCCTATTGCAGTGTTTGGACAAATCTGTGCACATAGGACTTTCAGGCGAAAACTGTTCGGGGAGCCTAAACTAGATGACTTCACTTACGCTGCAGCGTAAGTGAACCAACTAAGGCCGAAATTCATCTTTTTTCTCAGATATAATATGTGATCATTGAATCCATACCTTCTATACATAGATCAAGTCTATGGGTCCGTGGTAAACCCCCTATGTCGTAATGTAAAGAAAGCGAGCTCGCGATGTGTCCGACTGAAGGAAAGCTGCTCACGACACACCTTAGTCTTAGTCGCCGCAAAACTTGGGCGCGCACGCGCAGTCAAACCCTTCAATGGCCCTCGACGGCGCGCACTGCCACTGTGCTACTGATCTATCTTCAAAGCTAAAACCTAGCAAACAAAGATGCGACAGACAGAACAGACCCTTGCTGCTTAAAAGCAAATCGATAGGCAAGCTTTTATGTGTATTGGCGTTTGTGTAAGTTGTAGATTAGACACCTTCGCCTTGTCATTATGCCATATTGACGGTTTTTTAGCAGAGATGCGCATAGCGCAGCGTCATTGTAAGGCGGCGCTGAGCCAACGGAGGGGGGTACGAGTGCCATGTGGGAAAATCTTTTGCAACTTCTAGCTAGTTATTTTTATGTAAATGAACAAAATTTCAAATGTTTTGGTAGGGGAAAATTGCAATGCAAAAAATAAATTATTGACAATACACGAGAAAATTGGAATATTGTAAAAAACATACTTTGGTTGGTGCAAGCATAAGCTATTTCATTAGCCATAACGCCAGACGGTTCTCTCCCTCAAGATAGAAGCACCGGAAAGAAAAGCTAGTGAATAGCAATTCAGCATATAAACATTATAAGAGGTTAAGATGGAAGAAGTAAGGGGATTAAGGCATGCAGAAGGAAATTTTGGTGCGTAAATGAGTTGCGATGTGAGGATATAGAAAAATAGTTCAGACACGACAAGATATGAATAAGTAGAATTCTGATGTAGATTTTAATCAAAATAAACTCATCCCTTTCCAATTACAAAATATATAACAGCAGAAATGCTTGAAAAACAGAAAAAATCGGTCATCGTGTTGACATTTGGCCGCTTATCAGCTGTTGATATCGATTGCATTTGGCGTGCGCTAAACCTAGTGCCTGTGTCTACGGTCCTTGTGCACAGGACGAGCACGGCGTAGTCGAACCCCTAGTCGGTACGCTAGTCCCTATTTTTATTTCTCTGCCTCTTAGGTGACGACGTTCACGACGTGCTCGCTCTGCGAGCCGTCGTTTGTGGCGACATTTGAGCCGCGAGCTGAGCATTGGCTTCATAGGGATCCGTGTTAAAGTATGATGTCAAATAATTGAGAAGAGATTGCTGGATGTCCTGCGGCCAGACGTCCAGCAATTTCGCCGCGCGGCCGTGATAAGAAAGGCGCGCGACGAATCGCGGCCGAAACGACACGTACTGGGTGCGATGTTTCAGACTCGCGACCATCACAATGGGAAGATTACTACGGGCCCTTTTTGAGTATTTGACGTCATACTATAACAGGGACCCCTATGAAGCCAATGCTCAAGTCGCGGCTCAAATGTCGCTTCGAATGACGGATAAACAAAAAGAGCAAAGGAGTTCTGGGCGGCAACGCCTCCTCCAGTACGTCCTCCCATCCGTGCCTGCCCAATCAATCACGGTCAGCCCGACTATCCCCGGGTTCTCCGAAAGGGGATTGTCGGAATTTTTGCGGATTTTTGGTACCATATGCGGAACCAGAGACATGAGAAAGCCTCGAGAACAAAATTCGAAATCCGAGTGGACGGTGCCCTCAAGGCTACAAAAAAAATCTGATAGTTCGCGATAGAGTTAGAGTAAGATGGTCGATCTGATCGAGCACTGTGAAACTAATACAAGGTGCACTACGCTACAAACCAAATAACATCCTACATTACTAGAGCTCAATGATGCACAAAAATGTCACAATGGAGTTGGATTAGATCGGCTTATCCGAATGTGTCTAATATGGAGCTTTTACAATAACAGCTAGAGCTAGTCTTTCAGCTAACAAATTGATCGTATGACTGCAGTTCTTTAAGGCCCCGGACAGACTTCACGCGATTTGATCGTCGCGACTCAATCGCCGACATTTCCATTCATTTTCATTTCACATTCAAAAATTTCGGGCTGGAAAAGTATCACAATCGAATACAAGTTGATAGGCATGGAATGATGTTGTAACAGTTGTCTCCTCGCGATTCAGTCGCGACGATCAAATCGCGTGAAGTCTGCCCGGGGCCTAAGGCTACTCCTCCGAATGATTGCGAGTAAAACTGCTTAAGCGGATGGCCAAACGAAGATAGCAGAAAAGTGATCCGAGGAATGTAAGGCTTAAAAGCTGCTGCGTCTAATGCTTGTGCCAAAAAAGTTTTTATTCACCAAAGCCAGTCACTTGTACGGAGTTTAACTGGTTGCAATCTTCAGTAGCGTTTCGGAGGAGGCAATTGGAGTGCTACAAGCGGAGTAGCAACAAAATTGTGAATATCCATTACAAAGAATTCCACCAGAAGTGCAGTTTCGTGGGCAAGAGGCACGCCGAAGTGAGCTGGTGGATAGCATATGTCAACAAAGCTGCGTCCACCCAGACTATTGAGAAAGGATATCAAAGACAGACGCACTGTAATCAGCATCACAGCATCATTCCTTGAAATCCTTCCTTGAAATCGCTCAAAGCAAGTGGGCTTGTTTTGAAAAAAACGTAGAAGAGATTGAAACAGACATGCTTTTGGGCACCGCTCATAATTCAATACATAGCACACTTAAGTTTATCCTATGTCATGAGAATGACGCTAAGACGGAGTACTTACTTAGATACTTAGATGGCCCGTCCTCACGTGACGTACGGGCCTCAGTACAGAAGGTGCCATTGATCCCTGTCCCTCGCTTTGGACATCCACGATCTTCTTGGTCGTCGTCGGTGGCTGCGTCCACGAGTTCCAGGTGCGAGAATCGTATCCAGCTGATTTCTCAGCTGGTCCATTCGTTCCACGAACACGTCTGCCCACCTCGTCGGTGGTCTTCCTCGAGGACGTTTTGCTTCGCGAGGAATCCACTCAGATGTTCTTAGTGTCCATCTATCGTCCGTTCTTCTCATTAAGTGACCGGCCCATCGGTGTTTCGCTTTCGCAACGTATTCCGCTGGGTCACGAAGACGGGACATTCTTCTCATATCTGTGCTGCGAAGTCCGAGTAGATGTTGTTTGTGTCGGGTCATCTTCAGAAGACTGCGCTCGAGTGCTCTGTGGGTGGTCCTTGAAGCTTTCGACGTGGCTACGGTGTCGGCCCAAGTCTCAGCTGCGTAGCAGAGCGCTGGGAGAACGGTTGAGTCGAACAGGTGGGCACGAAGCTCCGGGTCCGTCAGTTGGTCGGTGGCTTCCTTCAGAGGCCCGAAGGCGGCCCAGGCTGCTCTTCTTCTCCTGTTAAGTTCTTCCCTCAAGTCGTTCTCCATGTTCATCGAACGTCCGAGATACACGTAAGAAGACGTCTCCATGATAGGGGTGCCTTCCAATTCCATTTCTGCATCTTCGCAAAGGGCGTTCTTCATGAACTGAGTCTTCTTCCAATTTATTCGCAGTCCGATCTTCTTCCCTACTTCGTTTAGTTCCTTCAGCATCGCCTCTGCTTCATGATACTGCTCGAGAAAAGGACGATGTCATCCGCAAAACGAAGAATGGATAGGAATCTCCCATCAACTCGTATGCCTCTCTCTTCCCAGTCTAGTGACTTCATCACCCACTGCAAGGCCGCGATGAACAGCTTCGGCGAAATAGTGTCACCTTGTCGAACCCCCTTCCCAAATAGAATGGTTATGGGGCGATGGAATAGCTGTATCGTTGTTGTACAGTCCTTGTAGCAGTCGGCTAGTGTCCTCACGTAAGCTGGTTCCACTCCTTGATCGACTAGCGCAGACAGGATGGCGTTGGTTTCGACGCTGTCATTTCTCGTAGTCGACGAAGGTTAGGACGAGAGGCAGTCGGTACTCCCGGCAGACTTCTATGACCCTCGAAACCGTCTGGATGTGGTTCATGCAGCTGAATCCTTTGCGCAATCCAGCTTGTTCTTGGGGTTGGGCTTCATCCAGTGTCCTAGATATGCGTGCGAGGATAATCTTCGTGAAGAGCTTGTACAGCACACTCAGCAGGCATATTGGAGGGTAATTTCGAAGATCTTCCCGTTCACCCTTCTTAAAAAGAAGGACGGTTCTTGACGTTCTCCACTGGTCGGGAATCCTCTCCTTCTGAAGGTAAGATGTCAGGTGCGACGCGAGAATCTCGTGTAGACGTTGTCCTCCGGCTCGCAGAAATTCGACGGAAAGATGGTCTGGTCCTGGAGCCGTGGATGTCTTCATGATCTGAATTGCCGTGAGCACTTCAGCAAGCAGAATTCGTGGTGGTAGTCCTCCAGTGGGAACAACGGGCATCGGCACGGGTGTTGATGAGCGGAAGAGGTTGGCATAGAAGTTCTTCGCGATAGATTCCATCTTGTATCGGGAAGAAGTCGGAGTCCCGTCTTCGTTCAATAGTGCAGCCAGCGGTACGTGATATTCACAGAGGTCCCTTCGGCACTTCTTAAGACTTAGTCTTCTTTCGGCTGCTTCCAGTATCTTGGCTTGCCTGTACTTTCTGAGATCCTCCTGCATAGCTGTTCTGCAACTGGTGTTGGCTATCAGTCGTTCGAGATGGGTTACATTCGGATCCTGCCTCAGAAATCTTCTTCTTTCGAGCAATTCCTTGGTGGTCTTCGAAATACGTTCCAAGTTCTTCTTAGAAGTCACTGAGGCACATTCTCCGCAGGCTCGCAATCCTTTCAGGAGCCGGTCGTAGTCGTACGTCGGGTCCTCTTCGATGGGCCAGTCACATCTTGACATGAGCTCCTCCAGCCTGTTCCCGTCATGAACGACTTCCTTCCTTCTCGCGGCACTGTGACAGACTTTCTTTTCCAGCCTTCGGCTGAGTCGTATCTTCGCTCGAAGGAGGCGGTGATCGGACCCACTGCAGAAGGATGAAACTACTGAAACATCGAGCAAGCTCCACCTTCGGTTGGTGAGAATGTGGTCGATCTCCGCGTGAGTCGTTCCGTTGGGCGATTCCCATGTCCACCGGCGATGTTCTTTCTTCATGAAGATGGAATTTCCATGGAAGAGTCATGCGGCGGAGAGAAGCCCAGCGAGACGGTTGCCGTTTTCGTTCCGGAGCCCATATCCAAACTTCCCGATCCTATATTCCTTTTCTAGTGGCATCCCGATTTTCGCATTGAATTCGCCCACAACATGCTTGTAGAAGGACTTTTCGTTGCGGACGACCTCCCCCACGTCGTCGTAAAAAGCATCTAGTTCTGAGTCGTCAGCTGCTGATGTTGGAGATTAGCAGCTGATGATGCTGATGGTCTTCTGACGTGGAGGGCGTAGTCGTAGGATGGCTAGTCGGGGTGATAAAATTTCGTGCGAATCGACAAGATGGACGACAGATGGATGGACGACAAAGCCAACGCCTCCCACGTTTCGTGATGGAACCTTCTCACCACGAATGATGAGCGTCCCATCATTCATCTGTCGCACGTCCTTCTTCCTGGACTTCGTTTCCTGCAGAGCGATGATGTGGTACTTGATGTGCTCTGCAGCGTCGAGAAGAGCGTGGAGGTCGGCGTTTGTGGAGACTGTCCTGGCGTTGTAGGTGCAGAGCATGAGGCAGTCTCCGTGGCGTGTCGTCCGGGCAGACGTGTCGTTTTTGTCCAATCCAAAAGGCGCCCTGAGGACCCTGACATCAGTCTTGCTACCACCCGGCGCCGTAGGCGGGATCCGATGTGCAGGGTTTCTTTCTATTCTTCTAACTGGTAGAGTAATGAAATTTTTCCCCTACAAGAGCAGACTTACTAGGCCAACTCTTGACTCAAGACAGAGTAGCAGGAAGATAAGAAAGGTACATAGGGAACGCTCTCGGAACTTGGACTTTCTGTAAGAGTTCAAAAACACTATCAGTGTCAGCTGGCTTACCGCGACTCCAATAAATGGAACGAACGAAGGAAACAGTATGATGTCGCCTGGACCTCGAGAAGAGTTAACCCAATCGAGAAACACCAGAAAGGAGGTGCTTTCTCGAGATGAGCCTAAGTCACACCTACGATATGCGCTGCTTTAAGAACACTTTTGATATTTTGAAAAAAGTCAAGCTTACCGTGGTAAAAGGAAAGAGAATGTGAAAGCCTATTCGTAGAGCAACAGCTATGAGAATTAAAAGAGGCAATTTGACAAAAGCTGCCATAGATCGACTAATGTTAGATGAACAACGAGCGCGCCTAAAAAATGATGGCGTAAACAGATTTGATGATTTGGTGTTGATCGGATCTGATGTTGAACCAAGACCTGCATTCAATGTGCTCAGCCTCCTTCTCAGCTGCAAGTGGCTGCTCTATAATGTGATGGAGCTGCATTGATAGGGAATCGTAAATCTCTACTGGCTTTGGCAATTTCAAGATGACAAATTGGGTGTGTGCATTTCAAAGACGAGAGTCAAGAAAGAGAATGTTAGAAGTGATCGAAAATCGATTATTGTTGAATACACAAAGGGAAACCTATGGCATAAAGCCAGAAGATAGCAGATTTCTTAAAATTATCGAAACGTGCAGTTTGTGTCATGAATTTCTTATCTCATCCATTCCGTCGCGACGCTCCTTCTGTTCATCATTTAAGAGCTTTTACCTTTAGGTTCAGTATCAAAGCAAATGAGCTGCTTTGCTGGCAAATTTGGGTAGAACCGCAAGGAAAGATTACCTATAAATCATAGATTAAATCAGTCCCTTTAGAATAAGTACCATCGGTCATTCCAATTCACCACAATTATATTCCACTCTTGCTCCTCCCAGTAATTTTTTAAGCTCCCTTTCATAATCATTTCAGACTCAAAAATCATTTCTTGCCAAAAGCTCAAAACTAGCTTCTCTTTTCTCCCACAATCGCTAAGACTTTCTCTGAAGAACTACATAAGTTAACTTCCTAATGTTTTCGTCGAGGCCCTCCTTATTCGCTTAATTTGTCTGCCGCTTACTTTCCGCTGTTTTTTAGGTTGCTGTAGCATTAGATACAGTAATTACTGGGAAAGCTCAAAGTCGAAACATAAAGAAGGCTTTAATCTGTAAATGCCTTCGTCTTCTCTGCTTAAAGGGAGTGTCCCGGCAAAATTTCACGCTCCAGTCACCTCTTCAAAGCCCTCCGGCCATGGCTGAAGCTATACCTGAAGCTGAAGCTATAACTGAGCTTTTCAGTGTTTGAGAAAGGCATGAATGAGCTTTTTTTGAAGCTCTCTGTGTCCGCGTTTTCGCTTCACATTACGTGTAAGAGCGGCGTCCGGAAGACTTCCGGAGCAAACTTTGGCTTTCCAGAAATGCTTTTTCGCTCCAAACTTTACTGACAGTTAGATTGAGTCTACCATTGCAACAGTGTAAAATCCCGGTACCAATCGCTTTGATAGTATGCTGCCTTCAAGATAATAAAATAGGGATGCTGCAACCCAATATGGAATCGGTATTACGGATTTGAGTAGAAAATCGATGACTACATAATGAAGGACTGCTTTTATTTTCAAAGATAGTTATCCCAACTTAGTTTGGATTACGATCTTGATGTCACAATGTTTGTTGAGATTTCTCGAACTCAGATAAAACTGTGCTGTTTTATCGGTTAGACTACAAAAGTACCAAAATATTGGTTTCTCCGTGCTGAAAGTTTCTACAGTGTCACATTGTAAGAAAATTAGCAGAAAAAGAAACATTTCCAACGACTTTTTCCATTTCATTTAATTGTACTGGTTGCTTTGCCTTTATTCCCCGATCAAATTACTATACAGGCAAACAACAAGTTCCGATCGGATTTATGAATGAACACAGTTAGATCATAAATTTTATCCAAAAGCAGAAAATGATCACTGCTCAGCTACTATAATAATATGCCTCATAAAATGTCATAACCCGTTTCCAAAAGAAATTAGAGAAATACCTGCACATAAAAAGAATACAATCTATGTGATCAGCAAAATGCTCTCATAGAAAATTATTTAGGAGAAAGTTACGCTAATATGTGAAATTCGTGGAAATAATTCGAAAGCCCAATGCATAAATATAATCGAACGCACTCGGAGATGAAACATGAAACAGGACTCTTATCATAAGTTAGTCGTTTGCAGCCTATTATATTATACAGCAAGCAAGCATATTGTCAATCATTACAGCAACAAAAATAAAATTCTACACAGTAAGGCATTACTTGAGATCTCAGTGATTATAGTCAATGTGACCCATAATCAATCTAGCGACTGCAAACACTTGCTACATACAGTCAGCTATAAAACTACAAATTTTACTGATTTTTCCTGTATTTAGAATCACAAATGTGTTTGCTCAGTGTCTTGGTAAAAGCGCATACTAGTGTCCGATTTACTCTGCAACAAGGCTGCTCCCCCATTCGACGACGGATACCGAGCAGCGTTTTGCGGTGTGTTGTCGTAGCACGTCTTAGCCATGTCTCCTACACAGCGATTCGTTGCACTAAATAAAGATAATTTTGTGGCAGCGAACTTAGACGAGTTCGCCTACCGTGTTCCTCTCATATCCGAATTGTGGTTGTTTGTGTTCACCATGGTGATAATACTCGTATAGTCATCATTGGACGCACCGTCGCCTTTCATCTGAAGTATATATGTTTTTGCTGTGAATGTCACTTTGTTAGAGATACTGCAGGAAATAAAGCGGTACGGTGATTGTTGTTGTATGTCTGTATTTAATTGTTCAGCTAACGATCAAACTTCCAAAATCTCTTGCTAACACAATCACTAGAAGACTTAGCAAAAACTGGCAAGTCTTCAGGCAGATAAGAATAGAAAAGGAAGATAAGCACACTGAATTCAATATATTGCTCCCGGTATAAAAAATTTTACTTTTTTTGTTTCTATTTTGATTTTCCTAACAAACAAAGGTCAGTAATGTTGCATACTTGTAGCTGAGTGTTGAGCAGTCCATATAGGATCCAATTTGACGAACTCCCAAAATAGGGGAGTAAATGAACGCAGTAGATTACGAAAAGGAGTAATTCACTGGTAGTTGTGGGTAGTCCCGCAATGGACATCACTATCGCGTAAAGTACAGAGAACCTTCAAGGTTAATATTTAACTTTTTTTTATTCAAGCTGACAGCAGTGTACCAAGCTGAGAACTTACCAATATGGCGTCCAGCACACAAAATAAACAGCGGCTATCAATACGGTGTACATGACTACCCGTCTTAGGGGTATAGCTGACCTTGGAAGTACTCTGCAAAACTTGGATTATCTGGAGATAAAGCGCTTGAAGCTCTCAATCAGGGCATGACTCAAAACTCACCGTTTGTGAACATATAGTTTTCGGATAAGGTTCCAGTTGAAGAAAACAATGAGAATTAGTGGCACGATGTAACCAAGAATAAAGGTTCTGAAATGGCTTCTAGTTACAGAAAAAAAATTGATCACAACTAAAAATGATAAAAATTTTCAAAGCACAGGGATGTTACTAGGCATATTGATATTTATATTTTCTTATTGATACTCGACAACAAGCGTAGATTTGGGCTGGTGGATTAGTCCAAATTTCTGCGACAGCAAGCAGTTTTATTCGCTACAATTTCAAATCCCTGGAAAAGGAAAGCCTAAAGTGAGTTTTTCACTTACGTTGAAGTGAACCAATAAAATATTGGAGGAGGCATCATGTCCGAGCATTTGAAAACTCGAACTCTCGTAATGTTAAAGCTGTCCATGGCTTTTAGCTCATGCAAGACCATCTCTTTCGCCCTCGCATATGTGAGCATCGGCAGTAGAAGGAAAAACGCGAGGACAGAAAGACCTAAAACAGACACTCGTTAACCCAATGCAACATCTTATTACTCTTAGAAGATTTTTCAATTAAGTTATTTGTATTAAAAACCACTCACAGCATATCACTCCAAGCACGAACGATCTGCTCCGCAGATATGTGTGATGAGGATGACAAACGGCCACATACCGGTCGAAACTCATAGCTGTGATTAGAAATGTCGAAACTATTCGGCCGACCGAGCCGCAAACATGATGCACTTTGCACATCCATGTGCCGAAAATCCAGAAACCGATAACGCTGTCCTGAAATTTTCTCGAGTTCGTATGATCACACTAAACAATGGCTGCTCTTTGACGGTCATCAGTGATGGACGACCGCTTAATTGTTGGTTCTCCACTTTGGTTTCTTTCCATGTTTTCGAGGCTACGGTTTCTTTCTCATATGTATTTTGACTAATCAAACCTAAAGGAGACAGAAGAAGGAAGGGTACTAATTAATGAGATATAAATTTGAAATTGATTTCATTTTTTACACTCAACCGGTTCCGGGATTAAAACTAGACCGGTGGAGTAGCTTTCTTGGTGCTCCTCTTCAGCAGCTCTCAAGAAAGCTGCAAAAATAGTCAAAATTGATTACAGAGATAGTTTTTGGTGTCCTTCTAAAGAGGTTGAAGGAGAGAATAGAGATGAGAGATTATTGGTGACGAAAGTAGAAAATGTAAGGAGACACTGGTCATAATGCATGACTGAGGTCCCAACACCTACACTGTTATTACATACCAAGTTTGAATGCGACCTATTCATTCTGGCGCACAGATACAGTTGCGTAACGTTGAAGATCAAATGTTGCAGTTTGCTGTTTACCTTGACTAAGAATGCTTGAAAGTTAAGGTTAGGTTTATTGAAAGGTAAAATACAATGAGTTTTTTCTTTCTTTGTTTAGAAGTATCGGCTACTAAGATTCTAAAATATGAGGAACCATGAAATACATGCATTCATTGGGCGCAAGTATTAGGATAAGTTTGTTCACTTACGAGAATAGCCGGCGGAAGGCTGAGACTCATCAAGAAATCGCAGACACATAATGCTGCGATATACAAAATGGCATTGTCCCCTTGCCGCCGAGCCCGCGATCGTCGATCCGCCATCACACTTCGGATGAGCGTCAAAATCGAAGAGTTCCCACATACTCCAACTACGAAGCATAATACGAAGACTATGATCACTAACAGCACTTTAGGTTGGAGCTCCTGAAAAGAGGCTTATTTAGAAAAGCTCCAGTTTTCCAATCATAACGTTGTCAAGAATATAAAATTTGATTTTTGCGTCTTGCTATCCGATTGTTAAAATCGTTTTTGCTTAGGAGCAGTGCTGCTACAAGTGTGTAATTACTTCTTGGGGTACATTATGTACTGCGTATGTAGGAAGGACCTCGGATGGCTATCGAATTCGCTATTTTCAAGCACATTTTTTCTCAATTTAGCTACGAAAAATAACTTGGTGCTTATCCCGCTGCGATAGCATGGAAATTGCCATTATTTTCCTAACAACCTAAAAATCTATTATTCAGTTGGTATTCGTTAAAAATCCTAAGCGCTTGAAAAGCAAGAACTTGTTTGAATCTTCTAATTGAGTCAAACTAATATGCAGCATGAACGTGAGTTTTGCTTTCACCTTATCATTTTATAAAGATGTATTACGAAAACAGACTGATTTCTTTTTTGTTTTTCACAAGTAATAGCAAAAGATGATTCATTCAGAGCACATCGAAATTCGAAAAACAACGTGTTTCTCCTTTCTTTTTTGCTTTCTGATCAACAGCATAATTTCCACGCATTTGCATTATCAGCAAAAGCAGTTTCACCCAAGGCTTCAAAAAGCAAATGTGTAATGAAGGAATGTAAGCTTAAGCGGATGAATTATAATTTTCATTTACAACTAAGCTAATATTTTATCCAAAGTTTATCTGGTGACAACATTGTCAGCAACTCAAAAACTTGATCTTGAAAAGAAATGATTAGGATGATTTTGTTGTATAGTGTTGCTATTCCAATTTGTCTATCATTACAGGAGGTATAAGTCGATCATAACTACGTAGCT
Source organism: Cylicocyclus nassatus (assembly GCA_958299035.1). Taxonomy (NCBI): domain Eukaryota; kingdom Metazoa; phylum Nematoda; class Chromadorea; order Rhabditida; family Strongylidae; genus Cylicocyclus; species Cylicocyclus nassatus. Next base: position 32,197,835 of record CATQJL010000305.1, read on the forward strand.
TTGATCCCCCAACGTAAGGCTGATTTTAGATCAGTGAACCTTGGATTTCCATTGCGGGAAGCACTTGCTATAAGAGTTTGTAGTCATACGAAAATTCCATGCATGTTGTTGCACTGATTGCTGAGACCACTTCAGAAAGGAAAGGCAGAAACAAAAATGGCACCGCAAGCTTCGTCTTTCTATCATTAGTGAGCTTTGGGGTTGGAAAGTAAACTAAAAATGATGCACCGAAAATCGAGAAGTAGTCTGCTACTTAAATAAAGAGCTTGCAATTGTAATAGATACTTCCGCTATGTTCTACTTCACGGTAGTATACACCACATTTAGAAAGAGATGATTGAATAACCTTAGCTTTTCTGTTGTTTCAAGTTTTACCCTTTATTTGTTCCTCTAATTTAGCAGCTAATTCTTGAGGAAAAAACCATTTTTCATGAAAAATGCTCAGTCGTTTGAGTGCTTTTTTCTTCTGGTTTTTGTACATAACCTCGTTTCCATTGGTTCATTCTGTTGCTGCGTACCTAACCTCACCGGATAGGACAAAACGGATACGAAATTTCCTTTCCTGCTTTTTTGCCGTAAATTCTAAGCCAGAGAAGAAGATTTCATATACCTATGTATTTTTGCCGGGACTTGCGCTACAAAATGCTTACCTAGATAAATAATCTAAACTTTTGGACTTTTAGCATAAACATGACCTATCCTCATGACCGACAATTTCTCAATTTCCGCCTCACTCAATATAACCTAACTTTACCGTTAGCAAAGTTTTCGAAGAGGCTTAGTGGTTTTGAAGAGTAACTACTGTATCCTTTCTTGCTTTCACGTTAATCCGTTCCATTCATTTATTTTCAACAACTGCTGTACCAACAAAACACAAACTGTAACAAACAATTTCTCAAATTCGACTGCTACAGAAAAGTTATTGAGAAAAGTGACCGAATCCGTTCTTCTTCGTGGGATGTTAGAATTGATTTTTTACAGGTCCCCATTTATTTAATAGCTATAGAACTGTTCCTCTTTGTGTATGCCCAGAATGCGTGGGAGTAGTGAAACCCTACAAACGACATTCGTTGAAACCGAATTTTTATCAGTAGAGTATTGGCGAAAGATCAAATTATACGAGCAAAGCTCATTCCTCACTTTAATAATACTCTGGAATTAAGAAGATCAACGGCTTCTGCAGGAAACGTTGCGCTTTGAACTTTCAAAGAGCAAATTGAAACATTTTGAACTTTGTTGCGAATCGAAAATCATTCTTAGAGAAAGCCGTAAAGTTAAAGGGATGCATAAATATTCGAGAGACTGAATCACCATCTCATGTCTGTAATTTGATTCCTTCGCTATGGGCATAGTTGATATTAATTTCAAAGACATGCCGTATATTTGAACCTCGACGTTTGGGAAAGAACCCAGCCTTCCTTTGATAGAAGCCATGGGATCAATCAAAGCTTTCCGGAAAAGGCAGGAAATGTTAGTCAACGGTGAACACAAAAAAAGTAGAAATTCATCACATGCTTATGAATCACTACCATCCAATCATCAGAAAAAATGTAAAAACTCATGATGATGTTAAATAAGATAAGCCATCAACTTAGTCACCATCGCATCTTGGAAAAGAAAAGCATAGTCGATTTCGTAATATAATAATCAAATATTCTATTCGTTACTGCAGGATTGGGAAGAGTTTTACAAGATTTTTGCGGTCTTGAAGCAAATATCGTCCCAGAAATTGATCATGTTATTCCAATCAACGGCATTGCACTTTACGGTAACTTCCATCATGAGTTACGCTAGATACGACGTAAGAGCGACTTTTTAGGATACTCAGTAAAAGTTATACTTTCTAAGCTTTGTTAAATCTGTACAAAGTTATTGTAATGCGACAACACCAAACAAAGCTCTACTCATCTCGAGTATTTTTTTGAAATTGCAGCAACTAATTGCAAATCTCATTATACTGATCTACCGGCGTGTTTGATGAAAAAAGGGTTGGCGTTCTTTTTTTGTACTTTGATGAATGAAGTCAACTTTTAAGTGTCTGAACGTCGAAACTTTTCAAATAAGAGAGTTTTATTAGCGATTTAACGTTCAATGCAAATTGTTTTGGACACCATGGATACGCTGAAGGATGAGTTTGTCAAGTGATGCCCAAAATGAGGTGTCGACAGAAATTTAGAGACTATGAGAATGCTTATAACTTTTTTTCGAGGAATTGTATAAGAATAAAGTAGCTGTATTCATTGTAAATGTTTTACAAGCGCTTTATTTACACATTTTTGAGTTTCTAGTCTGAGGCCGCGAAAAATTAGCAGAAGATTTTTACGCAATCACAATAAAGTTGGTTGTGCAGAACTTTTCTCCAGTGCGAGAACAGTTTGTTTCAAGTTCCTCTCCGGATTACTCTAGCATGATCTAGATCTAGTAAAATAGCCTAACCCAGGGATCGGCACAGCTGGCACCGGGTCAAGCCGGATATTTTTTTGTACAAAAAAGCAAAGGGGATATCGTTTTTGTGCCCGGAAAGACACAAAAATCTGGAATTTTTTTTTAGTCGAATTTTCGCTTTTTCGTTTGGTTTAGAAAATGGGGCTTCGTATGAAATTTTCAGGATCAAAGGGGACTTCGCTTCGAAATTTCCCTGGTGGCAGCTCGTGCCGAGCCCTGGCCTCTTCTGATGCAAGGATGTAATTTTCCGCTCCAAACCTATTCCTATCGTCTCAAGTGACCTTACTCACTACAAATCTATTGGAGCATAAATGGCACTGTCGTAAGCAGAGCAAAAGTGCAGATATTTTCACACTAGGATGAAGATGCCCGTAGAACTGTCACTGTTCTAGAGTGCAAAACATCCTCCTTCTGAAACACTTTCACTTCCGATAGTAAAGTGGAGAGGAAAATTAGCGTGAAAATCTCTAGCAGCTTACAAAAAAGTTTTGAGGTTGTTGGATTTGATCATAAGCGCTCAGTATTAGCAGTGTAATATATTTTTAAAGAATTGAGAAAAACAGTTGAAATCATACATTGAGTTGAACTATCAACTGTTTACTCAAGACAACTACAAGATACACGACCAAAGTTTTGCAAACATTATTTCGCTTTTGAATATTATTCTGTGAAGATTGCTTCCTCTCCTTAAGGAAGTATTTGATAAGTGACATAATTTTCTTTTAGTTCACATGATTCTTTTCCTCAAAGCACTACTTACGAATGATTAAGCCGACTCTATAATTTCCATTTTTATTCTGCTGCTCTCTTTTTCATCAACTTCTCATAAGTCGGATCTATCGGCACTATAAAGGCTTAGTCTCTTCTTATTTTAAGCATCTTATATCATGATGTTGAGCATGATATACGGGGATTTCCTCAAATGTTTCAAGAAATTCAAAGATTTCCAGCTATTGAACGCTTTTTCCAACTAAACGCTTCCTTTCACAGCTGCCTTCGCTCTTAGCAATTACTTTCTGTCTCAATGAATTTGCTCTGACAAGGAAAATTACAAAATAAGGACTCAAGCAACAATTTTGCAGAAAGTCGCAAAACGGAAGAAATGCGGTGTCTTTTCAGCACTTCGAGGCTATTCTCCATTTTCTGCTAACGAAAACATATATGACATTTTTGCTACCCTTCAAGAGATTCTCAACACAAAATACTTTGCAGCTGATGGTTACTTTTCAAAAATACAAAAAAAACTATGGCATGATCCATACGGTTCCGAGTGGCAATGATAACGAGCATACAACTTATATTTTTCGCTGAATGAAATTAGGATTCTTCCGTGCATATCGTTAATGAGATCAAGAACATATTTGTTTTTGAAAACATTTTAGCAAATCGCATCACTGGGATTTACTATCATTTTGATCTCAGGCGCATCTTCAATCCTTGAGAAGAGAGAAAAGCGTTGGTGGTTACTATGTATATTTATAGTATATCAAATGGAAAACAATATCTCTTGTTTTTATAGCCCTTCTTGAGCACGAAACAAGAATACTTATTCTTACTGAATTTATGCGCTCCATCGCATCAGATAATGCATGATTAGAAAGATGTATTACAAACCTTTGGGCTAAATAAAACAAATCGAGGACAAACAATGAAAATAAAAATCAAAAATATTCTCTCTACAGAAAGTTCATGCGGTTGCGACAGTTCTGTCACGATTTTTCTGTCATGATTTAACTAAGGTCTCTTGTTTTAGGAAGTTTTGTCCAGTGATTTGCTCCCGAATTTCTAATAGCATGGCGCAAAATTTAGAAATATTCTGATGGTAATTTAGGTGTTTGCGATAGATTTGCGATATGCAACATCTCCTTTTTTGCTTTTTCTCTTTATCTCCGTTTCTTGAGTTGTTGAGCCTTTTAAAAATTCCAAACCTTTCCAAATCTTCAAGCCAAGGGTAATTCAGAAACGGAATCAATTTGTAAACATCATTGTAAGTGGATATACGTAGTCGTTGTGAGCTTTGTAATGAGATTGTCTTGACTATTTGGTAAATACGTATAAGTTTTGTGAAAGAAAAAGTTTCATCGACTGCGATGTGACTTCTGGACTCTAGGAGAAAGTTTTTACTTAACAAGAAACTATGGAGCTTCATTGCTGTAAAATCTTAAAATAACTCCCACCATTTTGTCTTTTTTGATTCTGAGAAATTACAGAAAATTCCTGAAAAGATTTTACTTCATGCTAAGCAATGACGGGGGCTATACTCATTGACATGATTCATACCGTAAATGCACAAATAGTCAGCGAGTTTTGTACACATGCTTGATTGTTTCTTTTTTTCTCTGAAGATTTTCTCTGATTCTTGTTCTTTTCCATATTAATAACTTCTTTGGATGCTTTCTGGCATTGCCCCCATGTTAATAATATGGTGAGCCTATAGCGTACTAAAATTGATATATGAAAAGTCATCAGAAATTTGGAAATTTCCGGAGATTTTCTTCTCGTAATCGATACAAATAGCTTAGTTATTTTGAAATTCTATCTAGAAAATTTCCATTACGCAAACCGTCAAGAGATGCAGAGCTCGCCCTCCCTCTTCCGACTCACAAACCAAGATTCGATATCACTTTCTAAGTGTTTACGTTTGCGTTTGTGGCTTGTCACGATGCTATGTGTGTGGCTGCAGAATCCTTGAGATGTCTACGTCAGTAAAGTAAAAACTGTTAAGGAAATCATAAATCGAGTCAAATAAGCACATGTTTTGTGATGTGCAAGGATTATAGGCTGCAGAGCGTCGTCACCGCACAAGATAGATTTTTCCGCTTATATTGAGCAAACCCTTATGATCAAAAGATAAAAGTGCAGGGGTTTATGTTGAGAAGATATAAGTGCAGGGGTCTTACGTTAAACGAAAAGAAAAAGGAGCCCATGTATACATTGATCTCTTCGCTTAGCAGTATGATTTTCGTTCTTTCAAATCCAAAAAGAATACTCTGCGATGCTGCTTTTGAATCGAACTCTGTTATCATTCTTTCTGCCTGTGTTTGGTCAGTGTTAGTGTTATATTAGGTTGATATATAAGTCATGCACCACAATTTCTGTAAAGTCGCAACAATCTCCATTTTTAAAAGAATCTCCTCTTCAAGCGTATAAGGGAAAACCATGCACTTTTTATTAGTAATTCTTTAACAGCTTAATTTTGTTATTCTTTTGTATTTCTATTTGACTTTATTTTATTTTTAAGAGAGTCCTTTTGTGCTTTCATTTTATTTCATTTCTGGGATTTTCAATTTTTTAAAATCTAATAGTTTGATTTTCAATTTTTCTAATTAGTAGTGCTTAAAGCAAAAATCGTGAGCTGCTTATAGTAAACCCTCAATCTGCACTTTTTAAGAGTTCCTGTTAAAAATGCTATAGGTCAACTTGAAGCGAATATTTATGGTTTGCACTCATTTCTTACTTATTCGAATTACGAATAACTCAAGAAGATCTTATAATTCTACGAGAAACTATAATTTTCAGTTATTTATCAAAATTTTGATCTTATTTCCAAACTATTCTTTGGTCGAGATACTTCATCAATTATATGAATTGTATAGACTAATTTTCTAGAGCATCCCCGAAACCAAACTTCCATTTTTGTTCAAAACTTACACTATACAGACAAGTTTAACAAGTAAATGCAAACGTGTTGCAAAAAAACGTACAACATTTTTTTATTAGAAACCATTTTTTTGATAATTTGAAAATTCCTTTGAAAATGTTATAGGTTGTTCGCACTTTCCAACTTCTAGCATTTTCTACTTTTTATTCCTTACACAAATCGCGTTATGCATTTACCTTGCTATTTTTCGTTTGCAGACGGGGACTTAAAGACTTCAATTTTTCTTTCTTTCACAAAAACTGAAGAATATTGCTACTGCCATCCACACTAGCAGCCCTAGTAGACCGAAACTAGAATACCCAAAAATAACACGCAGAAGGAATGCATAATAGGAGTATCGGTTTACGCCACAAAGCAGAGATCAAAATATAGCACAGAGACTCGATTATGAGCATGGCGTTGTTTCCCCTACTTGAAATATGGACATTAGCCCCAGAATTTCCCTACAACCTCCTTCAAAATCTCCTTATATAATCCTTAAATCTAAATTCTTAGAATTTTTCCAAATCGCGTTTGATTGCCTATTCGAGGTAGCAGAAAAAGGGTATGATTAGGAGAACTTTTCCCTTTTCAGTAAGGTTTGCGGAGTCATCGAGGAGAGGAGGCTGCAGAGCAGAAAAATCTTTAAAAGAAATAGATTACTGCACTATCGTCACTTCCTTTGCAATTACACTTCGATTGCCTCTGGGAATTATTGCTACTGTTTGTTCAGTTTAAAAAAAGGTCTTGCTTAATGAATTCTTTTGCACTATGAAACATTCTACTGCAAAATTTTCTATCTCATATCTTTTGAGTTGAACACGAACTTTGTAGTGAACAGTGAAGTGATTCCTGTAATAAGACATTGCTTAGCTACCGCTACAAAATGGCTTAAAAGAATTCCATTAATCACTATTAAGGATATAAATTGAAGCTACAAAATGAAGTTGTGCTAATTTTTGCAGAAAAAATTGTGGCTAATTGAAGAACGAAAAAATAAATGGGTAATTTAGACTTTAAATCCTAAAAATATTTCTAGAAGCTAATGCAACTGTTATTTAAGCTAGATCAAACTCCAAAACCTAACTGGAAAAAGTATTTTCACTTAACCTTGCAAATTGAGAATTTTCCTGAGTTTGCCCCTCAATGAAGTTTGTCATTGCATTGCATCCCTAATAAATTATAAATTATCAGCAAGGAATATATGAAAACATACTGATACTAATAAAATTCTGTACTGCAAAATTTGGAAGAACGTGCAAACGCTAGTTTAAACTCTCCACAGAGCAAATAAGAGTTCTACACAACAGGCATGATATAGCTTCATGCGAACGTTTTTTGAAGGGAAAAGGAAATCTACAATCGATTAGAACTGACTTCTGCCCTGATAAGGCTTCTTGTACGTATTTATCATCTTCATACGGATTGGATCGGATCAACAGCGGATAGCCTAGCTCTACACAATAGTTTTGAGACTATATTGAATTAGTGAAAAATAGGGACCGCTTACTCCATAAATTCTGATATTCGGCAAAATTCTCGCTTTTTCTAAGAAGCATTTGCTTTTCTGCAACGCTGCTCTTCTTCTTTTCAATGCGTATACCCATGCTGCACATCTCATTTTCTACGGAAGTAAGTATTATATCTCCAACCATAAAATTAAGAATACAATTCTCAAGGACTTCATTCTTTCAAGCGCAACTCCGCCAAATTTTAGAAAAATTAGAAAAATGAAAAGTTGCTGCCTTATATTTTTAACCATAACAAGACAAAAGAAAGAAATTTCATGGAGCTTATTCGTGCAAGTGATAGAGAAAGCTGAAAGCTTACTAGATCGTTTATTACATGCCTATTCTTCGTCCAAAAACCTAGAAAATGAAGAAATAATTTGAGGGTTGTGACTAGTACACACATATAAGGTGGACCAAAAGTGAGTACCCACTCACTTATGAATTTTCATGGTGGCTGAGTGAGTGACTTTTTCTGAAGTGATGGGTATCTCGAACTTCGTTTTCCTGGCTCAAACAGCTCTTAAAGGCAGTGTCTCACCAAAGTTGAGGTCGCGCGGATCTTTACATATTCTATTATAGGGACCTCTAGATAGGTCATTGCAACAAGTCCCACTCAATTTGATCCCCTCCACGCTGAGAAAAATTTGCTCAAAGTGGTACGCGGAGAGCCAGTTGGTACGCGCGGACGACTCCTTCGGTCTCCCCCCTGACGCGTTTGAACATGTCCCTCCACTTGCCATCCACCTCCCCTATGTTGCTGCCACTGTGGCTGAGGCTGCAGTTGGAAGGTACAACTCGTCCACGTTGCTTCCGCGGGGCCTCCAGAAAACGGGGTTTTTGGGAACTTCGTGCGATTTTAAGTCCATACAATGCTAGACAGGGTCCGACAGGCTTGCAAAATGCAAAAATCTCGGCACCTAAATTTTGGTGAGACACTGCCTTTAAGTTTGAGCCAGATCAATAAGACTCAAGCGGAATTCTTACGAAAAACTTCGAGGGAGGGGGATTATAGAAATGTATATTATATGTATGTATATGTAGCTATAGTACTTCGTCCTGAACTTTAGAAAAATAATGAGGACGCAATTATGACACGACGCAATATGAACTCGTGTATATATCGCCTCAGCACTGAAGCGAAGCCTGCAGTTTTGTCAACTTAATTAAATTGGTTTTATGCTTTAAAGATAACAAAATACGTTTCAAAATTCATCTCGGCGTAAATCCCCCATGCAAGCTAATCAGCATCTGATTCCAAGAAGTATCCTCAAATAATCTTTGCCAATATCAAGCACCCCCGCCAATGTGGACCTAATCGACTCGGAGAACACATTGGCGCAGAATGAGTAACAGGAACCAGTGAGAATTGTTTTTGAGCCTATTAAATCATAAATGATGTCGGATCACCACATCGCAACGTTTGAAATCAAGAACGACTTCAAAAAAAAAGTCCTTTGTTTTACATTAAGATAAGACTACTAAATAAGAAATTAAACATCAATTTGGGAGACTATCCTGTTTCGTCTTTTTTCTTGGACTTTTTTTCATTTATGGGTTTGGGACCCTTCAGTTAAGAGATGAGGGAGCGCCGGAGTCAATACCATGGAAAAAATTGTTTATTGATTTATTGCACTTCTGTACAGGGTGTCCCAAAAAAATGTGCCTACCGTTTGATTGTAATAACTTTCTTGTAATGAAGTCTTTCGAGAAGATATAGGTACCGTTTCATAAAGCGAGGTTAAACTTAGACTAACAGTATGGAGCGGATCATCTATCGCTCTTCGCTACTTTAAGATTACGGTACAAACTTCGACAAGGATTTTAGGCCATTGGAGGCTATATTCTGCCTCGGAACAAAACCAAACAAGCCAAAAACCCTTCTACTACGGTAATGAGAGCCGCTGATTTCAAATTTGAAATTCCCATTTTATTATGATGCTTCTTTCCAAAGTTATTCCCGGTAAATCTTAATAACTCAATTCCCAGCATTTGGCAGAAACGTAATTACACCGTCAAAAAAGCTCAAAACACTCGTCAAACTTGTTAGGTGGAATCAGCATGCGCGAAAACCCTACTACACGGTTTTTCGAATTTTTTGAAAAAAAATCTGTTAGGTGGTATATTTCACTTTGATTCCATATGCTGAAAGTTCTTACCGTAATCCTACAGTAACGAAGAGCGACAGATGATTCGCTCCATACTGTTAATCTAAGTTTAACTTCGCTCTACAAAAGGGTCCTAAAGCATCTTGAAACACTTCATTACAAGAGAGTTACTTACAATCAAACAGTAGGCACATTTTTTTGGGACACCCTGTAGTTTCAAAGAAAAAACAAAAGTTTGAACTTGATTATCAGAGATACCAACTACTCACACTTTACGCTAAAATGGTAGCTTTCTCGCTTTATTTGCCTCCATCAAAAACAGGTCTAGTCGGCAAAAGCAGATAGCTTGTTTTTTATTGACTTTTCTAGAGCTTGGACTGAGTCAGGATTGAGTGTAGAGAATGATCTAGCGAAAACGTACCCTCTTTTGTTTCGTCTGCAACTTTTGTGTTTGTTTATAACTTTTTTGAGAACACGCGTGAAGAGGATTGTAAAGGTTTATCGCTTGATTTTCATGATAACACCTAGAACTGGATCATATGCTATTCCATTAAGAATTACTCTGGTAAGCTTGTAGAGCATGCAAATAAAGGTTGCTTGGTCGCAAGATGTCAATAACATTTGAACAGCTCATTAAGTATTAATTAAAAATGAGCCCAGTTCTGCAAAAAAGCAACGCGGACTAGAATAAGAAAAGCAATTAAGTGACAAGTATTCTCCTACTTTCTTGCCAACTTCGCAACTGAAGTATCACTGTTTTCTTCTAAAAATACGTAAGCTCGCACAGAACACTTTTTACGAACAAAATCACTAATGACAATTAGTGCCTTTGGTTCAAAGTATGTTATGGTTGCTGGTTAAGCTGAGTTAGCATGAACGTAATCTGCTTCCTCTTACTATGCTAAAGATCACATTTCATCTGCTACATGACACCTTGCTGGATACGATTTGACTGGATACAAAATGCAGCCGGTGAAGGAGTAAATAAGTAGGGAGTATTTGCAATTCTGCAGCAGAATTTGAGATATTCGTGCAAGCAAGATTCGATCTTGCCTTGCGTGTATTTTTTGCAGATTTCAAGGTACAGTAGATGTTGCGATCGATTCTCTGCATATCTAATAATTTATCACATTTGTGGCGGTAACTCTGTTGCCAGTAACGCTCTAAATACAAAATTGAAAAAAGAAGTATTCTATGCTACCAAGGGGCTGAACACCAACTGAACAAAGGATAAGGTAACTGTTCCATGAAGAAAATCAAGCTCTACAACATGCTTTAAGAGATTCAGCACAAATCGCAATCCACGTAAAGTTTTGAGAAAATCTAAACGTCTAATAAGCTCAAAATAATCTCAGCCTAAAAAACTACAAAGCTCCAAGGCCAATCACATAGTGAAATCAAAGCAAAAAATGCACCTTTTCAGGTTTTCCGAAGTTAGTCAAAGAGATAAAACAATCCACTTAGGAAATATACGGAATCGTCAGATTTCTAAATATTTTGTGCCTAATCGTCATTTCTCATTTGATAAGACATATACACTTGATTTTCATGGTTTTACTTCCAGATGTACGTCAAGTCATGTGTGAGAGAAATTTAGTTTTGCGTTTGTTATTTGAAAGTTTTTCTGATTGTTAGCAAGCGGAAAGGATGAATGTTTGATGCGTCCAATGCGCGGCCATTTCTGGGAGCTTTTAGGTACTTTAGTTGTAATCCGTCTTTTTGGAGTACTTACGTTCAGATGTCGTCTTTCAGCTTCAAATTATACTTGAATCACGATTCTTGCGAATGTCCAGTAATCATCTTGTGAAGTGCTTGCTTTGCTTTCAAATAGTACCCTCAAATGTTGTCGGGGGTACAATGGGGGTCTCATTATGGTGCCAAGATAAACTCACAAAAGCAAAAGTATCATAGTTTATCATTTGCCCACATTTTTTAGCGTGATAGGGAGCGCAGTATTTGGATAGTTATGTAAATTAATGAATAGTTATTGCTTTTTGCCAAGAAAAACTAAATCGTAGTCATATCGAGAGATGACTTTTGGGGTACGTGAATTTCTAAACCATAGAAGATTATTCAGAAACTCTTCGAAACAATTTATACAATTATGGACTTGGCGCATTAGCCAGACTAGCATGATTCGTTTGTTTTTCTTCGTATGAAGTGATTTAATGTGATGACTTCCGTAGCCAATTATATTGCCATTAGCTATATCGCACATCCTCATCGCATCAAAGTGATTTGCGATGAGGTAAAGAAGGGGAGGATAAGCTACAAAATTATTTCGAGTGATTTTACAGAGTATAGGAGTTTTCCAGAAAGATGTCGCATGCATTTGTATTGGAAGAAGTTGAAATTCAAGTGGTAACTGACTGTAAGATCTTTCCAGGAAAGAAAATGAAAATTGAACAAAAAAATAGAGAAATCACCGTACCTGTATAGGTGGGTAGACATTTCGCACATAGTACGCAACACCGGACGAGTCGTCTTGTGGACAATACAGTATGTTATCGCTACGGTATTCACATCGATCCATGTCGATAGCCGACATGACGCGACTGTATCTGGGAGCGAAAATCTCGAATTCAACGACCATGTCGAGCAGATCACGACGTCTACGAGGTGCGAATAGCGACAACAGCACGAATATCCGGATTTGATCTAGGTAGGAGCCGCCTGACGACGCGCGCGGACGAGTCGGTGGGCGGGCGAGGAGATCGAGTTGGACCCCGCCCACCCCCGAAGGAGGAATAGGAGGATCTTTTGCAAGAGAGAAGGTGTTTCAACATGTAGAAGCTAATTATGCAGAGAATAGTAATTTATAATTGAGGAGAGAGCATGGTGAGAATGAAAAGATGAAAAAAAAAGAATGTAGCTATAAACACTTCTAAAAATTCAAAAATACAATAAAGTGCAGTGTTGAAATGTTCCACTTCCTCGTTATGTTGTGAATTGTACTAAAAACGATTTCGTGACTTCCTACTAGTACCTCTTAATAACTCAAAATCATTTAGATGCTTTGCTAATCGGATGAGCCGTCTTTAGTGCAACCTCGTGGGCATGAACTATATGCTATGGAAGTACTTTTGCTTCATAAGATAGATGTGCACATTTTTGACTCCTATGGGAATAAAAGGACCCTTTGAGCTCAGCTGAACTGATGTCAGTACTTGTAGAGCAAGTTTGGCAGACTTCTTCTCTCAGCTTTCTATCAGGTTGGCTAATAAGTAAGTCCCGGGAGGCGTGCAAGTGTTACCCAGGCAGCCGCCTGGCAACGCAGCCAGCCGCCGGAGCTGGCATCAACGTCGCGGCTGAGCTACCGTAAGCGCGCTCTCGTCGTCCACATCCTCTCGCAGAGAGATTTTCGCAGCAGCCTCGCACCTCGTAGCGCTGAGGTGCGAGAATTCCCTTAGAGGTCGCGCTACTGCCATAAATTATACACCGATCAAGACAGCAAAAAATTTTGTTTTTGAAGTTTTTGACTTATATACGCAAAAAAGTTTTTGCGTGTATATATGGTACACTGGAAAGAGCAAATCAAAAAGAATCGGATGGTCAACTCTGTTTCCTCAAAATAATTTTTCTGATAATGAAATGGTGCAGGAAAGAAGAATGCTCATATTTTTTTCTCGAGTTCCCGAAAAATCATGCTACGAAAAACAAACTGAAGTCAGGTATAATATGTAGATTCGGTACCCACACAACAAATAATTAAATTTGTAACCATTTGCGTGGCCATAGATGGTCAAATTCGCGCGCTCTGAAATGCCCAGAATTTGACGGATAATAAGGTAATATCTAATAAACTACAAATTCAAAACACCTCCAAGAACAAATTTTCTACATACGTATTTTGAGCAAGATGGATGTTAAGATTCTTTTGCCCCAAAGGTCGCAAGAAATGTGCCAAAAAACTATTCAATAATCTATTTTATATTTTTCATGGATTCACTCCACAATATTAAATAATACTTTCGTTTGATTTCATAATCATTCAGTCATTTTATTTTTTTAGTTTTTTTGTTTTTGTATATCTTTTTTGCATCTCACTAATAAATTAGAAATTTTTTGATGTCTTGATCGATGTATAATTTATGGCAGTAGCGCGACCTCTGAGGGAATTCTCGCACCTCAGCGCTATGAGGTGCGAGGCTGCTGCGAAGATATCTCTGCGAGAGGTTGTGGACGACGAGAGCGCGCCAACGGTAGCTCAGCCGCGACGTTGATGCCAGCTCCGGCGGCTGGCTGCGTTGCCAGGCGGCTGCCTGGGTAACACTTGCTACGCACCCGTAAGTCCCTTATGACATGCAAATTCAAAGCTCTATAACAATTCGCGTAGCAGCTGTTCACCTACCATAAGATCTTTATTGTTAGCCTCAAGCCTCTTTTCTCAAATATCAAGTACCCTAAAACCTTATAGATAGGGGCTTCCATCAGATAAGTCCGTCTCCAAATAAGTCCTGTTTACCTGACAGCCTTTGGACTCACTGCAGAATTTTAGGGAGTTATGATGGAAAAAAGGGACTTTCTTGTAGGCGGACTCAGCTGAAGGATCTATAGGGCAGATATATCCAGAAAAAGCGGATTTATGTGTAAGATTGTCACCAAAAAATGAGAGCTATGCCATATGGTCACACATTTGAAAATCGCATTCGAATTTCTAAGTTTCGTTCTCAACCTTTAGTTGGTGCAGAAGCGAGTGAATTGTTAATCGAAATAACATAAGCTTTGGCTAGACGGCGAAAAACGATGGAGATGGTGACTTGCTGTCTGCAAATATGCAGTCTGAAAGTGAAAATTTTCAGGCATTCGCGCGCGGAAGTCAAATTTTGAGCAATCCAGATCCCTCGTGATTATCTATAGACATGCAGATGATAGAAAATTTGGAAACTTGTTTTGTAAACACTGAATATACATTTTACATCTGAGTTCAGTTTGTTTTTCGGAGCAGGATTTTCGGAAAGTCTGAGAAAAGATTTGACCATTCTCCTCCTGCAACATTTCGTTATCATAGAAGGAATTTTTGAACAAACAGAGTTGACCATCCGTTCCCTTGATTTGCCTTTTTCAAAGTTACCATATAATCACACAAATTTTGATTTGTAACTTTTCTACAAAGCGCTAAAAACGACCGCATCTATTTTTCAACCTAATACCCCTTCCCCGAGTCTAGTTAACTTCGAGGATTTTGGTGCGAAGATCTAGTACAGGAAGCACTTTCATATACTTTGCAGAAGACAGTCTGGAACCATTTGATTATTCGTTTTCAATACTAGGAGCTGCATACCCGATCCACGCAAAATTCAGAGATAAATGTAAAGTTGCCATTACCAGCACACTTTCTTTAAGTAATCAACGAACAAATAACAGAAGGGATCTACTACAAACAGAAGGGATCTACCGCGATTGAAATCCTCTGAACATCTACACTTTCAGCAAATTCATTCTGCGATGCCGTAGCATTACCATAAAATCCAAATTACTGTTTCGAGGTACTTTCCAAAGAGTCCATAAAATACATGATGTCCCAAGAAGTGACCGAATCTCGAATTCAACAATGCCTTAGTCCGCATAGCATCCGCGGATCGGATCAGCTCGGAACCAATGGCGTACCGAGGGGAGGCCCCCCCCCCCCACCCGGAATGGATCGAAAACTTTTTGGAAGTTACTTACATGAGTTACAAAAATTTGCAAGTGGCTTGTTCATACTTAAAAGTAATCAAATTTTCAAAAATTTCTAGAACAATTTGGCATCAGAAAAAAAATTTTTTGGAGGTGTGGCCGAGGCTGCGTCTTTCTTCCAAAATTTTAGACTTGTGGGCCCAAGAAAATTCTAGGAGCATACCAAGAATTTTTTCGAAGTGCGTGGCTAGTGTCAAAAAATTTTTTTATCGCGGCCCCTCCCTCGAAGGGAAATCCTGGGTATGCCACTTATGAGCCTATTGCAGGGCTAGCTTCAATTCAGGTTTGTAATAGAACAGAGACCAGCAATCACTTTTCATTACTGCATAATTGCGGTAAAAGCTTTCAGAAGGATTTTAAATCAGCGAAAGCGCATATTACCTCAATGAATTGAATGAAAGCTAAAAACTCCAAGTTAGCGCGCTTGTTCTATAAATAAACGTCGCACTTTACCGTACTTGTGCTAAGTTGTGCCGGGTAACTTGGAAGAAAGAATGCCTCAACACATCAACTGCTCTTGCATGTTTCTGTTTGTATAAATCATATGCGCACTATATTCAATGGCTCTGCTGTCTCATGGTCAGATTACATTGCATAACTGATTCATTACGAGGGCCAATCGATGAAGAGAATTCTTAATTGGTATTAGTTATGTTGCAGTAAATCCAAATTTATTAATCTATATGGTAAGTATCGTTAAATAGATCATAGTCAGATCAAACTAAATTACTCTTCGTATCTGCGCGCAAACATTATCTAAATTGTGATGTTCGCAATTAAGCGTAGACTTCCTTTGCACCTTTGGTCGGCTATTTGCATGATTACTACGCGCATTAGGCGCTTGTATAAACCTCACTGAACATATTAAGCGATAATGATGAGACACGAACCGCTTTATCGAGGTTCCTGTGCCTAACACATGCGATATACGTCATGGTTGACATTCGTGTGATTTTTTGCCATGCGAAATTCAGAAAAAAATGTATTCAGTCTGGATCTTTGCAGAAGACATTAACAAGATGAAATTATGGCCGGAATTCAAAATCCTCTTCGAAATGCCTGACTGATTTGCTTACTTCCATTTTTGGCAGTAAAATAATGCGAAAACAGCTGTTAGAATTGGTCTGGCCAGAATCATGAGAAAATCCAAAGCGAAATGTTGCGGGAAAGCAAGCGAGTTTCTAGTTCAAACGCTTCAAATTTAGAAGCTTCCTTCATGATTGACTTAGTCATCTCTATGATAGCTTATTCTCATTGTTCAAAGTTGCTTTGTCACTTTTTCCAATTATGGTCACCGTGCGTATAGTGAAAATAAAATAAAATAGAAAATAAAATAAAATAATTTTTTGCATTCTCATATGAGTCAAAGCCCTGAAAAGATCATATAGTTCACATACATATATAGTAGTCATTACACCAAAATTCAACGCCAGGCTATTTTGTCGCGGAAATCAAGAGAAAACATCAGGTAATTAAATAGCAGTAAATACAACGATGGTTACGAAGTCTATAAAAGTCGACTCGCACTTCATTTGAGAGTTTGATCTCAACTTGGCAATTCTTTTCATCTCAAACACATTGTTTCTAAATGCTGCATTTAATAAAGTAGTTCGTATGTCAGTTGCAGATGTCCTGCAAAAAAATGCCAAAGATGCCATGAGAGAGAAAATGAGAATGTTAAAGTTGTCAGACTTTTCATGGTTCTTCCCATCACATCAGATTCCATTCAACCCTTTCATGCACAACTCCATGCATCAAATTCGTGGCTCATCTCTAGTCTTACGTTATAGCAGTAATGATTATATAGGAACCGACAGTATGTTATGCTGATGTAAATCAAGGGGTGGACGTCGAAAATTGGCTCAAATCACTCGTCCTCTAATTTAAAGATGTCAGTTTCCACTTTTTTTTCGCCAAAAATTGATGCATTGACATCCTAGATTCAGAAAGATTATGGCTTTGTGGATTTTCGTCGATTAAGACATGCATATTCTATACATAAGTGATACAAATGAGGAAGTGTTCAAGTACAAAGAGGGAGAAACTATTTTTCCTTTCTTCCTAAAGGAAAAGCTTTTTTTCCGCCTTGCAGAGCAAAAGATGTCAACATTAGCTGATAAAAGTCATAAAAGCAATGTAAAGTACTACATTACACTGGGCATTTTGTTCAGAGCGAGAAAGCATGAAGTACTCCGACAAAAAGTTCACCAGTGCATACAATTCTGTAGGTGCATCATCATTTATCTTATCAGCTCATTACAAAGTATAAAATTAGCTTATCAGAATGCCCGAGTATTTTTTTGAATTTTAGACTTCTAACGCGCCAAAAGTGGTGAATTGTACCTCAGAAGGCTACAGAAATTTTTGAATTCATGAAAAAAATTTCAAAACTCTGCCTATCTTACAGAGCATTAACAAAGCTTGTAGCATGACTGAGCACAATAAATGTTACAACGTTCAGTTGAAATTCAAAAGAAAGTTATATCTGGAAACTAAATGCTTGTTAAATGTGTAATTGCAGAAAACTATTGCGTAGGTTAAAAAGGAATATGCTTCAAAATACGAATTGCATGTTCAATTACCATAAACATACAATTATTACACATTTCATTAGTCTCAGCTCTTGCTCCGCCCATTTTGAGCAAAAACATTTCGTCAACAACAAAACTTCACGATTTATAAGCATTTCTTACAATTTACATAGAGTCAAATATTATGTACCTACATACTTGCTTTTCGAACAAATTTAGGCATCAAAACATTCTTATAGTAGGAAGCGCTGAACTCCTTCCGCATCATTTCTAATTTTCTTCATTTCATCAACTTGTACGCGAATTGAATCAAATTGAAAAGGCTATGAGAAGAAAAATGCCCTTTAGTGCGAAGCGCAAATGAAATTGCGCTTCACGTCGATGTATGGCAGTGCTTCAACATAAAATAGGAAACAGGCGTGCAGTCTTTACAATTTTTCATGATTAGTTCGGAACGTCAAGCTTTAATTATTGGAATCTCAAAATTCCAATTCCATTTACTCAAATTTCAAGTTTCACTCGATTAGCTTGAATAAACAAACCTGCGGAAGTATTATATTATGAACCAATACAGGCTAAGGTCCAGTGGCGGTCCCAGAACTTCCGTTCGGGAAGAGGATCAAAATTTTTTTGGGATGCTTCCCCTGATCTTTGCGGGCCGATGACCCCAAATTATCAGAAAAAGGACGCGACGGCAACCACGCCCCTAAAAAATTTTTTTTGGTTAATTTGAAATTTTAAAAAATTTCAAAAATCATTTTGATTATTCAAAAGTATCAACACTCACTTGCACATTTTTTAACCCGCATAAGCAGCTTTCGAAAACTTAGCGACCCATCCTCGGTTTCCACCCTCCCCCCCCCCCCCCCGGTTCGCCGCTGCTAAATTAAATAGACGAGATGCTCTTTTGCAAAAGTGAATAATAAAATTAGCACAACAGTGCGGTAAGGTATTGCGTTGAACAGCTCCACATCAATGGTGGTTGGAGGAGAGGGAGGAAAAATGTTGGGGTGGGGGGGGGGGAGGATAGGGGAGGAAGAGAGTGATTTCAAATTACTTGATTGGAAACTTTATGCATTCAATTTCCTATCCGTAAATAATATAACTTAGTTAGAAGACCAAAATAACACTATACCTATATTTTTCGAAATTTAAAAGAGGAATATTCCAGTCAAGTTAGCTTCTTAATTTACTTTTGAAAAACGTAGGTATAGGGGCCTGGAGGATCGCGAGAGTCGGACGTGCGTACGGCCATTGCGCCGCGTACGCCAGATGCGCGTCCGACGACTCAGGTAGGTGCCAGATCTATCTTGTTGAACAGGTTCATTCGGTTCACCGCCTTTTCTGTTGGACAGTGTAGCGATTTGACCTATGAACCGAACGAACCGGTTGAGGCTGCACGTCAGGAGGTACGCCGCGCACGGCGGTCGCTCTTCGCACACGCCGCGTTCAAATCTTGAGGCCTCCAAAACTCTCCCCCCATCAAAGATTCCCGGCGGCAAAAACAGAGGGTGAGGATGGGGGCAGATACATGACTTAACGCTATAAGTAAGATTGCGCGAGGAGCGCCGCTGTCGTAAGGGCTGAAATATGTTGCGGCGTCGCTTCGCGAAAAATTCGCGCCGATCGAACCTCCTGACCGTCCCCCCCCCCCCCGGTTGAAGCGGATAAGTTTGGACCTTCCTCGGTGATATCGGACGTGCGCGGCACAATGGCCGTAAGCACGTCCAACTCTCGCGATTCTGCAGGCCCCTATATGCTCTGCGTTCGAGGAAGACGTCGCATTCAAACCTCCTCCACCACCCCCTAGAAGGAAATTTCATAGCACCACGTCTAAGAGATCATTTAGGAACCGTGGGTACTCAGAGAATTATTGCGAGCACCCGCGGCCCGTAACGCTGCCTTTTGGCAGTGCGCGGACCTTAAATTCTTGAAATGACCATCGGCGGCCCTAGATTTATTCGATTGGCAACCGCGGCTCAATGTTATCGCAGGGGAAGGGCCGCGGGCCTTGAACGTTTTATCGGGGCCGGTAGTAATCTACCCTACCTGTCATAGATGCCGGCAACTTGGCACACATCGCGGAAAGATGCCAACTCCGCCGGCAGCTCGCGGAGTGATTGTAGGTTCTAATAATCTTACGTAACCTTAGCACGCAATCATTTCGCACATTAAGTTTTGATGACGCAGACAGCCGCAAAATTGTTACCTTGCGCGCGGTCGAACCTATGTGCGTTAACCTAAGTGCCACCACGTTAACCATTCGACTATTCGGTCAGCCATTGCCTTTTGCACCAGCAATAGGAGTAACGCACTGGTAAATGGCTGCCTATAAAAGGGATCGATACATTGCGTGAGAGACTTTGACCTGAAAGAACAGCTGATTGATTTGAGCGAGAGAGGAGCGAAATCGGTGCAAACGAGATTTATAAGGGATTGCCAAAAAAGATGATGTTCTTTATGATTCTAAGATATAACTGGATTTTTTTCTCTGTAAGAAAATCGCCATTTAAAAAAAGAAACACTCATATAATGAGAAAAATGATAGTTTTTTGATGAAAAGTAGAATTTTTGATTTTTTCGCCTGACGTAAATTGTGTGATATCGCCGCAATTCGCAAACTCGCAGACGCCGTCAGCAAAGGTGCCACCACCTCGACGTGGTAGGGGCACGTCGAGATGCCGGCAGCTCCCTCTCTCAAAAGAGCACGCTATTTCCCGTGCTCTCTGACCTGCCGGCAGCTGCCATCTCGCGGATTTCGACGAGCTGCCGGCAGGTTGCCGGCAACTTACATCGCGAAGTTGCCGGCAGCTCCTTCTGCGCTTCCAGATATTTTCCCACAGGAGGATTTCTAGAACCGCAGATTTCTATAGAGTTTTCTACAGAGTCTAGGCGGCATCTTTATCGAAAACTTTTTTTGGAAATAGGCCTGGGATCGCCTAAATTTGGGGGTTCACTTTCTGGCCAGCTCACGGAAAAGGTGCCAGCGACCTGCCGACGAGACCTGCCGCCAGGTCGGGGGGATTACTACCGGCCCGGAATACCCGCGGCTCAAGGAAAAAAAACACTCAGGCGAGCCTCGGGCCTTATATGGCGCCCTGCATATTTATTTTTCCGGCAAGCCCCGGCACTTTAGGACAGGCCCGACAGAATTACCCTGGCGAGCCTCGGGCCTTGCTGGACGCCACAATCCTTACATGCCGTAAAAGAGAACGTTATTCGCGTGAGATACGCTGCGTTGATAGCGCTGCCCTCAACTTTTGCATCGTGAGTTAGACTAGGCTCTCGTCATCAACAGCGTCTCGGATTACCACCACTGGTCCCTGGTTCTTGAACCAGGTGGGGTTAACTGGGAATTCGCTAAGGTGGTCCAGACATTACCTTTCTTCTGTGTAGAGTATTTATGCTAGACTGGGAATGGAAACAGGTGCAACATTACACTCACACGGGAAGGAAGGTTGGTCGAAGAGGCCTTTTAAAATGCGATGTATAATGCCTTGTAGAGCTTGCAACGCTGATTCCAAATCTACTTTTGCTGTCTGCTGCGGGCTTCTGGACGAGGAGTTATGAAGGTTCTTGTGAGCAAAAATCTGAATGCAAGAGTAGGCTAAAATCAGTCGCAATATTTTTTATAGGACTTAAGTGGTAGTCGGGTCACTCGGTGCAACAAATATTCTTGATTCAAATATACCAATTTGCTGCTGCCTCATTTGAACATTGGGAAAAGGTTACGACTGATTTTACCCTATTTTTGCATTCAGATTTTAACTCACAAAAACCTTCATGACTCCTCGCCCAGAGGCCCGCAGCAGATAGCAAAGGTAGATTTGGAGTCAGCGTTCCAAGCTCTACAAGGCAGTGTACATCTGTTTTCAAAAAGCCACTTCGACCAACCTTCCTTTCCTTGTCAGATGGCGGGTGCATACCGGGCCACCCGCGGGTGCATTTCGCGCATTTATCGGACCCTTGTCGGGCCACCCGATGGTATGTTCGGGCGCTTGTCGGGTCATCCGCGGGCATTGTCGAACGCTTATCGGTACTTATCAGCGCGCCCTCGGGACGGGCGTGGCGTCGCCCGTGGATGGTCGGCGTGTGAGCGTGTGGCCCGGATAATCACGAATATTGGTGGAATTTTTCAAATACCATGCTCGGGTATGTGCTGAAGTCCACTTATCAAAAGGGAGGGGATTACATACACGCATCGCATGCATCGGCGAGCTATTTTATTAGTGACCGCCATTATTGTGTCCCGTTTATTTGTTTTGTCAATTCTCTACCGCTCATCTTAGCTATAAGTCATTTATAAATCCGTGACGACGAATGACTGCGGTCTTTGCGCCCACAAGAGCATAAAACACTTTCATAAAAAGGCAACACCTCGATGCCTAGCTCAGTCACATCCAGTGTCTGAATACCATCTTAGGTAAGCAGAAAAACCATTCAAGTAGCTCAGACAATCCACAATCGGTGCCATACCTCCGGAGGACAGTCGAAATCTGGCAGAGCTGCGGAGGGCCCAATTGACCATTGAGAGCGGGGCGAGGGGGCGGTTCCTTTCTGTGACGTCACGGTGACGTCACAAGAAGGCAGATGGGACCCCTCCGGCGGGCTTGCAAATCTCTGCTCCGGAGGTACGCCAGATTTGGGAGAGCCGCGGAGCACAAAATGGGAGGGCTCCGGGACACAAAATGGGAGGGCCCCGGGACAGAAAATGATAGGGCTCCGGGAAAGAAAACGGGAGGGCTCCGGAGCACAGATGGGAGAGCTGCGGAGCACAAAATGGGAGGGCTCCGCAGCACAAAATGGGAGGGCTCCGGAGCACAAAATGAGAGGTCTCCGGAGCACAAAATGGGAGGGCTCCGGAGCACAAATGGGAGGGCTCCGGAGCACAAAATGGGAGGGCTCGGAGCACAAATGGGAGGGCTCCGGAGCACAAAATGGGAGGGCTCCGGAGCACAAATGGGAGGGCTCCGGAGCACGAGTGGCAAACCCCCGCTGGGCAGACCCCGCGGCCCTGCCATTCCTACTCCAAGGTATCCCTTCGACTGCTGAGAGGGACAAAAAACCAAGAAAATGCGGTTGCCGGTAGTGCGTAAAACGCTGGACTGTAGGGATAAAAAATGATGATTAAGCTGCATCTGATACATCTCTTGGTTACATACTGCCATAATCTTGCTTCGTTTTGGAAATCGATAATTGTAGACAGAAGAACAAGTAAGCATGTGAAACATGGACAGCTCAGCGTTTGCAGAGCTGCAGTTCCTCAGTAACAGACTATAACTCTATAAAGTGAAAACTCTGCAGAATATAAACACGATTTGCAAGGATTAGCTCCTAATCTGTTATGCATGTTCCACTTTCAAAGATGGAAAGGGTCCCACAGATATTTTGAGTCCCTAGTTGTATTTGATTCAAGAGTTTGAGATTCTACTTCTCAATTATTCAAGCACTCAATTTGATAATATTAGTTTGATGCAAAATTAATGTTCAAGGAAAATAAAGAAATACGTATAAGAAGCCATTCGATAGAGTGAGGCAAGCTTTACAAAATGACTACCAAAGTTCTACCTAAACTCTTGATCCATGTAAAATCATAAGTCGTTCGTGGAGCATTTAATTACGTCAGAAACCGGATCTTTACTTGGAAATGTTATAGCTTTCCAGTTGATCATCATATAGCGATTTATAGTAACATTCATTTATATGCCGTAATTTCCTCGCGCTTACATTCTTAGAAAGAGACGATAAACGAAAAATGACAAGCTCCACCTCTACCAATGCAAATCTTCTACAGCATGGATATTGTATACTTGAAGCCTTTGGGATCAGACTGCGAAATTTCAGCCTAAATGTGCTTCTGTCGAAAAAAAGTAACAAAATCATGATACTGCATAATAAAATTGTAAGCTATGGGCATTATCTTTATTAGATTAGCAGAATGATAATGCAACTTTTCATATAACTTTTGTCTTTTTAACGTAGCGCATTCAGTTTCTAGCAATAAAAGAATTATAATGTAAACTGCAAATGCAGACATTTTTGGGATCTTGCCATTTTATGTAAGGGTTAGGTAGGTTAACGGTATAATGGGAAATTTTAAATTGCGTCAAATTTTGCTGTAATTTGGTCTATGAGGGTTATTTGACATGTTGGTCACAAAAGTGAGATCTGTTTTGCATGGAAAGGCCTCTTTCGTAAAATCAAGAAAAAATTTTGATCTTAGCGACAAATAAATATAATTACTATGTTGCTTTTCAGCGGATATTGAGTTTGGCAGCTTATCCAATTATTAACAGATGGCCTTCCAAATGGAACGCATTTAAGTTGTTCAAGTTCTCAAAAGCGTCTTGTCTTCATTTGTCAATTTCACTCTTTTTTTTTACTGGTTCTAGTGTGTCAACTTCTAGCTACATGCTGCCTATGATTCCTCTTTGATATATTTGATTCAGATTCTGTAAGGCATCATGTTTGCCAAAAAACCGTAAAACCTCGAGTCTCATTTTTCTATTACGTCATCAAAAATCAAATGGTTTGCGCACATTTGCAGCTTACATCAAGTTCTATATGATGTCGGGATATGAGAGCATTTTCCAAGCCATTTCGCTACGCCATATAGCTGTGTGCATACTAAGTAGTTCAAGGCTGAAAAATCAAGAAACACATGAAAACTCTTTTCGTACAGCAATATCCATGAGCACGCAATAAGAAGGCCAGACGGATACGCTGAAGACAAAATGTCGCCATCAATCTAGTGAAAAGAGAGTAATTTGTAGCGGAAAAGCTTGATTATTGGTTACTACAATATAAATGAGCGTTGATCGCAGGCATGTACATCCCAGGAAAAGCACGCGTGCCACGCGAGATCAGTACGTGAAGCATCCTCATTTGTTTTGTGAAGAACAATTTTGGAACTGACAAATTTCGTTCCGAAAAGAAACTGCTATGTTTAATGATATTCTGCACCAAAATCCATACGATTGGTTGTATTTCAGCTAAAAGATATTCTACCTTCAATGTACGTACAGACGACGGTTACCATACAGGACAGGGTCACTATGCTAAATCACAGCCTAACTGGAAAGCGCTCCTCATATCGCGGCAGGGTCGTAATAAATCCTTGTCAGCCATTAAACCAGAGGTCGCCAGTCACTAAGTAAGGAACCAAAGTCGAAAGCGGCTTCCTGAATGAAATATAAACCATGCTGGTGAGCATCAGAAGCTGATTCCAAAACTGCCTTTGTTTCTTGCCAAGCGCCTTTAGACGCTGAGTTATGACTGTTATTTTGTAGCGAAAATGATAGATCTAGGTAAAATCAGTGGTTATGGTCTTTTCAGCGCTTACATAAAGAAATTTTGAATACGAGTTTGGTAAACCTAAGTTTTTAGATAAAGTGGTCCGATATCAACGCTTAGCCATTTTAGCAATCTCGGACGAAATTGTTTCAATTTATGTCATTTTTTTTTCAATTCAAAAAACGCTTATAACTCAGCCTGTAGAGACGCTTGGAAGATAACAAAGACAGTTTTAGAATCAGCTTCGATACTGTGCAGATTGGTTTCATTTTATTTGGAAAACCGTCTTCAAATTTGGGCTTTCGCGGCTCGGACCGCTCCTCGCAGCATCTCAGACACTCGCTGTTGACTCGCGCCGGAGATCCGCCCCTTTTTGAGGGATTCGCGGGAAAGGGCGTAGACATGCGCGAGACAATATTTTGACAGTTTTTGCGGATGGTCGCAAAAGAAAATCGGGAGATGATGAGTGACTCAACGAGCAGTTTCGTAATATCGACGCGCATTTCAAATCTCAGCTCATATTGCATCATTCCAGGTTTTTTTGCTACCTATTTTCAAAATTCGTGCATTCCATCCATCCCACCTAAGCCTCTTCTTTCCATTATTTCATTCCAATCCAAAATTGACTTTATTTGAAATCTTTGAAGCTTCTTTTTTAGAAATCGATTTCTAAGTTTGCATTATTATTTTTCATTGATTTAGATGGTGGACAAATCTTGGAAAGAACGACAGGGAGCGATCAAAAGCCTTCTACATGCTCTCACAGGCCAGGATGGATTGGGCGGTCTTCGCTCGCATAGCCTTCCGAAGAGCCTTGTAAGCTATTCGAGTATTGATAAGGCAGATGGACATTCCATCTTGCGTTTTGCAGGAGAGATGTAGGGCTTATGTACTGAATCCGGTAAGAGCTAAACTCCTTCCTCCAAAGGTAAGATGCCAGTGCACTTATTCCCAGTCTTCGTCGACATGGTTTTTTCTTTTCAGAAGAAGCGTGTGATCGAGACTACGGCAAGGAGCTCTTCTGCTGCCAAGGAAATAGAAAAGACAGCCCCGACGAGATTCAGCCCATCTGCTACTACTTTTTTCTAATTTGCTGTACTTACATATCACTATCATATCATTAGCCTTAACTCTACTCCCGCTTTTGCGCATCACTTACCAAGTACACTTCTATCTCATCATGTATCTCCATATTGTGAAGCTTTAAGATGGTAAACATAGTAGTTTGACTCCCCCGAAGTTCTTATTTGATTTTCTTGCGTGGCTACATTGAACATAACTCTAACATTGAAATGTTCCTAAGATCGAAGTAAATTCACTATGTGCTAATGAAGTTTCCAATCAATCCTTATGTCATTTTAGTTTCCAATCAATCCTTATGTCCGCATTCTCGGGGGGGGGCCCTCGTCCCCCCCCCCCCCTCGGTACGCCACTGATATATATATATATATATATACGTGTACATATATACATACATATATATACATTTATATGTATGTGTATGTAAATATATATAATGTATATTTATACATACACATTTAAATATATACATATATGTGATGTACAGCAAGTATGGATATAGCAAAATTACTACTGCGAGATAACGCGCTCCAGTTGCGTCCGGACGATGGATCAGGATGTGTCGCCCTTGAGCTGCCGCGTATTTCCTGCAAGATGCGAATCGCGTCAAAGCATTGTCTCGGGCAGCATTGTTCCGACACATAATGCTGTCTCGAGATTTCGTCGCGAGGCCGATTAGTTGTGTCGCGCCTTCATTCAGCGCTTACACAAAACTTCGGGCTGCGCGAGTCAACAGCGAGTGGCTGAGATGTGCCCGGGAGCACCGTGTTGCCGCGCACGGTGGTAAGCGCGGTCTCCGCGCTTTATGGCGGATACCCTGTTCGCTTCCGGACCACTACGTAGGCACGCCCTTAGCCACCGCTATAAATAGCGCGTACGCGCGTAACTACGGCTCTTCTCTTTCGTCTTACTACTATCGTTGTGCCGTCGAATTATTGATTGGTTGTTTCCACGATACGGCGTTGTGCGTACGTCCACGTCCTCGCGCGCGATTGTGTGGATCGACGATGGAGTGGTTGGATGGGCGCGCAAGGATGGAGTAAGTGGCTCATCGGTAGCCCGGGGTAGAGCTTAACTCTCCCCGTGGTAAGTTTTCTTCTATGTTTATTTTTGTATATATTTTAGTGTAGTTTAGTTTAGTCTAGTAAACTTATATATATTTTATGTTTGTGTATTCGTGGGTAGGCGTAACGCGCCGATATGGGCTTTGAGCTCACCCGTATCTGCGGGAACTTCTTTGGGGTTGGGAATTGGGGAGCTAGGGTGTATGGCATACGAGCACCCCTCGGAGACCTTCCCCCTGTCAGCCCGATTCGTAACTGAAATATACCACCACCTACCATCGTATGCTTCGTGAATGCGAGCAGCTCCTAAAAACTTCCGGACAACTGCAGCAATGAGTTTCCACGCTGCCGTAAGTCTAATGTAATTAGGTCGATGTCGAACTTACTCAGATAATGCTCAAAAGTGGAGAATCAAACGAACACGAGCTGAAGTAATACCGCGAAATAAAGGTGCCTAAGATTGCACAGTTCTGCTTCATTGCTGATAGAAAGGATCGATAAACACCTGACTGCACGCGAAGCACAACAATGCTACCGAGCACCCGTATTTGAGTATCTTATTGTTCTATCATTCCGTTTGCCGAGCGAGATTTTTGATAGCGGTCATTATCGATTTTTTCGATAGTGGTCCTTAGTGGTGGCGATAGTGGCAATGTAGCAAAGTGATGTCTTTAGCGGGTCTCGAAACATTGCCTTGAAGGTCAAATTGCAAGTATACCTGATTGACAAGACTTGCATAAAGTGAAGCTGTTCTTTCTATGACAATGCGCACGTTTGTCGGGTTTAAAAAACAACGCGAATACGGATTAGTTCACAGGGAAGTGCATTTAATGAAAATAGGCTTTTAACATAAGACCTGTAATATTTACAAGATCAGCACTAAATGCTGATGCTGCACACTCTTAAACGAGTTATAATCGTTCTTGGGAAGTTGAAAGGCGCCTCAGGCACTAAATAATTTTCAAAATTGGCGTAGCATGGGTCTCATGTTCAGTTGAGCAAGGCAGAACGGAGGTTTATTATGAGCCACAATCCATAGAGGTCTTTTTAGAAGTGTTTTCAGAACTTTAAATCATTTTGAAAAAAAAAACGCTGATGCGCCCGCGCTACACGTAGAATTTCAATACTATTTTACCATCCTTGGCAAGAGTCTGAAGTCGAAGTGGCTAGACCAAACAACTGCATACCATTCGATGCAGCACAGAACGCTGATTTCAAATCTGTTTTCCACATATGCAGAACGCCTTTGTAGGGCGAAGTTACTACGAGAAAATTGTACACAAAAATCGCAAAAATAGGCACATTATTGCCCTTTTAGCTCATCTCCAGATACGGGCCATATGAGGTGATCTAGTTGCATGTCTTGGTCCAGCAGTGAGCCGACAATGGCTCTGTACAACCAACTTTGCCTTTTAGGCATCAGGCATACCTTCGGTGACTCCATCGTAGCGATTCTCATCGCTGGCATTGAATGCCTCGGCGTCCAATCGCTTCGGGACTAATCGCATCGCTCATCCCGGGCATACCTTTCACAAACTCATAGCTCACACGTCACGTCAGGATGAACTCAAAACAGTGTCGAGTTTTTCAATTCGTCCAACATCTTTCACCTCACTCCTTTTCACACATTAATCTCACGACGCTAGTAATGCGCATAAACGCGTTCACCATAGCATCGTCCATTCCACGATTGTTGCTAGCCTTGGTTTGCATCTCTGACTGCGGCACTTACGGCTATGTTGCAACATGAACAACATGTTGCACAAGGATAGCACACAACAAGTTGTTGCAAGTTGTCAACACGTTAGCCACACGTACCGCAGTCAGAGATGCAAGCCAAGAGTAGCACAATTGTAAAGTAAAGTATTTAGTATCACTAAACAGACAATTACACAGTGAAAAACTCTCAGGAAATTCTAAAAGGACAAAGAAACCATGAAAAACACTTACGTCTATCCAAGGCAATTTAGTAACGCTTCCGTAAATCCAGAGTCAAAAAGGATAAGTGGAAAGGATAGAGAAAGAAGTGGATAAGTGAAAAAGTGGATAAGCAATACAGAGTGGTGAGTGGAAACAAGTGAGCAGCGGAAGCGCAGACATGTGGTGCTATTCGCACGGTGCAACAGTTAAAATTTTGAAGAAAACGACTTGCAAAATCATTCCAGTGAAAAGAAAGCGAAGCGACATATCGCTCGTCGCGTGCAGACTTTGCGACGCGATTTTCGTCAGTTTCGGAGATGTCGTGGCGATACCGCCACTAGAGGTATGCCCGTCAAAAAACTGCTCTCGATGGTGCGCGATTTGTCGCCACTACAAACTGGCACGAATGCGGCGGGAACCACTACTTGAGCGCGGCGAATCAGGAACACATGCCCGGTGGAGTAATCGCACAGCGATAAATCGCGTAAGGTATGCCCGATGCCTTACATGTACGATTTCTTAGCAAAATTATGGCCTTGGATAGCTAATAACTTTATCCACAAAATTGGCGGATAAGGAAGACGGATCTGAAGTAAGCATTTTATGCTGCTTATGATATGCAGCTTGCTTGAATTGGGCACTTCGATTTCTGACCATTCCCTTGTGAGAATTAACGTTCAGATGAGCACAACAAGAAATGAAGCCAGGGCTTCGATAATCGCCATGTCCCCTCACTGCTCAAAGCAATGGTAAGCATGGATTAACAGGACAAAAGGTATCCAATGCATAGTCTGACCTATTATCCAGCTCATTTTAGCGGTCTCAAATAATTTTGTTGAGCAGTTGCATGTTTAAATTCTGCTAACGGTAAGAAAGCGCTCAAATCCCATACAAAGGTTGTGGGCCGATACGATACCGAAGACAGATTTGGAATCAGTGTTTAGCCTTAATACTTTGACTTAATCATTTGATTTTCGGAAAGGCACTTTGATCGAAAAATCCCCTTGTTATTCGAATTTTTGACACTACTTGGTCGCATAGGAAAGATTCTTATACCTTGACTAGTGAACTAGCAATTGAAGGTGCTAGTAGCATGCGCGCGCTACGGGACCGCCACGTGGTTTCCCGCTATGTGCACATTTTTGAATTGCGCTTACGATTCTTTATATATTAGATGAAATTCGGTGCTGTTAGGCTAATAAAAAAGTCACTGATTGGCCATTTGTTTTGGTGCATAAGGGTGGACGCAATATGGAACGCTCGTTAAACTGTTTTTTCTGCGAAACTCAATGAGAAACTTTTCGAGGAGAAAGATATGATCAAAAATCAAAAACAACAGCTATCAAAAATTAACGCAACACATTGTCCTAAGCTCAAGAGCAACGATGAGCTTGAACGCAATGCTATCTAGAAAAATAGAGTTAAATCGCATCATATTCGCATCTTCCATTTCAGCGCCATGCACAAACTTTCATTTGAGGGCTTTCAAGTTTAAGCTCAGGATTTTTTGGGGTAATGTTTACACAGCGACTATTCGTATGCATTTTATTTCACGCTACCACTTCTTATTGAATTTATCTGTCGTTGTCTAAGAAGCAACCTCTCGATAAGATTACTAGATGGCTAGGCACATTTTGCTGTGTTTCAGGTATGTTCGTATGTTCTGTGCTGGATCCGTATCCAGACAATGTGAATGTTTTTGTAAAGCGTCTCCAGAGAGACTCGAAAGTATTGAGTGCCTGGAAAATTAGTATTTTAATGGCGTTTCACTCAAAAACGTCTCTGTGAAACAGATGCAAATGACTAGTTATAGTCAGTGCAGTGCAAGTGTGAGTTGCATATGCTGCTACAAGCAATAAGAGTTGGGGGAGGAGGGAAAGAAGGGGTTGGAAATTATTCAAATCGTTTCACTGAAATATGACGATATCTCAATCATGAGAAAGAATGAAAAGCTTTTTTGATTGTGACTCATTTGGATTAGATCTCGTCAATCTCATCCCAATCCAAATTTCCTTTTGAATTATTCATGACTCATTCCAGAAAATTGCTCCCCAGTAAAGATGATAATAGACGACGATCTGCTGAGCGAGGTTCAAAGGCTTTTGTTCAAAAACAAAACCGAAATAAAAACAAAGTGCAGAAATATAAAGTTCGCAATTTTGAAAATGATGAAGTGCAATAACTTTGACATTTAAATTTGTATGAAGTAGCAAAGGTGATGCTGACTGTTGTCATGTTCAGTACTAGTACAAATGCTCAGCAGACCTCTAAGAATAGAAATTTTTGGTATTCTTGCATACGAATGTGGTGGTAAAGTCTAAAACTCGCTGTTTACGATGACGACAAAGCGATCACTAAAGTTCAAGAAAGAGTACAAATATCCTGAGACCTTCCAAAAGTTCGCTTTGTCGAGTTGGCCGACTGAATTCATCGAACTTCTTTGATAATACAACTAAAACTATATAAGTTTAGCTTTCTGTTTCTTAGTTGAAGCTCAGCTTTTTCGAGTCTTGTTCTGTAGTTTCACAAACTATCCTATGCTTCAAGATGCGAGTTTTTGAAAGAAAGAGTCAACTATCGTCCGATGTTCGAAGTTAGTCAAATTATTGCTCTCAATTTATCTCGAAAAGTCCAACAAGGTCAGCAGCTACATTCATACTGAAGAACAGATGGTAGAAAAGTACACTAGAATAAGCTCATTTAACAAGCTCGACAGAGTGTTCTCAACTTGTCTTCCAGTTGGACATTCTAATGTGAGATGTTTCAAGAAAGATTTTAAGCCCAACGTCTGACCTATTTGGAGCCATTGTCAAGGTTTCAAGGTCCTGCTACGGTCACACGATTATATAGAGCGTTCAGTAGCTGTTATATAAAATATCCATTCTCAGAATATCTCCATCGATGTCCGAAACCCATAGAGAAAAGCGATTTCAAAACACAGACATTGCCGAGGTGTTCAATTCACTCAGACAAATCACGGGAACTTCCCGAGGACAAGCTAATTTGCGAAACTTCCCGAGGGCTATATTCAGTACTGAGCTCAGAGAAGGCGAAAATATGGGAACTTCCCGAGAAAACTGACGTCGACAGAAATACAGTTAGGAACTTTCCGAGGAAATCCTCGCAAACTTTCCTCAAATGCAGTGCTTCCCGAGCACTTTGATATGAGGGAACTTCCCCAAAGCTTTTCTTAATCTTAAAATGCATTTTCTACATTTAATTTGCGTTCTTATCTGTACCAGGACTCTATCGTTACTGCTGTTTCATTAAGAAATATGCTTGTTAGTGTATTAGATTCCGAAAACCACTAGCTAGTAAGATTTGTTATTGCGTTAATTGCCAATATTCTAACAGCCTTTAGAAGCGCCAACTGCGTTAGAAAGCTTCTATTGATGCATAGCTTTATAGAAGAAAAGTTTGTTTGACTCTTATAAGCAAGAAATGGCTAAAAGAATGAAGTATCAGAACAATTTTTTGCATTATGGGATGGATTCACATGCAGCAAATGAAGCTGGAGAATTTTTTGAGGTTTTGGTTACACTAAACAGCGTAAATTCTCAAGAAGTTTAAGTTTTCTCACATATCTTTATATACTTCATGCTCTGCCCTTTTAAATTGCATGGAAATGCGCAGAAATTCTTGAGCAGCATATCAGCTAGTTTTCAATAATCTCGTGATGCACAGTAAATTTTTTTATAGCCAAAGCATAATGGAAAATTCTAAAGAAGGCTTCTATAAATCGAAATGTTTACATAGAATCCATTCTTTACTGAAAGTCTAAACTAACATTTTGCAAATAGTTTGGAGGTTCTTGAGTAGAAAGAACAGGTGCATTTATTTACAAACATTCGAAGATTTTGTGAGAACTTGACCATTACGAAGGGAACAAAAAGGTGCGTCGAATATATGATGAAGGTTCTAATATTACAGAAGGTTGAATGTTATTCTAAGTAACGGATAAGATTTTCGAGACAATCTTTATCAATATTGCTAAAATTCTGTCTTGGTAAAGTGCCTTGCAAAGGAAAAATTTTTCTGAAAGTTAAGGGAATTTACATGCTGAGATGAATGAAAGTGAGTATCAATGAAGAAAGCAAGTCTTGAAACTCAATACAAAATCGAACTGAGAAAGAACCAAAACAGACCTAATAAGCGATGAGGCTTTATTGAGCAAGTAAGATCCATTTCAGTGCGCAATTACGACCAAATTGAAATTTGGAGTCTAAGGACAGATGCTGCGCGCGAACTTGCACTTAATACTCTGATGAATCTTCTTCAAAAAGTTCATCACAACAAAACATCCATCACAAACTTGAGAAATTTGTCTTGCGGAAATAAACGAGGAAATGGGACACAGTTGTGCCAATTTCATCCCGACTGACTAAGGTCAATAAAGTGGTTGAAAATCCCACGACACTTCCATAACTCCGTGTGAGAACAGAGTTCAGGGTCTGGCAGCTCGGACGTCAAATATTGCTCAAAACGTTGAGAAAATTAGAGTCCTTGCTTCGGAAGTGACAATTCACATAACGAATACATGATATTAGGGTTCTCTCATGGCCTCAAAGAAATTTCAAGATTATTGAATTTTTTTTCAGAGCCATGCATTGGTTGAATTGATTATTCTGGAGGGTATGTACAAAAGCTATTGTTGGGCATTCGCAACTATTCCGAGAGTTCAAAGAAATAGAGATAAGAACACTTAAGTCGTCTAATTTGATTTGAGTCTTAGCGTCTAAATGGTCTAAATGGTCCATTAAAATCTAGATACTCTCCGTTGTAAAGTCATAGTGACTGAAACTCCAGAAAGGAAATATCTTGATATAATTCAGGTACAATGGTATGATATAAAACAAAAAGACTTGTACGCAAGCAAACTCTTCAGAATTTGGTGGAAGGTTGTGCGCAGACTTCAAAAGACGACAAAGACGGTTCAAGATACTTCTGAATTTTCTATGGAATTAATTTGGATTTCAATTAGTACAAACTGTTGATTAATGAACGTCGAACGAAGTAGTTAATTTCGAATATTCAATTTTATCTTCCAAATTTCTCTTTCCTGATGAGAAAAGAACTCGATCCTTTAAATCGATCTATAGCATGATATATTTGAAAAATTAAAAGCTTCACTCAATACATTCAACTGGTTTCTATACGTCTGAATGGATATGACAAATAGTTAGATTTATTCTTGCATGGAAATGATTGGTTCTTGGCTAAATTTGGTAAATCAATGTCAAAAGCAATAAAGCCAAACCAAGCACAATTTAATTTTTTTCGGAAAATTTGTTTGACAATCAGTATCCAAGTTCTGTTCGCTATAATGTCAAATTATAACTGGTCTTGTGAGTCTGTACACATAATCAGCGTAGTATTGAATTGTGGCTAAAAAAGCGACTTCACAGTATTACTTGTAGATTTGTATGGTGTGCTAATAAGCACCTGTTTACAAATATGTAATGAATGCATTTCAAAATGCTCGAACTTTTGCTTGAAAAACCAACTGTAGCTTTTACAAATGGGATTATTGTACAGGGTGTTTGAAAAGTTCGTGGCCTAAAGTACTTCCATATCGAATTTTGACGCGTTTTTTGCTATATATGTTCTCCAAACCTTGAAACCACTGAATCAACAAAGAAAAATATTTTTTGCCTCAAAATACCCTAAAAAATTTGGAAGTAAACAATTTTTTCAGCTTCCTTGGAGAGTGCGTCATCTGTTTTGTTCTTTTTTTTTTCAACGCCGGAAAAGGCAAACAGCTTTTGGTTTTTTTACTACAAATAGTCCTAGATTTACACTTTCTTTATATAACAAAAGTTCTACATTAGCATGCTAACAAAGATTTTTTATGCGCTGAATCACAGTAGACAGGCGCGGCACCCTGTTTGCGCTGAAATTTTTTCAGTTTGAAAAAATTTAGAAGTCTTGTTTCAACATGTATCTGTAGCACAACTCTCTGGCCTTCGTTGTATTCGTTTTCGAGAAATTTGCACGCTTGCAAAGGTTTATAAGATAAGATATAAAAATTTTGGTGCTGGACTTTTTGACAAAAAGATCCTGCAAGTGGATCTCTTGGCTTTCGCGGTACGATATTTTTCAAACAAACTTACTTCTACGAAAGTGAGAGCACACTTAAGAAACCTTGAAGAAAGGGCTCTAAGAAGGTATACTAAGTTTTCTGGAAATTACGTTTCCTTTTTTGTAACAAGCGTTTTGAGGGAAGGGGTTTGGAAAGCTATTTTGATGTGTTTCAATCTAATAAAAAATCAAAGAAACCACAAAAAAATCTAATTTTTACAGAAGTGATGGTATTTAGGTCCGATGAGCACAATAAAACAAAAAACGCATCAAAATTCGAATTAGAAGTACTTTAGGCCACGAACTTTTCAAACACCCTGTACATGCTAATTGATTTCGAAGAAAATGGTGATAGCAGAATGCCGAAAAACAATAGACTTCAGAACTGTTGAAAAATATGTCTCATGTGCGAATAAGCAGCATTTCGCTTCTCCTTATAGACGTTTTCAATCAGCGCTTTGGCCGACGATAATACATTTGGTGGGAAACATTTAAAGTTTTTAGGGTTGTGCTCCAAATAAAGCAAAAGCTCTTTTAAATAAAATAGGTCACAAGGTAGTCAAACAACCGCGGCAACTTCCGCTCGGCAAGAAAGACTAGCATTGATTCCACAGAATTTTGTTTGTTATTACAAAATAAGCGTCCAAAATTGGAAATTCTGCAAGATGAGCCAAACTGCTTGAATACGTAAAACTTTCCATTTTCCACAAAAAGCTGCGAGAGTTCCTGAAGGTCCAGAGGAACTTTTGGTGAGTTGTCTGAATGAGAAAGAACTGTAGTTTGACGAAACTACTCACATATGCAAGAACAAATTAGCTGGAGAATGTCAACTGCAGCAAAAAATGAACCTAGAGTTTCATTTACCCTTCTGAGCATCAAAAATGAGAATTCAAAAGCAAAAATAAAAAAATTACGAATACGAAAGTCAAGCGTGTTTCACGATTCGTAAACAACGTCGAGTAAATAGGTGACTTAATAATTCTAAAATTAGAACTCCTCTCATCCCCAATAGAGTTGAGAAGGTGCGGTTCAGTGTAAATTTTGGCAAATTGAGGAAATCTGTAGAAATCACAACGAAATTGTTTTTGGCTGTCACTGCTCTGGTTTTTAGTTGATTCATAGGTGGCTAATGCGATATACAAGAAATAAGGACATGTAAAAAATTTTTTTGGCATTTCAAGGATTGAATATGCACTGTCTATGCCGAATATCTCAATTCATTCGCTAATTCCTTTTTCGCTGCAATTAGAGTGAAAAATAGCATTTCTTTGCTTCTGTGTTCTTCAAATCCAGCTCAAACTCCGACGAAGTTCCTTGTGCAGTGTAAATACAACATACCAATTTTTATCGAGCGACCCATAAATCGCTCTATTTAAAGGCAGCGTCCAGGCAAGTCTGGACACATGGAGATCTCACGTGGATAGTAATTTTGGGGCCCTAACTAAGCCACTGCCCAACCGGCAGCTCAGGTAGTGCTCTAACGGCTAAGATATTCCCCTCGAAACTGGACCCCGCGATTGTATTTCGCATGGATTCAGGCGCAAAGCGTGTGTTCCTGGCACGAAATGCCATGAATCCATGCGCATACATCGCGGGGTCCAGTTTCAAGGGGAATATCTCAGCCGTTAGAGAACTACCTGCGCTGCCGCTTGAGCAGTGCCTTAGATAGGGCCCCAAAAGTATTTTCAACGTAAAATCCCCATAGGTCCAGATCTGCCTGGACGCTGCCTTTAAATCACACTGAAGCGATTAAAGAATATTATTTAATGGAAATCATAGCAGATATTTTACGAAGAACATCAAACCAGAATTTAGCGCATTTCAGTCAAGAATGCATTCATATGTAGTACAGACTCGTTTGAAGGAAAGCACTTATTCCTTTTTACTAGAAAATCTGCAATGGAAAATTGAATTAACGCGCAGTTTAGCTTCGTTTCCTTGGAGGAGTGTTCAAGTGTCTCTGAGTCCTCGCCGGAATTCCCAAAAGAAGATTTAGAACACATAACGATTAGCGATTGCTAGAGAAGTTCTTTTTGACCTGTCTGATTTATCAAAATCTGAAGTTTTGATATTTTTCCCGTTAAGTGACTGACTTCACTCGTTCATTTTTTGGAGCAAAGTTGCTTCAGAATTCGCCTTCTTGGGCAATAACGATTAAGATTATTGGTGGTGTCACTATTATAAAACACTAGCTGGCTTACCCGGCTCCGCCGTATGTTCCGAATAGAAAATTCCATTTCTCAACCGATGAACCAAACTTGGCACACATACACTTCGGGCCCCGGCGGGTGTCACAGTCCATTTTTCGTTATCGATCGATGTCGATTTTATCGATTTTTTGCAAAATTTGAGCTACGGGGCTGGGAGTTGGCAGAGGGGTGTAATCGAGCATGCTGATTACGAATACAATATTAGTTTTCGAAACCGTGCATTACTTTTATCGATTTTATCGATTTTTTGCAAAATTTGTGCTAGGGGGCTGGAATTTGGCAGAGGGGTGTAATCGAGCATGCTGATTACGAGTACATTATTAGTTTTCGAAACCGTGCATTACTTTTATCGATTTTATCGATTTTTTGCAAAATTGGAGCTAGGGGGCTGGAATTTGGCAGAGGGGTGTAATCGAGCATGCTGATGCTGATCATCCCCACGGGGGGTGATCAGCATGCTCGATTACCCCCCTGTGCCAATTCCCAGCCCCGTAGCTCAAACTTTGCAAAAAATCGATAAAATCGATATCGATCGATACGAAAAGTAGCCTATGACACCCGCCGGGGCCCGAAGTGTATGTGTGCCAAGTTTGGTCCGGATCGGTTCAAAAATGAAATTTTCTATTCGGAACATACGTACACACAGACATACAGACAGACAGACAGACATACATACAAACAGACATTCAGCTTTATATATAAGATTTTCGCTTTATCGCAAAAGTCAAAAGCAGCAGTAGCTGAAAATAATTTCTTGCATAAATGGCAATAATAATTATAAGCTACTTGGAATCTAAAAGATTTGGAGAATGAGAGGAAAGCAGACATGATGTGGGACGTCTGAAAAATTTGCGTACCAGTATGCGAATCCACCTGAAAGCGTGATTGCAAACATTGGCAGACAGGTGCAGGTGCATTGAGAATGTGTTATATACTTCATTTCCGCCCAACTTTCGTTTGAGTTAAAAGAAACTGTAAAGAGTTTTTAACTGCGAAACTGAGAAAGTGCTCTTTGGAGAGCACAATCAGTAGAACTGTAATTATATGAAATTATGGAGTATTTTTTAGGACACGATACCTTCCGAGGTATAGAAAATTGAGAGCGGATTTTTGTTGAAGCATTTAGGGAATGCTACTCATCTTATTAGCAGAACCAAAGCGTGGATGTTCGGTATACATTGAAAGAGTTCTGGAAAGAGTTTTTTCTATCCGCTCAAGTCAAATTACGAATATGGAATGATTCAAGATGATGCATATAGTCGAGTTATTTGCAACTCAAAATGCGTATTGCACACCGTTCGCGCTACTTCACGACTATAAAATCATAACCTGCTCATTTCCAGTGGTTTTTCCTTATTTCCTTGTCTCTTTTGATTTGATTGAATACGTTTTAGTTAGTGTACACATTTCTACAGTCTGTCACGCTAGAAAAGGTTCCACTAAAGACTTACTAATTAAAGTGTCGTCGTTTCTCGCGCGCAGTGCGCAAGTCATACGACATACGAGTGATTTTAAGGTACTCGTATACTACAAACACATCACAAGAAAGAAATTTTAGCTGTGATTGCAAATAATATTTTTTGGGATGTCAGGCGCTAATTATCACTTCCTCAGTAGGTCGCAAACATTAGAGATGGCCTTTCGTTGAATAATGCTAAAGATTATAGAAAAATTGTTTGACAAACAAACACAACCTATTTATGAAGAACATAGCATGATGATATGTAAGCAAGAAAAGATTATAAAATGAAGTAAAGAGTGTTTGAGATGTCTCTACTTACAAAGGGGGTACTCGAATTTTCAAAACTCCTCAAAACCAATGCTAGAAAATTCATTGGTTATGAATGAAACACCAGAAAGTCCTGCTCAAAGAGCGTTCGAAAACTTACTCGGTAACTCTATGAATGGAGAATGAATTTTTTGTATAATAAAAGGTAGCGGAGACAAAGAGTTTTCTCAATCGAGATAAATAAAGCTGTAGTACATATACACTGTGTAAAAGTTTAGAAATCTTCGATCGCAACAAACATCATTTTGTCGGGATACAGCTAATCCCCGGAGCTAAGACAAACCCTACGTCTCCGAGTAATCTGGCAGAACTCTAAGCAATCAAGTCTTACATAGCACTAAAAACTCACTCAAGAATGGTGGGTACCGAATCTTAATCCATTAGTGGTCCATTCCCACTTGCCATTCGTTGTTAGTTTGTCCCCAGAGTGAAGTAAAAAGTTCGATAGGGAATTTGATTGTATAGGCGAAATTAATAGCAGTAGTAATTTCAGGTATTTCGCGAAGGGAAGGAAAGACAAAAACTTCCAAAGAAAAAGAAGGCTAGCAATTTCCAAAGAGTGCTTCAAGTGCTTTTATGGAAATGAAATTTTATAACTCGATTTTAATCCGCTCCTTTCTTAGTTCATACTTTAGGCTAAAAGTCTGTCAAGTAAGATAATTTTTTGAACGACATAGAAATCTTCTTCTAGAAAAAGCAGGCCAAATTTTAAATGCTAAGTTAATATGAAATTTCGTCAACACCATTTTCAAGATTCATAACTCCTTATTTTCAAAGTATTTGCATGCGTCTATTTTTATCTGAAAGAAGAAATTATGGGATTCACAATAGCCTTTTGCACGTTTCTCCACATGCACGCACGCGCAGATAGAAGCGGTGGAAGAAAACCACTCAGTTTTTGGTCCATGTTTGGTCATAGGAAATCTGAAGCTTTATTATAAACCTTTTGCACTGCTTCTTCTAGTTTAGTAAAATATGTGCTGATTAGAAGTCTCTACGAAAAGTCGTAATTTTCGGGAAAAGCGCCAAAAAACGGGGCTGCATTTTTGTCATGTTTGCTGGGAAATCATGACATTTTGCTGAGACATCTAATCAACACACTTTTTATGTTCAGGTTTTTATAAACATAGGAAAATAAAAAATTGAGTATTGTTCCCCAGCTCCATTTTCCAGAGCTTGCTTTCGTCAAAAAGAACTTTACCAATTATTAAATATAACATAAAATAAATGTGTGCAAATCGCTTGGGAAAGAAGGAAGTTGGTTGTATTTTTGGTGGTGCGAATGAACTTTCCAAACCTAGCAGTTTTGAAAATTCCTAGGTAAAGAAACCATTGGTCAATATCCTAATAAAAAAGATCAACTTCCGGTTTGAAGCGATTAGCAGCAAAAAGAATGAAGCCATACTTGATGTGATTCCTCATGTTTACGCTTGAATGAAATTTATGCAGAGCTAGTTAACATGTTCATCTAAACGCAAAATCGGTTTCAAAAATCAAGTAGTGTACTGACAAAAACCAAAGGTTATAATCTGACTTTTGAGTCTGAGTTCATAAAAAATATATTACATACATGCTAAGCCGAAGCCCTTCTATTATATTAGTCTACACCGCAAATGCAGACAGCCTTTAGGTTCTAAAACAGGAAAGACTTCTCAGACTAGTGATTATGTGCAGCTTTTCAGCTAACTCACATCACTTTCAATGTTTGTACCACAATGGCTTCTCCGTGATATGGGCATGAAGTATCACGTGGAGTTTATATGGTTTATATAAAAAAAGGAATGTTTTTTTGATGTTAAGTAAAAGTGTTTGATAATGGTTGTTTACCATATTCTCGAGGCATTTTATGTTCATAAGCTGCTGACAATGAAAAGCTCTCTATAGATTACCGTGAAAAACTACTAGACAAGTATAAATTAATTCCATTATTTTTTGGTTGCCCGTGAAAAGTTTGCAAACAATATATGTGCATCCCATTAGAAAGAGCATATTGAGGAAGACCAAAACGTTCTCTTCTATTCAAGAATGAGTGGTCATTTAGCAATAATTAGCCCTGAAACTAGAAGAGATTACTAAAATATAAGAAGCTGAAGTTTTGAACAAAGAACAAATCGACAAAAAGAGGTGTGGGTAAAACTTAATCTGTTGTGAACATAGAAATTCAGATTCTGGATCATTTTCGTGCATATATGTAGCAAGGTTTGAAGGCAAATAGATAGTATTGTCACAATATCTCACTTTCGTAGAAGTTCTGCAGTGAAAGTACAGAGCACAAAAACGCAAAAACAATTTTCTTTGCCCATTTTGTAGCCAAAGCCTGCTTTCATCTAGTTTGTTTTCACTACCATCATATCTCATATGTACGCTCTTTGCAACAGGAAGAGAATTTGAAATTGTAAATCTTAAAAAGAGTTATAATTATACTATACATATTAGTGTTCAACGGTGCCATTACGTCGAGAATCTCAGCAGTATACACGAGTTAGTAGAGGTTCAGTATGCTTTGCAAAAAAAGCAAGTTTATAAGTTACCATACCCAAATTTTTGGGGAGTTTCCTAACCACATCATAGTGTAAAAATAGAATTAGTTCTTCTCAAATCAATATTTTCAATTGATTATAATCAGTTGAAAGTAAGTAAAACTTGGTTGCAGTAATTTCATATCAAAATTCCACATAGTAATGTGGCTGTTCTTAAACAATTTATGATGCTTATCAAATTCCGACATGCTTGTGATCTTGAGTTTTGAACCTACAAGACTTCAAAGCTGATTCTTGAGAAACTTGTAGAATTTTGGTCATTGAATTAAAATTGTATCTGAGTCCCCCCCCCCCCCACCACCACCTACCCTTCGCCGAGCTCCTCCTGCTCGTCATTGCTACAGATTTGAAGTTATGCAACAAGATTTGAATTGCGTAAATAGGGACTTCTGACAAGGGAAGGATAGTTGGATTCCGCGGCCATTCCTAATGATTTGCATACCAAAAAATGCGCCTGCGAATGCAGATTCTGAATCTGTGCTCGAAATCTGCGAAACGATCTTTTGGAGAAAGTTATGAACTTTTTTCCTTGAAAATTTAGCCTACTTTTGGATAGTAAAAATCACCAGATTTGATCTAGCCTACCGTTTGATGCTACTGAAGAAAATTTTAGACGTAGTAATATTTATTTAGACTATATGGATCACACTCAGCATTTGGAAAGGAGAGAAAATTTTTTTATTGATGATTTTGATCCTCCGCAGGAACGCAATTTTTTTGATGAAAAAAATCATAACTCCATTCAGATTATCGTTTCGCAGATATGAAAGACAGTCTACGAACCAGCACTCAAAAGCGCATTTTTTGGTATACAAATCATTATGAATGGCTACGGCATCCAAGTATCCTTCCCTGTGAGAGAATTAATGATCAAAAATGAGAGTTCTGTGTATTCGGAACAAACACAAATTTGAGTTAAGACTAAGAAAATGGTTGTGGTCAGAAGAGTTTGAGGTTGTGGAAGATGTCTTTGTGACGCATGCATGCGAATTGACATCAGCTTATTCAACCAAAGCTGCAATCATGCAATGAAATTTCTTGCTTGAATGGAAACTAATAATAATTTGGTAGTGAACTTTGTTTTCAGTAGACCAAATACGTAAGTCGTAAGCAAATTCTCGGTTTTTCACCATGGACAAATAATCCGACGGTGTGGTCGTCATCTTCGGAAGTACTAGTCATATATTCAAAAACTGGAGGAAAACACTTTTTGGCGTTGCTATCAAACTAGAGGATGGAGCTTAAGATGGAGCTGTAAAACAAGCGTTTCATAACCATGTTCTAGACGTTAATCGAGTTGATTTTATTTGGATGCACTCGAAGGAAATTGCATAAAATGGGAATTCCATAGAGACGATGAAGTTAAATTCAAAGCATACAATTGGGGTTGAAAGCAGCCGCTATAATTAGATGAATCAACTTTTGATCCCCGTTTTCGGGCCAAAAAAGTGTTCAGCTTGTATGGAAGAAATTGAGGCGAAAGGAGCTGTGGAGAAAGGTAGAAATTTGAAATGAACTAATTCGTACAGCAGATTCAAATTACATATAATTGGTAATCTACAGGGTGCCCGAAAAGTAAGTAAACACTGTTTGATCGTTAATAATTCTCTTCGCACTAAGTCTTTTCCTTAGCTTTAAGTATTGTTTATTAGAGAGAGGCTTCAACTTACAGTAGAGAGTGAATAACCCCACCGTCCTTTATTACTGTAGAATTACGGTAGGAACTTGCAGAGCACATAGCGTCATTGTCAAAGAGGCCGCTAGAACAAAAAAGTCCAAAAAAATCTAGAGAGTTGTGTAGCAGTGTTTTCGGACATGCTGACTTCATCAGACAACTATTCATGAGTTGTTAGGAGTTTCAGATGGTCGATTAATCACATTTTTGGAAATATTGCAAAAAAAACTCTGTAGTTTACTTGGCGTAAATTAAGAAAAAAAGCCTTACGGTAAAGTGCGAGTTTCATATCAATAAGCGGCTCAGTATAGCCCATCGCAAACATGTGTATATATAGCTTATTCAATAAGAAACAGTGCCACAAATTTGCAAGCTTGAAGGTGCCCTAGTTCCTGAGAAATATCAATTTGAAGA
Organism: Cylicocyclus nassatus; assembly: GCA_958299035.1. Lineage (NCBI taxonomy): Eukaryota > Metazoa > Nematoda > Chromadorea > Rhabditida > Strongylidae > Cylicocyclus > Cylicocyclus nassatus. Next base: position 32,241,809 of record CATQJL010000305.1, read on the forward strand.
TTTGAATATGAAAAGATTTATGGCCAACCTTATGTATTGGCACGACACTTTAAATAACTAACTTCAAATTTCAAAAACAATTTCCAAATGTGCTGCAGAACAGATTGGATTGCCATGCGTTGCTGTTGATGGTATAATGCATTGGATTCCGTCGGAGCAAATATGATGTTAATGAGAAAAATGAAATAGCATGTAGACAACCTCCCGTAGCCTCAAAGCCAGGCTTTCTTTAGGTTTTGCCATAATCATGTTGATACTCCAACATGAACCAGCCAAAGTAAGTTGTGAACACTGGTGGCAACAAAACTCAGAGTAAAAATCTGCTTCAAAGGAGCTAGAAAGGTGTTTACTAGTTAATTAACTACGGACTCAATGCTAAAGCTGTACCCAAGGTGGGTTTGACCCCAAGGATTGCTGATGAATAATCGAATAATAATATAATCGAAGACCATATAGTAGATGGGTCCAAAAGTTCGTGCCGTTTTCAAAACCTATCCTCAAATCATCTTATATATAAAGCTGAATGTCTGTATGTCTGTCTGTCTGTATGTATGTCTGTCTGTCTGTCTGTACGTATGCTCCGAATAGAAAATTCCATTTCTGAACCGATCGGGACCAAACTTGGCACACATACACTTCGGGCCTCGGCGGGTGTCATAGGCTACTTTTCGTCATCGATCGATATCGATTTTATCGATTTCTGCAAAATTTGAGCTACGGGGCTGGGAGTTGGCACAGGGGGGTAATCGAGCATGCTGATTACAAATATAATAATGACAGGACCGGACGGAGCCGGGTAAGTCAACTAGTTCAGAATAAAGATAGAAGAACACTTTAAGAACTGTTCCCTACAGAAGTTCTTCCTCTTTCCATCGGTAATGTTTTTGTTCAAATTGATGCTCGCTTGGAAAATTCTCAGAATCTCCAACCCATGGCTATCGATGTCAAAACAATCGGGTTTTGTAACATTCTTTTATTTCTATCCAACTGCCATCAAAGCTTTTTCAAAAGTCCAAAACGAAAAATTCATAAATAGTTAAACTTAAGGTAGATAAAATGCGTAAATTGAAGGTTGTGACGTTCAAAACAACATTGAAGAAATCCGAACAAGAACACCACTGCTGGAAACGGAAGTTGCATACAACAATGCTTAGAATGTTTGTCTATCGTACTCTGAATGATTCAAGTCTAAAAAAAGGAACTCCACTAAATGATAGATTAGTTCTGCGACTCAAACACACTGTCAGATCTATAAAATCATTTCTTATCTGTTAGGGCAAAACATAGGTTTTCCACTGAAGTTTCAAAAAAAATTCGACCTGAATGCTCAAGTAATCACTTCCTAGATTATAACCTTTTCTGTAAAGTATATGATCTTATTCTATTGAAATCTTTGTCGTCAGAAAAAAAAACAAACCAAAAAAATTAGTTACAATCTTTCGTAAAGACGTCTGATGACTCTACATCTTAGAAAAATAGCTCATAAGACTCAATTCCAGGGCAAAATCGGAGTATTTCAGGTGGATCACAATGTTCGTCGTCATTTCTTTTTGAATCATAACTTCCTTCCTTCTCGATGAGATTTCTCAAATTTATTTTTTTGAAAGAGGAACTTTTCTCTTTACATCAGCGCCTTTGCCATGAACTGGCATGAGAAAGTTTGAGCAAATGAAGGAAATTCGTCAGTATTTTGATTTCTCAAGCAGAGTCACAAAAAATTCTGGAAGTTTTTTTTTGATAGAAAAAATTATACTCTTTATTATGGTACCTTTTCCATAAACAGAGTCGAAAAACGTCGAGAGTTAGAAGCAAATAAAGAGATTTCCTTCATTTTTGCAATTTTTGAGCATCTTGCTTCTGACTCTCAGACTTTTTCATGTCAATTCATGGCAAAGGTATTGCTCTTAAGAAAAGGGTCTAATCTTCCAGATAGATAGAAATTTGAAGAGTTTCATCGAGTTGTAAGGAATTCATGATTTTTTTGAAAACTGGCGAACGAACTTCGCGACCCACCTAATAGATTGGCATTCTTAGTCGTAATTCAAATGAAAAATACTTTTGAAGCGTCTGCCCTTTATCAGCTTATATTGCCGCGATAAAAGTTGCTCCAAGCATTATTAGGAAATGCATGACATATCGTCTCGAAATTATATTTAGATGGATCATTTAAATCATTAAAAAGTTATCATTTCATTGTGTACCGACTTAAAATCGTCATTTCATCCACTATTTATTGCGTAAGATGTTCAAGGCTTCCGCCGGGTAAAAAATGTATAAAATACAAGTATGGTCGGGAAAATAATCATGACGAAATATCAGAAAGATTTAGCTATATCAAGGTGAGAGCTTTGAAGAAGGGCAAAGTTCATATCTATACGCATGTCCCGTGTTAATCGGAGAAAAAGTATTGTAAGTTGACTAGATGAGAATGACTAGAAATATAACTTTCAAAGGGATTATGATCTATGCTGAGCAAGAAACTATCTCAACAACAATTTCAATATAAGGCTTCTATGGACTAGGAAGTCTGAGAAATCTTAAATCTCACGTACGCTTAACAAGTCAAAACGCGTGCTTCACCTCATTGCACATGTTTACTACGTGAAATAAGAGAATGGACAAGTTCAAGCGTGTTAGGCATGCATCTGCGATCTCAAGTTCCCACTCATGTAAAAGCCCCCTATACGCACTTGGGCAACGCGCTTCGCGAGCTTTGTGGGGTTCCAAATTCAGCAAATTCACAGGGGTTCCAAATTCCTACAACGAATTTAGCAACCGGAGGACCGGCATTTTTTCCGCCTAAATTCTGGCTGTTCATCAACCTCTTCGGAAAAACCGACCCGCCTGGAGAACATCTTGTTTTTGCTACACTGCTGGATGCCGCCTATTGAAGCTTTGATTGGTAAAATGCTTAGTTACAAAGTCCTAAACAAGAGGTAAAAGCAACTAAAATACTTTTTTCATTTTGAAGTAAGCATTGTTGCTTTTTCAGTTACTCTGGAATTTAAGCGTTATTGATTCCAAGGCCTTTTCTCTTTAGATATCAAAGTTATCAGCTTTTGAAAAGATCAGCAGAATTTTCAGAAAAAAAGTTTTTTTCGGGATTTCTATGTGACCCTCTCCTCTGGCACCCTATCCCATCTCATTCTTCTTCACTATAGGACGTGAGGAACGAGTGGGGGTGGGTGGAAGGGGGGGGGGGACTCGCACTCTCGCTCGTCCGGGGGGGGGGGGGGGGGCTCGCACTCTCGCTCGTTCCCCCCCCCCCCCCTCCCTCCTCCTTCTTCTTCTTCCTCGCCCTATACTATCGCCGAAAAGATTGAGATTGCCAGTTTCAAAGTGGCATGCAATCGCGATATGCTTGGGGTCTCTTTTAAAATATTGGCAACATCATTGGTTTCTATTACGCACTTAAGGGCACCGTCTCCAAAATTAGGGATTTTGAGCTTTTGGCAGCTTACGATAGTAAGTCCCCTCATTAAGCCAATGTCCAAATCGCAAGCTTAAACTTACTCTTTTCCGTTTCCAAGTAGCGCATCTTCCCCGATTAGATAAATCACAAGCAAAAACTCGTCAGCCACATGATAAAGCATGTTTTGACAATTTCTACTAAAAAGCGAATCTGACAATGAGTCCCCAGTTCTCCACATAAACATCATATGTTAGATCTTCAATCTTTACAAAAAGTCGCACAGGTTTATTGCGTTAATAAAACTCTTGCCCTCTTCGACTAGTACTAATACAAATCGTAGAAAGCTTTTTCTTCGATACAATCAAAAGACATTCTCTTGTGGCCAGTTTTTCTTTATATGAGTCATATTTGCAAGTAGACTTCTTAGTCTTCATTGACGATACGAGATGAGATTTTAACCATCAAGTGCAACTCAAAACATGGGGCGTGAAAGTTGAGAGCTAAAAGTGGAGAATATAAGCTTCAACAAAGCAATCTTCGCAGTCCTGAACCGCTATTAGAGTCAGTATAGCTATTTTTTAGGCCAGACAATGTATGCAAAAGGAAATTAGGATATTTCCCTTCAAGCTTTAGTTAATCGCTAAAAGACTATATGGGGCAACGAAATGAATTGAATGGCATTGCACAATCGATACTGAAGCGCTGTTTGTAACTATTCTACTGTAGACCATCTAGGGTACTCAAGGGAAGTTCGCAAATGAAATATCTTCAAATCCTCGGCAATACCTCATTGCTCAACAGACCTAAGACTCGAGAAGATTCAAGGGTTCTCAATTAACCCCAATAAAGTTGACATTTTTAACTAATTCTTGCAAGAATTTCCGTTTTAAAGGCAAACACTAGCAAGTATTAGGTTGGAAACTAAGTTTTGCAACTGGTCTCATAACTTCCTTCTCACTCAACATGGCGCACTCAAATTTTGCCACTGCGTTGGTTATTACGTAAGCTACAAGCGCAGCTGCTGTCCTACCGAATTCTGACGTCGCAGTGAGGGTTACGGTAGGTATATAGTATAAAGTGGAAAAATTCAAAGTTTGACGGATTTGGCTGAAACTTGGCATAGGGGTGTTATTCGACATGCTGATCACGAGAACGATACTGAAATTCCGTGATAAAAGTTTTTTTGTAAGATTACTGTAGGTGTACGATATGGGGTCTCACCCTATACAAGGAAAGATGCATTGATATAACAAATGAATATGATATTCGCGTTCGGCAGGTCAAATAACCTTAGTATGTGAAGTCTCGGCGGAATTTGAGCTTCGGACTCTTTAGTCATTGACGGTCGTCCCCAGCAGCTCTTGCGTACATCGACTCGTTCGACTTTATGAGGACGCCAAATCTCGACGTGCCCATAAATTTTGTTTCTTTCTTGCTAGGCCAAAGGAGTCGACCTCCAGCAATAATTTATAGACGAATCCGGATTACTGCGCATGGTCTAGGCTGCTTAGGCTTCATTTTAGCTTGAAACCCCAAAAATTCTCAAATTTCACTAGTTTTCGAAAAATGCCTAAAACTTTTCTATTTCGTGTTCAAAATTTAAACAACTTGTGCTCTCTTGTAGCTCATATTGCATTCTACATAATGCCAAAGTTTGAGTGCGCCATGTTGAGTGAGAGTGAATTGATGAAACCAGTTGCAAAACTTAGTTTCCAGCCTAATATTTCATGTGAAGGCAGGTGTTTGCTATCCAGAACATTTTCATTAAACATTTTGGACACCTTTTTTTTCGTTTTGAGATAAAATCTGATCTTCAATTCACTTTCAATATATTGCGAAAGACTTGTATTTTAAGAAAGGTGATCGGAGTTTTGAATTATGAAAATAGTATCTCTTGAATTAGAAAAAAGAAAAACAAGAAATATGCAGCAAAAACAACAACAAGTGGCCTCAGCAGAAAGAGATGTCAGCCTTATCATATAACAGCAATCCGCCATCTTGCTTTCCAAGAAAAAAAAGGAAATAATCACAATAAAAAATTTTAAAATTGAAACCTGTCTTGATATTTTCATACGTGCAACTCGTCTGAGCATCGATACCATCCAGAAATGTTTTGTGGAGAATGACGAATGAGAAGGTAAAGAGGAGGATGAGGGAGTTATGAAAATGTGAATGATATCGGCAGCCAGCGGGAGGGCTTAGTTAATGGCGATATAAGCTTTTGCGCTACAGCAAAACTTCGATTCCCACATTGGATACGCACATATTTGCCGATGCTTAGTAACTGGCTAAAAAGTCTCATACGATAGTGTATATAATTTCCCACGATCCGTTGCAGCATAAATCTATTCGGACGAGTGTGCCTAACTTTAGTGGCACGAGAACGGCACATTTACGCACTTTTAGGTGTTTACTCGAAGGAAATTAGGCTTTGGGGAGCCATCGTATAAAAAAAAGATTGATCCAAAATGTATTGCACACAAAACCCAATTGGCCCTGCAAGCTTTTTTAGGATAATGAACAGCTAATTCAAATGTTCAAATCTTTCATTTCTACTTTTGGGGCATTTGCTAGCCTTGAAATATGGACTTGGATATATCATAAAGTTTCAGAAAAGCAGTTATTCAACTATTATCGCAGTTATAATGTTGCAAATTCATAATCTTTGTAAACTCAAAGACTATTGAAGATACATGTGCACTTTTTTAATCGGAATTTTTTAACGAATTTTTATGAATTGCCGTCCCGGTCGTTTATGTGATAATTTTATAGTAATAAAATTTAGTGGCGGAACCTTATTATGGCATCTGGAGCCAAGTGGTCTTTACTGCAGTGTAATTTGAATACATTAATCTTTTACTGAAGAATCCGAGGCAAAGTGAGTAAGTATATTATTTGTAAGAGATATGCATATATCCTAGATGAACCTCCCGAGATAGGGAAAACATGTTTTGTGAAAAGACTCCAACGCAAACGAATCCTCTATGGATAATTCAACATCTCATAGATTTTGACAAGGAGGTGCTTATCTGAGCAAACAGTACCATACTGGAGCGTTTTATCCGGATTGATAAGATATAATAGACTGAAGAGCTGACATAGCCGAAAAAAATTGAAAAAACAAGAGGCACCGCAATGGATGTGAATAACAACCTTCAGAAAACTAATCAAGCATTCATGGCTGGTAATGAGGATGGGCCGACTTTCACAAAAAAAAGATGATGACAAAACAAGGATAACCCTGTTTTGCATTTATTTTCGTCCAGATCACAAATCAAAGTGCTTATTTCTCAAGAAAGAAAAATTGCTATGATCAAACGATATATTATACTTACGTTTGACAATGATTCTTGATATTCTGGAAAGCAGTCTAAAATTCTCGTGGCAATCAAGGTAGGAGTTCTTTTGTAAAGGAACACAGTTCAAATCGGATCCAGCCTTGAATTGGCAAAAAGGAATGGCAGCTAATCTGCGACAATTTCAATCGCAATAAATAAATTTCTGATGATAAATGGATAGCTACAGCCTTTTTACATTCTACAAAATTACGCAGATCCATACAAAGCTATAGTCTTCATTTAAAAAAAAAACAGGAAAATTCCGCCGGCTCTTTCTCAATGCCGAATCGACTTTGCATGCATGCTTTTTCGAATCTGTAAGAGCTCCATTTGTCACCTTCTTTGTCCATTCGTCTTCAAAGACAAAATTTTTCATGCAAAAGTTTGAAGCCATTCGTTTTTCTTACTCGCGCGATGTCAAAAGAAGATCTGCTTCATAGGTGCAAATAAGTTTTCCAGTCCGTAAAAATGCTTTCTGACTCATATTATTCGGATTTGCATGACTTCAGCGCCTTATATATTATGTAGGTGCAAAAATAATGAGTTTTTCGAATTCTAATTGACGTGCTATAACTTTCTAATAAATCTACGTTTTATCATCGAGCCATTGAAAAACGTAGATTTATTAGAAAGTCATAGCAGTCAAAGTAAAACAAAAGGCTTATTGTTTTTGCACCCATAGTAACATACTATAAGCACTGAAGTCATGCAAATCAAATAATGTGGATAAAAAAGCTTTTTTGTGAACTTTTTCGACGGGGAACTTGCGATGAAGAACATTAGAGACATCAACATTTTACAATACAAGCACATCTACCTATGCTAATATCGAAACGGGCAGGAAAATATTGATTGATAAATAAAAAACAAAAAAATCTTATTAAAACCCCATTTTTGACGAACAATGACTTCCTTCAAAGTTTGTTAGTATGGATGATAAATTGCCCATCTTGTAGCCGCAAGTAGTACAAAAACAATTTAAAGGGGCTTGGACAAAGGAAAATTGCATGGAGAGAAAAAAATTGAAGTCTAAAATATACAGCTTCCCTCAACACACTTTTTCCTGGGATTCAAAGTTATATTAAGGAATTCTTTGATTTTCTGCGTACTGAACAGCCAAAAGTCCTTGTTAAATCCAGGGGGCCTACATACATTCAAACTTACAGAAATAAACAAAGCTTTGGCGATTGCCTTCTCCAAAAGAAATTTATGGCCCACAGAATGATTAAATCAACTATCCATTTTGAGGCGCCTATATCTCAGTCTAGATAATCCAATAAATCAGCTAATTGTGCATAATGTAGACAGCTTCTATCAAATACATTAGCTGAGTTTCCGAAAAAATGCCGTCATTCGCATATGAATTCTGGCCAGAAAAGTAAATGCAATGAAATCGTGATTTCAAGTGCGGTTAATTGAAGCTCCGCAAATTCTCGATAAATGAGGCTAGAAGCCCGCAACCATCACTGAATAGAGCAAAGTTTCTTTTAAAGATTGTGATTGCATGGTTAATTAAATCTCAGTTCACTCCTTTTCCAAGAAAAATTTTGATGGAAAAGGTTTGTACCAACCTAATAAAAGACCTAAATAATTAGGCCTTTTCCCAGCTCTTAAGCCATGAGATGATCATTACTTTATTATTTTTGGTCCTATTTATGATCGAAACAGAGCAGAGGTAAGCTTTGGATCATTCCCTTAGAAAAGCGGTCTCAAGAAGAAGAGGATGTCTAGACCAAAATATCCAAGATTCTCGCGAACTTCCCGTAGATACTGTGTGCGCGTAGTGGAAATTTGGAGTCATATTTTAGCTTATGCGCCGCAACTCATATAGTCATTATAGCACCGCCATTAACCATAAGTTTGGATTTCGCGCATTTTGGTACCACAAGTTGGAACATATCTTGTAAGAGCTTACAAGGGAATGGTCAGAAATCGAAGTAGCCATTCCAGACAAGCTGCGTAGCATTAGATGCAGCATGAAGCGCTGACTCTAAATCTGTCTTCTTTATCTGCTTATCGCTTTCCTGGACGAAGTTAAAAGCCCTTAAAGACCATTATTTTGCTTAGAAATTATGCTTGAAATTGAAAATTTAGCCGTACAGAGCCTTGTTCGCCTCAATGCTGGGCCAAAACATGCAGCTAGCTTACTTAAAATTTTTAAAACCAGAAGCCGAGCTAAAAGTGCAACAATGTGCTCAATTTCGCTGTTTTTATGTATGATTTTTTCACACTAAAACCGCTTGTAGCTTCGTCCACAGAAGCGGGAAGCAGATAAGGAAGACGGATTCGAAGTCAGCGTTTTATACTGCATCGAATGATATACAGCTTGTTTGGTTTGGCCACTTCGACTTCTGACCATTCCCTTGTTAGTTCAAAGTACTCGGAAACTGTGTCAACTTGTCACAGCGGATGGGAGAATGGGATAATTATCAGGCTGCCTGCACTATTTCTAGCGAATAATGGAGAACCCAAAAAAGAATGATATAATCTTTTGATTCCCCTAGCAAGAAGTGCTCTAAGAGAATGTTTGATGACATATGCTGCACTTGGATTCAAAGGCATTGTCTAGGTGAAATGGGGATAGTGGGATTCTGACGCAATGCGGTAGCACGGCTCCTGACTAGTGGAGCAGTTCAAGTCCAATTGAAAAGGTTGATTCTGAAGCGAGGACATCGCTTCGGAAAAAAGAAGCGGTCCGCCAATCCCGCCTCCTTGACAAGTTTTGACGTGGCGAATGCTGTAGGTCCAATGTATAAACCACGTCAAAACTTGTCAGGGGCGGGATTGGCGGACCGTCCCTATTTTCCGTTTTTTCCGGAGCACTCCATCTTTTTTGATCGGACTTGAACTGTTACATTAGTCAGGAGCCGTGCTCCCGCACTGCGTCAAAATCCCACTACCTCGCAGTTGACCTGGACAATGCCTTTAGCTGGCAAGGATACATTACCTCAACGTCAAGGTGAACGATGAACTTGACAATACTAGTACATTTGATAAGATTTGGTTCCATTCATCATTCCTAAAGAGTGTTACTAAACTTTACTGATTACATAACCTCTAACTTTGTAGTTATTAGGTTGTAGAGAAAATTTCCGGGCACTTTTGGAAATTTCATTTTCAAACGCATTTTTTCGGCGCTCGGTCGGACTTTACACCAAGTTTCTTATACTGAGGGAAGCCTGAAGTTTTCAAAACGCCTTCTGACTTCCATCGATGAAAATACGTGTTTGATCTGCGCATCAAGAGAAATCTTTCACCACAAAGATTCCGCAGTTTTTCTTTCTACGGCAAATTTTAGTGCAGTTAAAAGACTTTCGTCCACATCATGGGTGATCTGACTGAGGAACGTGTTAACTTCTGACCCGCAGCCACTCAAATTTTGCGATATGTGCGCAGGAATTACAAGCTGTCAAATTTGCCTCTGACTTCTACTCTACTCGCAGCTGGCATCGCTTCTGCGGAGATCGCCACGCCTGGACGATGGGTCCAAAAGATGTGCAAGGCATTCCAGCCAGTAATCAAAAATTTGGTCCTTCTGCGCAGAAGTAGAAGACTTCAAAGTCACTTACTCGAAAAGTGGTGCATTTTTCGGGGCATACAATGGTCGATTTTTCAATTTTTCCGGGGAAAATGTTTTTGCGCTTGGTCCTTCAAAAACATGAATGGTCCCCATAACGGCCCCAGCACACCTCTGTATGACTACAGCATCTGGGCTCTCCAGTTCTCATCCTGCATGAGTTAATCCTGCACAATTAGGCCACTTTTCGCAACGACTTTTTTCCCTTCTTCGCATGCTGGTGGACCGCAGCGAGGTGCTGAGAAGCCAGCAAGACGAATATATGCTGCGGACAAAATCATCTTTGCAGTGAAGTTTGTAGCTACAAAAAAGAGTCAATCTGGTTGAAGCTACAGCGATTTGAAAAAAAGTTTTCGCAAGTACCCGGGAACTTTCTTCACGACCTAATATTATATTTGTACAGAAGAAAGTATTGCTGATGAATGACCTTGGCAGATAGGTTTGAACTTGAGACAAACCATACGGTTTCACCTTCCTCAGGAGTCTTATTATTAAAACCAACTTCTGCTCTACCATCACAAAGCTAACAAATTGGAAGCTTGCAGCTTAGTCCGCAATGCTTCCAATTAGCTTCAAATTTTGCAGCATGCAAGATAAGGGAAATGGAAATAAGCTCTATTGTAGACACTTTCACCCGAATGTGTGGTGAGGCAACGTGTATGCAATATCTCGAAACTGAAGAATTTGTGTCATAAGGCAGCGTACGGGCAGAACTGGGCTATTCATTATAAAGAAGAATACCGAGTGGCACGGAGCCTAACAGATAGATGTACATAGATAATGCATTCGGGATACTGATAGCGTATCCGCTTTCCAAATTTGCGAGACGGTTCTTTGAAAGAAATTATGGTCCCTTGATCTGCACATTCGCAAATATGATTAGAGATTCATTGATTAAAGATTTAAGAAGCGTTCAGAGAAACGTTGATAGCGCAGTTGGATGAGCAGTTGGCTTCAAATGAGGTACCGGGTTCAAATCCTCCGTGTATATCGCCTTTTGCGTTTTGCCAATTATCGTACTCCAACAGATCATCTTACAGATAGCTAATATCAATCCGTATATAACATATCTTTGCTTCAAGACACATTTCTGCCGTAGTGATGATGGATGCATCATTGAAAGGTAGTCGCAAAAACTGTGTCTTAAAGGCACCGTCCACCCAAATTCTCGACTTCCATGTTTTTGTCGCTTCCGGGCCTTCTGAAGGCCCTGATTTCGAATACGAAGTCGAAAATCCCAAAAACCCCCATTTTGGAGAAACCGGGACGGGTGGAGGTGCAGTTTGCAGGGCTGCGGCGCGGTTATCGCCCGGCGTATATCAGCGCCGCAGCCCCAAAGCTGCAAAATGGGCGGAGTGACCACCTTTGGTTCACGTGTCACGTACATTCCAGAGCGGATTTCTCGCTCCGGAAGCAATCTTTTGCGGGAAAACTTGGGGGATGGCCTAGTGTGGGGGCCATTAGTATGCCATTAAATGTCGTGAACCCTCACTTTGGGTGTACGGTGCCTTTAATGGTCCATAACTTCTTTCACAGATAGGTTTCGCACTTTTGGAAAGCGATATGTTAATAGTGCCCTAAAGGGAACCTAATGCTGTACATCTCCTTGCTGAAAGCCAGTGCGACTCCGCGCATCTTCTACTCGTTAGATGTTGATGCAGGTATAAATAGCCCCCTTCCCCCTCCCCCCTCCCCCTCAGAGGAAAGTTTTCAAGTCCATTCTTACATTTCCATACTTGATTGTAAGTTAAAGAAACATTGTTCGTTCTCAGAAAGCTCCCTGTATGATCAGCTACTGTTTTATGAAGATCGTAAGCTTTAATTTTCTCCTAAAATATATTCGACCAACAAATAGCCGATGCAGTTTCATACTCAAATAATTGTACGGAAGGTCCTATTGTCGACATCGACATTTGGATTCTATTGTTTGTGAAAAATTATCATATGAAACGAGGGCCAACAAAAGAAAAGCAGTGCCAGCAGAAAGAGTATAACGTACATAATGTAAACAACCGTCTTCGGTGCTATTATTGCGAAAGAGGAGAGAAAGAAATGCGAGAAAAATCTTCCCAAAAAATTCCAGGAAGACCAAATGACTTTTGTTATGTTGCAGATAATCAGTCCAAGAAAATCTAGGTTTGTGGAAGAATTCAGCAGAATACCTCGCTCAGGAGTGCGTGTCTACCTCATCCACAGGAGTACAGAGGTAAGTTTGATTTCGATGGGTGGAGCTAACGAAGTATCAGATGACCTGGGATTACTATAAACTTTATCTGCATCAAATTTTCAGTTCGATGCAGGCCTACTGACGCAATGCAGTGTGGGTTCTGCAAGCCTGAGAAGAAAAAAAAGCCCTGATTACATCAAATATGCATGACGAGTGCAAAGATAATTACGCAGATTCTCATGTAATTCGCAAATGACATCCAATTCATCACATTCTGCATAACTGCAGTATGAATGAATCTCTTTTTTATCCGCTGCAGCATGTGAGCTCTGCGGCCCAGAGTGGTATTTGCCTGGAGTACTCCATTATATTTAGAATCAACTATATTTTACACATCCCTGCAAGAGAGATATTTAAAGCCGAACCATGACCGTTGTTGGATTTGCATAGTCATACAAGACTTTATTCCAAAAAGCTCTTTGATATTAGAAGAAATGGCTAGCACTGCTCCCGCCCCTCCCAAGAATGGACAAAAAAATTTTTGAGTCCGTTGAATTACAATATTATACAAGTTTCATGTAGTTCTGTACCAATATAATTGTTCCAGAATAAGAACTGTTTTATAAATTTTCGAAGACTTTATCTGCTTCGTCTGGTACTCCAGAGTTGCCAACTCGATAAATCGAATCTTTTGTGAAAATGACTAATGACTTCAGCTTAATTTTTTTGACTATCTTCCCAAAAAATTGCGATCACTAATACTGGGAAACTTTGGCATTTTCTGAAAAAGGTTAACAGCTTCAAAAGAAAGGTGTGTAAAGATTTTTGGAGAGATATAGGAGGTTCGTCCACAAAAATGTGAATGAATGTGCGCCTAGCCTTTTGCAGTAAGCTGTATTACTCTAAGCTTGACTTCGAAATGTTTCATCAAAGACCCCTGGTGCCATTGATATTTGACGCAGAGTGCATGGACAAATTTATCCTCTTAAATATGTGTTTTGGAAACTACCTATGTAGTGAAAGACTACTGTCATGCGCAAAATACTGTATTTTTTGCTCCATACTGTACGCATTTGCATTAAATTGTAAATCTCTTTCCAGAATGATGAGTTTCTAAAGCCAGGTGATGTCGAACATCTCAACGTAGGTGATGTCTTCTAGGAAACATACTCAAACAAATCACCGGAACTTCCGCAGGACAAGCCAAATTTGCAGAAGTTCCGCAGGATTTTGTTCACTATTGCAAAAATGAAAACTTTGAAAACCGGAACTTCCGCAGAACCTTCTTCAAAATCCTGTGGAAATTCCGAAAATGCCATAGGTTCCGCAGCACTTTGGCCTGCCAGGACTTTCGTAGGATTTTAAATGTGTTGTCTCGTGATGTTGCCTCGCCAACAACTAGAGTGCATTATCGCACATGTCAGCCGTACCGTAGAGGATAGTAGGTGGGTCTCACAGTCATTGAAGTGAGGTTCAAATCTCGCTTCGGCGTTCTCTTTCGTTGTGGTTGGCATTCTTCGGAACTTCCGCAGGACCTCATTTCGGAACTTCCGCAGCACGTTTAGGAACTTGCGCAGGTGACTCGCAGGAACCTCCGCAAGCGCTCCGCGGAAGTTCCGACCAGTTGTCTGAGTAATGGGAGCTTTCTTCTCTTAGCATTGTCATGTTTATACTTGGGTCCGAATCGACTAAAAATTCGATCTTTCGAAACATTCGAATATATTCGTATTCGAAATTCGATATTCGGAGTTCTTCCATTTTCGAATAATATTCGAAACTCAAATAATTGAGAAAACGGGGTTTCGAATAAAATTCGAAACTCGAATAATCAAAAAACAGGGTTTCGAATAAAATTCGAGAACTCGAATAATCAAAAAACGGGGTTTCGAATAGATTTTATTCAAATGTTTTATTCGAATGTCTATTCGAATTCGTATTCGAATAAGCTCCGTAGTCAGAGCTGAGTATCAAGCTCACTTTGTCCGCGTTTTTTTTTCGCAAAACTCGGTAATGCATCTTTTGCAACCGTTATGACCTCTGAACTGTATGGAGAGTCGCATTCTTTCGACTGCTTGCGACAGTAAAAAATCATATGTGGATTTTGCTTGATGCTTTTTCGACAAATGAGATTGTTCGCACTGCTATTGGCACCAAATCAGCAAAGAAACTATCAGATTCAGGCCCATGTTCCGAGTTCATATATTGAAAGTCTTTTGAAATGCCTGTTTTTCTTTCTTTGCATTGCTCATGCTTGTGGTACGCAAAGTCCACACTAGTGAGCAGTCTTGCTCGCATAAGTTATACAGTGCTAATCAAAACTATAATTCCACCCTGAAAACCGCCGTAGCTCATCTGCTTCTCAACGAATTGATCTGAAATTTTGTACAACTGTGTGTTTGACAGGCTACCATCAGTAACTAGAACAAATCCCGTTTTTGTTTGATTATTCAGGAAAAAATCAAAAATTTCGAAAAAAGAAGGCTCGAAGGTTGGCGAAAACTATAATTCCACCTAAGGTTTCTGTCCACTAAAGTAATTCTCGGCTTCCAAAGTTTTTTGTGCATATACATACTCAAAAGTCAAAACAGTCGCTTTAGTCCAGCTGTGTCATAATCTTATAAAAAACGTTTATCTGCTTTTTTCGCTCATAAATGATTTCATGCTTGTTTTGTTTCCGAAAATGTGTTTTTATGGGTGATTTCGCAGTTTTTTGGCTGGTTTGGAAGCTATAGGGTTCTATTTATCTTATAGATGCTTAGCGAAGTGAGAACTAGAAAAAATTTGAGTTTTCATATTCAAAGCGCACCGGACCTAGACTAACCGCAGGCCTGCGCTCAAATTTATGCCCTCAAACTCTTTCTGCAATGTCCTCATAAGCGTAAAGTATGTAATAACATTGTTGTACGTATGAGAGTCCGTATGCAGTAGCTACAAGTTTCCGCAGGTTCTAGCATGCAGGCTAATTGAGGAATTCATCTTGCAAAAACTGATTTGCAAAAAGCCTTCAACTTATTTTTGGGTCTGACCGCAATGCTCATGTGAGTCACAAGGCAACATACAATACAGGGTGTTTTCACTATCTAGCAGCTAAATAGTGGCAAAAAATCAGGAAAGATACCACTTGGTAAGTACTTTGGAATTGCCTAAATATTACCATTGAACCGCGAAAATTTATGCTTTGAAAACGAAGGAAAATGTGACTTGGCGAACAATCGTAAGTATAGTATACAAACTTCTTTTTATGTAAACAATGCTCTTCATCATTCTGAGCTTACAAAAATAATATAAACCAATTTTGAAGACAAAAATTTGAGCGCAGCCTTGCTGTTAGGTCTATGTCGGGTGCGCTTCAAAAACGAAAACTCAAACTTTTTCTAGTTCTCATTTCGCTAAACATCTATAAGATAGATAGAGCCCTAGCTGCCAAACCAACCAAAAAACTGCGAAATCACCCATAAAAACACATTTTCGGGAACAAAATAGCATGAAATCATTTTTGAGCGAAAAAAAGCAGATAAACGTTTTTTATAAGATTATGACACAGCTGGACTAAAGCGACTGTTTTGACTTTTGAGTATGTATATGAAAGGTTTTGGAAGCCGAGGATTACTTTAGTGGACAGAAATTTTAGGTGGAATTATAGTTTTCGCCAACCTTGTAGCCTGCTTTTTTCGAAATTTTTGATTTTTTCCTAAATAATCAAACAAAAGCGGAATCCGTTCTAGTTACTGGTGATAGCCTGTTAAAACACACAGCTATACCAAATTTCAGATTAATTCGTTGAGAAGCGGATGAGCTACGGCAGTTCTCAGGGTGGAATTATAGTTTTGGCCAGCACTTTATTGCACAAATGCCTCTATTCGCTACCTTAGAGATTTTTTGCGAATTGGTGTATTTTGAGCAAAGGAATCGCAGTTGTAGTGGAGGATTAGACAGTTTAGATTGCCGTACGCGATTTGCCAGTTACGAGATGTCTTCAAATATAACGCCAGCTTACCACAAATGTTTAGCTTGTACAACTTACTAAAAAGATAAATGTCCTGCATTCTGTACTTCTAGAATAAGTTTTGATCAAAATTTATATCGACTGCTTTTTTAGATCTTCCAATAAGGGATAAAATATGACTTCTTGCTGATGTATAGACTAGTTGCCAACCGACCAACTTCATCGATTTTTGGAGAAGTTTAGCTGCGGGGCTGGGAGTTGGTACAAGGGGGTAAGTGAGGGTGCTGATTATGGATAAAAATTTACTTTATCGATTTTATCGAGTTCTGGAGAAGTTTGACTTGCGGGGCTGGGAGTTTGTACAGGGGGGGGGGGGTAAGTGAGGGCGCTGATTATGAATAAAGGTTTACTTTATCGATTTTGTCGATTTGGAAAATCTCGAGCTACGAGGTGGGGAGTTGGTACAGGGGGTAAATGAGGATGCTGATTAAAGAAGTCTATTTTATCGATTTCAGCGATTTTTGGAAAATTTTGAGCTAGGAGTTGGTATAGGGGATACAAGGGTGCTGATTATGAATGGATCGGGTTTAACTAGATATGTCGGCAAGTTTGAGATATGGTTGCTCTAGTTATCCGATAAATCATTCGAATATTTATTCGAAATTCGACTTCCAATGTTCGAATATATTCGATATTCATTCATTCGATATTTTTGATTTTCCGAATTTATTCGGAATTCGTTCATTCGAGAATTTTTGAACCTCGAATTTATTCGATATTCGTTTATTCGAGATTTTTTATTTTCGAATTTATTCGATATTCGTTTATTCGAAATTTTTCGTTTTCGAATTTATTCGATATTCATTCATTCGATGAAAAATTTTCGAATTACCCAAGTATAGTCATGTTGCCCCCGTTTTAGGAGAAATCAATTTAGCTCAATTTTTGTTGGTATACCGTTAAAATTGATGTTAAACTTCACATACTATGCAAGCGCACATTTTCTCCTGCCATGGTATGCCAAACAATGGCTGAGGTCAGAATCTCATAGAGTAATCCATTAGTAGCATTGACTGACGAGCAAATGATTTTCTGCATGTTTTGTAAAGCCCTAGGCCGAGTACAAAGCAAAATTTTCTGACAAGGATTATCATGAACTCCAACAGTGGGCATACTACTATCAATTTCGGCAAAATCGAACACTAATGACAATGCCAAAATGCCAAGTAAATATACGGTAGCTGATAAGTCAAGAATTTGCAGCCGCAAGCTTGCGATTTATAAGATGCACACAAAGCAGGAAGTACTATTGTTGAAAGAAGTTCTCTGGCCTCATTTTGATGACTCGACAGAGTTGAGGCGTATCGCCAATTAGATGAAACCAATTAATGTCAGTGAGCGCGGTGGCAAAACTTTGCCTTCATTATAAGTGCCACTTCTAGGACGAGTTTGAACTTGTCCTTCAAGGCTGAAGAAATGAATGAAAAAGCAGAAGTACGCAAGTAAACAGCTGTCACAGCAACGACATATAAGAAAATGTGAAGTAAAATACTATTGTAGAGGGTAGGGTAGTGTAATCAAGATGTAAACTAAGGTTTGAATTTGTTTGCAAATGCATACATTTAAAATGAGAAGATCAACATTCAGACGACCCCATAATTCCCAAAAAAAAGAGAATGGGACATCTTTAAAAAGAACGCAATTCTTTGACACTTTTCATACAATTTTTTTATTGCTGACCTCGAAGGCATGGTTCGGGTAAGAACCCAATTTTTAAAAAGTTCACTTGACTGGGGTTATCCGCAAAGTTGAATCCGTAAATACACATTAGAAAGCGCAAAGACGGCAAGAACAAGCTTTTTCAAAGCCTTATAGTCTGAAATTGGGCATTTGCCTTAAGGCTGAGACGCAGAGTCGTACATACCACATAAGTAAAGCAGGGAATTGACAAGGGCGAAAATTAGCCACATCCCATCTCTTTTTTTCACAAATCATGAGTGCAAGTTCCCCAAAGCTTAATTTATAGGATAGATATTATACATACGTACAGCACAGCTTCAAAAATGAATTTTTTGCTTCATATTCAACGTAAGGTGTTGACTATGTGGGCTTGGTGCAGCCTTGCACATTTTGCTTTCTTCTATCAAGTGGTTTCTCAAAGGCTTTTAATCAGTGTTCAGCTGTCATGAAAAAAACTTTCTGATGAATACAATATGCTGGAATGTTCCCACCATCACTATGATTGCATATTCACCCTTGAAAGAGAATTTTCCAGATGAATTTCAATTTCAGCAAGCTTATGATACAAAATAAGTACTTCGCGACGGATATACCGGGAAAGATTCACAAGACAATTTCAAGTAAATTCATGAAAACATTTGGAAACTAGTTAAAACAACAAACTCAGTAGTGGCCAGTCTATTTATAACTCTTAGCACATTCAAAAATTCCACAATTTCTTTCAGCGAAGCTAACCGAGTAAATTATCTTGTGTACGTAACGATAAAATTGCGAAGTTTCTTTTTCTGAAGTGGTATTACAAGAGAACAATAATCGGACTATGTTCTAATTTTTAGTGGTTTTTTCTAGTATCTCAACAATGTGCGCAAGGGATTCCAATCGTTTGCTAAGAGCTGGATCTTCTTCCTTTTAACGACAGCAAAATGAATGTGGTCTCCAATATATAGGGTGTCCCAAGAATGTGCCTACTGTTTGATTGTTGATAACTTTTTATCTTGAAGTCTTTTGAGAAGCTTTAGGTACTATTTTGTAGAGCTGGCTTTGCCTTAGATTACGGTATGAGGCAAACCACAGATCGCTCTTCATTACTATAGGGTGGGAATTTTCGACATTGTGAAAAAGCTACTACTTGAAATAAAAAGAAATACTTGAGTAATAAGGTTTTTCATGGACTCCAGTGTGAAATTCGCTTCGTGCAAGATTGTGAAGCTTTCTAAACGGTGTGTCCACATTTGCACCATCGAAAAAGCCGCTGCTACTGCTTACTTGGCCTAACTTATTTGAGGAAACATTAGAATGAAATGCAGGCTTCATATTCGAAATCAGCTACTCTAATCAGCCTAATTTGAGGGTTTTAGTTTTTTCCTTTCTGAGCCAAAATAGGACTCTCCATGGCTCAAAACCCTCTTTAAAGCTTCTACTGTAGTAACCCTACAGTAACGAAGAGAGGTGGATAATTCGCTCTATACTGCAAATTCTAAATTGAGGCCAGCTCCAAGGTCTTCATGAGAGAGTTATCAGCAACTAAACAGTAGGCACATTTTTTTGGGACACTCCATACTTCGGGTTGCAATTTTTCATCGCATGAATAGATATCGAACAGGTCAGAAAATTGAGTTTCGAACAAACGAATACTGAGCACATATGGAATATGACAATTTTGAGTAAGCGTTGAATGAATAAAACTTGAAAATGAAAATTCTAAAAACTGGATAAAATTTGGGAAAAATTTGAAAAAAAGAAATTTCGAATGATCGATGATTGCTTTTATCCGAACATTGAGGGTCGAATTTCTAAATCGAATGATTTCCTCGAATTGCTGACATACCCGAACTCGTCAAACTCGAAAACTCGAATACGAATTCGAATGATACATTCAAATGGAACACTCTAAGAATACTCGTTCGAAATCTCGATTTCAATAATTCGAGCTCCCGGATTTCATTCGGAATCCGGTTTTTTAATTATTCAATCATTATTATTGAATAGATTTCCATTTTTAAAGTAAAATTTAGTCATATACAGCCAGTGAAGATTGAGGGGAAAGTGACACGAGTAAAAAAACAAGAACTCAAAAAATGAGCTGTCAGATCAAATCTCATTCGAAGTAAAGGAAAACTGTCTTGCCAGTCACTCATGACATCACTTTTTGAAAATGTTTTTTTTAAGAAAAAACTTCAGTGTCGGAGGATTTTTAACATTTGTGCAAGAAATAGCCAAAAGCTCACTGCTTTGAGAAAGTGGAGACTTTGTCATTACAGCTTTCAGACGAGAGACTGCGAATTATGCCTAAAAGAATACAAAGTTTGAACTTTCTGCTGTTGCAATCAGTGCTTGGACTTTTCTTGATTTCATTCTTGAAATTCTTGGAACCAGTGTATATATTCACCTAAGTGTTTCTTGAATTTAGGTGGATGTTTGTTGCGTTTTTGTGCCGGCCACGTGAAAGCAAAAATCTCTAGGAAAGGAAACCTTACTACAATTCTTTAGCTTTGAAAAAAGGTAATTACACTTTTGAACTTCTCATTCCTATTCCTTTGAAATCCTCAAAGAGCATTGCAATCTTATGCAATAAGAAGAAATTAGATAAGTAAACAGAGAAAATAGCGATTTTGCTTCAATTTATGCTTCGAGTCAACTAAACAGATTGTTATTGGTACTAACAAGGGAAGTTCACTTAGTCGAAGTGGCGATTCGGAAGGATATCTATACCAGTGGATAGAGCTTAAAAAGCTGATCACAGATATGCCTTCTATATCTGCGATGCGTTGTTCTGAGAAAAGTTATGAGCTTTTCTAAAGCCAAATTTTCGTGCATTTTTGAGTCGCAAAATCATGATAATCGTCACACAAAAGTGTGCAAGCTTAAGCAAACCACCTAATAATCATTGTAGGTCTAATTCGAGTTCATCCGAACGTTTTCGAGTGTTTTCCGACCATGTTGTTTATTCACAGGCCGTCATTTCCTTCTTACGAGGGAAGGACCCTCAGTCGAAGTGGGATTTCCATACGTGGTGCATATCATTCTGTAGGTTTTGGGACGCTGATACTAGATCTGTGCTCCTTAGCTGCTCAATGATCTTCTGGGAAAAGTTATGAGCGATGGTTCTCCAGGATAATCGCCTCACACTAAAGCCTGGTTCGCCAAGGAATTTATAGGTGTGGACAGATGACTGGGTGTAGCTGCCAAGACTATGAAGCAGGTGGTGAAGAGTTCGCCCTCCCTTTTGTAGCCAAAACTCATGCATTTTTGGAAATTGTTTTTTATGAATTCGCTGAAGAGCTGAATATTCGCTGAATTCATAGGAAACAATTTGCAAAATTGCATGAGTTTTAGCCGCACAAGGGAGCGCGAACTCTTCACCACCTGCCCCATTGCCTGCGCAGCTTTACGCGGCTATCCGTCCACAACTGTGAATTTTTTGGCGCCCCAGACTCATAGTGTGAAGTGGTTATACTGGGGTACTATCGCTCATAATTTTTCCCAGAAGATCATTGAGCAGCTAAGGAACACAGATTAGTATCAGCGTCCCAAAACCAACAGAATGATATGCACCACGTATGGAAAGCCCACTTCGACTGAGGTCCTTCCCTTGTTAGATCACGCTTCCATTATACATTAAAAAAAGCCCATTACCTCCATCTAGAAGAACGCGTCGCAGATCATATTGAAGATATATTTGAGAACATCGTTTTACGTTCTATCCATTGGTAGTTTCCAAAAAGTTTCCTACGCGACACGTTTTTCTAGGTGGAGGTTATAGGGCTTTTTTTTTATACATAACGGAAGTGTGATCTAACTATAAGAATGAAAAGACGACCTGTGGATGAACAACATGGTCGAAAAACATTCGATAGCGTTCGGATGAACTCGAATTAGACCTACAATGCTTATTAGGTGGTTTGCTTGCACACTTTTGTGTAACGATTATCATGATTTTGCGACTCAAAATGCACGAAAATTTGGCTTTAGAAAAGCTCATAATTTTTTTTCAGAACGACGCATCGCAGATATAGAAGGTATACCTGTGATCAGCTTTTTAAGCTCTATCCACTGGTATAGATCTCCTTCGGAATTGCCACTTCGACTAAGTGAACTTCCTTTGTAAGATGCAATAGAAAGGTGATGTCCACACTTATGAGTCCTTTATTCTGAAAGAGAAAGGCTCCTTTTTTCTGAAAGAGAAAGGCTTTGGTACAAAGTATTAGAATATAATGTGTGCGAAACTGAAAGCTGCAAAGAACAAAATTTGCGGACCGAGTAGCTGTGTCCTCGTACAATATTGCAATAAATAAAGTATCGTTATGAGTTCCACGTTAATCAATAAGCGACATATAAACGTCATATAAACTTCGAAAGTAATTGAAGGAAAAATAATTAGCTGCTGGAACGCAAAAGCTGTCAGTGTTGATAAATGCAGGCTAATCAGAAGCCATGGGTTATTGAAAAGGAGCAAATCTATTGCTGCTTTTCCACCGTGAAAACTTCAATATATCACTGCTATTGCCAAGTATCTGAGATTAAATAAGATGGATGATCGAATTCCTCTTCCTTTCCACAGTACAGTATTTACTTAGGATTAGCAGTCGTAGTATTCAATAAATTGTGATTCTTTTCTGAGCAACGCGTATCTGGAATAATGAATCGGCGCAATACAGTACCAACACTGCCGCCTTTAAATCCTACGATTTAAACGCGTTGTCGCGCCGGAAGTGCCGCATCGCAATAGTTCGCTTGTATTTCAACCAATCGCATTCTAGTTTGAATATATGTATAGTCGCTTTTGGACCTTTGAGCAGATTACATAGAATAACGATAGACAATACGTTAAGCGGTTATTGACCCCGCTTTTCTTCATTTTTAAGAAACATCAGAAATCTTTACTTGGCCACTCACTTGATGGACTTTAAACTTACCGTTTGCACCAAGTTTAAATTTAGCTAACTCAGTTCTCGCCCAAAACTTTTGCAAGTGTTCGATAGCAAGTAAACAGCGCAAATTTATTGCAAGTAATATTTCTTCAATGCTCACAGCTGGCTTTCTAGGTTTTCCTGTATATCGTTGATTCGTTGACCGCACGGACTGCTCAAACCCTGCGGACCACGCGTGGCGCGGCTGAAATGTAGCGAGAGCACGACTTATACGATGGCAAATTTGTACAGGAGCAAGCGTGCTCCGCAGTGATGTCCAGTCCGTGCGGTCTACGAATGACTATACTTATTGGTGTGACTAAACTCCTCATTCGTTTTAGTTGTAACCAGGGTCAAGCGTGGGGTGCGGCACACCCCTTCAAAAGCTGCGGCTGCCGCAGCTTTTAAAAGGGTGTGCCGCACCCCCTTAACTTGCCTTCAAAATCCAGAAAGCGCTCCATTGCTGGTATGAGTATTGAGCACATAGCTTCTTCTTGCTACATTGGAAATGTCGTCAAATTACGTGTGATTGTAAAATGCAGTCACAGAAAATCGGGCGTACAGCTCTCAGAAATCTGAAAACTCTCTAGAAAAAGATGGTGTCCTCCAGAATGTCACACTTTGAGGTCCAGAGGTTAAGAGGAGGAAGAAGGGCTCGTTTGAGGGCTTTCATGGGAGGGGGTGGGGGGTTCGAAAAACTTGTGCCTGACCTCTTTTTCAACTCTGGTAATGCTATCTTAGGTATATAGTTCAGGGGGGGTCTTATCAAGACAGCAATCAGGGGGGGGGGTCTTAACCAGCGATCGTGTGCCACACCCCTTGCTTGACCCTGGTTGTAACTCGCTCAGCACTAATAGATAGAAAATATTATCCAGAGCAAAACCTTCCCCTTTTATAATACTTGATTTTGTGCGTGAGTCTGGAGCTGAAAGAGACATTACATTGCAAAAAAGTTCTTTTTTGTGTGTTGAATTTCTCGCGACATTGTATACGGATTTCGAAAACTGGCCGGAACTGGGCAAGATAAACAATGGGTTATAACTTTGGCAATCGATTGATGCATGAAAAGTGAGAAATTAAGTGAGCATGATGTCCCAGCTTAGCCGGCATTCCCCTGCCCGATATCGGTTAGAATGAAGAAATGATTTCCCCGGCTTACATTGACATAAATTTTTGCAAGCATAATCTGCAGTCTCTTACGCATGTCTAATGCAATCTTGGTAAGTTTGACAAAAATGGAGGTGAGCGAAGTCTTTTTGATGCAGTTCTTGACGACCTCACTAGTGTTGTGAAATATGGTGGGTTTTCTATTTGTTGAGGTTGCGTTGCTTGGCACTGTCCACCCTAAATTGGGGGTTTTGAGCTTTTGGCACCATATGATAGTAGGGCCCCCTATCAAGCCAATGCCCAAGTCGCGGCGCAAATTGTCGATTCGGAAGCCAGAAAACCGCTCCGGAATAACGAAGATGCACGGAAACACCCATCCATGCCCGCCCATTTGTGCGCGCCCATCCAATCACCCTTCCGGAAAGCCGGCCTGTGAGTTCTCCGGAACGGGAATTGTCGGGGTTTTCGCAGATTCTCGACTTCAAATTCGGAATCAGAGACATGAGAAGGCCCTCAAATGACATAAACCTGAACGTCGAGAATCTGGGACGGTGCCTTTAATATCCGCTGAGGAGCTGCATACCCAGGGTAGGGCAAGGCCTACAGCTAGGGTCTGGCACAGATCGTCTGGGAGGCTGAACTTTGTTTTTGGGCCAAAAAGCAAAGGGGAGTCGTTTCTGCGGGGTCCAGAGAGGAGCCCCGAAAAAATGTGTACAGGCATTACTAGCGAAGCATGTGGTGAAAAACTGCGCATACAATTTGCAAGTCAATTCAACACACTTTCTATAGCTCCAAGCGATCACCCAGTCAAGCACAATTTCGAAGACAGGTTATTACACGATGGACGTGCTCTATCGTGTCTTGCAAAAAGCGCACGCGATTTAAAAGCAAAGCCAAAATTGCTTGTTTACAGCGTAGAGACAAGCATATGACACCGAATTTGAACTGTAGGCATAGAATTTTACTTACGGAAGAATTATGTAAAATGAAAACATGTGAAGTAGTTTTGAAACTTTTCCAGAATTAGTCCGTTTCCAGAATGCCACCAGACGATCTGAGGTCGTCTGGAGCATATAATTTTGTAAGTCTACATAAATTTCGGATTTCTCTATCATGGACGGGTCCCTTGGTCAAGAATTCGTTCCTGAGCATAGAAACATTTTCACATCGTTGCCCTTCCTTTGTTTTGAACGCTTTAAATATCTCACTTCAATCACAAGCTTTTATACATGCCTAGTATTCAGCTCCGCTTTCAATTTTTACTCATATTTCACGTTTTACCTTTCAGACTAGTGACTCTTTTATGTTTCTATCTTCTCCCAAGTTGATAGGTTCCCGATAGGGGCCAAAGAGGTTTTCTTGAAATTTTCGAAGGTCAGGGGGACTTTGTTTTTATGAGCCTAGAAAGTAATTCTTGTCGGGCCCTGGGTGTAGCAAACGACCGCCGGATACGATTTCCCCTTCCCCCTCCTAAGGCTGCATTCATACTGATCCCGAGGTCGGGGAACAGTTCCAGCACAGCATTCAACTCGAGCACTGTGCTGGAAGTGTTCTTGGACTTCGGGATCAGTATGAACGCAGCCTAAGTGATTTAAAGACTCTCCTCCCTTCCCCCTCCACAGCATTTGCGTTACCTACCGTCAGTATGAACGCAGCCTAAGTGATTTAAAGACTCTCCTCCCTTCCCCCTCCACAGCATTTGCGTTACCTACCGTCAGGTATAAATAGGGCCGTGCAAGCATGATGAATAAAATATTCGTAACTATCATGTCAAATAACCCCTGGACCAAGTTTATCGAGTTTTGAGGTTTCCAAATATTGAGCGTCCCAAGTAAGATGGTTGTTTTTAAAATGATTAACTTTGCTTTAGAGACAATTAGCTAACTTCTTTCCCATACAAAAAACTTTTCCACTTGTTTCATGTTAAAATTTCTACCTCAAAACAACCCCCAAACAATGGATTTGAAAGCCATTCAGGATCCTATTTATCGCGTTTTTCATTTTCAATGGTCGTGTTTTCAGCAATGTTGTTCATATTAAAGGATCGAGGCAGCCTCAAATTACTGCGATGAAAACTACGAAATTTAGACTACCGGAAAATTCAAGTGTTAGAACCAATTGAAGAAAATCACTCACAATTGGTAATGTTGATGATTTCTGTATCATCAACCATTGATGAACTCTATATTCTGGATAGCCTACGGAATCTCCGTAGGCTAAATTGTGAGCTACTCACTCGTGAGTATCTAATCACTCAAGAGTAAGTGGTACCTGTGCGCCAGGAGTGTAGCCAATCGGCGGCATCTCCTTTTAAGCACCAACTCGTATACTTTGTACCTTATATTCGGTTTAGCTCCGCCTTTCTTCGTATATAAGGAGCCACCGAATGTATTAGAGGTTGCTCCCCGGTCCACACCGGGACACCTCGTATTCGCTCTCAACTAATCTACGCCAGTGTGAATAAACCTATTCCACAACTACTCGTCTATCCTATCACTGTACACACAAAGGTAAAAGCAGGATCACGAAAAATTTTGAAAGTATTCTTATCTGATGGAGAAAAACATACGCATCGCTATAGTGTCTTTGCCGTGAATTGAATCGAGCAAATGCGAGAACTAAAAGCAGAAGAAAATTACTCCAGTTTTGCACCTTGAGCATGCTCAAAAATTAAAAGCCTCACAGCAGAGATCAAAACAGTAAACATAGGTTTGATGGCCTCCTTTTCCTAGTTGAGCGAAATCGAGAGCAGATTTGATTTTCGTGGAAGACGCAGACACGAAAATCGAAAATTCGACGAAAATCGAATTTCTCGATTGCGACAATTTCCGCTCAGCCAGAAAGTAGAGGTCACAAAACACGTGTTTATGACTGTTTCGGTTACTGCTGTGGTACGTTTTTAGGTTTTTCTAATATGGTCAAAAATTGCTGAACTAAAGTAATTCTCTTTATTTGCTTCTAACTCTTGAGCTATCTTGTATTAATTCATGGCAAAAGTGCCACTGTAGTGTGCAAAAATTTCTCTTTCAAATAAACAAGCTTTCAGATTTCGTCACCCTGCTTGAAAAGTGCTAATTTTGACTACTTTTCTACATTTGCTTCTCTCTCGAATTTATATCAATTTACGGCAGTATCAATGCAAAAGGCATGGTTTCCTCTTTCGAATAAAAATAATTTTAGGGGAAACCGTCTAAGCCAGAGAAAGTTATGATTTCTTTGAAATTTTTCGAACGTACTTCTGGATTCTCTTAATATCATATTCTTCGCTAAAAGTTTTTTTTCGGAGGTAAGCTCATGGGGTGTGGTACAGTCCCAAAAAGCTGTGGCCCACACCTTTTTTGGTGTTGTGCTAAGCTCATTAACTTACCTTCAAAGCATTCACACTTCCAGGCTTTTCATATGGTTGAGGTCGCTAGACCTCCTTCTCTTCACAGATAAATTTTATCCTAAATCGTTAATCCTACGTTCAAGGCACATTGAGTACGGTAGTAAGGTAAGTCTTCGCTACCACGTAGATACATTGCGATGAGAGGTAACACAAAGATATTATGTTGGCTCGAAAGTTCTCGAACATTTTCAGACGAGATCTGTTCTTTCTCGAAACTTAACGCATGTACATCCGACGCGAGTATTTTTCGATAGAGCGGAGCAAGCTCTACATAATCGTATGCAAGAGTTCGCACCAGCTTCGACCCAGCGTATGGTTGCATCCAGAATCTGAGTCCTGAAGGCTCAAAAAATTGGGAAAATTCATATCTTCGTTCAAATACAGGGTGTTTGAAAAGTTTATGGCCTCAAGCACTTCAACTTCGAATCCTAACTTATTTTTTGCTATATGTGTTCGCTAAACCTAGAAACCACTGGGCCAGCACAGAATAAAATTTTTTTTACAAGATACCTTAAAAAATTTGGAAGCAAACAAATTTTTCAATTTCCTTGAAGAGGCGGAAAAGTGCGGTACCTGAGTTGATCTACCTTTTTTCAATGCCGGGAAAGGGAGACAGCTTTCCGTTTTTTACTGCAAATAGTCCTAAGTTTACGCTTTCTTTATGTAACAAAAGTTCCTCAGCAACTTGCGAACAAGATTTTTTCATGTGCTAAATTATAGCAGACAGTCGCGGCACAAATTTGCGTTGAAATTTTTTTGGTTTGAAAAATTTTGGAAGTCTTATTTCAACATGTATCTGTAGCGCAGCTCACTGAACTCCCTTGTATATGTTTTCAAAGAATTTGCACGCTTGTAGGTTTTGAAGGTAAAATATAAAAATTTCGATGCTGGATTTGTTGACGAAAAAACACTAAAACTGGATCTCTTGTATTTGAAGGCACGGTATCTCAAAACGAACTTACTTCTACGAAAATAAAAGCACATATAAGAAACCTTAAAGAAAGGGCTTTTAGAAGTTATATCAAGTTGTCTGTGCCTTCTTTTTAAAAAGCTAAAAAGCTTTCCTTTTAGCTTTCCTAAACCACTTTCCTTCAAGCTAAAAAGCTTCAGAAAAGTGGTTTGAAACGCTATATTGGTGTGTTTCAATCTAATGAAAGAACTTTTAAAAACCATAAGAAAACCTGGTTTCACCGAAATAATGGTATATAGGCCTAATGAGCACAATAAAAAAAAGCGCGTCAAAATTCGATTTGGAAGCACTTTAGGCGACTTACTTTCCAAACACCCTGTAAATGCTACGGATCTCCAAGTTGCTTAATCAAATTGCACACCAAATCAGATACTCATATGTACCTCCTGTTTTTTTCCTCATCTAGAAATCGAGAAAACGAAAGTTTTCATGCTTAACAAAAACGAAGCTACGCTGTTCCCACTCATGCAGCTGTATATAGTACAAGCTCTTAGTCACTCTTCAGTACAGCAGGATTATGGTATGAACTTTCAGCATTCAGCGCAATTATGCGATAGGCGTTTTCATAAGAAAATTCCGAAAAACTTGAAAATTTCTGTAGCAAAGTTTACAGGCACGCTGACTTAACTATACAACCTTTTACCGATTTTTCGAGCTTTTTCAGCGGTGTATCATATGTCTATCTAACAATGAAAAAACAGTTGTTACCCTAAAATTGAAATAACTTATGAAAGAAGCATTACAGTAAGATACGAATTGTAAATGTAGAATTAGCGACTTCAATCAGCCCAGTACAAGAGTTCTGCCTTATTTGGTTTTTTCTAAGGCAAAATCGCTTTTGGCGGCCTAGAATCCTTCTCGAAGTTCCTGTTGTAATCCTCTGTACAATAAATCTAAGTTAGTCTTCGCTCTACAGAATGGTACCTCAAGTTCGGCGAAAAATATGAAAGCAAGAGGGTTATCAACGATCAAACATGTGCACTTTTTCTGGGACACCCTGTGCATATCAGTGGCGTGCCGAGGGGGGGGGAATAGGTAGGTTACTTACATGAGTTATAACAATGTGCAAGTGACTTGTTTATATTCTAACTAATTACTATAAAATAATTTGAAGTTTTCTAACAACTGACGCCACGCTTTCTGTTTCACTTTGAAAATTATGACTTTGTTCAATCCTCATGTTTTTGAATGTAGTCAAAACCATTTAAAACAGCAAGCCTTTCTTAACCTTGCGCACACCTGCTCATACTGATAGCGCAAACATGAAGAAAACCACGCGTCAAAAATCGAAAAACCCTCTTCTGAAGACCTCGTTTTTGAGACCTTACAACTCCTTTCAAGTTTTGTTCCTATAGCTGATAATCAGCTCATTTTGCAGCCGCAAGCCGGTAGTATATGTACGTACAGAAAACACCTCGATGAAGAAGTTCTGCGAAAAAGAAAGGTAATATTTCAAGACTGTCTATCTTTTTGAGCCTGTTGTGGTACATGAAAGTCCCATATTATGAAAATTTGGAATTCTTTATGCACTGTGTAGCTGAGTTTCTCTGCAAAAATTGTGTCAAGGTGTCCTAAACTAAGCTTACAGAAATGAGCAAAGCTTTGGCAATTGCCCTAATCATGGGAAAGTTTGACCCGTAAAATGCTAGCAGCAAGTTTTTATCTTGGGGGCATCGATTTCTCAGTCCAGATATTTCCGAAAAATCCGCTCAAACATGCAATGGGTAAACAATATTCATCCCCTACAGATGCCATATTATCAAATGTTCTGGTTCATTCACGCTGGCTTGTGGCCAAGGAAGTTAAAGCAACGAGATCTCAATTTTGAGTGCAACTAGCGAGATGCTGGTGAAATTCTCACAAATGAGATAGAACCTTAAACTCACCACTTTTGGAAAGTACATGAAGAAAGCTTTCCAATAATATGAATAATCCATACCGAAAAAGAACTTTTGAAAGAAAAAAGTTGCTCGGAATGTAGGCCTATAAAAACGGACATTATCTCTGCACCAACTAACAGGAAGCTTACCAAAAAAATTTAGAGTGCGCCCCACCCCCGAACGGAAATCCTGAGTACGCCACTGATATACAGGCTGTCCCAAAAAATGTGCCTACCATTTGATTGTTGATACCTCACTTGTCATGAAGTCTTTTAAATAGCTTCAGGTACCATTTTGCAGAGCTGGCTTCAACTTTAATTTAAGTATAAGGCAAATCACTAATCTCTCATTTGTACTGTAGGATCACCTCGG
Organism: Cylicocyclus nassatus; assembly: GCA_958299035.1. Classification (NCBI taxonomy): domain Eukaryota; kingdom Metazoa; phylum Nematoda; class Chromadorea; order Rhabditida; family Strongylidae; genus Cylicocyclus; species Cylicocyclus nassatus. The sequence goes on from CATQJL010000305.1 coordinate 32,272,616, forward strand.
TACTTCGAAGAAGATTTTGGGACATTGAGAGCCACATTTCAGCTAAGTAAGGGATCGAATAAGCTAAAACTTTTACACTGGTCTAATCAGAGTCACTGATTCCAAACGTGTATTTAGCACATCTATCCACTGCTTCTTTTATAAGTTGTGCCATATATACCGTGATGATCGGTTTTCTGATGCTCCTCGAAAATTTCATTACACCATTGAAAAGCTCCTAAAGCTAGTGAAAAGATGTGTAATGAAATTAGTATGCCTGAAAACATTGGTACACACATTTTCTTAATGTTTTGGAATTTTTCTCACAAACGGCCAACTATATAGTGACGAAGACGCTAAAAGTTGTTACCGTCTTACAATAGAAAACAGCAATCGGTGATTCGTTCTGTACTGTGAATGGAATTGTAAGATGAAATCAGCTCTACAAAATAGTACCTGTAGCATTTAGAAAGATTTTATGACAGTACACTAATGATCAAACAGTAGGCACATTTTTTGGGACGCTTTGTATATTTTCGATACCGGAGATCATTATATGCCTCTTCTTGCGACGTTTTACTGTGCAATCCTATCGATTTATTGACTTTTGTTTGAATACATCTAGGAAAATGAAGGCTTACATGTTTTGACCAAATATTTTCCCTTACTCATGTAAGCACGGACGGTGAAGTTCATTTTGATTTCAGTGTCAGGATGATGCGGTGAATCGCGGCAAACTCTGGGGAGGTCAGTTTTCAAATAAGAGGCGGGGAGGGGAGGTGATTGCTGTACTTTTTCCCGTGCATGAAGGCAAGGAAGCATAAGTAAGTGCAACAAAGGAAGAAAGTGCAGCGAATGAAGAAAGGACAGCATCTTTACTGTTTCCGAAAATCATGACCCGGGCAAGACCGAGGATGCCAGCTAGTATTTGATGAAGCAAAGAATCAAAGCAAGGCGTCAAAGTCTCTCAAGTTGAGTTCCTTGGGTAGAGCTGAAGGGGCAAGGCAAAAGAGGTGGACGATATTAACGAGTTTAGTTTGTCTCTTTGTTCAGACAAACTGGGATTGAAAACTGAGATACTCGGATCAGGAAATAACCAAGTCTTAGTGTTAAAAATACCCATTGCATATAAACCTTCAAGATCTGAAAGTAATTGATTGAGAGCACAGACTGAAGCACGAAAGGATCAATACCTTCTGACAGAATTGCTTCAGTAAAACCGGATTTTCAACAAGGTTTGAAACATGGTCTTCAACTTCTTGCTTATGGCAAATCACTTTTTTCCAAAAATGCACCTTTCTGTGAGCCTTGCCAAGGTCTTTCGAACACTGCTTTGCAGCTGGAGAAACAGCATGCGAGAGCTCATACAGCAGCATTACTGCCTCAAGTGTTATATGAAAGTTTCATAGCTTTGGGCTAAGGACTAAACACCAGCATAGCCTCAAGATTCAACAAGTTAGAAAACTAAATCTGGTCGAGAGTTGAAATTAGTAGAGGGAAAATGATGACATCTCTCAATGAAAGTTCAAATAAGTTGGAGAAAGAGAGGTATCCAATCACTCATCGAATTGTTACCAGCATGTTTCGGAGGTTACGCAACTCAACCCTTTCAGCGCATAAGGCTCATGGTTCCAAATCGCGTTAGCGTAGGCATCGCTGCGGTACAAAATCACTGTTCGATTCTACGAAATTTTGCGTCAGATAAAGCCAAAAATTTCTTTGTGCAGTAGGTCATCCAATCTTCAAGGAGTCCATTAATCTAGTGTCATTGTGTGAAGATCCCCAGTAAGAATGTACTGCTGCAAATTTTGATATGCAAGAGTTTACCCTCTTAGATGTGTCCCGTTGGTATAGCAGCCCAAACTTCCATTCAGACAGTCGAGCAAACGAGCTCAGTACAATGTGTGTTTAGGTTCTTCATTATACATGTCAAAATTGACCAAATTGGAAAGTAACTTTGCAAAATTTTACATAGAAGCTTACATGTTTTTCTATCACGTGCAGGAGGACAATGATTGATACACCTTATCTGATTGATTGGGCTCAAAGCTTCGCGAATGGTCATGACAAAGGGACGAGGACGATTTAGAAAGAGTCACTGTTTCACATCCTATGAGTTATACTATCACATGTGAAGCCTCATATCTCCTTGTGATATCTGTGACAATGTGTCATCTCCACATTGTGTTTTTGAGTGTATTATATGATACAATTTGTTGAAAATATATCAATAACCACTATAATAGTTTCAACCATTTCTTATATTGGAATTTTAATGAGGAAAAGAAAAACTACAAGATCAGACTATATGTTTGAAGTATTAACAAATCCTCTTCTATCAGGTGAAAACACAAGCAACGAAAAACGCAGAAAACTCAGAATAGCTACTTAGACAGCCTTTTCAAGGGCGGTCGATTGATACCCGGACAGCCGCTCGCAGCCGCATCGTGTGGTAATTAGCGAGGTGCGACGCGGTCCTAATTGCGCTGCGCAACGCGGCAGCCCCTCTAGCTCCCCGAATCTCTCTCGCTTAGGATCTCTCAGCATAGCACTCTGAGGCGCAAAACGACCTATGTCGCGCATCACACTTCAGATAAGCCGGTGAAACAGAAATGACTTCTAAATAAGGCGGAAATAACTTCTAAATATTGAAGTCAACTGACGATCGTTAAAACAAATATGAATTTCAAAGTTTAAATTCATTTTGTATATGCAAAAACTTTAATCTTCTCCTACATTTCCCATAGCACTGACTTCACTAAGCTAACCTTTAGAGACAAAATCGCATTATATTTTTCAGTCAAGGTAAATTTTTTATTTTGGATTTTGCTTTTCAAGTTTGTTCCGCCTTTAAAAAAAGATCCAACGTTTTCTGAAAATTGCAGCTTTTCGTTACACGTAAATATAAATTTTTTCGTGTTATTAGGTTATCCCATAAGTCTTTTCATATTCGGACCTTCAATTAGATATTTCTCAAGAACTAGAGCACCTAGAAGGCTGAAAATTTGTGGCAGTAATTCCGGGTGAATACGCTATATAAACACCTATTTGCGGGGAACACAGAACTCATACAGGCAAGGTTTGAAAATTGAGCGCACTATTTTTTTCTTGGTTTCTAGCCGTCAGAAAAATGCAGCAAGTGCATGTATAAATATCCGATGAGGAGAGTATATGCGTGAGAAAGCAGGAAATTTGCAGAGTTGTTTTGAACTGAGATATGATAATTTTCGTTTTTTTCGAAAAATTGGAAATTTTTCTATTTTGGCTCGGAACTCGTTGCAGATTACACTTGTTGCAAACTGTTGTAAGCCATCTTGTAGAGCTTGCTTTGATCTTTCGAAAGGTATCCTGCATTTTATTAGGTGTTCAAGAAGAACTGATTTATGTCGCTGAAAAGTCAGGTATGGAAAGACTTATGGGACAACCTAATATATGTGGCACGATCAACAAAATTGGCAGTATTCAAATCCTAGGTGATAAACCTAATTTATAGAAAGAAATGGCTGCAAAACCATCAAAGAACAGAACAGGAGTTTTAGTGAGCTGTAATGACTTGATTCCTCTATCCATCCGTTTACTAAGCTTTTGCCACAGACCAAAACAAATGCAGAGGACCTGGTAATCATTCCAAGAATTTGAGTCGAGACAAAAATCAATTTTGAAATGATAAATGCAATCAGTGCATTGCAGAATTTGAATAATAAAACAATAAGTCGGATATAATATTCCGTTCAGATAATTTCCGAACAAACAATTTACTTCATTGGACGAAAATGGTGGGCCTAATTGATAATTTAGGTCTTCTCGCACCTCAAAATGAGGTGCTGAATGGCGAGAGAGAGGGAATAGGTATAGGCCATCCGCGCAGGGCGCGGAGAGTGCGCAAAGTGTGTATCGCGTGTCACTCCTTTTTTCTCGTGCACTCTCGCCCGCTTATTTTCTCTGCGCCTCTTCCGGTCATGAACTGTCTTCGATGGACGCGACAGCGTTGCTCTCCGCGCACGGCGGGGACGACCTATAAGCAAAAGACGCGTAGCGCAGCGCAAGCGATGCTGCTCGCATCTTCCTAATTACCACCCGATGCGGCTGCACGCGGCTGTCCGGGTATCAATTGATACGGACCCCCTTTTGAAAGAGGATAATATTCGAAGGGAAAAATTTTAATAATGTACTTATCAAAATACTTGCAATCAGCATGCATGAAGAAGGAATCTCGTCTTTGCACAGGTATAATAGCTCCTGTCCTCCTCATGGCGGGTCTCTTAGTGAGCTCTCGTCATCTTACCCGGATGACCCTTCCGACTGGTCTTGGTAAGTTTAGTAACGGGCTGCAGAACCACCCTATTTATCATCAATATTCTTACCTTATTCGCAGAATTGTCACACACGATGGCTTTACCAAAAATCTGCGAAAATCAACATCAACACATGCCCACATGTTGAATACCGTTTCTTTACCAGGATTAGACGAAAAAATCCTATCTATACTGCCGGAATATAAAGGCATCATTGTAGGAATACTCATCGTACCCTATGACCGTATTTACCAATGAACTTTGAGGTTAAATTTTACTTGAAAGCATGCCTCAAGGTAGATTTATCTCAAGGTAATTTTGCTATTCACAGATTTACCTTGAGGTCAAAATCTACTGGAAGTCAGCAGAGTACTCACTGAAAATGCCATGACGTAATAGCGGTTATGAAGTCCCTTGCTGCTGATGATTTTCCAACTGCCAAGTTGATACTGCCGTATATCCAGGGTAAAGCGGGAGGTGTGGCACGCCACACCAGGGGGTCGTTTCGGCTGGGACAGGTAAGGGGGCTCGTATTGACCTAGGGTCAAAGCGGAAAGCTGACTCACTAGCTATTTGAAAAAAGCACACCTTAAAAGCTGTAAGTTAATCAACTCCAATAACTATTATATAGTTCGTAGATAGTTTCTAGACTAATTATAATAACTGTTTCTTTATGATGCAATGCACCCGACAAAATCCAAACACATTCAATGACACCGAGTTTTCAATACCGTGCACCTACCGTATACCTGAAAAAAAGGCCCTATCACGCTAAACAAGTATCATTATCGTAGTGAGCATGTCGCATTAACCCCTATGCGCCAAGTCTCCGAGTAGTAAAGAAGCTTATATGAAACAGTATTTTCAAATATGATTATCTTCATTTTGAAGATGAGTAAGCCACCTCTTTTTGCACTCAATGCAAAGCACTACCTTCTTTCCTTGCATGAGAAATCCCACTTCAATGAACTTCCAAGCTGTGGAATTAGAAGACTGCAAGTCCCACCTTCAAATTTCAATGGTTGCGCTTTCATCAACCATTATTTATGCTAAAGAAAAACAATCAGGCTCAAATTTCTGCTATGTGTAGTACGAGGCCTCACCTTCCAATCCATATATAAAAAAATCCGAAAAATCCTTTTGAAGGTAAGTTAATGGGGTGTGGCACTCTCCCTCAAAAGCTGTGGCCGCCACAGCTTTTAAAGGGGGGGGGGAGTGTCACACCACATTGACTTACCTTTACTCAAACGAAAGCCTTTTTCACACTAGTTTAATGAGTCTTCCTTCCCCTCTTCAATGTAGCATTTGCTCCCCAAAGCGCGTCTTCTAGGAAAAGATGCAGCGGATTTTGTGAATATGCGCTGAAGTACGGTAATTAATTTCAATGGTTGCGCTTTCATCAACCATTATTTATGCTAAAGAAAAACAATCAGGCAGAGAAAAGGGTTACTATGCCAATCGTTGCCACAAAGAAGCTCTCGCTTTCCTTTCAAATACTGCTCATTTGGCATGCGAATCCCTCCGACGAATCAGCTGCAGAAAGAGGTTCTTCAGGCAAGTAACTCAGATAATCGTCGGGGGCAGGCGCTCCCGACGATTTCTGCAAACTCGCGCTCTGCAAGCGGCCAGCAGAATTTTGGGGCGTGGCCAAAACTTCAGCGAGCGGTACTTCCTTTATTGTTTAATGTTCTGCCAGCGGGCAGCAACACAGAATTTTCTGCAGGCGCTCGCCAAATGATCTCTTTCAGCGAGCGCTGGTCAAATTTTCAGCTGGCGCTCGGACGGCTTCTAAGCAGTTTCGGGCGTACGCCGAATAAAAGTGAGACTCTACATGGCAGGGGTTTCATCGATGGTTTAATTACTCAAGTTTGAGGTACTTTCTCTAAGCGGAAAGTACCTGGGGGCTACGGTCCTCCAAGAAAGACCGTGCGGCCCTCAAAAATTTTGCATATTCTCGCGGAAAGTCCGCGAGAATGCGGCCACTGCGCCGCAGCTAATCTATAAGGAAACCGCAATTGTTCTTCAAGCATTCTTCTGAAATTTCGCTGAAATTCTTCCAAATATCTGCAGGCGGACCGCAAGAAATCAGCGAACTATTTTTCCGGTGCCCGCCCGCCCATAATTCGCATGGGCGCCTGCCCCCGGCGATTATCTGAGTAAGTTGTAACAGAATTTTTGTTTTTTTTTTTGAATTGCAACTTTCAGATGTTAACAAATTCCTTCTTTTCATTTTGCCATAATCTTGTTGATACATCATTTTGAATAGCATTGCCCGTTTATGTGTTTTTTCAAGGGTTGCTCACCGAGGGCAGGCGGTCCGCAAACTCGCGCTTTTCTGCAAGTGGTCAGCAGAATTTTGGGGCATGGCCAAACCTTCAGCGGGCGGCACTTCCTTTACGGTCGCATATGCTGCCAGCGGGCAGCAATACAGCATTTTTTGCAAGCGCTCGGCAAATAATTTCTTTCAGCGAGCGCTGGCCAAACTTTCAGCAAGCGCTCGGACTCTTTTTACGCATTTTCGGGCGTACGTCGAGCACAGGTAAGACTCTGTGTGGCAGAGGTGTCACCGTTGGTTTAATTACTCAAGTTTAAGGTACTTTCTTTCAGCGGAAAGTACCTGGGGGCTGCGCGGTCCTCCACAAAGGACCGTGCGGCCCCCGAAAATTTTGCATATTCTCGCGGAAAGTCCGCGAGAATGCGGCCACTGCGCCGCAGCTAATCTATGAGTAGACCGCGATTGTTCTCCAAGCATTCGTCTAAAATTTCGCTGAAATTATTCCAAATTTCTGCAGGCGGACCGCAAGAAATCAGCAAACTATTTTTCCGGTGCGCGCTTGCTCAAAATTCGCATGTTCGCCTGCCCCCGGCGATTATCTGAGGTTGCAACGACTCCGTTTTGTTTTCGTCCCCATAGTGACAAAGTTTGCCTTTTCGCTAAGATATGAAAACTTAGACACCAGCTGACGAGACCGCTGACGGGAAAATGAAATTGCTGGATCACATCGATTCGAAGCGGAACACCCATAGCATCGGTAGGGACTATTGCCATGGAGGACGACAACAGCTAACAGAAACAGATAAACCGGTAATACGATGGCGGTAACAACGGTAATGTAGGGCTAAATTTTGAGCAAAAACCTGAAAACATGGTTAGGATTTAAATTTAGGATTAGTTTGTCACCATGCTATGAATATCCTTAGTTTTAGGCATATCCGAGATCTTGTTGATGGTGGTCCCAAACGAATAAGCACTCTCAACCACATTTTCGCGCTATTGAGATATTGCCAATATCATTGGTTCTGGTTTGCTCTAGGCTTTGTTTTTCTAGTCATCTATGTAGTTGGTGATTACAATAGTTCATCAAGAAATCGACTTCTTTGACATAATGAAATCTGGTATGCCCTGCTTTTCTGTTTTCTATCTCCTTTGCTTTCTGATTTGCTCCATTCAGTTATTTTCTTAAGCAAAATGGTATCTCGTTTGACATCTGACTGCCAGACAATGTCCTCAACAGTTTCAACAATCTTGAACGTGTTTATGAGGAACGGTGTCATACTCATCTGAGCTATGGACTTGTTGGTGATTATCTCTGGTAATTGCATACGGTTATGTGGAATTTTATGATGTTTCAAGGTGATTCCTTGCGATTCCCCTTGTTGGCTCACCAAGTGGTATGGTGCATATTACGATGTGAGCTTTTATTTTTTGTGTGAGTCCAGTTTCGTTATCTTGCGAGTCATCGGATTCCGAGATTATCTTCGCAGAAATTGTCGGAAAAGACTCAGACAACCATTGCTGATGCAAATCAGATTGCTGAAGAGGTTTTGTCCACTATGCGAATAGTGAGGTAAGATTCTGCATATTTATCGAAATCATGGGAGAAATGTTTCTTCCAGATCGTCTGCTTGTGAGCGACGAGAGGCGGATCGATTTGAAAATAAGCTTGGGGACATGTTGAGAATGAACAGGTAAAAGTGGGTTTGCTCGAATTCTTTTGGATAGCACATGTTGACTTTGTCCTTTGGTTGAAATATGCGTTGTTTCAGGGCCATCGCTTATATGGGTTATTCAAAGAATACAGAGTTTTGCGACAATGCCATTTTGGTAGCCGTACTGTTCTACGGAGGACATCCAGTCATGTCAAGCAAATAATGAATAACTCTTTCCCAACTTGCCGATTGCCCGAACTCTATCTCCAGCATCAGCATTAGCGAGCGGTTGCTTGATTACAGTCCCTATTCGTTTAAAAACTGTTTTCCCTTTTCTTTTTAGACATTGCTGTGTTTCAAGTGAAAGTGACTTCAAAAGCCTATCTTATATACAGGGTGTCCCAAAAAAATGTATCGAACGTTTGATCGTTGATATCTCTCTTCTGAAGAAGCCTTCTTCCTTGCTTCAGGTACCAATCTGTAGAACTGGCTTCAACTTAGATTATAGAACGAATCACCCATCTCTCTTCATTACTGTAGGATTACGGTAGAAACTTGAAACAAATGTTGTCGATGTGGAAAAAGCTGCCGTTTGAAAATTTTTCCAAAAAAATGTGAAAAACTTGTGTATTGGGGTTTTTCTGGACGCTGAGTTCAATACTCAACTATTCATAAAATTACGAAGCTTTCTAAACGGTGTAACCGCACTTTTTAGGAACATTGAAAAAATGGCCGCTACCTCTTACCTGGCATAACTCTTCGATGAAGCATCATAATAAATTGGGAACTTTGCAGTTATAACCAGCAACTCTACTTAGCCTAGTGTAAAAGTTTTCAGGCTGTTTAAATCCTTTCTGGGGCAAAATATGGCAATTCATTGCTTAAAACCCTCTTTGAAGTTTCTACTGTAATTATACAGTAACGAAGAGAGATGAGTGATTCGTTTTATAATGCAAATCTAAGTTGAAGCCAGCTCTACAGATTGGTACCTGAAGCAAGGAAGAAGACTTCTTCAGAAGAGAGATATCAACGATCAAACGTTCGATACATTTTTTGAAACACCCTGTATGAAGCTGAATGTCTGTTTGTCTGTATGTCTGTATGTCTGTATGTACGTATGTTCCGAATAGAAATTTTTATTTCTGAACCGATCCGGACCAAACTTGTCACACATACACCTCGGGCCCCGGCGGGTGTCATAGGCTACTTTTCGTATCGATCGATATCGATTTTATCGATTTTTTGCAAAATTTGGGCTACGGGGCTGGGAGTGCACAGGGGGGTAATAGAGCATGCTGATTACGAATATAATAATGACAGGGCCGGGCGGAGCCGGGTAAGTCAACTAGTAGTAAATATGTTTGAGCGAGGTGCGATCTTAGTCGCTTGTGACAAGCCTCTACCGCAAGCCCGAGGTTTTCAGCCACCTTTCGCGTTGGTTTTTCAAGCTAGGCGCGGCAGGTGAGATAACACACAGCCTGTATATTTGATTGAGCTGTTAGTGTGTCTGTGCTAAGTTGAACCATGTAAGCAAGGAGGGGAGGGGGTAGAAAATGGGGGGGGGGGGTCGTGCCGGGGGTCGTATCCGGCGGTCGTGTGCCACACCCCCCGCTTGACCTGCGTATATCTTGTATAAGCGCGTTACCATGTTTTGGCAGGAAGGAATTCTCAGGAGCTAACCGGTCATGTTCCAACATGATAGACGTGACATTTGATATACACAGGGTGTACCAAAAGTAAGTACACACTTTTTATTCGTTGCTATTTCTTCTTCCACAAAACATTTGGTTAGCTAAGCGCGTAGAGCAGGCTTAAGCAGTAAACTTAGATTTGTAGTATGGAACGAAACACTCATCGCTCTTTATTGCCGTAGGATTACGGTAGAAAGTTGAGGAACGATCAATCCCTATTCTTAGCTGAAAATGGATACTTAGCAAGCTAGAGCTTGGAGACTCCTATCAAGTCAAACAGAGTCGCTGATCATGAATGTGAAGTTCGCAATTTACCAAAAAAATTATTTTATAAGTTTTGCCAAGTAAACCGCAACAACTTTTCTTCAGTGCTTTTCGAGAATCTATTCAATCTACAGTAAGTTTCGGCCCGCTTTAGGCGGAAATTGGATTGGCGGGAGTCCGCCTCGCAACAGCTCGCGCCGTTTCGCAGCTACAGTATATCCTATCGTGCTGAGAACCCATGTCTGCGTCTCTTCAATCTCCTTAGTCTTTGCTTGGCAAAATGCCAGCGCTAGGCGCTCGCGAAGCCTCCAGCGATGCGCATGCGCTGCTCCACGTAGAATCACTCGCCTAATCCGGGATGAAACCGACTGTATATGAAATGCGTAAAGACTTTCAGCAAGGTTGTCTAAAGGAGTTAGCATTTTTCAAAAAAACTGCTACACAACTTTCCAAGCTTTTTGGGACCTTCTATGGATGGCCTATTTCAAAATGGCGCTATATGCTGGAAGCTCCAACAAAACAGTACCTGAGCGATTGATGATTTAGTGATTTATCAGTGATCTGATCCACCCTTACCGACAATTTTATAATATAAACAGATTTCAATCTGAATCCCATGTTGTGTTATTTCAAAAGCTGCAAAAATTTGAATGGAAGTGTTTACTATTCTTTTGTTGAGTTAATCGTGTGTATCTTACATAATGTTTGTCGAGAACATTCTTATGCTTTGTGAGTAGGAGTTTGACTCTTACTATATTCATATGGCCCTGTACTTCAGTTACCATTTATACGGTTCCGACTCATTTAAATTGTGGAAGATAGCAAGAGAGAAATCTTTGAATTCTTGATCAATACGGCGCTTCCTCGTGTCGCGGCTCGCACGATGCAAGCCCCTCGATTCAGGTGCCGGGAGACTGCATGCCGCTAAATCGGGCGCGCTATTACATTCGCGCCTGGACCTCTCCTCGCTGGGGGCGTCGCCAAGTTGAGGGGTATATGAGGCCGCCCAACTGGCGGCATATGCCTCTCTGATTTTCGACCTCGTTTCAAATTATTTTCTGATTCCGCAAGTTTTCCTTATTGACTGTGCTTGGCAGCTCCTTCGGTAAACTCCCGCAGATGGAGACTTGTTTTGGCGGTTGAGCAAGTGATTGTTGATATAACTCTTGGATTGTGCTGCACTGACGTGCGAGGAAAGTTTAGAGCATTTATGTAAAGGTTGACAACGAGAGCGGAGAGGGCTCGTACCTTTCCTACGCGGAGGCCAGAGTAGGCGGTCAACCCTGTTGGATTCCCCTGACATCATGTACTAGAACTAGTTTGGTGATTGTCGGTGGCTTGAGACGAGGCGGACTCGTCCCGTATATAATTTTCTTTTTAGTTTAGGTGTTTTCGTAGTTTAGTTTCTTTTTAATGTAGTTTCTGTTTTAAGGATAAATGTATGCAATCTAGCCGCGCGTCATGTTGTCAGGCAGTGGGGCAGTTGGATGGACGCGCCGGAGTAGCTAACCGGCGCTAGGTTTGTAAGCAGTAGGTGCAGGGTTGTGCAGGCAGTCGAGCGAGGCAAAGGGGTGCTGAGCCCACCGAGCCGCAACACCGCGTGTATTGCGCAACAGAGTTGATACCCTAGACCTGCTCGACTACAGGAAATTCAGAGGGCGTTTTCGTCCAAGTCGATGTGGATTTCATAACTTACTAGCGTTGTTGCACGAAGATTTATCGCTCGACAACAAGGACTGCAGCTGTCATAAGCTCGCCATCTTCCTAGAACATGTGGGAAGCGCTAATATGCAGGTACACATATCTGCTTACAGAATGTGGCTCCATCACATTGTAACTTCAGCGGAAAACAGTCATTAACTTAGGCTGTTCACAGCCGACAGTCTCCCGCATTGTCGCGCAGGTATCGGATGTATTACATCGAAGAAAAAACGAGTTTATCAAATAACCAAATAAAAACGAGCAATGCAACATCCAAAGAATTAGTTGGATTATGCACTTATTGCACTGTAGGCTATGTTTCTAGATTTTATGAGTTGTGTAGGATTCCCTATGTCATCGGAGCTTTGGACGGTCCCCACAAAAAAATTCTGGCGCCAGGAGTATGCGAAGATAACTACGTCAACAGACAAGATCCAGTTGACAATGAAAACATGCAATCAGCTTTACACATTCAGAAAAGCTTTCCATTCTGTAAATATGAGAACGATATGTGGTACTGAACACCGTTTTATTGGTTAATTCTTACCAGGGCGAGTTCACGATCTCGCATAATTGACAAAACTTGCCACTCTTCTGGCACTTCACAATCAACTTATTTTTCAGATATTCCGTAGCAGTGCACTAAACAGGGATTTTGTGATAGGAAGAAAGACAGGCATTCTCCTTGCAGATAGCGCGTATAATTTGGAAAGATTTTTTCTAAAGCCCATATCAAGAGATGACAAAACGTTGGCAACTACATTATCAACTAGCATCCGACCTTTATGAAAAGGAACTTTAGAAGTACGATTTACGGAAGCACTTTGTAGAGGCAAGATTATCATAGAGAATGCGTTTGGATCGTTAGAAAGGCAGCTTTCGTCATTACACACAGAACTAAGGGATCGTTCAGACCGCGCACAAAGGCGCACAAAGGCGCACGAAGGCGCCGGAACTGCCAAAGCGCAGGGATTTGCCGGCAAAGTGCCATATTGGAATACGCGTGAAATACAGCGCGCGTTGTGCACGTATGTTAGTCACAAGTAGCTCCACGTTACATATCTATTTTCGTTTGCAATTAGTGCTTGACTGCACGGATCAATCGACTTTGCGTCTGTTCTTTTTTGTTCTTACGTTACAATTACATGTATCTATACTCTTTGTTTTTCCACCCTCAATGTAGCGTCAACTTCTTTCACGGATGTATCTCGAATTTCCATTTTACTTCGTTATCGCAAAGAAAATTTCTCTTGTTTTGTTATGATGTGTGTTTGTCAAGATAAACGAGACGAGACGAGACGCGCTATTACTCCTTCTAACTTTTCACTCAATGCTTACCGCCAATTTCATTGCTTCCATTCTCCTTGCATTTCAAGCGTTATTGGCTGTGCACGGTCGTTATGCGCCTTTTTATCTTTTTTAATGAAGATCCAGTTTCAGTGTAGTCAATCGTCAGCTTTGAAATGAGTCTCAACTTCCGTGAACTGCTAGCCCAGTTTGTCCAAGAAGAGCCTGCTATTTGGGATACGCGATGCAACGACTACCATTTGAAAATGAAGAGAGATGACGCCTGGGGAAGAGTTTTGAAAAAGTTCTTGGCCAGGAAGATAATCTGTGATTGTAAGTTGCTATGAGTCTAAGTTTCGAAACAGCACTCTTTCTTTCAGGGATTACTGCAAATTAATAAGTTAATGCAAATCAATGCAATCCAGCTGCTCGAGGCTAGCCATATATCGCTTGTGCCCTTCTTGCTCCTCTTGTCAACATCTCCCGAGTCACAGGAGGAAAAGCTTCTTCATGCAGCTCTGAACTTCGTTTTTGAAAGATTTTGAGCAAATGCGTACGAGTGTCCTTAGATGCTTGTACCGGTTATGATAGATTCCGTGACATCCCTGACAATCTCTGAAACAGTGCTCACTCCACATCCCATGTCTAGTGCAAAGGCCGTAAAGCTCGAACATGAGGTCAACGCTTCACCTTAGATAGATCACTAGTCTATGGCGACCAACGATGGGGGCAGCGTGGAACCTCAGACGTTCTATACTATCTCCTATCCTTTGATAGAGGTTTTCGAACTCATCTGGCATAAGCCTGATGAAATCGAGAAAACCCTCTGGCTTACGCGTGACCAGATACTCATCGAAGAGGCGAAAGCGGATTGAAAGGTGCCCACGGTGTTCTTGGCGCGCATATTGTCGTCTTTCTCTTGCAGTGGATTTCAAGTTCGCTACTGCCTCCTCCAGCACATGCAACCTCTCGAGCAGATTGGAATACTGTTGGAAAGCCATACTGCAACACGTCGAATTATCAAGTGGCATTGCGAAGAACACAAAAACGCCGTAATTGATCACTGGACGTTTAAAGCTGCAGGGAAGAATCAAAGCAAAGATCAAAAAGGTTCAGTGTCTGTACAGAAAGCTACTTTCTTTTTTCTCAATTTTTATACCTAAAAGTTGTTTCTGTTTCTCTGCCTGAAAATGGTTCTCGTACGACCTGAGATTGCCTCACGTGGTGTGTGGAGCTTTTCTAAATTCCTGGCATTAGCATAGTTTCTATATGTTCTTTAATCTCTACTATAAAATAATCTCTACTATAAAAGTGATTGGAGCCAAGTTGTACTCATTTCTAATGTATATAATTTGAAACCCTTTAAAAATCGGCTGAGCTATTTGCAAATGCTGTATCAGCGGTTCGAGAAGACAAATGCCAACAGTGAAACAGTAACTCTGGATATTGCTCCTTTATCATGTAAATAGCGAATGTGAGAAGGGTGTTACTTTGAAAATTTCCGTTATGTCTTGCTTCATCTGAATCCCATTTTATTGATTTTTTTGTTGGGTTCGCGTTTTAGGTACCTACAGGCTGACTGGATGGCCTGCACGGCATCGATGCTCTTTCTGAGTTACATGGAGCAAACTGAATTTTGACTAGATCCTATGATCCTGCTATAAGTCCTTCCGACAACGCCGGGGCGCAGAAGACGAATGAAGTTTGACAACTTTTGTGTGGCTCACAATAACTTCAATGTGAAATGATATATTCTTCCCCATTTCCCGCATGCTGTGACCTTACCGGTGGGAGGCCATTGCTTTTGTATGTTAATTCGATCTGATTCTATTAACATTTTCTTCATACTTGTGCCAAAATGAAGCGAGTCAGATGTTAAGCCAAACATTTCATGTGTTTTCCTCCAGTGCAAATTAATTGTTTCCATTTGTTTTGATTCGCTTCGAGCTTTTTCACTCATACCCTTCCCAGAGTGTTATTATTGCTTTTTTCAAACTTTTCAGCCATCTTCCTCTTTTTTATAATTGAAGTTGTTTAGTACACTACTCCCATTCAGTTAAAGATTTAACAGTTAATTTTGTTTGCGAATATATTGCCTGCGTAGTTTAGAGCTTCGATATTTCAACATTTAACTCGGTAAATCGAATAGCGTGATTTAATCCGCATCTAGTAAAGCTTAGCAGTAATAACGCTACAGCTGCAAAAAATTTTCTCGGCGAGGTAGGAGCTCGCTTGAAATGCAAATCACCGACAAACTTGTCTAGCTTATTCGTGTTTCTCAACCATGGATGTTACATATGCACTGAAATGAGGATAGTGTGCTGTATTAGTGTGCGCCACATAGAGACGTTTTGCTAGAAAGTTCCCTATGTTGATGCAGACTAAGCATGGTCTTTGTGTAAGGATTATAGTTTCCGATTACGGAACAGATTCCGTAAGCGTAATTTAATCTGCGTCAACCTCTCTCAGTACGATCGTTTACACATCACCTTTCAATCATTATGACATCGTGGCCAATTAGTTCAATATGGATATTAGAAGACTACGTGATTACCATATGTGCTTAATCAGAATAAACAAATCACCCCTATAATTTATGCTCCAAAATTGAACCTTTCCTAATTGACCTTGCTCTTGAAAAACGTTAAGCCAACACGCTTAAACTTTTGAGGACAGTCTTCGCGTTGATTCGCTGTTGATGGGATGCTACTTGAGAGATGCTACCTATAGCTCGGCCTTTTGACAAGGGAAATAATATTCTAAATCAGCTTTAAACGCTGATTCCGAATATGCTATTCCTAGCTGCCGTGCACCATTCCGAAGAGAGCTATGGACTATTTCCTGCGCAAAGCTGGCACGCTCACCAACCCACTGGCACCACGACATCATCCTCTAAATGAAACTTGCGTTGAGATTCTTTTTAGTGAGTGTTGTTATTTTGATATCTTAGCAACTTTCTTTGCAGATTTTTATCTACAGGCATCTTCCCATGTTCAGTAGTATACCAATTTTGCGCAAGAAAAGCCCATGACTCGCTTCAGAATGGTGCGCGGCAGTTAGAAATAGCATATTTGGAATAGCTTTCAGAGCTCCTTTGCCAAAAGGACGAGCTAAGTTAGACACCTTTTCTTACTAGAAAGACATGAATCAATTTTGGAATAACGAATCCCGTCAAATGCCATCTATGAAGGAATATAACCGTTGTGAGAAAGACGCATGCCGCAAAATGTCTTATTGATTGGTAGTTTTTTTAGCCTAGCATCATTCCCATGCGGGGTCTGCCACTCTTGTCAGTCTCCTCCACGCTTCACGGTTGACGCTTGACTCTCATCGACTCCAAGTTCTCTTAAGTCTGCGTTGATCTTATCGAGCGCATCTTCGGTAAAGTTGCCTGTACGAAATCGCTCGGGTTGTTGTAGGCTGAACGCACGCGAACGTGCCTGCAACGCGGCTGCCGAGTACGGGCGTTATGATGACTCATGCGCGCGAGTGCCAACGTTAGCCCGCAAGAGACACGCGCGCGGGTGCTCATTCCGGGTGATTCCGTGCAGTTAGCTGTACCTCTTGGTCTTCTACCGGGGATCTCTGTCATTACTAGTCTGGTGATGATCTATTCTTCCTGTCGTCTCCTCACATGCCCGTTCCATCTAAGCCGCCTTTCTTGTACTTTCGTGACTATTGACACTTTCATTGTTGTTCGTATGGTATCGTTGGTGACATGGTCGAGCATCGTGACGCCCATCGCCCGTCGTAGCATACGTGTTTCCATTACATCAAGCTTCCATTACTCCTTACGTGTGCACGGCCAACACTCACTTCCACAGAGCGCGGTTGGGCGGAGACTGATGCGGTACATTTGGGATTTCAACTTGAGCGGTTCGTCGCATAGCACTCTTGTAAGGCTTCTCTCCACTTTACCATGCTGTTTATACAACTGGTGATCTCATCTTCAAGGGTGCCATCTGCGACTTCTTAGATATTTGAAGAAGGTGGTCTTCTTGATATGCATGCTTGCAATCTGGATCGTCCCTGGCTTTGGAATCCCAGCTACATGTATTCTGTCTTGGCGGTGTTGATCTTCAAACCGTAAATTTCGAGTTGTTCTTTCCATATCATTACATTCTTCAATTACTTCCTGCTTCTTGCTATCAAGAGCACATCATCTGCGTACATGACGGACCATGGAGGTTGGTGCATGAAGCCTCTAACTATCGTGTCATCACTGTGATGAAGAGGAGGAGGGAGAGTACTATGCTTGGGACCAAATCGAATGGTTATCCAATCATTCGAATGAATCATTCGAAAAGTAGAATATTCGAAAATCTGAGATCATTCGAATAAAATTCGAAAGTCGATTATTAGAAATTTTCGGTTTTCGAATATATTCGATATTCGAACACTCGAAAATCTCAACTTTTGAATATTATTCGATATTCGAATATTCGATGGCCATCAATTCGAATACTCGATAGTCATCTAATATTTGAAGCTTCGGTGAACATCGAATATCCGAATTTTGAATGTTCGACGACCATAGAATAATCGAACTCCATAAAAGCACAGCACGTCATTGTAAAAGTTTTTATCAACCTACAACTCTCAAGGAAGAGTGCATATGTCTTGAGTCCTGGCGCGGTAGTCTGTGCAGTAGTCGTGACGCCCCTTTTCCCGTGGCGCAGTGTGTAACTGCTGTCGAATTAGTTGTTTAGAAATAAAGAGTACTTCATGTATTGCAGAGTAGTAGTCATATAAACTACAAAGACCCACAATACTTGCAAACCAAACTTGGCCATGTTAACATATCACATAGACATCTATTTTCTCGAAAATTACTCGAAAATCGAATGATATTCGAAAATGGAATATATTCGAAATTGGAATGATATTCGAAAGTCAAATGATACTAGATATTCGAATATTCGAAATTTTCAATTTTCGAATATGATTCGATAGTCGAATATTCGAAATTCTCAGTTTTCGAATATATTCGATATTCGAATATTCGAGAAAACTTTCGAATTCCCTCAGTATAGAGCACGGATCCTTGATATACACTGGCGTGTATGCAAAAGTCCTCTGTATGTCGCGCTGATGTTCTACGTAGCTGGTGGCATTGTATATCGTTCTCATCCATCTGATGTCTGGCATGTTCTTCTGGCATCTTGTGCTTCCGCAGTGCCCACCATATTGTAATGCGGTACTTCATCGAATGCTTTCTCCAGATCCAGGAACGCCGCGTGGAGCACATTGCTTTTCCCTGCTTCTTCCAATCATCATTCTGGCGGTGTTATGACACCTCTTCACTGCATCCTTTCAGAATTCATTGGCTGGGGACCACTTCTACGATACTTCGCAGTCGCGTTTCTAGCATTTTTTCGAAGATCTTCAGCGTGTGACAGATGCAACGGATTGGTCTTAGTAGTGTGAAACCAAAATATAAGGATGTCTCAAGATAATGTGCACATTGTTTGTTCAATATTAACTCTCTTGAATTCAAAGTCCTTCGCCGAACTCGAGGCACCATTACGTAGAGCAAGGTTCAATCTAGGTTTACAGTGTGGAGCACACCCTCGGTACGTAAAAGCATGTGCTCTGGTAACCTTCAACTCAAGCGCCATGAGAGACACAACTTTTACCAGAAAAGAGGCAGGGTTGTGATTGAAGCAATTATAGTGATTAGCATCTAAAATACACCAGCAAAACCGAAAAATTGTGTTTTCAAAACCTTTCTTATGCTAAACGGGTTTCTTCACAGAATTCTGGAGCTCACTCAATTAACCACTCTTTAGTTCAGGATGAGTTCCAAAAGTTTACGTAAGCTTCTGAAGTTTAGTGAAAGCGAGAAATTGCGCTTAAATTTTACGCATAGAGGGCGCACAAAAACGTTGATTTACGTTTGTTTACCTCTTTAATGAATTTTCAACGCTTGCGACGTTGTCAGTGCTCCCAGTCATGCCATGACGAATAATATATAATATCTACTGCGTGACGAAGGCGGTTGCTCAAATAGACTGAAGGTTGTCGCGCACGCAGCGCGCGGGCAATTGTCAGCCATTTAGCGCGCGCACGCTCGGTCAGCGGGCTGGCTGTCGTGCCGCCGCGCTCCGTGGATGACCGCTGAGCGAGCGTGTGCACGCTCCGTGGCTGACAATTGCCCGCGTGCCGCGTGCGCGACAACCTTCAGTCTATTTGGGCAACCGCCTTCGTCGCGCAGTAGATATTAATACCGCAGGTTTCGTTAAAACCATGCGGAGATGCACGACCAGAGCCAAATGTCCCGTCGGTTCCGGTTTTTGTCCTCTGCTCTGCGTCTCCACGTGCGCGCTACCTCGCTACCCCAAACGCAGGGCGCGGGCATTTAGCTCTGGTACCCTTTTTTGTTGCTCTGGATTTAATTCCGGCAAACTGTATATATTGAGGCTCCGCACCTCTACTTTCACCCTGACAACGTCGCAAGACCCTATTTTTCGATTTAAACGAGAAGTCGGCAAAAACCGTGTTTTTGAAAATCTCTTGCTTTCCTTTAGTTTAACTCTTTCCGTGCGGTTTTGGTGCATTTAGTAGATCTTGCTTTCTTTCTAAAACGTAGACAACGTCGCAAGTTTACTTCTTCGATGTGGTGGTTTTTTGTGAAACGTAAAAAGTGCGTTTTTCATCTCTTTCTCCTT
This sequence comes from Cylicocyclus nassatus, assembly GCA_958299035.1. Taxonomy (NCBI): domain Eukaryota; kingdom Metazoa; phylum Nematoda; class Chromadorea; order Rhabditida; family Strongylidae; genus Cylicocyclus; species Cylicocyclus nassatus. The sequence continues at coordinate 32,292,431 of CATQJL010000305.1, forward strand.
TTTCTCGTGGCAAGGAAAGGAACAACAATAAGAGTCTGAAAATTTGAAGGAGGCACCAAAAACTAGACCCCCGCGTTGTGGATTGCCTTGTCCTGGAGCGAAAACCTGCAACTCGCGCCGCCAAATGAAAGATTTCATACACATTGCAGCGTTTTTCTCCGTTTTTTCAAGTGTTTTTTACTTTTGCTATCTGTTTTGCAATTTTTTCTTCTATAAATTTCTATAAACAGTCTTCACTTTTTACAAAAGACAATTAGTCAGACAATCTTTGCCCCTACCTCTAAGCAATCGAAGGCATTTGAAGCAAATCACCAGTCGTTCTTTATTAATATAAAACTTGTAGATACTTCGAAGAAAATTTAGGCCATGAAGGCGATATTTTGACCCAGAAAGGAAACCAAACAAGCCAAAAACTCTTGTGCTGGGCTGATCGAAGTTGCTGATTCCAGTTATGAAAATTACACTTTACTGTAATGCTTCTTTCATTAGTCTTTCAAGTTTATGGTAACAAATCTCTTCCTCGTCAAAAATGAGATTACACCATTGGAAAAGCTCGAAAAAGTGATAAAAAGTTGTGTAGTGGTATCAGCACGCTGCTTGCTGTGATTCTATATGCTGGAAGTTCCTAAATCGTACACTATCGAAGAGCGCTCATTGATTGGCACAATGTAATTCTAGGTTAAATCTTACTTTACGGAATGGTACCTTGGAGAAAGACTTGTTAAGGTTCATTTATAAATTCGTGATGCCAGATTTGACTACGGTTTTTGCGCTCACACAGGAGCATAACACCCTCATACAAAAAGGCATCGCCTCAACGCTTATCTCGGTCACTTCTAATGTTCAAGCACTATCGTTACTAAGCAGAAAAGCAGTCGAATAGAGATTAAAACCAATGGGCGGCTGCAGGGAAATGCGTGCGTGTCGCGAGCGGTCCGCCATCGTCACGTTTTCAAATGCCCTACACAAATAGTTACAAGAAAATTAACAACGATCCAACAGTGTGCACATTATTTTGGGACACTCTTCAGCACCACAGTCATGCAGTTCGGTTTTGCTACTTTCACCTTCGCCACGTTAAAAGGTGCCAGTGTACACTATCATCCTGACAAACTCTTATAGGGCTAACAATTACTCCTCTCCAGCAGATTTTTGTCTGCTCTTTTTGATTAAGCAGTAATCAAAGAGTACGAGGCATTATGTCGTACATTACTACTCCGACAGGTCCTGAATTGCGGAATTAACACTTATGAATTATAATACAACGAGGTTGCAATTTTTTACTTTGAGTCCAATTATCGTCCCTTCAACCTACTCAACCTGTTCTTCTTTTCAGATAAAATTTTGGTGTGTATGACTGTAGACTTCCATTCTAGACACTGCATTTACGCTTCATTTCAAATAAATGAGAAACGTCTGAAGAGAAGGAAATATGCATCACTTTGAGCATGCCTCGTCGAGTCGATCTCAAAAAGGCAGTAATTTTGTTTATCTCTTATTGGGAACTTTTCAATAAAAATTTGTCCCACCTTTTTTTTCGAGCAAAGGGTAGTCAAACTTTGTTGCACATTTTTAACGTTTAAACGCTCAAAAGGGTGATTGTAAAAATTTACCAGAGGGAAATTCATTTTAAAAACACCATTTACCACCTTTGTGCCTGACCCTGACCCCGCATTGCCTCGTTACGTACTCCTAACACTGTCTTACACCTTGCATCGCCACACCAATTTAACATTCCATAATCTGAGAAGGAATCTCCTTAGTGAATCAGCGCAGTCTGGCACAAGTAACATGGACAAACGCTAACGATTCTAAGCACATCTTTTCCATTGCTACTTCTTATCTTTTCCTGTTAGTAGAATTTGAGTCAACAATAATTCTACCGCATATTATGGTAGTGTGGTAAGACTAAACTATCAATGCACACACAAATTGCGAGCAATAACGTGTCGGGAGTGGGAGTGCCTCATACCACCACACACAACCGTTCATTCGAATGGGGGTCGGACTCCGCTCCCCCCCCCCTCCCTCTTCTCCTCTAAAATGGATCGCGGAATTTCTCAAAGTAGCCACATAAGTTTGTGCGAATGAACTGGCCTCACTTTCAGAAGATTTGGTTTTTGGTATAGAAAAGTCAAATTAGTTTTGTGAGAAGATTTCTTTCTTCAACAATTTCGAGGTTGTGAGGTTTAGTCTAAAAAATCTACTAAATTTGAAAAGCATCTGAAATTCTTTTTTTTGGACAGCAGGTTAACCTGCGCCCCATATTCCAAAAAAAAACCTTTCAACTGCGACTGCTTTATACGTGAGCTAAAGAAAAAATTTGAAGATTTTGCGATGTTATCATTCTACAAATCCAAATCCGAAGAAACTGTATGATATGTTGACTTTGCAACGGTGACAAAATGGTACTGTATCTGAAGAGCGCTGTAACTTACGATCAATTTCACTCGATGTGGTTACCTAAACTCTGTAATCCTCAACTTTCAAAATTTGATTTTTGATTTCATACACAATAATGTAGTACCACACAGTACACTTTCGTATACTACTTTTCTGTTTCTAATAGATAGAAGATATCTGTTGGTCAAGCGCCTATTTAAGACAGACCAGATGATTGTAAAATGACGTGTACTTCAAAACGCGGTCATTGTGCGCCTGCCTTGTACTAATGTACTTCGAATTTGTAGGTAAAAGTAAAGTTAAAATCACTTAGTTATTAGGAAGTCATTAGTTACAAGAATATAAACTAAGTCTTAGTGGTTCAGCTACCTTGAATTAAATTTTCATAACTTTTCGGGCTTGATATACTAAAGCTTCATAGTCTTTGATTGAAACGACTATTGGTTTCCGTATATGCATTTATAGACCAAACCTAGACCTAGTAGCTGCTACTCCAATCAATTAAGTGTTTGTTCTCATATCAAAACCTCTCAGCCAAATGACCTGCTCTATCTGCAATCTTTTCTTGATGAGCTTTTAATGGCTCATGCCCCTGTTGAATATTCAAATGGATATCCACTACCATACAGAAGTTGCAGGTGGCAATTTTTTTGATCTCGAAAACTTCCGCCAACTAATAATGCCGATCAAACAGCTCTAAATGCCTTATGCCACGCATTTCACTTGTGCAAAGGTCAACAAATCGACAAGTTGCAGATGATGATTCCTATCAATGTCCCCATGCTTGCATTTTTGCTTTGCTTTGATGGATATGACCTCACGTCATCCTTCGCTGCTGATACACAGATTAGATGTCAGAGCTCAACGGCACAGGTGCAATCGGTTATCAAGGTTCTACAGGCACTTTATTCGCAGAGGCTGGATGCCAATGCGTTCAGTCGAGATAGTTCGTGAGGGGATGGAAGCAGACAGTTAGAGGAATAAATGTGTTTCCAATTAAAATTACGCCGACGGTGTCTGCAGCAACGTCCTGTCTCTGCGTAGGAAGGATCGCCTATACTTTTTTCATCCAAAACAAAAAAGCGTTCTTCTTGCTCAGTGTGCATTGAATTACCTCAGTTTTTGAAGACTTAGAGTGTACACTGTACACTGAACGAAATGAACAGATTTCTAGCATACTGTACATTGATGCGGGAAATACAAGGGAAATAGACGGAGTAAGATCCTATCTAGCACAATCCGCATGATCTGCCACAAGTTCTCATAATCATTTCTTTTGTGTACTGCGAGTTAGTGCAGAATCCATTGGCTTTCCACTTTCGACATCTGGAAAAAATAAGGTTCGAAAACCTTTTGCAGACTTTCGTGATTGAAATTTTTCCAAATCTACATAAAGATGAGTGTTTGTATTGGAAACTTTGTGTTATCCGCTTGGTCATTCGCTAGGCTAAGATGTTAGAACCAGGGTCAAACAGGAGGTGTGGTACACAACCGTCGGATACAACCCCCCTCCTCCTCCAAGTTCCATCTCGATACCCCCTCCCCTTCCCCAGCATTATCGTTTGCCCACTGTAGGCATGACCTGGTGCTCCAAAAAGCATAATTAGTACCTTATTCGTAATTAGCATGTCGAATAACCCCTGTGGGCCAAGTTTTAGCGGATTCTGAGGGTGATATTAGGCCACCCGGGGTCACCCACATTTGAACATTGTTAACTATTTCCAGAGTAAATTAAATACTTTTTTGTACTCAATACAAAACACTATATTTGCATAATCCTAAATCCTGCTTCAGATAACCTTCAAACTATGGAATTGGAAATCAGTCAAAATCTCATTTGTCCCATTTTTCGCTTACAGTAGTTGAGCTTCCAGCAACTATTGCTTTTTATCACTTATATGAGAACTGCAGGATTGTAGCTATACTGGACATTGTAAACACTTTGTTTGCTAATTCACTTTGAAGGCGTGGGGGATGGGGTAAATGAAGTTCAATGGGGTTGGCACAACTGAAAAGCTGTGGTTGTGGTTGCCACACCATTTTAGAGGCTATGCCACTCCATTAACACACCTTCAAGACATTCAAACATGAGTGTTTTTTATATATCGTTGCCATTGCCAGTCCTTCTCCTTTACACAGTAGGGATCAGAGAATATGACCGTTTTTCCGCATTTATGCAAATAGAAAGTAGCGCAAAAAATATTGGATTACGACAACATGCTTAATCTACGCTACTACATGAATCGCAAGCGAGATTGACAAGACAATAACCATTCGATAACCTAAACTTTGTAACTTTTACAAATTGATTAGAGCGTGGTTGGTTTTCTCTAGTTTGGGATATCGAAAGCTAAAAATGGACAAAGAGAGAAAGAGATTTGGCCTGCTTTTAAGTTTATAGTTTAGAGATTATCTGAAGTGGGATTCCCTACTTTTTGTATTAGGTGCAAAAAGAAGTGTTCTCACTTTTTAAACAAAGTTAACATAGTTAAAGTTCGAAAATGACATCTCATTTGGGTGGCCTATTTGAAACCTCAGAATTTGCTGAAACTTGACCTACAGGGGTTATTTGACTTGCTCATTGATAAATGATGCTCTAACGCTTTTACAACTCTTTTATATACTTAATGTACCTCACGAAGTAGGCCAATACAATTTTTTGCGTAATATGCCTATCTGACAATGTTTACGGATTCCATGTTATGGCCAATATCAGTATCACCTCGATTACAACCCCCCCCCCCCCTCCCTAACCCTTCAGTATGATCCCCAAGTGTAGCGTGCCACACCACAAGCTTGATCCTGGTTAGAACCCACCTTACGCTCCAATCTGATAAACGAAAATCCAAAATACTAGCTCAGAGGCGCGGCATAAGGCTTTGAATTATAAGAATTTCCAATATCGAAAAATCAACAGAAATGTATCTCATAAACGCAAAAAAGTACCTCGCATCGTCCCCACAGCCTGCAGGTAACGCCGTTGTTATAGCTGTTGCAATTGTTGATGTACCTCAAAAACGATTCATGAGAAATCGACGCCAGCGATCTGGGTAAAGCATATCCATGTTTGATGCAACACTCACACGTTATCAGAAAAATTACATAACGCTCGATTCATCAAGACAATGGACATTTGGACGGTAAAAAGTGGTTGCAATTTGTTAGTTCAATTTTCTCCACATAAGGAACACAACGAAGGTATGTTTGACTGTCTTTGCATCTGATACTTTTAAAGATGGATACTTACTGCTTTGTTTCTCCTCACAAAGATCGCAAGTTTTTCGGCAGTTTTCCTGAAAACGATCCAGTCTTACAACGGAACAGTACAATAAATGATAAGAATCACATCATTGTCTGCGAGAAATGTGTTAGAGTACATTAAAGGCAGTGGCTCAGCAAATTCGAACATCTCGAAATTTTTATATGAAAGGTTGCTTGCATTCCAAACATGAGAACGAAGCAGGTCCGAGCGCACAGCATATTGTCCCTGCCTAGAAAATTGCCCCTAAACCGTGCGCGCAAGCCATTGTTACACGCGCTCGGACGAGCTTGCGATATCTCTCACACCGTCAGAGGCGGCATGTCGCAAGACTATAAACATGAGGACCCCACAACACTCTACGTCTTTAGCCATGGCGGGAAGCGGTCCCCTCGTCCAGAATCAAAAGGAGGGGCTTTGGAAAATGCTGGTTTTCGCCATTTTCGCGCTCTAAAAGTGATTTTCGGAATCAGCGCGTCGAAATACTCCAGGTGAGCGAAAAAATCACAGGACGAGGATCTGCCCAGCCACTGCCTTTAACATTAAAAGTGTGCTTTTCAAAATTTTCATGTAGAAAGACGGTGTTGAGGACCTTACCGTATGTTAAGAGTACAAAGCTACGCATGCAAAGTTCAGTTTCACAATGCGCTATTAGAACAAGTGCTATTACTATCGCTACGAAACCTATTATAATTGTTATATGTAAACAGCCGTACCTTCACAAAGTCTTGCAAATCTATGTGTTTACAGAGGGCTACCGAACAAGATGTCGCTTTGTCAGCACAGTTCCCTGAACGGAATATGCTAGCTGACGATGTGCGTGTGCGTAATGAAAGTATTCAAAGAACTTTTAGAATCAAAGGAATGTTACTTATGTTTGACGGACTATAAAGAGTTTGATATTATTAATAATGTATCCGGTAACAAGCCTGCTTTCACACAAAAAACAGTGACTCTTTGTAAAGATTTGATTGAATAATCTCAATAAAATCTTTGCCTTCCATGCAGAAACCGCAGGCTTTGGGGCAATCTTCGGCGATGATAGGTTTCCAAAGCGGATCTGTGCACATTTCCTTCGTTACGAGAGCGCATGTGATGCGAGGATCTGTAATAGCGACGGTCAGTTAGTGCGCTACCAGAAGTATGCCAATGTTCAACTTACGTTTCTTATTATCGCAATTAAAGGCTGGTGTAAGACAGCAATAGCCGCAGGTTTTCGGACAATTTCTGATGGCAAATTGTTTCATGGTTTCGTCTACTTTTTTATCCGCGTTCTGCAAGAAAAAACCATGAGGTCTTGTGGTGGTATCTTGCATGTGGAAAGATTTGCGCCAAGCGCCAAATGCAACTGTTTTTCCGGTCATAGCGGTACTTCCACTGCACCACTACCTTCCACTGCAACTGGAGCGGTATGTATGTATGTATCTTCTGCTCGGAGTGTTTCCGTACAAGTCGTAATCCAGTCAGACGCGGGCGCTCAAGACTCATGATGCGCAAAGTGGATGCCCTGACCGTGCAAGAGCTCAGTCAGGCAGAATAGATTTGAATGCCTGGACACTTACCTGATCTTGTTTATTCTGTACAAATTCTGTGAAAAAGCGCGTGTGTTTGATTGTGTGCCCGAAAAAGTTAGCAAATCGAACAATTCAACCACCATTATCGAGTAAGGTTTGATAGTTGTTAAGTTGTGATTTAGCTTTTTCGACATTTTAATTCAATCCTGAGCTTCAAAAGAGATTCACAGCCCGGATTGGAGAGATCGGGCTTTGAAACTTGTAGATTTTATGATCAAATCAAATAAAATCTAAAATCAAACCAGTCTACTGCAACAGAACGGTAAACTCCTACCTTGCCCGTTGATTAGTAAATAAATCGTTTAATTTACTAACGTTAAAATATAGTCAACGAGATGGGCTAAGTGATCAGGCGTTGCAGACTACCCGATTCTGCTTGAGCCGGCTCTTGCACGCTCAAACGCCCACGTTTGGGCATCATGAGCTTGAGCAGCACCCGCGTTTGACTGGATTAGACTTATACGAGAACACTTACTTGAACGAAGACTGATAAATACCGCCCCTGAATAAGAAGTTTGGGAAGTTCGTACAAATCATTTGCCAACTTTTTTGATTTGCTTCTGCCTTCTATAACAAAACATCATATTACTGGTTGAATCAGGCACGCGACTTTCTCGTTCTTGATAAGCAAAGGAACACATAACTAGCAAGGCATTTTAGATTGAAAAACACCGCTTAAAAATGCAAAAGATAGCGTCCTTAAGTCCAGCAATCGGACCTCAATTCAAACTTCTAACGGACTATTTTGACTAATCCTCCTCTCGACCTTTTCGGAATTTCTGATTTCGTGTAAAGTTCAGGGCAACTATTCAAACATATATCTAGACTATCTACCTTGACCACGCTAGATACATAAAACTATTGATTTATCATAAACAAACAGTTTGAGCTTTGGGAGTGGTGTAGACTTGCCCGATTGCTCGGCACTGGCATTTATTTGTCTCATAAGTTTTCTCCGTTTTCAGTTTCCTTACAGTAAGAAATATTCCTCTTGCTCGCTAAATGGTATATGCGGTACCTTATATAGAGCAAACCAAGCCCTTAGGGACCAAATCTATGCAAAACATTCGTTCCACATACAGTGCAACCCAAATAAATCAAAGAATTGTGAATGCCCGAGAAACTGCGAATCGTATTTACGCCCAATCTCACAAGCACCTACTTGCCCCTTCCACACCTGACAATGATGTCCTAAGCTGTTCTACACAGATATTTTTATAGTAACCTTTAGGCTCCAAATGTTTGTTTTTAAAAAAAGACACTCAGCGTAAAAATGTTTTTGTCCTAATTCAACTTATTTGTGGTTTTCGATTTTGCGTGGGAAAAAACACAGATTGCACAAAGAAAGCTTGGAGAGCATGTGCCTGAGCCAGTAAGAAGCTTGTTGAATCTTGACAAATATAATATTTCTAATCTTTTCATGCATTCAAATCTCTTTTGATTTTAGCATAAAACTTCAAATGGAATAGACATTTTGCAAAGCTGCGGGATCTTTTCTGTAGAGATTGGTTTGCCTTAACAAAAGTCCAGGGATTTTTTGGAGATCAAGATAAATATGACTTATCGCAGGAGAAACTGTAAACGATTGAAATAGGAGACAACCCCAATACGATGCGATTTATTTGTTAGAAGAATAAAAGAAGCAAATCTATTTAAACCAGAGGAAAAAAGGCGTTCTTCTCCCTTGGAAACCGCGCAATTTCCTAAGAAATCAATGTTTACTGGTATTTTGAGGAGATTCCAAAAAAAAACAATTCAAAAACCTATATTTCCATACCGCTTTCAAAATCGAAAAAACGGCTTCAAAATGGTTTCCACTTCTTGATTTCTGGCAGCTCTAAACTTCCAGGATTCTTTGGACTACAACTAAATTCGGATCCCCAAGAAACCTGAGAAATAGACCCTAAATATTCTTCTGAACTAAAGGTCACGACGAATTGTGGAAAAACTCAGTATTCAATTATTTTATATTTTTTATGACTCTTCCCTTATTGTAACTATGTTTATTTCATTGAAGAGAATTGAATATGTCCAGTTTTCTTACTCACTGAATTTTTTCAGGGTTCTGTTTCATTATCAGACTCTTGATCCAATCTTGTAATCTTATATATAAAGCTGAATGTCTGTTTGTCTGTATGTATGTCTGTATGTATGTCTGTATGTATGTACGTATGTTCCGAATAGAAAATTCCATTTCTGAACCGATCCGGACCAAACTTGGCACACATACGCTACGGGCCCCGGCGGGTGTCATAGGCTACTTTTCGTCATCGATCGATATCAATTTTATCGATTTTTATCGATTTTTTTGCTGAGTTCACCTACGGGGCTGGGAGTTGGCACAGGGGGGTGATCGAGCATGGGGATTCCGAATACAATATTGGTTTTCAGGATTATCGATAACTTTTATCGATTTTATCGATTTTTTTGCAAAGTGTGAGCTACGGGGCTGGGAGTTCGCACAGGGGATAATCGAGCATGGGGATTCCGAATACAATATTGGTTTTCGGGATTATCGATTACTTTTATCGATTTTATCGATTTGCAAAGTTTGAGCTAGGGGGCTGGGAGTTGGCACAGGGGGGTAATCGAGCATGCTGATCATCCCCAAGGGGGGTGATCAGCATGCTCGATTACACCCCTGTGCCAGATTCCAGCCCCCTAGCTCAAATTTTCAAAAAATCGATAAAATCGATAAAGGTAATGGACGATCTTGAAAACTAATATTGTATTCGTAATCTGCATGCTCGATTACCCCCCTGTGCAAGCTCCCAGCCCCGCAGGTCAAACTTTACAAAAAAATCGATAAAATCGATAAAAATGGACGATCCTGAAAACTAATACTGTGTTCGTAATCAGCATGCTCGATTACCCCCCTGTGCAAAATCCCAGCCTCGCATGTCAAAATTTACAAAAAATCGATAAAATCAATAAAAGTAATCGATAATTCTGAAAACTAATATTGTATTCGGAATCCCCATGCTCACTTCCCCCCCTGTGCCAACTCCTAGCCCTGTAGGTGAACTCTGCAAAAAAATCGACAAAAATCGGTAAAATCGACATCGATCGATAACGAAAAGTGGACTGTGACACCCGCCGGGGCCCGAAGTGTATGTGTGCCAAGTTTGGTCCGGATACGGCGGAGCCGGGTAAGCCAGCTAGTTATCTAATAATTTCATTTCTATTTTTTTGTTTTTGCACATTTTTATAGTGCAAATTATCAACAAACTGCAAATTTTCCTACTGTCCTGACCGATATACCATGTGATAGACGCGCTCAGCGCCTCACCACCTCAGCGCGATGAGGTGCGCTCATCGCCACTTCAGCGCGATGAGGTGCGAGGCTGCTGCTAAAATCTCTCATCGAGAGGTTGTGGATGACGAAAGCGCGCTTACGGTAGGTCAGCCGGGGCGTTGGTGCCAGCTCTGGCAGCTGGCTGCGGCACCAGGCGGCTGCCTGGGTAACACTTGCACGCCTCCCACTCAGAAGCCACAGGATCTGAATCCCTTAGAAAAGATAGCATTTTCCATGCTTTGCATTTTGATTTTATTTGAACAGCTCTAAAACTTTCGCATAGCTACTGGTTATGAAACTTTGAACCTAGCTCTTCCAAGTGCTGATGCCGGGTCTCAGTGGTTGTGGCTTGACTGAGTTTTGATCCTGATGAATATATTTAATCTCTTAGATTTCGCTTCTCTGACTCTTCTAATTGTGAGATGAGAGATCCTTACTATACTCTGAATTCACCGCCGCACTGCGAAGTTTTCTCCGTTTCTCTATCGTTCACCCCATGCATGAGGGGTCCACTTTCTGGTGGATTTTGGGAAAGAAAGAGGAATATAGCGGCCCTCAATCTGAAGGGAGGCCAGCGTCATTATCGTCGGCGCGAGATGTGCTTGCACTACGGATGTCGCGGCCAGGGTTTTTCAACTTTGAGCTACGCTTTTAAGGCAGCGTTCATACTGATCCCGATCTTCCAAATCAGTATCAACAAAGCCAAAGGGTTGGCACGGGGCTGTATGCAGGCTGTTTACAAATACGTTAAATTTCAGAATTATCGATTATCTTCATCAATTTTAACAATTTCCTGTCAATATTGAGCTACAGAGCTGAGCAATGATAAGGGAGGTAAGTGAGCAAGGATTTGGCATATAAAAGTGGAGGACAGTTAAAGGTTATGTAGAATCAGAAGTGATGTTTACGACTACACTAAAACAAACGGACGGAGTAGGGTCTGCCAAGCTGTGGGCAGTATTCCGTCGTTGAGAAGGTGCTGCAACTCCCACACCACTTTATCGGTTGCAATCACCTGCTATTTCCCCCTCTAACCTAAAATTTTTTGAGTGACATTACATTATGTCACTCAGCACATCATTGCATGATATTATGTCATCATTTTACATCGGTACAGCTGTGCAAACATGACCACTACATATGGATCCTCAAACGGTAAGGCAAAGTCACCCCCTCCCCCCCCCCTTTCCCGCCTCTTCTTATGTTTAGCAAACATCAAACATCAAAATCAAATTAAACACTTAATCAGTATGAGACGTAGCAAAGTATATTACGTTGAAGAAAAGAATGGCGCATTCTGTAGCATGTACTTTTGATAGTAATCAAGTTCTCGTGTGAAAATAGTGGAGTTGTTGATTTTTTGTTTAGACGAATCCGGTTAAATTGGGGAGAGTAATTCCTAATACAGTCGGAGAGTCCTCGTATAGGTAGTAAAGCTGACCCGTGTAGAATCACACTGAATGGGAGACACACATAAACGAAAGAAGATACCACGGCTTGGCGCACTCTTAGAAGATGGCCGCAACTCATTGGGGAGTGAGACGGCACTTAGGCCCTATGCACATATATCCCCTCTGGAGAGGGGAGAAGACCTGAGATCGTCATTCGCTACTCTAAATATCTTTGTTCTTCCTTCTCTATATTGCTTGCAAAGTTTCTCATACCCTTGTACCTGCACATAATGGGTGCCAGGTTACTGCCATACAAGGTTGGTGTTTTGCCATTTCGTGTGATCCCTTGGGGTTCCCCAGGAGATCAGTTCTCATTATCAACGTCATTTGCCTTGTTGAGAAGTCAATGAAAATCTGCAAAATTATACTGAGGACGTACTACGGCACTGCTAAACATGTTTATAGCAGAAATAATTGGAACCTCATGATATCGAAATCTTCGATGAATCACTGCTCACAAGCTAGGGATTATCGAAAAATTCACACTCTTCAGATTCCTTTTATCCCTTTCGAAAACATGCTTAGCAGTGCCGTAGTATATCCTCAGTACAATTTTGCAGCGTTTTCATCGACTTCTCAGGAAGATAAATGACTTTGAAAAAAGAGGTGACTAGGGACACTAGGGATCCCCAGGGATCCCCAAGGAATCACACAAAATGGCAAAAAACCAATTTTGTATGGCACTAAGCTGGCATCTATTATGCACAGGTATAAGGGTATGAGAAGCTTCATAAGTAAGATAGAGAAGGAAGAAGAAAGATAATTAGAGTAGCGAGATGAGACGCATCCCCTCTCAGATCCGATCCCCTCCCCTCTCCAGCGGTGATGAACTTGCATACGGGCCTTAGATGTAAGCGGTTAAAAGACACATAAATCATCAACAGCTATCGAGGCATGGTGAAGGTCAAAAAATGGGTAGAGATTCTCTTGTTAAAGCAAAGCAAGCTTTATAGCTATCGAACTATTTACACCAAGTTCGATTTACAAAAAAATTAAAGACAAAATTTAACGGGTTTCGAAAGCCCAAAAATTCGAAGAGATTTGTAAGTTTTTCAACGGAAACCCTATTGGTCCCCATTTTGCTCAGGGATATGCTGTGCATATCAGATATTCGTATGCATAGTCGCTTTTTTCCATGGCTGGGTATCGAATAAAACCAAAGATTTTCAATTTTTTCAAAGCAATGCTGGTTTGTTTCGACACAGATAAAGCAATATCACTAACCTTTGCTTACATCGCAATAAATTTTCAGCCTCCTACAAAACTTGGTTTTCGAGAAGAAAATCGAGATCACCTTTCCTTTCCGTAGTTTCATTCTAAACGTGACACTTCTCGAGAACTGACTCTTGTAGAAGGCCGAAACTTTGTGGCCACTCCTGCAAAGATTAGCAGTATAGAATAACTTATGTGCAAACAGCACAACGCACTGGTCTGAAAAACAGAAGATTTCGTTTTTTTTGATACCCAGCCATGAAAAACAAACAGCTGGTATGCATGGAAATGTCTGGTACGCAGAATATATCCCTGAGCAAGTTGAGAGCCCGTAGGATATCTTGAGCGGATACAACTACTTCGATATTTTTGCGTATGGAACCCTTCAAATCTTGGGCTTGAGCTCTCATTAGATTATACTTAATGCCATTGTTTTCGATCATATTGTAGAGCATTGCTGCTTTGCTCGCACATCGCAAAATGCAACTTTCTTTCTTTCCAACTAGTATTATTTGTCATGAATTTGGCAGGTATTTATAATTTTTTACTTTGACAAAGAGTGCATTGATTACGACTGCTAGTTTCGCTTAGCGTTTCAACAAAAAAATTTCTGACTTTTCGGAGTAAGCTCCAAAAAATATCTCGATTTTTGCGCGAAGTACATTCTCCTGGGAAACAAAGGCTCGTCGTATCGCTGTTTATGAAAAAGACTAAATAAAGCGCAGGATATACAAAGTGCTTTGCACTTCCTTTTTAATAAACGACGATACGAGAGCCGTAGTCTCCCAGGACGAAAACGCTCAGGGGTTTTTGGAAAAAATTTTTTTGCAATGACACGCTCTGCTTGTAAAAAAATTTTCACTTAATCTGGCGAAAATCCATCTTTTGAGAGCATTTGAGTACCCTAACTTTACGAGTGTAGGACGCACCTTTTTCGTCTTATAGGCGAGCCGCTCAGCCGAATCGCTGCATCTTGGAAAACTAGACTTATTCTGCTCGATACTCTCAGGTAGTATGCAGCACTGTATATAGTTTTTTTGGTCGTGAAGTCTTTCGGCGTGTCTGCGCTTTTCGGTTTAGAAAAAAATCCCCCTCGCGCCCTATATTCGTTGAGGTACTTTGAAAAAGCCTACTTAAACCAACCCCCAAAAAGAAGAGTGATGAGGCCTTGGCCTCGAGGCACAAAAAAGCTCAGGAGCTCTTAGCAAGAAGATACAGGGTGTCCCAAAATAATGTGAACACTGTTTGATCGTTAATAACTCCGTTGCTTTCATGTCTTTCGCCGTGCTTGGAGCACCATTCTGTAGAGCGAGATTCAACTTAGATTTGTAGTATGGAGCGAATCACTGGTCGGTGTTCGTTACTGTAGCATTACGGTATGAACTTCGACAAGAATTTGAGGCCATTGGAGGCCATATTCTCCTCGGAACAAAACCAAACGAGCCAAAAACTCTTATACTATGGTAATGGAAGCCGCTGATTTCGAATATGAAATTTCCACTTTACTGTAATGCTCCTTTCCAAGGTTATCCCAGGTAAATCGTGATAACTGGATTTCCAGCATTTGTCAGAAGGGTGATTACATCGTCAAAAAAGCTGAAAACACTTACAAAAAGTTGTATAATGGTATCAGCGGGCGCGAAAACCCCAGTACACGATTTTTCAGATTTTTTGAAAAAAATTTCGTCAAATGGCATACTTCACAGTAGATCCACATGCAAGAAGTTCATACCGTAATCCTACAGTAACGAACACCGACCGGTGATTCGCTCCATACTACAAATCTAAGTTGATCCTTGCTCTACAGAATGGTGCCTCAAGCTCGGCGAAAGACATGAAAGCAACGGAGTTATTAACGATCAAACAGTGTTCACATTTTTTGGGACACCCTGTATTTTCGCATAGACTACCGTCGTTTCACAGAAAATTTTCATTTGACTTAGAGAAAAACCCACCTTTGAGAAAATGTACCTAGAAAAGAAAAACCCTACTTTCTGGAAAGAAAAAAATGGGTGAGTCCTGGCCTCACGGTAGGAGAAAACCAGACGCTTGTAGCAAAAAGATATTTTCGCAAAAAAAAACTTGGTCTCCTAGAAACCAAGTTTCCACTTGACCTAGCGAAGAATCCACGAAAAATGTGCTTTGAAGGACTCCCTGCTTCTGGCCCTAATCAGAAGAGTAATAAACCAGGTTTGGTCTCGGGAAAGGGAAAAGTCTAGAGGCTTCTAGCAAAAAGAGAATACCCCGGTTTTAAAAAATCTCATTTGATGGCGAAACGATTTTTGGGAGCATTACTTTGATAAAACCTTGTTTCTGTCTTAGACAGAAAGGCAATGAGCGAGCAGTGGCCTCGCGGAAGTAGAAAGCTTAGAGGCTTGTGGCAAAAAGATATTTTTGCAAAGAATGAACTCATATAGAAAACTTTTGCCCTTTTGGCGAAAAATCAACATTAGCAGGAAACATTCTCAAATGACCTTCGTTTTGCAGAAAATTTTTACTTGACCTGGCGAAAAAAATCACCATTTGGAGCATGTACTCTGAGAAATTCTACTTCCTCGGAAAAGAGAAGCAATGAGCAAGTCTTGCTCTACGGAAGAAAAGCACTGAGAGGTTTCCAGCGGGAAGATTTTATCAAAAAACACCTTTGGTTCCTCGAATCTATGCCTTCTGAGGGAGATTATTGCACAAATTGGTGTATATTTTGGCAGCATGTACTCTGGGAAAATTTACTTTTGAGCCTAGAAATTGAGCAGTAGTCTTGGTTTTGGAAGGAGTCTTAAAGCATTATTAGATGTGAGTAATGAAGGCTTTAAGATTGTTCACGTACGTTTGCTCTTATGAATGAAAGCAATGTCCAAGTCATGTTCTCCTAGAAGAGAAATTCTAAAAGGGTTTTATTCCTGAAAACCAGACTGGAGTTTTGTCCTAAATCAGCTTTGCTACCACAAAGACGATATCTCTTCAATTCTGAAGGAGAAACACCCCCTGCAGTGGTTTTACTAATTTTTGTCAGTTACATCAATACTCTTACCTGAAAGCACTTCTCCGCTCTTTCTGTGTCTTTGCCTATTTCCACTGCGGCACCGAATAGAAACACGCAATCTATCGAAGGAAGTATATCTGGACAGTTGCTTGCGCTCTCATCGTACTAAAATTTTGTGTGCATTCCAACGTTTCTTAGAAAAGTCGACAAAGTAGTTTAGTCTCTTCAAAGTGCTGGAAACAAACCTTGCCTCCAGTAGTGCAATTTGTGTCGGTTATGCCGGCTGTGTCGGCTCCGCCAATGATTGCAGTCAATAGCAGTAAGCTGTACATTTTGTTGTAACTAAGTTGCCGATGGGTACTCAGACGGTTAGGAGCTCAAAGATATCTGGGATGTTGGTGTTTTTGCTAAATAGCCGGAGCGAAAATAAGTGCTTCAGCTGTGCGGGAGCGTTACAAAACTGAACAGTGCTATAAAAAAATGCTTGTGCATACAAGCCCCTGGCACAGCCACCATCCATGTGATGCGTCAAATGCAAGCTCATAGGGTATTATTATCTTGTCTTTTTGATGTTTGACTGCATTCAGCTTTATGGACAGATCGGGTAGGATCAAGTTCTTGTAAAAATGAGCGTACTGTAGTAGCAGACCTACCTGTTGGCTCCTAAACAGTAAGCATCTGATGCTTGAAGAAATCCATCTGAAACAACGCGAAAGCATCATCACGGCATGACCCCTCTTGCCTATTCTGCGCTGGATCACCACAAAGCCCGCATACTGCGTTCCGTTCAGTGCAAAAATTAGAAAATCAAAACATTTGCTGCAAGACCATTCAAATTCTTAGTTGTATTCTCATCTAAGCTCACTTTTGGAAAGTGGGCAACCAGCTCAATACTATTTTCACTTGGACCCTATAACAGTTGTCAGGAAAAAGTGATTGCTTCTGAGTTGCCTTTCTCAACGAGACTTATCCAGATATTCTAAGCTTTACAAAACCCTTTCCTTATTAAATCCGCAGTCTGTTAGGCAAACTTATCGGCGCGTTTGTGTTTGAATGACACTAAGCTAGGTAGCATGTTCGAGACGAATAAGCAAGTAGTCAGGCCGTTGGCTTCTGCCAACCATGCTGTAACTCTAAAAGAATCTTGTCTAAGGCGAATGACTTCATTGTTTGAAGTTCTCGTAAAAACATTGAAGCAGAAAGGTTACGACCCTCATTCTCACACCTCGAAACGAATCCGACAACAAAAATTGCATGAATAACAGAAAGGCTAAATTCTATATTGATGTGATCATTTAGACTTTTTAATCGGAAGGATACAGGTCAGCACCATTGCTCAAAAATTTGCTTGCAGTTCTGTCATCTTCCGCTTTCTTCGCACCACTGTGTTTCTTCTCAAAATCTACGCGCTTACTCCTTTTTGATTCTTCGAGTGCTCAGAGGTATTTTTGAATACCAAACTATTTCTCTTTTGAACTTTTCCTTTTGTACCGGTTTCCTTCTGAAGTTAGTCCAAAGACGAGCGACAAATTTTTTGAACTTTAGCGATTCACTCCATTTTCGTTGAATCTGACCAAAAGTAAATTGTTGATTTTCTTTTTCTCTCTTTTGTCTTTCCACTTTGACTGTACCCAGTTCAGTATCACTAACTTTGCTTCCAACTCTTCTTTTTTTTCTATCTTCAAACTATGCCTGCAAAAAACAAACTCACAGCGCAAAGATTTAGAGACTGTTCAAGAAGATCTTCAGAATGAACGTGTTAGTTTTTATCAACTTGGCTTAGTTGAACGGCGGTTGTCATACCGATCATGAATAAATCCTGCAGCCTTCCAAAAAATTTTTGGATTTGAACATATCGGAGGTGCGTAAGAGTGAGCGTAACAGAGGGCGCAACAAAATACGTTCACTAACGATTCTACTGCGCTTAGATGAGTTTAGTGGTGGGGCGTTTGAAAGAGATGATAGACAGAGAAGCAAAGTCATTGCAGGCCTGCCCGAGCTTGCTAAAAGGATGTCCTATTTTGCGGTCTAAACGCCATAATGATACCGAACAGAATGTACGTGAAATTCTTGACCCGTTAGATATCGGTATAAACCTGTAAAGGTTTCCGAATGAGTTGTAGAGTGACTGACAGGCGTGTGAAGGTTGAATTGCCTACAAGAAATCATTGGTCCTTCGCCTTTTCCGGGCTCGACTGCTCCGGGACTCTCCAACATATAAGGGGGTCTACATTGGAAGGAGCATGACGGCTCCTTCTAAGGGAACAGGGAACATGAGCATGGTCTTCGCAAAGAGATTAGGAAATTAATCAGAAAAAGAGTTTTGAGGAGCGATTCATGGCTTACAAAGGAGAGCTTGTTACAGTGAGCTTGCTGTCGCATAGCAGAGGGTCTCCCTTACAAGCTTCATGTAGTTCTCTCGCACTTCATACAACATGCTAGGGAAACTGACTAGGCGACTTTCACAGTGCTATCTGTTGAATGCAAGATTATTACAAAATCAATTATCTCATTTGCACTATTTTCTTTTCCCCACAAAAATGTGACCAAGCTAACACTCTTTCGAATTTTCGACCTATTATTATTATTACGTTGTCCGGAAATTGATGTACGTTTCAAATTTCGACCTCAATAAGTCACAAACTTCTCATTTCTGAATAGGTTGCAAGGTAACATTCGATAGAGCAAAGCAAGTTCCACAGAATGGCTATCTTGTTTTTTGAAAGCTCTTATTAACCTCGAGCTTCAAGGCAAAAACTAAAAAGATTCAACTGCCCGAAAAATTGGGAAAAATCGTAACTTAGTTCATAAAAATCCTACAAAAATTTTAACTTGCTCACGTAAACACAATCCACATAGGGCATCTATATACGCCGTTGCCGTATTTTTTTCACTGTCAGAAATCAAGAAAACGGAAATTTTCGTGCATTTGCCAAAGTGATGCTGTGCTGTTCTCACATAAGTAGTTGTATAGCACAAACCCGTCGAAGTACAAACGTAAATTTTCAGCTCTCTACAGGCTTTGATTCTCGAGAAATTTGAATTTTGGCTTGGACCACCTGACTAGAGAAAGCCATATTCGATATTTCTTGAGAACCAAAGCTTGCAGAAAGCTGAAAATTTACGTTGGTACTTCTACAGGTTTATAGTACACAATTGCACATGTGGAAACTGCACAGCATCACTTTGGAAAATGCACGAAAATTTCCGTTTTCTTGATTTTCAAAGGGTGAAAAAAGACGGCAACGGCGTATACAGATGTCTTATGTGGATAGTGTTTACGTGAGCAAGTTAGAATTTTCGTAGGATTTTTATGAACTTAGTCACGATTTTTCTCAATTTTTCGTGCAGTTGAATCATTTTAGTCTTTGGCTCGAAACTCAAGGATAAGAGCTTTTGAAAAATCAAGATAGCCATTCCGTAGAGCTTGCTTTGCTCTATCGAGGTACCTTGCAACCTATTCGGAATTTAGAAGTATATGACTTATTGAGGTTGAAATTTAAAACGGACGTTAATTTCGGATAGCCTAATACACCGCCTTCGGGCAAAGTACTGGAAAAGCTTATTGAAAACAAGCTCCTTGATTGGTTAGAGCATGACAAAATCATCCCCTTAGAGCAAAATGGCTTTTTGCGAGGTGGTTCAACTGCAACCCTACTTCGCGATTCAGTTTATAACTGGACAGTTGCTCTTAACCAGGGAAAATCAATAGATATTATATTTTTTGATCTCTCCAAGGCGTTCGATAGCGTTGATCATGGAAAGCTTTTACCAAAACTCGAGAGTTACGGTATCCGTGGTCAGCTTTTAGCCTGGTTTGTTTCTTATTTGCATGGAAGAGGTATGGCTGTACGCGTCGGAAATGATTTTTCCCAGCGATACAGATGCTGCTCCTATACTGCGGATTCAACTGCATGACACATCCCGAAATCAAAATTCAGATGTATGCTGACGACATTAAAATCTACTTTTGCTACGAAGAAAACAGAATGAAGCTATCAGGGCTATTTCTGCATCGATACATAAGATGATCACATGGTCTAGAAATTGGAATCTCCCTGTCAACGAAATCAAAAATGTATTGTGAAGGTGTTATTCTCAGTAGCTGCAACACCACCAAAGATCTTGGCGTTTTTATACAGTTGCAGCGGTGGAATTTGTCCAAAACTGCGGGATTGTCGGGATTCGCGGGATTGTCGGGATTCGCGGGATTCGCGACTTCGCGGGATTTGCGGGATTCGCGGGATTTGCGGGATAAGCGGGATTTAGCTATAACTTCTTTTAAAATAGCTTTATTTGTAATCTGAGTGAAGATTTGGCTTCAGCTTGATGAGACGAATCTTTTGATATACGGTATGTCCGTAGTTCATAGTGACGGGGTAGACATACAATGATACCTTGTTGTTTTCTACGTTAAGGCTTTTGTGAACATTTATCACAGTGTAAATCGCGTATAGGAGGTTCTGGTACGAAGCTCTCGTTATCGAAGACTATCGCGAAAAATTGGGCAGTTTTTATCTACCCTTATCGCTGATATAAGCATTTTATCATTTATCACTGATAATAACACATTTTTAAATCATTTTTTGCATATGGTAAGGAAAGTACTGTAGGAAAAGCTGTGTGAATTTCTATCGCTCTTTCTCTCATTATAAGTGATCTACAGGCTTTTCTAGTTCTATTGCTCGGTGCAATTGGTAGATCCCTCGCTGCAGCAATCGATCGATTTTTCATCGGCACATGCCATTGCTGCCAATTCTTACCTAGAATGGCATTTTTGCTTCAACTCGCTTCACGCCGAAGCCTGGGCTGAAATTCTGTACCTATATGGAAGATGAATGTGGAAATCGAACGCATGAATTTAAGCCATTCTTATCTGTCGTTGTCATTGATATCATCTTTTATCATTTATCACTGACGACACAAAATTGGATCATTTTTGATATACAATAAGAAATGTACTTTAGAAAACGCTGTGTGAGTTTTTATCGCTCTATCTCTTATAGTACAAAACCACTCACATAACATGCAAAATTTCCGGGAGTTCCGCGAAATTCATGTGAATCACGCAAATTACGCAGGGCCATAACTTTTTTCCGAATGAGTATATTCAAAATCCGAAAACAACGTTGTATTCAGCTCGTCAAGGCAAATCTTTTGATATACGATTGTCTCCAATATCTTGTTTTCAATGATCTTTAATTTGCATGCCGACGCCTCTTCGCATGGGTGTAACGCAACAAGCATCACACATAGGAGACTGCCATGGGCACCGTTCGATAGTACTCTTTCACTAGATTATCGTGCGCTAAACAGCAGCCGAAGACTCCCTTTCAAAAGAGATAGAAGAGCTGATAAACTCTGGAAAAATTAAGCTGTTCCAAGTTTTACTAGCCGTAACTTTCTTTAGAATGAACATTTTCGAAATCAGAAAGCAAATTTGTGTTCATCTTGTCAAATCGAATCTTACTGTATACAGCATGTTCTTAAAGTTCCGTTTTCAATTTTTTGAAAATTTTCTGCGCGCTTATATTCACAAGGTTGCAACGCAGCGCACATCAAACATAAAAGACTCTATTAAGCACTGTTGGGTTGTGCTGCTTCCGCAGATTATCGAGCGCTAAGAAGCAACCGGAGAATCTTTTTGAGAAAAGATAGAAGAGCTGGTGAATTCTGGAAAATCGTGTTGTCTCAAATTTTGCCCACAGTGACCCTAAAATGAGAAGCTCTACTGCTAAGCAGATGTGATTTTCGTAATCAGCAGGTCAGATAACCTCTATGAGCAAGATTTCAAAGAAATTTGGGTGATTCGATTTTTTCTCGTTCTACGCCCTGAAGCTCGCCGATGGGTTTTGGTCAAAATGTCGATGACCTTGGATTGTAAAGAAACTTCGCCCAAAGAGGTTTTCGAACACGCTGTTTACGAAAATAGTGGTCTTTGAAGAAGATAGGGTCTTTTTGTAGAGATATTGTGAAGTGACTGTAACTGAGTCACGAAAGTTCGTAAATTTGCCTGCACTTTTCGCGAATTTGTCAAAAAACTAGCCTGCTTGCTTTTCCAAGTCAAAATCACTGGGAACTGTGCTATCAAAAGATGCATGCTCAGGCTCCAGTCTATAAAGTTTGCCGAGTTACGAGCCTACGAAAAGACGTCCTCATAATTTTCGCTCAAAATGTAAAAATCGCGTATTTCGTCGAAATTCCGCCCTCAGTGGTTGTATGACATACTGATTGCATATGCTCACTTCGCCTAAGGGATCTCATTGAGTTGAATATGGTGGTCGCGCGTTCTTCAGCTGCTCATTTGAATATCCAGGTGTCAAGTCTGAAGAGTTAGCTATTCTCTTAACTTGATCCCTCTACCCTTAGTTTCTTTCCTTTGTAATAACATAACAGTTCTGACTAGATTATTTTATCGTTATAACATAAATATAAATATGAGGGAACATAATTGGGGAGGGGACCACCGAGCACCCGGGGAGTGCCAGCTCATCTGAAGTTGGTGGCACCGCCCAGTCGGCGAGGGGACTGTCGGACTCTAATTAGTCTGCGTCTCGACACAAGCACCTTCGTAGCTTGAGATCAGATCTACCTAATTTCCAAATCCAGCACATTAAGACCATTAACCAATGTGAACAGATTTGATCAGTATGTCATACAACCACTGAGGGCGGAATTTCGACGAAATACGCGATTTTTACATTTTGAGCGAAAATTATGAGGACGTCTTTTCGTAGGCTCGTAACTCGGCAAACTTTATAGACTGGAGCCTGAGCATGCATCTTTTGATAGCACAGTTCCCAGTGATTTTGACTTGGAAAAGCAAGCAGGCTAGTTTTTTGACAAATTCGCGAAAAGTGCAGGCAAATTTACGAACTTTCGTGACTCAGTTACAGTCACTTCACAATATCTCTACAAAAAGACCCTATCTTCTTCAAAGACCACTATTTTCGTAAACAGCGTGTTCGAAAACCTCTTTGGGCGAAGTTTCTTTACAATCCAAGGTCATCGACATTTTGACCAAAACCCATCGGCGAGCTTCAGGGCGTAGAACGAGAAAAAATCGAATCACCCAAATTTCTTTGAAATCTTGCTCATAGAGGTTATCTGACCTGCTGATTACGAAAATCACATCTGCTTAGCAGTAGAGCTTCTCATTTTAGGGTCACTGTGGGCAAAATTTGAGACAACACGATTTTCCAGAATTCACCAGCTCTTCTATCTTTTCTCAAAAAGATTCTCCGGTTGCTTCTTAGCGCTCGATAATCTGCGGAAGCAGCACAACCCAACAGTGCTTAATAGAGTCTTTTATGTTTGATGTGCGCTGCGTTGCAACCTTGTGAATATAAGCGCGCAGAAAATTTTCAAAAAATTGAAAACGGAACTTTAAGAACATGCTGTATACAGTAAGATTCGATTTGACAAGATGAACACAAATTTGCTTTCTGATTTCGAAAATGTTCATTCTAAAGAAAGTTACGGCTAGTAAAACTTGGAACAGCTTAATTTTTCCAGAGTTTATCAGCTCTTCTATCTCTTTTGAAAGGGAGTCTTCGGCTGCTGTTTAGCGCACGATAATCTAGTGAAAGAGTACTATCGAACGGTGCCCATGGCAGTCTCCTATGTGTGATGCTTGTTGCGTTACACCCATGCGAAGAGGCGTCGGCATGCAAATTAAAGATCATTGAAAACAAGATATTGGAGACAATCGTATATCAAAAGATTTGCCTTGACGAGCTGAATACAACGTTGTTTTCGGATTTTGAATATACTCATTCGGAAAAAAGTTATGGCCCTGCGTAATTTGCGTGATTCACATGAATTTCGCGGAACTCCCGGAAATTTTGCATGTTATGTGAGTGGTTTTGTACTATAAGAGATAGAGCGATAAAAACTCACACAGCGTTTTCTAAAGTACATTTCTTATTGTATATCAAAAATGATCCAATTTTGTGTCGTCAGTGATAAATGATAAAAGATGATATCAATGACAACGACAGATAAGAATGGCTTAAATTCATGCGTTCGATTTCCACATTCATCTTCCATATAGGTACAGAATTTCAGCCCAGGCTTCGGCGTGAAGCGAGTTGAAGCAAAAATGCCATTCTAGGTAAGAATTGGCAGCAATGGCATGTGCCGATGAAAAATCGATCGATTGCTGCAGCGAGGGATCTACCAATTGCACCGAGCAATAGAACTAGAAAAGCCTGTAGATCACTTATAATGAGAGAAAGAGCGATAGAAATTCACACAGCTTTTCCTACAGTACTTTCCTTACCATATGCAAAAAATGATTTAAAAATGTGTTATTATCAGTGATAAATGATAAAATGCTTATATCAGCGATAAGGGTAGATAAAAACTGCCCAATTTTTCGCGATAGTCTTCGATAACGAGAGCTTCGTACCAGAACCTCCTATACGCGATTTACACTGTGATAAATGTTCACAAAAGCCTTAACGTAGAAAACAACAAGGTATCATTGTATGTCTACCCCGTCACTATGAACTACGGACATACCATATATCAAAAGATTCGTCTCATCAAGCTGAAGCCAAATCTTCACTCAGATTACAAATAAAGCTATTTTAAAAGAAGTTATAGCTAAATCCCGCTTATCCCGCAAATCCCGCGAATCCCGCAAATCCCGCGAAGTCGCAAATCCCGCAAATCCCGCGAATCCCGACAATCCCGCAGTTTTGGACAAATTCCACCGCTGCAACTGTAGATAATCAGAAAAGATTCTTACAGCACTACAATACGGTAACCAGGAAAGCTCTGTCAAGTCTTTTTCTGATTTTACGTAATATTCATTCTAATGACCCAGCGCTGTTAGTCAAACTGTACAAAACCTATGTTTCACCACAGTTAGAATATGCCTCACCTATCTGGAACCCGTTTTTGAAAAAGGACATTGAACCTCTTGAAAAAGTTCAGCGATTCTCACCAGAATTGTTTTCTACAGGTGTTTTGCTGACGCCAACTATCCTCAGTTTCTACCCTCGTATAGAGTGAGACTATCAGCCTTACATTTGCGTAGCTTGAAGTATAGAAGAGCTTTCAACGATCTCGTATTACGTTTTCGGATTATAAGACTAGAAACGAGACTTAAGCCAAGCAAGTACTGGATGTTTAGGCTTTCTGGAGCTCGTAGAGGAGGGCTAAATGTGTCCGCAAACTGTATAGCAGAAATTTTTCTATTGCGCTCAATTCATTCTTTTGTCGCACTGCAAAGTGGATCAATCGTTTGTCAAAGGAAATTACTGACAGTGACAACTCCACGCTCCTTCGTAAAAAAATTGGCACAGATCATATTTTGGAAGCACTGAACATAGCTGATGTCTAACCCCACAGGTTATTATCGAGCATAAGCTGTGCCTCACAATTAGCTTCTGTTTGGTCAGTAACACACACGAAGATGAGGTCGATTCCATTTTTTTGAGTGTTTTTTGCCTACCTTGTGGCTTTCTTTTTTGCTGTTTATGTTTATATTTACTAAGTTATTCTCGGTCTAGTTTCCGCAGGTCAGTCGTCATGGTCTCTTCAAAAGGAATAGCCGTTCAAGGATTCAGTGACCCTTCTACCTAGAGGTCCCCTCTTGTCCTTTCGCCCAGGGTCCCTAGTGAACTTGGTTCGCCGGGTTAAGTTGGTAATCCAAACCCTGGTCTAAACCGTCATCATTGCGTCGGGATAGGGGAAAAGGATCTCGGTCGATAGTTTTTCACGTTCTGCAAAAGGAGAACGACCTGACCACCTGTGCAAGAGACTGATCTCACAAGAATCATTCAGCGGCAACTATTTTTCGTCTACCATTTGTGCTGTTTTGTGTTCTTCTGGGCGCACCTATGAGTGCAAACATAAATAATAAATAAATAAAACTCCTGATATCCTTATTACTAAAATGTTATCTCCCAGAAAATGCGTCTGATTTACCCTTACTTTTTTATTTGGAACTTGAGCTCATGGAGCTGATTATTAGAGCAGAATCTATAAATGTAATTACTGCCCTTCAAAGTGGTAACAAAGAGTTTAAGCACACAATATTTTGCCCTGTACAGTAGAGACGTAAAATGATGAAGACGTCGTAGAAGCAAATTTTCGATGCAATCTACTCGCAATCGCTAAGGAGCTTGCTGTGAATGATTCTCAATGACACTAAACAGATAATCTGAAATCTTTTTTTTTGCATCACTGAAAAACACCACTTAGCTCCTCTGGATAAGAGTATTGTCATCAAATCAATGATTCACTTCAGAAATCATAATCGGCTAAAAATGGCTAAAGAAAAAAGACGTTTACGAAACGTTTGCCGTAACCGAATATTATATTTAGGTGAAGATGAGCAGAATGGAATTCCGAATCATGAAGCATACAAACGCTTGTGATCTAATGACCCCATAGAAATGAAAACTATATGAGTACAAAAGAAAGCTAGTACTCGCTTTTGTACAGCAAAAGGCCAAATTTTTCATCGTCTCTGGTGTTAGTTCAAAACAAGCATCATGCAAGATAATTATAGCGTAGGCTTGTTACATGTTTGGACATTAATTCACAGCATGTCATCAAAAAAGCCACGAATTCGTAGAGGAATGAAATTTGGGCGTTCATTCATTAAGCCTTGAGCGAAGTAAGTATTTGCATCTGCGATACTTTATTGGGAAAACATGAAATTTTTTGACTCTAACTTTTCCGTAAAAAATATTCTTGAGCACCATTTTCTTGAAAATACCATTCGATTTTGAGTATTTCAAAATTCAATAAATGGCAATGCGACTGAAGTAATTTAATGATTGGTATGATTAAACAAAGACTTCCTACGTCGATTGGCAAAATCATCTAAAAGCTCAAAAGCATCGTAAACTTGTCATTTGACGCGCTTGGCCACAAGCAACGGACACACTTTAGTCACGAGTTGCGGTCTTGGTTCAAGGATTAACACAAGTTTTGCGTTACGGTAACTGTCAAAAACTTTTCTTTATCTAAATCTTCAAAACTGATTACACATTAGAGATTAAAAGAAGTACTCGCATATGACTAATAAGGGCTTCATTTATAAGTGTAAAAAAAGAAAGTGTGTCCGTGTCGGTCATTCCACCCTCGTTTTCTCGCTTCAAATGTTGTAGGCTTGCCTTCTACAAATATTCCCAGAGGCCACGGGGTAAGCCATCAGCAGAATCCATTACAGTCAACATAACATAACCCTATTTTGCAAGTCTTTAGAATGCTGAGAAAAGGTATTATGTGATAGGTAAAACAAAATGTTGACCTTTCCTTTTGTGGTAACTTAGTACAGTCTCTATCCAAAAAGATGCATTTGTATTATAAATAAATTCCTAAGTTAACAATGAATTTCTTTCTTTTCACAATCTACTGCTTTACTTCATGACCAGCAGAGAGACACTCAGTGAACTTTACGATCCTCTAGTGAGCAAGACAGCTTCGCTTTATGCAGAGTTGGGAGCTTGAAGATTGGAATACAAAAGTTCTTGTATGTAATGCAAGAATTCTGACACTTGAGCGATTACTGGAGCGACTTCCTCTTCAATTTTTCCTATTCTCTTTGCTAGAGCCCGAAAGGAGTCCCGGCTTTTGAGAAAAACGCAATTTAATTAGATAGGTTTGATCAAGGGGAAAATCGTGAAATTAAAGCGGCAAAGGTGTAATCGCTTCACAAAGACTATTTGCACCTTCGTCCGGGTCCTGGCTCACATTTCTGGCAACTCTAGAAATTCTATTCATAAGCTTCTATCACTGCTGTGTTTGCGAGCCAAAGTACCTCAAATGCTTCTTTAAAGCGCATGATTATCTTTTTCAGCGAGTTCAAAATTTCGGGAAAGCAAACGCTTTGGAATGTAAGAGCTATAAATTTTTGAAAATGGTGCTAACTCATCTTCGGGCCAAAATATCTAATATTTTCACGGAAGCGTTTTTACAAATATCAGACAATTAGGATACCATATTACGCTTGTCATGTTCATCTAACTTCGAATGGTCTCTGCCACTCACATATTTTTCGTGAATTGAAGAGACCGCAGACATGGCTATCACACGTGCGGGACAAATTTAATGGTATAGATTTTACCGAAGGCATCTTGAAAATATTCGGCTACTGCAATACAGAGGGAGTCATTTAATTGAAAGATGTCAAATGCACATAAATATTGAACCAATTAATAACGTTTTTCATTCACTTTCGCACTTTTACAGCACACTTCAGTCAATCCTGCTATCGTTTCCTCCCGGTGCACATTGAACGGTGACATTTGCAGACATCTGAGCACGTTGGCGAAGTTTTTTACCCTCTGCTGCGAATTGTTCTGGTAATCTCTCGCTACTAACACTGCTAGTATGACAACAGCATATATACGCGGCAGTTTAGAGAGTACAAGGAACCATACTTTGCATCGAGTTTGGTAAGCGCTCCGCCCAAAGTACACCGGGGAAGCGACGATACCAGGGGTGACATTTATCAATCTATATATAAATGAAACTCAATCTCTGTAAATTTGTTCGTATGTAAGTATGTGGCTTATAGACTCCTTTGTTTGTGAACCGATGAGGCTGGAGTTTGCTCCCCTGTAAATGAGGCCAGGCGCAGAAGATAGGCTACTTTTGCGACGATTCCTTGGGTCCTTCTATCGATTTATTGATTTGTTTACTAACATCTAGGAAAATGAAAGCTATATCATTCATTTTTTCCAAGTTTAGTAGTAAGGGGCGGTAGAGATCATTTACATTGTGCGGTGAGGAGGATGCGGTGTCACGAAGCGAGCCGGTCAAGAAGGACAAATTCACCACGGATACTACATATGTGCTGGAACTGATTTGAGCTGAAGCAGGAGAGAAAGAGAAAACATGATCTGAAGGAAGTGAAGGAATGGTAAGCAAACATCTTGAAGCAGACGGGCCATTTTGGACCCTTGGCCCGGGCGGGATCGGGGACCGCAGCTAGCCTCCTCTATAGGAAGGGATTCCTGTACAAATAACAGCCCGTACAAGCGCGGGCATTGGCGCCCACGATACATGAAGCCAAGCTGGTGATCGGACTCCGGTTTTTTTTGGCGAATATGGTCCGATCTGGCAAGTTTGGCAATGTCGGGCACGGCAGCTAAGCAGCAGAGCAGCAGAACCCGATTTGTCAAGATTGGGATTTGGCCAGGAACGGACCACATTCTGAAGTTTGGTGAGCTACGGGATTGGCGCTCTCGCCTGTCCGGGCACTAGTTAATAAGGGCCCGAACAGCGAGTTAAAGATTGATAAATACCGCTCCTTAGCGTCAACGTTCTCAGCACTCTTGCAAACTCCCGGAGGTGTTCCTACGCTTCTTTCAGTGGAGTGAGCCAAATCGAAGTTAATATGGGTTTCTACTGCTAAATAAGGTAGCTATATCTTGACCCTCATAAGACTGAAAAATTTATCAAAAGGAAAACTGGAGGAATCAAAAAACAAATCGGATTTTTGTTGTACGCAGTCTTGGATTCCTCAACGTTTAGCCGAGAAGTAACATAGTCATGATTATCTGCTCGCCTTGCATTGCTGGTCTTGAGTGGCCAAAACGCCATCCCACTCTCCTTCAACTTTCGTGCCAAGTCCCACCAAAGCTACTGCGTACTACTGCGACAGCGAATTCACCAATTTCTAAGCACCACGTTGTTTGCATGACTTTCGTTTCTCAACCGCGTTTCTGATGTTTCCACTTCCTGTTATCCTGTATAATTCCTTTACATCAGGCACAACCCAGTTTCAAACCGTTTTCCGCTAGTGAAACTACAGCATCAATATGCAGAGCCAACCTGCCTCCTCATTGGGCTGGCGGGGTGTTACTTGCAAAAACTTATTGCCCTGTCCAGGATCAAGTAAGAGGTGTGGCACTCGACCGCTAGAAACGACTTCCACCCCCTGGTTATTGTCTCAATAGACCCTTCGGAACTACTGCACACCTAAAAGAGGCATGATCTAAAGGCCTTACCAAGCGTAACAAGTAATGTGTCCATAATTAGCCTGTCCAATAACCCTCGTGAAGCACGATGTGCGGATTCTGAAGTTTACAAATACTGGGCTATGGGTGAAATGGTCATTGTCGAAAATGATTAACTTTGTTGCAAAGATGGACTTACTACCTCTTTCGGCGCTTAAAAACAAAACACTACTCCTCTATTGCTTATTTCAGAAATCCCGTTTCGAAAAACCTCCATACTGTAGAATTAAACGCCGATAATAAATCTCGTTTTTCACATTTTTCGCTTCTGATGGCTATAATTTCCAACTATTACTCATAAGGGAATGGTCAAAATGGGAATGGTCAAAATTCGAAGTGGTTAATCCAACAAGCCGTACACCGTTATCCATGGAGGGCTTGTTATATATCCGCTTTCGGCATCTGCTTATCGGTCATTTACACGAAGTTATGGCCCTCGATTCCGTCTTGGTCCTCCGCGCGTCATAAACACTCGTCGCCCAGCTAGATGAAGCTAGAAGTCAAGCTGGACGCAAAGCGCAGTGGTAAGTGTGCAGAGTCATAGGATGACCTCCGGGTTTTGTTTACAAATTCGATTCCTTTTTGATACTCTTTTGCAACCCATTCCCAATATCTATACCGTTAGCGCGAAGTTCCTAACGCGGTTAAAGAGGTCAATATCAATCGACTTCTAAGGATAAAAACTTCATTTTTTTTCAGAGTACAAGTACAGAGTGCAATTTCAGCTTCCTTTTCCTTGCTGCTTGCTTCTGTTCGTTCTTGCTATCATCAACATTTTTATGCTTGCTTTCACCATGATCATCCGCAGTTCTTAGGAGAGTCTAAGCAATTCAAAAATCAATGTTTTTCACGTATTTATATGTTATTACCTTTTTAATCGCGTTAGAGACTTCGCGCTAACAACAGATATTGGTAATGGGTTGCAAAAGAGTATCAAACAAAAGGAGTCGGACTTGCAAACAAAACCCTGGGCTTACCCTATGACTCTGCACACTTACCACTGCGCTTTGCGTTCAGCTTGAATTTTAGCTTCGTCTAGCTGGACGACGAGTGTTCATGACGCGCTGAGGCCCAAGACGGAATCGAGGGCCATAACTTCATGTAAATGACCGATAAGCAGATGCCGAAGGCTGATATGTAAGCAACCCTTTATGGAATGTTTAATGGTATACGGCTAGCAGGGATTGGCCGCTTCAGGTTTTGACCATTCCCTTGTGAGTACTAGTTGGTGAAAGTGCAGCCGTCAAAAATGGGTGAAGAGAAATTTTGAACTCAAATTTCCTCAATTTAAAGGTTCAAAGCGGGATATCTGACCATGAGATAGGTAAAGAAGGAGTACTACCAAATGCTTTGTATTGACTGCCAGAAGAGGTAGGTTCACCTGTCGAACAAACTCAATCATGTTCAAAAATGACCACTTCACTGAGGTGGCTCAGCATTTGGAAACTTCAGAATTCGCACAAACTTGATCCAAACTTGGGTTATTTGACGTGCTAATTACGGATTTACTCATTATGGTTGATAGGGACTCTCTATCACGTTACTGTGTAGGTATACGATGGCAAGTTAATATCTTACGTGCTTGTATTTCCATAATGGGGTTATCTGAACAGACCGCTCACGAGTAACATGTTATCACTCTTATCAGTATTACTCAATTACAACTCCCCTTCCACTTTATACGATCCCCAGTAGTGGCATGCCATACACGCTTGACCCCGGCCCTGCCCTATTTGACAATCTTCGACGAGTATGTGCAGCCCTAAGATAGTCTAGCTAGTTTTAACACGTTGACGACGAGCCATTTTTTGAAGGTCTGTCCCTGTGGACGAACCGTTTCCGGGCATTTTCATAGCCGGCTGCACATATGTATGCATGCATCTATACGTGAAATACACAAATGCAAGTGGGCGGGGCAGCTCCGCCCACTTTTGGCAAGCCCCGCCCACTTTTAAAAAATGCTGGAAATCGCTCAAAATCAATGAATTCGTGCAAATTCCGGCATTTTTGAAAAGTGGGCGGAACTTGCCACTGAGGGGGTGGAGCCTGCATTACGGGAGGCGGGGTCAAAATCAAGATCATTCAAGGTTCCCCTGTCATCTGTGAGCTTTTCTATGCGATTTGAGAACGAAAAAAGTTTTTTGTAGAGGGCAGTGGAGTGGGCGGAGTTTGCCAAAAAGGGGGCGGGCCCAACATGAAATACTTTCAAGCCTAACTTGATTATATGAACACAAATTGGAACCATTGTGCACATTAAAATTGATGTTTAGGGTGTCGCGCACCATTGCGCGACATCGTCCACAGGGACAGACTGCCTGTCGCGCACCATTGCGCGACACCGTCGTCAACGTGTTAAAACAGCGTCAAAAATCTCTCCCAACTGCACATTTATCTAACGTAAAAATCTTCCAAAACACTTCCAATCTTTAGCTCTCAGTACTCCATAAGTTTAAGCCTAGAAAATGTGCTGATTTAATGAGCTAACTTACCATATCACCTATAGTTGTGAAAATCTTCTTATGAGAGAATGCTGCATATGTGCTAACCGCAAAGCTGAAAGGATTTTTTCTATCCTTTCATACACCGCCCAATACCTATAAGCCCTTCACCAATATACAATGCGTTTGACGGGTTCAGCGCTGCGTAGTGCAGTCACACATCTACGCGCGAGCGTTACCGTAGGCGCAGCGTGCAGGGACCATGCTGCGCACAACATCGCGGGCCTTCTTTTTATTGTTGTATCTCGTAATTTTTCCGTTTTTGCAGCAGCTGATGTCATTTTCTTGCTTTTATGCTCATATGCGCTATGTTTTGATACTGGATATGGGTTTTTTTCGCAGGTAAGGAAGGAGATACCAATTTCTTGAGCGTTTTTTTTTCATGACATCTTTCACTTCATCCAAGCCTTACTCGGGAGGCTGATTTCGGATGTCATGATTCATTATATCGACTCGTGTTCCAACGGACGTAATCGCATATCGTTTAGGTTTGACTGAACAGCGCCAACGTGCTGTTCACTCAAACTGTTCTCTCAACCTACACGTACACGATTACACCTTACGATAAAACCTTTAGCTGTAAGGAGGAAGAGCACAAGTCTTTTTTAGAACCTCAAATGACATGATGAAATTACATTTTCTTTGAAAGACCTCAAACCTCCATTTTGTCTTCCATTCGCGCAGTATACTTTACAAGATCTCCGAAGGAGCACCGAGGTAGAGTTTTGGACAGGAAAGGTTCAGAAATTTGGAAGCAAGACAGCGAATAAGCTAAGTTAGAAGAAGGAAGAGTGGCTAAATCAAGGACCACGCGGCTTTGCGCGGCAGGGTCCTGCACGCTGCAGCCCATGGTAGTGCTCGCTCGCAGGTGTGTGACTGCACTACGCGGCGCTGGCCCCGTCGAACGCATTGTACATGGTGAATTTCGAGGGTTATAGAAACGGAAATTATTCCGATTGATTTATACTACGTGGGGAATGAGCGTTATATTACAGCGTTTGCCGCAAGTGACTTCAGCTTTCATGAATAAGTCAAAAAATGCTTGAATTTCGCGTATGAGCTTTTTTCGTCGCGAAAGAGTGAAGATTTTCGGAAGTCGCTCGATTTACTTCATGTCCATCTGATTTCATCTTTATTTTTTACCCGTATGTAATGCGATCAAAGAAGCGGGTGAGAGCATAAGGAAAGATTATAGTTCATTAGTAGTTTCTATATAAGGTATATGCTCTGTCAGATGCGTAGTGAAACATCCCACAACAATATGTAAATTAGTTAATGAGTAGCAGCTGTTGCAGTAGCGCCACAAAACTCGATCAAAACGTAAGAGAATCAAGGAAATGATTACAAAAAATAATATTGAAAACAGATGGCGCATATGCAAAACTCAAAATTAGCAAAAATAACTCGAATGGCGCGAGGTCGCGACGCCGCGAAAACTGCATTCTACCTTGTAGTATAACGTTAGGTCGCCAGACGGCAGTGCCAAAAATTGTGTGCACTATTGTTGCTAATATCTCTCTTGCTTTAACTTCTTTCTCCCATCTTTAGGTATCATTCTGTAGAACCGGCTCCAACTTATATCGCTGTTCATTACTGTAGGATTGTAGTAGAAAGTCTTGGCATGTGTTAGGCTGTCCCAAAAGTAAACCCTTTTTGATAATCCAAGCTGTTCTTGTTTTCTTAATAAACTTAAAATATCATTCGATAGATCAAATCAAACTCTACAGAATGACTACAAAAGATATTCGCATTCCATGTGGAGTTTGAAGCCAAGAATTGAAAAAATTTTCTCATTTGAATGAAGTTTCGCGAGAAAGAATCCTACGAACTTCCACCGTGGTCATTAAGTAGGCATATATTAGTCTCAAATATGTCTTTACTGGATTTTTCCGTGCATAGAAAGCGAGAAAAGAAGATACTTTTAAAATGGGAACTCCCCCTCCCCCTCCCACCCAACCCCTCCCACATACGTCGTCGCATACTACAAGCTTTACTCAGTATAATTTCAAAGCTTTACCCCTGTGTGTGCTTTTATAACCGAGAAATACTACGTTTTACATAAAAACTCGAAAAGAAAGGCATTTTGGCATTTTTACACCATCTTTGTTTCTCAATTTTGAGCCTCGGAGAAAATCCACAGGTACAATTTTGGGTACTACTATGTGTCTATTATACAGAGGTCAGGTTGGAAGTCCATAGAGACTTTCTGGAAGGAGACCCGATTTTTACGCCGCTGAAAAAATTTGGTTTTTGGCTCCAAATTTTATCTGGATTACGACTTAGGGGTATCTTCGCTGGTCTTTTTGTAGAGCTTGCTTCGGTGTATCGAATGGTACCCTAGGTCTGCTAGCAAAACAAGGCTCAATTTATTTGAAAATGGAAGTTTTGGGAGAAAATTATGGAATCACTGTGGAAAAAGCCGTCTGCCAAAATTTTCTCAAAAGTTTGGAAAACTGCGTAGCAGGGTTTTCACGCTTGCTGATTTTACTACACATTTTTTGACTTTTTTGAGCCTTCTCAAGGGTATGATCACGTTCTGAATTGGAAAGGCAATTGTTACGGGAGAATACTACTTATTAATTAAGCATTACAGTGAAGTGCTGTCCATATTTAGAGTCTGCGACTTTGATCGATCTAGTGTAAAAGCCGCTTTAAGCTTGTTTCGTTTATTTTCCGAGGCAAAAATGGCTTTTAATATTCTAGAATCCTTTTTGAAGTTCCTGCCGTTATTCTGCACTAATGAAGTTCGATCAGAATTTCGCTCGTATAATAGATTTGAGGTGAAGCCAGCTCTACAGAGTAGTGCCTAAAATTCGGCGAAGACGTGAAAGCTAGTGAGCTATCAACGATCAAACTGTTTGCATATTTTTTGGGACAAATATATTGTGGAATGGCAAGCTTTAGTGAAGACAGAGTTGTGTATATTGTGCATAACTTTATGAGATTCTATTTTTAACATAATCTGCGACATTGTCTCTTATAAATGCCCAGATTGAATAGCATGAAAACCAAGTTTATTGTAATCTCATAATTTCCCTTGCACTTACAAGGGAAGGGAGGTTGGTCGAAGTGGCCTTTTGAAATGAGTTGTACACTGCCTTGTAGAGCTTGGAAGCTGATTCCAAATCTACCTTTGCTATCTGCTGCGGGCTTCTGGGCGAGGAGTTATGAAGGTTTTCGTGAGTAAAAATCTGATTGCAAAAATAGGGTAAAATCAGTCGTAACCTTTTTCCAATGTTCAAATGAGGCAGCAGCGAATTGGTATGTTTGAATCAAGAATATTCGTAGCACCGAGTGACCCGACTACCAATTAAAGCCAATAAAAAATGTTACGACTGATTTTAGCCTACTCTTGCATTCAGATTTTTACTCACAAAAACCTTCATAATTCCTCGTTCAGAAGCCTGCAGCAAATAGCAAAGGTAGCTTTGGAATCAGCGTTCCAAGCTCTATAAGGCAGTACACATATCATTTTAAAAGGCCACTTCGACCAACCTTCCTTTCCTTGTTAGAAGATCATTTGTTTCTCTGTCAAGCTGTGCCAGAAAAATCTCGTTTTATCATCATTCGTCGTTTTATCAAACGCTCTATATACCGCTTACTCTCTTAGAATATTTTTTTCCGAGAGTTCACATTAGTTCGACTAGAATGAGAACTTTCAACCATATCTTCCTGTTACTTACCATATTCGTGGCTGTACGTTGACCAAGCAAGACACGACATTTTGCAATTTTACTTCTTACTTAGACTTATTGGCTGTACAGTACTTTATTGCTTACAGATTTTCTCTGCTGTGAACGCTAAACCAAATCTTCTTGAAATACATCAACGTATGGCAGCTGCTCGTGCTAAAGGATCAATTCCAAAAAGACCACCCAAGTTCCAGCTAGGGCAGGGGCGTAAAAGCAAATTTCCCCGGTTGTTCAAACCCAAATATTTGAAGTGGAACAGTGAATTTCGTGCTCGGTTGTCGATAAACTTGGCATTGTGATTCAAGTTGTAATACAGTTTTTTAGCTGTCGACCGAGGCTGTAGCAACTTTATTAGGCATCGGACAGAGTTCATGCGATTTCATCGATTTCAACAATTTAATCGCCGCGATTCCGATGGATTGGGCGATCAAATCGCGACGATCAAATCGCTCATCGCAAATGCATGACCATAGTTTGGGCGATCGCGTGCATTTGCACATCTAACAACTCACTGGCGCAGAGGATGCTATTTCGTAAAAAGAAACGGCGGAACTCTAAATCTTATCAGTTTCTGAGTCAGAGATTATGTAATTGTTATTCATTTAAATTTGGAGGATGTTATCTTAATTTTATGGTTAGGAGAGTGCCGAAGGGAATCTTTGCTTTCTCAATTATTCAGCTCTTACAAGCTTTGCTTATAGGAAACGGTAGTTTGTACTGATGCTGTTAATGTTTTCGCTGGTTATATCCCATTGTATTGTTGAAGCTTTGGAATCGATGCAAAGCTGGCAGTCGTTCTCGGAATTCGCTTATACTATGCTTAGAGACATGTTTACATTACTGAAATCGGTGCAATCCTGCTCATTCGCCAGCCTTCGTTGATCATATTCTCAAAACAAAAAATGGCCGATTATTCCGCATACTTGCCAAGATCAACATCATAGTAGAGCGTCATGATTAAGTTATACAATACGCATGTTCACTTCTTTGCCCACGCTTTCTCCCGTAAAGTGACCTAAACATGCCGCTTCCTTTCTATCTCTGCTATCGAATTCATCATGTAATTGCCGTTTTGCTGGCTGCAAGTTACTGGTTCTGTTATATGACACTACTATAGATTCAATCTAGATCCATCGTGGTCCGAGTGGCGAACGTACGATGAAGCTATTTCGTGACTATGTCTTCCACCAAGTTATTCAACGTTTTCGTTTTCTAGAATGGGTTCAGTTTTATCTTTAGGTTACAGAAAAGGGCAAGCCGTGGATGAATGTGGCGCATAACCTCAGACACTTTTTCCGACGGCGCGCGCACCTTCACCGTGCGAGCGCTCATGCCTTCCGCCGCCTGTAGGATAAAGTTTCGCAACTCGCTCGCTGAAAACGCGCCGCTCGCCCCCTTCTTCAAAGCATTGGACTTCCCTAATGCAATAAACATAGCAATCCGAATTGAATTCACATCCTCATTAAAGCACGACATTATAGTGTGTAAGATTTATTGTCGAACGTGTATACAAATATCATGCAAGAACTCTACAAACAACAATTGGAATAAAACCAATATTTTTCACGCATAGCACTCTATTGAAAACATATAAAGCATAACTGTATGCTAAAGTGTGGATCCAATATCGCACTATAAGAAAGACCTGTTTGAGCAAAAAACCCGCAATCCTGACAGAATCATGATTAATGTGATTAGGCAGTAAACACCGAGATTCAAATAGATGCTTGAAGCAAGGTCCAATATATTGGACGAAAGATAAGGCATTAAGCAATGTCTGAGCAAAGAAAACATGAAAAATAGACAAATCGATTTCTTTTTTTTTCGGAAGGAGATGCTGGACTGAGGTACTTCTGACAAATGTTGACGAGGCTGATGACCGTGATGCTGCTACGTATTTATTTTTCGGTTGTTTATTCTTCGGATGGTGCGGCACGTTTCTGAAAGAGATGTGAAATCGTTATTTACGCCTAAGTGCATGTTGCAAATTGTGCATAAATTCTCACCTTGTTAGCTATTCATTATTAGCTATTCAACAACATTTTCTACAGAATTATTCTCTCTGCTAGAAATGAAACTACAAGGAGTGATGAAATAACATACCAAACTTGCTCGGTAAAAGATGGTACTGCCCGATACTTAATCTTTCATGCAAAAGTTGTGACCAGGGTCAAGCGTGTGATGCGACTGTCGCAACGGGGGGTCGTAAAGGGGGCCTACGGTGAGGGGGTGGGGGTCGTAAGAGGGGGTAGTTTGGATAAAAAACCGTACGATTGAAAGCAAATCAAATAGCAAGTAATTATTACATGTTCTTAACAATAAATTCATGGAATGCCGTGTACCAATGTATCAAAAATGAGTGAACAATAATTTGAAAGCATTTGCAAGCTTAGAAATTCGCTTCATTTGCTGCACTTTTGGAAGATTATGATTTAGTTCTTTGTTTTTATGGGAATCGCTATTTCTCCCGCAAAATAATGTCTCAAACGGGGATCGAACCCTGCTGGCATGATTAAAATCCAAAAAATAAACACTTTCAGAAGCTCAAATGCTACTAAAGACATGTATGTGTGATAAAGATGTTGGATGTACCGATTGGTGTAGACATCCTGTTTCCGAAGGCTCACTGAAGACTCGCACACTCGACAAAAGCGCACATGTAGATCAACGATAACAATCAATAATTCATAAATCTTTTTGTAATGCCATTTATGCGGCCCTTACAATTTATATGGACTTTAGATAAGCCCTGCTACTGCTGTGCGAAATCTGGTGTTATTTTATAAACTGCGGATTTTCTTATGATTTTACGTATGGCAGCAAAAAAATGAGAAAAGGGGGGTCGTATCTGCGCCTGATCTAAATTTCTCCGGAGCTATTGAAGCTTGTTAGCTGCAAAATTGCTATAATACGAGGGCCATCCCTCTAGTTTTTATCATAAGATTTTCAGGCTGTTTTATTACTTCTCTGGTAAGTTACAAAATCTTAAGCCCAAAAATCCCAGTTTTTGCTTTTTAGGATCGCATCTAAATTTGCGAGAGTCTGATCTAAATTTTTTCGAGCTCACTGCTCCTCAAGGGCTGGAACTTTTTCTATGGATAGTCTGGGCACTTTGCTACAGAACCTGTTCTTTGCAGCCTCTCAGCCTTTTCCTGGCCTTAGGTACGAATTTTCAAACTACCGTGCTCATGCATGTTTTTGACGTCGTTCTGGACGGCGCTAAAGCGGTTTTTTTCGCAGGAAAAACTGTGGAAAAGGTAAGAACTGAGTTTATTAGTCGAAAACATCTTTTGTAGTTCAAGCATGTCATTTGTTCTCCGTGTAAAATTTGTATCGCATACGGGAATCGAATTTGCTGGCCCCTGAAGTATGCCTGGAAATTCAAAAGTAAACTTGCAGAATCTCAAACATTATTGAAGGTGTGTATAAGTGCTAGAGATGCTGGGAGCACCCATTGGCCTAGAAATTCTGCTTCCGAAACCTCACTGAAGTTCTCACGCAGGTGGTTTTTGAGATAAACATTCGTTTATGCAGGTTACCGCGAGAGATGTGGGCAGGGGAGGTAAGGGAGATAGATGGGGGAGGGGAAGGGAGGGGGGAGAGGGGGAGGGTCGTACGGATGGGTACCTTCAAGGGGGGGGGGGGTCGTAAATGAGGGTCCAGGATCGCATCAACACGCTTGACCCTGGTTGTGACTTGTCAAGGTAAAAGATAGCAAGCGACTTTGGTGATAGTCTAGATACGTTACAAGGACTGTGCAAACAAGTTAAGGGGAAATGCTTGTCATGACTTTGAGCTGGTTTTTGCCTGTGCTCGAATGGACGCCGCTATAGCTGGGTCATAGAGCGCTGTACTATCGGCTCCCAGATTGTCGCGAGCCGGAATCGGGCGAGCATGCGGTTGTTCAGTGCTGAGGCATAGTTGATGAAATAATTATCGCTTAACCATCATGGCCCGTAGCGACAGTCTGAGAGCCGATTCTACAAATGCGACCGAAAGCTCCACATCACTCAAAAGCGCGCAAATTTTTCTAATTTTCTCATCTCTCCTCACATTAAAAAATGAAGAGACATCAAAGAAATTTGGGGAAAATTCTTCTGAGCGCTCTTGGGCGCTCTTGAGCGCTTGAGCGATTTTGGGTGCTTTTGGGCCCTTTTGAGCGAAGTCTGGCTGGGGCCAAACTTACAGAACAGAGACAACTAGCCTGCAAAACGGACAATCAACCGACGATGCGATAGCAGATGCAACCTTCCAAGGCTAAGAACAAATTCAAAATGATGCTCAAGCGTTTTGTTAAATGTATCTATGTCCTTACACGTTTGTTGATGGCGCGCCGCCCACTGTAAGCAAGGCACGCCGCTCGCATGGCCAGTTTCGATGGCGCGACGCCCGTTGGAAACGATGCCACGCCCAGAAATCTAGGCACGCCGCTCGCACGGTAAGCCCATGAAGGCGCGCGGCCGTCAGAAAAAGTGTCTGAGATGTGTCTTAACAAGATTACGCAATCATTTGAATTGTCTATTTCCATTTTTCAAACTGTTTTTGTTCAACCTTGTTATTTTCAAAAATTTTAGCTGGATGCGGGCGTATCCGAAAAAATGCAACTTTTGTCTCGAAATGGCAATCTGCTTATTGTATCATATGGCGATCTGAGAAGATCAGTTTTAATTATTTTGTACAAATCATTCAATGCTTGCAAGAAACTTGTTTTAGATTTCTAGAAACGTCTTTTAGGGAGCTGTCTACTATGCCATCTGTAGTTCCTCCTCGTCATTAGATCTTTTGATTAATGCAACTCATATACATGTTTATTACAAAGCCATTACCACATGATTCCAGTAAACATTTGGCAGATGTGAAAAGCTGTTTTGTAATAAGTGTTTAAGGACTCTCATGGTATACATCTTGATTCCACTTTAAGTCAAATGTCTTTTTTCTGAGACGAAATAACATGTGAATGCCAGGTGACTGTTCATTATGACCTCTATTATGCGCTTTGAGCTTGAAAAGAGTTTTGTGTAAAAGGTAGCAGAGTGGGCGGAGATGGCAAAAAAAGCGGAGCTAACATTACTACCCTGCGTCTAGATGGATTATATGAATGGTCGGTACAGCTCGAGTCTCCGCGAGCCGCCTCGCTTGGGTCTCTCTCTTCGTTCACACCAGCAGATAAGGTATAGTTACCGTATCCCATCAATGGCTGTCAAGCTTGGAAAAATGCACCGAAGCAGATTCGCAAACGCGTCAAGTGGCCCAAGCGAGCGGCTCGCGAGGATCTGAGCCGCGCCGACCGTGGCAGTCAGATTAAACGCCCTTGTAGAATTGGGTACA
This sequence comes from Cylicocyclus nassatus, assembly GCA_958299035.1. Classification (NCBI taxonomy): domain Eukaryota; kingdom Metazoa; phylum Nematoda; class Chromadorea; order Rhabditida; family Strongylidae; genus Cylicocyclus; species Cylicocyclus nassatus. Next base: position 32,334,108 of record CATQJL010000305.1, read on the forward strand.
TTAGAATTGATATTTAAGGCTCCGCGCACCATTGCGCGACGTCGTCCGCAGGAACAGACTACCTGCCGCGCACCAGTGCCCTGCACCGTCATCAATGTTTACGGGCCAGGGCCCGGCATGCGTTGGTGGTTTGGAGGATTTTCGAAAACGAAGTTCCTCATGACTCGCAAATGTTTACGAAGTCCCCACTGATATAGAACTGGTAACAAAACAACAACGATTTGAAGCAGCAACAACAAGAACAAAAAACATTGTTGCCAGTTTAAACGTTGGTAGGCATGTGTTCGGAGCGCCATATTATCAATGCGTTTCTCTATACTATTATCGGCTTTAGAAAGGGATGGGCAATGTTTAAGTCGCTCTATTCACTATATGGTAGTTTTTAAGCATTCTAATCTTGCAAACTGAAAAGCGCGAGACTTATGTGAACCTCCATTTACTTATGGTCCGAACCAATTCACTCAGATAAAACCGCCAGGGCCGGGCGGCCATGCGACTTTTGGGCGAGCACGCACCGGAAAATAGGTCGCTGATGTATTGCGGTCCGCTTGAAATTGAAATTGTTTAGGCGTACGCCCGAAACTGCTTAACAAGATATCTGAGCAGGTGATGGTCTAGAAACCAAGAAGTTCGGGAACGGGTGTTAGGACGCATGAGTTTTTCAAACTTTTTACATAATGCTGTTTGGAGTAATATTGTATTCACATAGCCCAAATTCGGTGTCATGTGATTGCTTGTGCGCCGAAAACAGGCCATTTGTTTATTAGGTCGTTCCATAAGTTCGTAGCGTTTTCATTTTCGTCCTCATATCCTTGAGGAGCGGTTGACTTGCGGCAAAATGTTTATATCTTAAGTGCTGATTGTGCTCTTTGAAATACGGCTATTGATTTGGTGGAAAACTGATTCACTCGAATCTCGCAGCTTCTAAAGATGGAAATCTTGAATGGCAAAAAGGAGCAGTTTCAGCATTTGCTCATTTTTCCTTGTGAAAAGAAGCGCTTTTGCAAAGATTTTTGTGTCGATTATAGAACATGGCGCTCGCATATCAATATGAGACAAAAAAGGATTGGATTGCTACAAAAGATTATGGGCTGAGCAGGGTGTCCCTGAACAAGACTTTTCGGGAGACCGGGACAGGACGTCCTGCACTAAAAATTGCTGTACAGGTAATACAGGTAAGCGATGGTCAACCATACGTAAGCACCATACCGTAAGCAATCCAACTGCACCGTCTAAACCAGATCTTACCGCAGAAAAAGCCTAACATACAGATCCAGCGAGTTTTCTGCAATACGAAACATGGCCTCATACGGCAAACGTCGTCAAAACTGTGCTGCACGATTTGACTGGAAGGTAGTTCCTTACCCAAAGTACTCTCCAAATCTCGCTCTATCAGATTATTATTTGCTTCGTCCCTAGCAAACCTCATGTATGGTGCATGTCTCGATTTCAGTAAGTAGTTTGAGCTTTAATTAGATGACTTTCTTTGGACCCGGCGCGCTGCCGTTTGATGAGGTTGAGAAGCTAACAAGAATGTGCCAAAAGGTCGCGCGCTACAACGAGGAATATAAGTTTGATTGATTTTTACTGTAAATTGATGATTCTATTGGGTTATAGAACGCTACGACCTTATGGAACGACCTAATTTTGAGCATCATTTTGAATGGTGCGCTTGATGAGAAAGAACACGTTAGAGCATATCATTCAAGTACTAGCTTGATGGTTAGCATATCTGGAGGTCAATTATGTGCATGTTAAGCAAGTTTACGATACTTCGTTTGCTTTTACCCCAAAAACGAAGTTCACTTTGACCCCAAACCATCTTTGTCGGGCCCTGTTGTGGGGCCCGGCATTCTTGCCCTCTGGAAGCATCGCCATAAAAATCTGAAAATGAGCCTAACAGACGACTTCTTTGTAGAGCTCAAAATGTGATACATTCGCAAGTGCAAGGGTGTGTGACCCTGCAAAAGGACAACAACTTCTTTTCATAGTACTGTGCTTTGCAAACGTCTCAAGATGTTTGTGTGTACTTGATGATTTATAAAAGCAAGTTTGCATCAACGTGAGCAAGCTGTGTTAGTCCTGTGCCCTTGTGGCCCTGCCTTGCTGCCCTCAAATCAAACAAAGAAGAGATCAACGGCAAAGTCAAGCCATGGGTTTATACATATGACAACTAATTCACAAGGGCTGTGATGGAGCTTTTGAAGCCGCTGCAAGCAAACGCAAACAGCCGATCGCATTACATGGAATTTCCAGGCGGTAAAAATTGGTTCTCTTAAATAGCACACGGTTGATTTGCGCTATCTCCATGTTTGATTCTCTATAAATTTTTTGGGAAGAGTAAGTTTTCTGCTCTCGAATACTGCCTTGCCGTGCTTCATCACACACTGATTACAGAGATAAAATGGAAAATGTCTGTTATGGGTTTTGATAATTCAAGATTGATTCCCCAAAATTCGGACGTTGCAGAAAAACGGTATAAGAGTTTCCTGACCTACTAAATGCAACTGTGTAGAGTTTGGCTGTTTGAATGTGTCTGTAAAAAGTTGTGAAGATCGAGAAAAACGATAAATCAATTGATCCTGGCGTTTTCTGTAATAAACCCGAAATTCGTAACTTCTCGCAGAAGCTCATACAGCACAATCTTTTCACAGTTGCAAAGACTAAATCAAAAAGTTTATGTGCTGACAATTTCAAATTTTTCTGCAACGTTCCAGATTTTTGGCGATCTATGTAACTCAAAATAATCAAAGCGCTATATTCTTCTTTTCCATTTTTATCTCTGCAGTTAGTGGGCAGCTGAAGGTCCGAAAGAGAGCATTTGAAAGCGAAAGACTTTTTCTTTCAGATGAGATGGCAAAAAAAGGGTCCGTTGAGATCAAGTTTATAAATTCTCAGACTTAAAATGACAGAAGTTTCGGGACAACCTAATGATCACAATGGTTTAATAATAAAATCACATGAATAGTAGCACCAGTCGATCCAAATTATAACACATGGTTTAATAAAGAGCGAATCATCAGTCTCTCTCCGACAGTAAAATCACGGTAGGAACTTCGAGCATGGTGGTGTTCTCGCAAATTGTCTGCAATTTTAAAAATTTCTAAAACACGTGAAATCTTTTGTTGGTAGGGTTTTCGAGTCGCTAATTTGGAGTATAACCTTGCTAATGTTTGTGCAGGAACAGATGGCGAGATTGGTTTTTTAAGGATTTCCGGACTACTGTTGTAGGTAGCGCGTAACTTTCGATTCTATGACAAGGTGCGATGCCAGGGTTCAAAAACTTTGATCGTATCTTGCGTCGTAACAGAGTTTCTTGCTATTTTGGAGATTATCATTGCATAGCACTTTTCGGAATCCTTGTAATTCTGCGCTAACGACATCAGTAAATGCCATACTGTGATTTTTTTATAGATTAAAGCTAACAGAGTTACTTAAGCAAAGGCGAAAGACATCGTAGGCATACCTTCGATAGTCTAGAGACAGGGCGTCAAAAGTGAAGGTTGTTTGAACATCTGACGTCATGAATAGTGAAGGTCGTTTAAAGGTGATCAGAGAAGAGAAAATGACATAAAACAGATATAAAAAGCAAAAGAAACTGCTGAAAACCGGATAAAAACGCTGCACTGAGGCTCGAATTCTTTCATTTGGCGGCTTTGCAAGTTTTCGCTTCAGGACCAGCAATTCGCAACACGGGGCTTCGATTTTTGATGCGTCCTTTGAATTTTTACCCCCGCACTGACGTTCCTGTTTCCTGGGACGTTGTCTGGATTGTTGCGCTTATTGTTCTGAGCAACAATCGTCCAAGCTGGAAAAAAATCTATGCGAAAGCACCGAAACAGAACAAGGTAAAGAAAAACGCACTTTTTACGATTTTTCGTAAAAAATTCCACAATAATCGAAGAGATAAAGGCTGGGTGGTTGTCTGCATTATGAACAGAAGCAAGACCTATAGAATGCACGAAAGAACCGCGTAAAAAGAGGTAGACTAGAAGAAAAACAAGAGATTTTCGAAAACAAGGTTTTTGCCGGATTTCTCGTTCAAATCAAAAAATTCGATTTTGGGACGTTGTCAGTGTAAAAGTAGAGATCAAGAGCTTCAAAACTGTATATAGCTTGTCAAAATTGGGTTCGAAACAGCGGAGAAAAGGGTACCAGAGCCAAATGCCCCGCGCCCCGCGTTTGGGGTAGCGAGGTAGCGCGCAGCGCGCGGAGACGCAGACGAGCAGCGGAGACAGACCAGAGGAGGGCCCGGCACGAGCTTGTCAAATGACAAGCTGGAAATCGTTTTTGGGCAAAAAAAGCAAAGGGGAAATCGTTTTTGCGGGGTCCGGGGCGGAGCCCCGGAAAAAAAATTGATAGTTATGATGGCAAAGCTGAGCCCTTCTCATCTGGACATGCATAGAATGAATTATCGTGGGTTTACAACTTTATCGAGACGAAGACAAAACAAACATCAACTTTGACTCGAAAAATAAAGAATATTGTTTCACTTTCGCCATTCAATTCTAGAGGGTCCAGCTTCGTCGCTCCGCGTCGAGGAAGTTGAAAGCCGCCGCCGACGCCGTTCCTGAAATGAATAATAGATGACGAAGAAGTAATGGTAGTCAAATATGATATTTTCGAATATGATATTCTGTCATTGAACAAGTACGAGAATTTTTAGCAAAGAACTAACTTGCATCCTCTCATACTCTTCCTCCACTCCAGCAACTGGAACCGGGACGCTTCTTATTGGATATAGAACGTCGCTCCGCCTCGAGGAAAGTGAAAGACGACGCCGACTCTGTTCCTTAGATGAACACCGATGGAGTAATGATAGTAAAATATGATATTTTGTTATTGATGCAATCAAATAAAAAATAAATATGAGATTTTTTAGCAGAGAACTAACTTGCATCCTCTCATAGTCTTCCTCCACTCCAGCAGCTTGAACTGCGACGTCTCTCGTTGGGTGTAGAACGGCTGAAGGAAGACGTGGGAACATCAGCCATACTTGTTCGATGACCAGTACCATAGAAGATGTCCCTTCCGGGGAGCAGTCCAGCAGTGGAGCTCTAGGAAAGTTGAGCACCACCCCTCTATTAAGGAGGTGCTCATACAATGTGTGCCGTGGAAGACACCTTTTATGTGCACATGTAAAGCGAAAACCGCTTGCTGTCTGTGCGCGGAAGCGGAAGCTATTGTAATTGAAAATATAATCGCCTGTCTAAAGATCCTTGTCCCTAAAAGAGCACCTACATTAAAATGTGGAACTCTGGCATTGTTCAAAGATAACAATACCTGAGGCATTGCCTGCTCGCAGTGCGGCCAATTGATAAGAGATCCGCACTTGACACCGATATCGCTTGTGTACATATCCCAGTTAATCGCTTCTCCAGAGCGATCACCAGCGGTTACAGGAGGAGCAAGTGTAGCTGGCCCACCCACTACAAAGAAGGCAAGAAATTCATCGGCAACTCTGCGGCCACCTCTCTTTGCGTTGGTTTCATGGCGTTGCTTGGGCCAGAGCGATCTCGCAAACTTCACGAATGTCTTCATCTCAAATGCTAAGCGATCTCCTTTCTGTAAAGCTGTTTACCAAATGAGAATTAAGACGTTTGATTGCCCACCTCTCGTGATTTTGTGTGAAGAATGACAAGGCCGTAATCGCTGAAGATCATTTCCTGCATGGCCTTACGATTTGTACGGCAACTTTCCGCGACTTGCAGTTCAATGAATTGCAAATCCCTGGAGTTCCCAAAGGTGAAATTTGATATTTCACTGATGTAGGGCACGCATGGCTCGATGGCGCTGGCTCCAAGGATGAAAGGCAAGACGAGGACGAGCATATTCGACGGCGTGTGCAGCTTAAAGTGACAGGGCAAGGCGGAGCGCTGTGTCTAGCATGAAAAAAAAGACAGCGAATGGCGGTCTGCTGACTCTATGTGATCCATTTTCCAAAGCCGTTGCCGTTACTCTGCGTATCTTAACATGTTATGTGCCTCGACAGGCGAAGACTGGAGTTCGCGCGCGTCAAAACGCGCCGTCGCTAACTGCCGCCGCGCGGCGTCGCTCAAACGATGCTAATTTTGACAGCATACATGATTAGTTCTCGATGTATGGGTAACGATATGACACCAAATTTCGTAAGCAACCAAAGAGAGGCTAGTGAAAACAATGCATGAAAAATTATGAAAAACTTATGTGAATGGAACGAGTAGTAAGCATTTTTTCCGAGAATTTCGCAAAATTGGTAAATAAAGGTGCGAATTCAAATGGCTCGTTTGCAACGCGCAGATGACGACATGGTATGAAACTTGGTACGTATGTGGACACAAGCCTGTAGGAGTTAACTTAGGAGTTTCATTGAAAAATTATGTGACTGAAGGTTGTGGCAAACTTTTTTCTGAAAATTTCCCGCTATCAGAAAAATGGAAAAATGGCTCGTTTGCAACGCAGAGGCGACGAAATCGCACGGGATTCGGTGTGTATATGCGCAATAGGGCTAGGTAACAAAGTATGAAAAATTATGAAAAACTTATGTGAATGAAGAGCGTGCTCAACTTTTTTCCAAATTAGCTTGTCATTTGACAAGCTAATGACAAGCTGAGCTTGTCAAAACTCTCAATTCACATAATTTTTCAAAATTTTTTACATAAATCTCTTCTCCGCCTATTGTATAGTATATATTAACATTTTGGTTTCAAACTTCCTCATCTCTTCTTTGCTACACCCAAAAATAGCCTCTGGGGAACCGTTTCTTAAGGATTAAAGCGCGCTCCAATCGAACGGCGTATCGCTAAGTCCTACAAGTCTCGCTCAGATTTCATTTCAGCTGTATCGCGCCGTGCATTCCTTGTTGCATCATTTCCATAATCTTTTTATCAATTTCAACTTCAGCATTGTCTTGGCAGGACTCATGCTGAGCCGAAACCGGCACAGTTCCAGCACAGCGCTCGAACTGTGCTCGAACTTGCCGGAACTGTGCTGCATGCGCAGACGGATTTTTTTTCGACCGTTTCTAACCGTTTTTCTTCTAGATTTCTCTCATTTCGGGCCTTATTCCTCCACCCCGCTTTTCCTTTTGATGGGTGGAACTTTGAGCGTAAAGCGGGGTTGAGGAGTATATGCCAGTATATGCCACTGTGGATAGCACACACTATCAGCAATCTTACGTCAACAGCTCTTCTCCCTCGGTTTCGTGGCGAAACAATTGAGAACTTGCACTTTTTTCAAGAGTTATTCGTTCATAGAGTGTCTGCAAACTGGAAAGCAGTTTTTTGTCTTGAATCTTCTCTATATGCCCATGGTACGATATGCTTCCATGACAGCATTTCATTGATATGCGCAAGTTTTTCTGGCTCTTTCTTTTATTATCGAAATGGAAGAAAACAGTAGCTTTTCCCCTCACCATTTGCTTTTGATTTTGTCTCCGTGGAACTGTGTTCGTTCTCTCACAATTTCGGGAGACGGTCAAGAGGCGCGATTTCTCCAGACTTCATCAGTTTAGCAGCCTGATTCATAACTAAGAGGGCCTTTTCAAAAGTGCTCCAACTTACTTATTATCTGAAGCTGCCATCTGCTAAGTTGGACGGCATTTGGTTGAAAATTGGTCAAGATGTTCACAAAAACGCCATCAGTTGCATTTTACGGGTTTTTGACCCCCAACACTTATGTTTTGCATCTATTTCAGAATAGTAAGATCCAGCAACCCATGGTACGATCATGCACACTTTATAGAAATTTAAATTGACCTCAGTCCATCGTAAAGTGCTAAAAATGCGCTAATTGGTGTCCATCTGGCAATAGAAATCGCACCTCTTGACATACACCTCACAGTTTGCAGCTTCACTGTATGTCGGGCACTGCTTACTGCTTCCGTGAATTTCAGACTGGTAGCAGAAGACGCGAGAAGCGATGAATACTGACCCTATGCAGAACCAAAATTCTGTTGAAACCCGTAAGTTTTCTGAACCTTTATGTGGTTTCATTGTTAGTAGCAGTTCAATCAGAATGGGGACATGTTTTTGTGCGATCAATCATCTAAAGTTTTTCTACTATATATTCAGTCCCCGAGCAGCTTAAACGTCTGTACAAATTCCAAGACGGGTCAAATGATGTCTCAACCATGCGTGGAAGTGTGTTTGAGGATGCGGACGCGGCTGCCAATGGATCATTGCATTCGAATCAGTGGCCCCAATCCTTAGATAGGAGAGATCTTGGCAGTTCATCGAGTAACTGGATCCGTCTGAATGTTGGTGGCAAGGTAATATCAGGTTTCGTCGCTGATATTTATAAGATGTTGAGTTTTGCTCAGAAGTGCTTTTGCGCAAAATTATTTCCAATTATTTCAAGTTATCGATTCACTTTTTAAACACTTCATAACATAATGGTAACTTAGAGAGCCAAAAATTTAACAGCAGTTTTTGATAATCATAAAATTACGTTCAGATCTTTCAAACAACTCGCGACACGCTTATGAAAGTCCCTGGCTCTTTTCTTTATCGCCTGTGTCAGGACGACAAAAGACTACCGAGTGTCAAGGTGAGGTTTGGCGCATGCTTTGTTTTGGCCCCTGAATTTCGCAGTCTATACACGCTGCTAAAATGCTCTGCTTCATATCATTTTCCAGGATGAAACCGGTGCATACCTAATTGATCGTGATGCGGATTATTTTTCAACCGTTCTTAAGTACCTGAGACATGGTCGACTTATCATCAATCCGGGTCTTGCTGAAGAAGGTATGATGATAACCCTGCTTACGCTAATCAACTGTCTTTTTTTTACAGCTTTACTATAATGTCTTTAGGAGTTCTCGAGGAAGCTGAATTTTACAATCTTCCTCAGCTCGTTCATCTCCTCAACGAAAGAATCCATGAGAAAGAAAGAAGTGCTACTGAAGCTGGGGTAGTAATTTTTTAAATCATTGGAAGATTTTACCATAGTTTTTCTTTGGCTCAGTGCGAATGAACTATAATCGTATTTCTTACAGAGATTCAAAAGTGTTTATCGCGTCATACAATGTCACGAAGAGGAGTTGACAACCTTTATCTCAGCTACTAGCGATGGCTGGAAAATTGTTCAGGTAAAAATTAACTCTGATAGTTAAGCAATTCTACTTATATACACTTATGCAGGTGCTACCAGTACAAACCAAATATCAACATTACACTGTGGATAGACAGCAATCTTTTGAATTAGTTGTATAAAATCATAACATCATCTACTTTAGGACGAGGAAGACTTCAGCAGTGATTATAACGTCGTCGATCGGGTTGTTGGCCTCGGTCTAGGCAATGACGGCCTAGAGTATGCTCCCATCAACTGGAAAAGTCTTCCTTATGATGAGGTGACTTGGGAGCAAGTGGAAAGAGTCCCTGAGGACAAGACTGCTGATTGGAATAAGATCATGGACAAGGCAAAAGTGGTAAGTATTTGGCATGCGTGATGTTTTACGATTTTCTGACGTCTTCTTCAATCCTTCAGAGAGAGAAAGCAAGACCAAAAGCTAGTGAATGGAGCAGGATGCCGAAAGCCATCGTGTAGAAAGATGGAAAGATGAAATTGTCCTCTTTGCCCAACTTCTATCCGCAAAAGTTTAGCAGCTCAGGGCTCTACTTTCATCGATGGTTGCTAATCGGTAAGCTTCCTGCCCATTATTTTCTTTTTATCTCTTCTTTTTTCAGCGTTCTTCTTTTTCTTCATCGTCGCACATGTTTCCGGACAGTCTCTCGATAGAGACTATAAAGAGTTCAGAGAGCGCAGGGAGAAGATGAAATCCGCCAGTCCGAATGTGGACCAATCGATCCTCAGGTGGATCGCTTGGTCCACTTTCGGACTGGCGGATTTTATCATGAATATGATTACTTACATGCTAATGCAGATGATTGAGTATCTCTTTTTGCAAGCTTTTCATTTTGTCAGGCAAGTATGCACTTATGTGAAATCCTCCCGAAGGTATTCGGGCCAACGCCTGGGTGGAAGGGGAGGTCGCGGGGGGAGGGGGAACCTCATTGAGGACCCCGAGTGGGAGAGTGACGGCGAGCTTCCTCGCCGTCACTCTGTGCGCGTGCGCGCCACTCGGGTGTCCTCAGTGAGGTGCAGAAAATCAAAGCACAAGCACTAGCTTGTGCTTTGATTTTTTGAGGGGGGGGGGGAAATGAGTGAGTGAGAGGAGTGGAATTCAAGAGTGAGTGTGGGAGTGGAGAGTTGAGGATGAAGGTGAATGTGAAAGGTACTGTGAGAGTGTAGATAGATTACTTGAGGCTGAGATTGAGTGGAGTGTTAGGGGCATATTTGTAGGATTAGTAGAGTACTTGAGAGTGAGTGAGAGGACGGGAATGTGAAGAATATGTGTGGAACTCGAGTGCTTGAGGGTGAGAGGTAGAAATTGTGAGCGTATGGATGGTTCGAATTCTCTCCCCCCCCCCCCTATTCCCCCCTTCCCCCCCCTCTCCCCCCCCCCCCCCCTCCCCCCCCCCCAACTGCCGGTGAATTCATACATATCACTGAGATCTCTGAATCTGATCTCTTTTGTCTTTGTTTTGCATGTTATTTGTTTTTTTGTCAATAAAACTTGTTTTTTGGTTAAAGTGTTCACTGCAGAATCACTGGGACCAATTTTGGGGCCAAAGGGGAAATCGTAAAAAAATTTTGGGTCAAAGGGGAATTCGTTTTCGAAAACCCCTTTTGACAAGCTCGTGCCGGGCCCTGGACCAGAGCCGACGGGGCATTTGGCTCTGGCCGCAGATCTCATCGGGGTCTCAACGAAACCCTGTAACATTATATATCATTCTGACCGTCATGAGACGACGAGGAGAGCCGACAACGTCCCAAGCTATAAGATTCACTTATTAACGAGATAGACCAGCATTTTCGTGCGCGACTCTCTGCGCACATTTAAGCGCAGTTTCTCGTTTCAATTCAACTCCAACGCTTTCCCAAACTTTTAAATCTCATTTTTGGTCAAGTAATAGGCTAACTGAGGAACGTTGTCCTGAATTCAGAGGAAACTTTCACAGATATTCTCTTTTCAGCGTAAAAAAGGCTTTAAAAGGCAAATTCTCGGTTTCGCTGAGATATTCTTCAGATATTCATTCACATTCTTCCGATATAGTCAACATCTGGGGCTTCGCCCCGGATGACTTTTGTTTTTTTACCCCAGGTGAAGGTTGTGTCCCCTCATAGCCCTCAAAGTGAAGGTTACCAGAGCATATGGCGCTATGTATCGAGGGTATGATCGTAGGAGAGATATTGACGATCAGGCAGTGGGCATACTTTTGACACCATTCATTGTATTGCTTCGATATCATATCAAAACATAGAATTTTTCGCTCGGGGAATCAGCAGGGCCCGTAGTAATCTACCCTACCAGGTGGCATCAAAGAGGCCGGCAAGTTCGCGAACCTCGCGGCATGTTCGTATTTCGGGCGCAAGCTAAATCTTGCTTTATTTTCTCGTTTTTTAATTAGTTTTCCTCCTTTTTTTTGTATTTCTCGAGCTTAACGTCTTATTTGGCTTGTTTTATTGGTCTTTTGCTGTGTGTGCTGTTGTGTTGGTAGTGATTTTGATTACTTTGGATTGTTTTCTTGTTTCTAATGCTCTGAAATTCTCAGATTGTTTTCTCTTAGGATAAAATTCTTGCGTGAGCTTTCTCCATTTAGTTCTAGTTTTTGCAACGGTTCTCCTCAATATTGTAATATGAACAATAAGCATTGATTTTGATAGTTTGGCTCTATGTAATACATCGACCACGATATCTGAGCCCCAAAATGCTTTGTCACAAATTTTTTGATCTTTTGGCGCAGAGGCTATTTGGCATGCTGAACACGAATATTATAATGAATCCTCACAAAATTGCCTCTCTGTACGGTGGTAGATTCACCGTAGGAGCCCGAAAATCACAAAAAATGGATAGAATCGATTTTTGAAATTGTGTTAGTAATCGGCGTGTTCACTTACCCCCTTGTACCAACTCTTGATTTTCAATCACATTTGAGGGAGTTTTGGGGGTCCGTGCCAGCCCATGTCAGGCTCGTGGCAGCTTCGCTGTTGTGTCACTCGCGTTTGCGGACAGTGCCAGCCCCGTGTGCCTTTGTCATCGATCACAACCTCGTGGTTACTCAGTTTCGATTTCAATCTCGATTCGAGATCTCAAAAAAAGATCCAGATTAACAAAAAAATTGGACCAAAATTCACCCTCAAATCCAACGCAAGGCTGTTGAGAAGCGTCATCGTGCGTATAGAATCTTCCACAACCTCCTGTGCAGGTGATAACCAAGAATATACTAGATATGGTGTAGGAAGTCTGTCGGGCATATGGTATGACACTCATTATGTTTCTTGATAATGACTGGATATGCCTATGAAAGAAACTATGAAAATATATTAGAATTCAATCATCCATGATAAGCCTTTTCTGGCTTCTCCAGATCCTCTCCAGGAGCATGTTTCACAGTATTAGTGAAACAGTTGGGATTGAACCGAATGTCAAATGTGTTTGGGCGCAATGATTGTACAGCTTCAGCTGCCTAAATCAGTCATTTAGTCGCAGAATCAAAGAAAAAACCCAAATTACCTTTGACAACGCTTCTTTTGTGATGTTGCAAGTGATGAGGGAATCACGTCCATCGCGATCTATACAGGGCGTGGGGGTGGGGGTGGGCCTGGGAGGCCCAAGCCTCTCAGGGCCTTCTGAAATCAGCCATTTGAAACTAACTGAAAGCATCAAAGACGACGCGAACAGCAGAAATGAAGAGGAAACGAGAGCTTTTCATAAAAACTCCAATATTCTGCAGAGTGATTGAAGGCGCCATTCTAGCGGCGTTAATTCGCAACTGTCCACAACGCAAGTTCACAGACGCCGTCTGCAAAGATGCCGGCATGTGGATTGGTAGGGTCGCATTCAACAAACTATACACTATTTCCTGCACTTTCTTACCTGCGCAGGCTGCGAGCTAGATGGCATCTCAAATTTCGACAAAAATAGATCTCGAACCTGCCGGCAGGTTCACAATTCGGCCTAAATAACTGGCAAATGAGGACATTTTTTGATTTTTTTCAATTCCCATACTATTTCGACAGCAAAACTCGACCGTAAAACAAAGAATTGATGATCAGCCTGGCTTGGGGGTACCCGGAGGCAGTTTGAGATTTTAGGGAACTCAGGTCCATATCATGGCGACCTCAGGGAGAGTAATAAGTAGTAACGGCCCATAGTAATTCACTCTACCTGCCGGCATGAGATGCCGGCAGGTAGAGTGGATTACTATGGGCCCAGGTAGAGCGAATCAATCTCTACAAAATGGCCACCAAAGATCCCTAAATCGTAATCCAGGTAAAATCTGGAGCCAAAATCGAAGAAAAAAGTCACCTGAAAATTGGATTTTTGCGAAAAAAAGCTTCTACGGACCTCAAACTCGGTCATAATACAGTAGGCACATAACAGCTCTCAAATATGCCTTAACCGCATCAAATTGCAAACTTCTGCTCCAGCCCCTTCCACATACGTCATTGTATATATACTACAAGCCTTACAATTTTTGAGGTTATACATGCTTATATAATCGAGAAATACCAAGTTTTACATAAAAGACCCAAAAAGTGGCATTTCGGCATTTTCGGACCATCTTTGTTCCTCCATTTTGAGCAGCAAGAAACCCGCCAAACACATTTTTGGGTACTACTATGTGTCTATTTTATAGAGATCAACTGAAGGTCAGTAGGAATTTTCTGGAAGGAGATCCGAATTTTAGGGTAGCTGAGAAATCATGATTTTTGGGTTCAAATTTTGCCAGAGTTATACATAAATGGTCTGGATGGCCATTTTGTAAAGCTTGCTTCGCTCTATCGAATAGTACCCGAATTCTGTTAGAAGAGCAAAAACAGCTTATTTCGTGTGAAAATGGAGTTTGCTCTTGGGACATCCTATGATAACGATCTCGTTGTTGCGGCTAATTTTTGATGGTAGCAATAAAAAAAGACGTCTTTCTGCTGATATTCGACTAGTGCATGTCTAACTTGTCCTTGCCAACAGATATTCGAATGCCAGCCTACGAATAAAGCAGTCACCAATCTTTGATTGTGGGTTCAAGAAGACCAAAGGAAGTTTGCAAGTGTACAAAAAAACTATATCGTAATCTATTTTTTCCGCTGAATTCAAATAAACATGCTTTGCACTTTGAGTTTGAAATATGTCGACAAATTTTGCCCGCCTGGATCAAATATTATTCTGCTGTTAGCAGGTTCATTAGCGTATTTTCTATGCACTCCACATGACATCACAGATCAGAGGAACACTAGTGGAATGTCTGGTCAATCTCATTTCGTGTGACTCCACAAATACTTGACCTTTTCAAAATATTAGAAGATCTTGCGGGAATGGAAAGATTATGTTCTTCTAGCAACTTTTCTGTGCAGAGTTTTTAAAGGAAACAAAGATTTGTTCATGTACAGTAATCAATATTCAGCTGTCATCGAAATCTTTTCCGACACATGGGATGGATTTTTTGCTTGGGTTTTTTTAGAATGCAACGTAGACAATAGGCTTGTTCAGCCCAGCCACTGGCAAACGACGATACTGAATAAAAAAATCGCACTCATAATTCGATCTTGATGCAAAAATCGAGCAAAGCTGTTTATTTGGTTTTTTGACAATCGTTGTGCAATTCTAATCGAATTTTGGAGCGAGTACTTTGATCGCTCGGAGTATTTGAGTGATGCTTACAAAAAAACGCATATTTTACAAGCATACTTGCGAATGCTTACGGGATCCGTGATTTGCGCGTTAAAAAAATAGAATAAACTTTTAGATCTCACTGAGACTAATTAGCCTTCCTATGTCAAAATTTTGTGGTTCCATCAAACTGTAGAAGATAGGGTTTGCTGTGCCTATTGAAGGCTAATGATTTCTGAAAAGTGGACGATGCAGCAATCGTTGCACGAAAAGAGCTTTGGCAGTGGTTTTTGAGTTGTTAAGACGGAAGTGAATATAGTCTATAGGTCGTAAAGCTCTCAAAAATTGCAAGCTTTTGGATGGCGGACTTTATGAAATTTAGTTTATCTTTCCTTTTGGCCACAGTTCTTGTATCTTGACGCATTTCGAAGTGGGAATGAAAACAAAATAAAGTCAGTGCAGAGGTTTCAAACCAGAGCTTTATCAGAGAAATATCTTAATTTTTTTGTCGAGATTTGATAGTCATCCAATCTGTTCTGCAAATGAATTACTATGTCTCCCTCTTTTGTCACTAAAGAGTTTCAAATCTGCTTCACAATTTCTTTTGCTCTGCTTCATACTCCTACATGAACTAAGATTAAGAGAAGGGATTTTCTTCGCATAAGCATATCGTTTTCTCCTTTTTTGTCATTTGTTTGTACCAAATGTTTTTTTCATGACAAAATGGTTGAGCAAATCGTACCTTTATTCTCTTCCATAAGTAATAGAAGAGTCGTTAAGAAAATCTGATCAACAAACATGGCAATTAAGCAAAACCTCATAAATTAATCATCATGGATGCGATATAGATGTAATAAATCACGAATACAAAAAGGGAGCTCTCTAGCTCTGGAAAGAGCTGCAGAATAAGTTCAAAACTAATTCTACCACCTGTTTTCTGTGAAATTCGCGAAGTTATCAAAGCGACACCTCTGTCGGTGTCTATACAATGAAGAAAGTATGATGATTAGACGTTGTGACTTTCGTCCCAATTTTTGCTTTTCCTTTGTTCCTGCACTCCTCCAGTGCTTTGTCTTCGACCGCCTCTTTGGTAAGGATCATTCACTTGCAACGTGTCATCGGTCAGTTGTCGTAGATTTTGACGTGAACCCTGCAAAATGCAGAGAATTATTGAAACTAGTTTTTCAAAAATTAATCTTTGGCAAGCATCACAAGACTAGTGATAGTGGAACATGACACTGAAATTTTCTAGCTTTTTTCCATTGAGTTTCTTTGATACATTCCTTTGCAGGAAAACTTTTAGGTTTTGACGTGAACCCTGCAAAATGCAGAGAATTATTGAAACTAGTTTAAAAATTAATCTTTGGCAAGAATCACAAGACTAGTGATAGTGGAACATGACACTGAAATTTCCTAGCTTTCTTCCGTTGAGTTTCTTTGATACATTCCTTTGCAGGAAAACTTTTAGGTTTTGACGTGAGCCCCGCAAAATGCAGAGAATTATCGAAACTAGTTTTTCAAAAATTAATCTTTGGCAAGCATCACAAGACTAGTGATAGTGGAACATGACACTGAAATTTTCTAGCTTTTTTCCATTGAGTTTCTTTGATACATTCCTTTGCAGGAAAACTTTTAGGTTTTGACGTGAGCCCCGCAAAATGCAGAGAATTATCGAAACTAGTTTTTCAAAAATTAATCTTTGGCAAAAATCATTAGGCAACAGCAGTGATACTATGATTCATACTGCAAGATACAAAGAAATGTTTACATTGAATAATTATTACGCTTTGAAAATTTCAGAAGCAAAGTTTTCCTGCAAAGAAATGTATCAAGAAGCACATCGAGGAAAAGGCTAGAAAATTTCAGTAACATTTTTTCAACAAAATAATTGGTGCTTGGCACTTGGTTTTTTATTTTTACTATTGGAGTACTCTCTTCTTAATCAAGCATCATCAAGTTGCTCTCAATTTGAAAACATCTGTAGTTAGACCAACGTTTTTTTTATTTTTTCTTTAAGCGATTAGAATAAAAAGTGATAAGGTACCGAAAAAGCGAAAATTGATTAGTTGTAAGATTACTGATTACTATGAAGATGCTGTAGCTTTTCAATGTTGTACTAATTCTATATTGTTGGATTTCAAAAGTAGATCTACATTGTTACCACGCTATGTTCAAAAGAATGAAAAATAGTTTAGATTTGAGGAAATGTCCGAAGTGTCTTACCGCGTTGCTTGAAGCCATTTCCCGCATATAATCATCCTGAATGTCGTCTCCCGCATCGGCGCTCGCTTGCTCCCTTGTTGTATTCAGTTCTTTCAATTTTCTGTCCAATAGCTCACTGAACAATTTGTACAGGTTATCCACATTCTCTCCAGTGGCAAGGAACTGAAAAAGAGACCATTAGTTGTCAATCGAGGACGATTACTGGGTACTACAGTTTTTTTGTTCATATGGTTGTTTTATAGGTTTTTATAGGTTTTGCAAAAATTGTAAGTTTCGGGTGTCGGAGCACGCAAGGAAATAAATTTGAAACTGCTTTTCGTTTTTTGATTTGAAATCCAATTATGAGTTTACATATGAAAAAACATGAGTTATTCCAAGAATATAAAGTAAAAGAGAATGGTAGGATTTTTACAGCGTGGGTCTGATTTTGCGATTTTTCAATAATTTTGAACATTTACACTAACATTTACGTGAATTAGATCAGAATTCAATTATATATTAGGGGTTTGCCTTGTTCTGACAATGAGAAACTGTGAAAAAGCTCATGTAAAAAACGTATGGCTTTGGCTTTGATGGCAGTGATCTTGAAAATCAAGCGGCACCGAGAGCACCGCGTGTTGTACTACTCCCGAGTAATTAAGAATCAAAGCTAGATAAAACTTCATTTTTTCAGCAGTGTTTTTTACAAATCTGTCAAATTCCTTACTAACCTTTTCCAGTTGTTTCGATTGAGGAGTGACCGTACTATCTTTCTGCATCTCCCTGTCGAACGCTTTATTGATGTACGTTCCACGTAACTCTTCGCTGCAACTCTTCATGACTTGACTGTATAAGAAAAGTTTGCATCTTTTTGTATGCAAGTAAACATCAATGAACACATTTTTCTCCGTGTTTGGTCTATTTTTAGAAGTACACCACCTGTCAAGAAAACTCACTCTCGTAGGGCAGATATTCTTTTGTGTTCAGCTTTTTGCATTTTTGTCAAGTTCATTGCATCTTCAAGTGTGATTTTCTGATAAGCGCGAAGGATGGTTGAAGCGTCAAAGTTCTTCTTCTTTTGATTTCTCATAAGGATTGGTTGAAGGACTTTCGCGTTGAATCGTTCGTAGCTGAAAAAATTCGTCGTAGTGACAAGGAGGGGGGAGGGGGAACGGTTTTCTAAAACTCACGTATCCATGATAGAATATTGTCCTTGCTGTCCTGCTATATCTTCCACTCCAGACATCATATAGTCCAAGTACTAAAAACAGCAAAACCTTTTACAAAAAAAAGTGCACGGCTGGAGGGGGGGGGGAGGAGTTCACCTTGTTGTAAATGCTTTCAGCCATCGTAGGCTTTTCATCGCTTTTCGTTTTGATGTTCAAATATTTGATCAAGGGACGAATGGTGATACCCTAGAAGTAATCAATCAATGACTGCTACAGTAAGCAAAGTTGTTTGTGTGGTCTGAAGTGAATACCTGTAGGATTACGGTGAAGAATACGACCATCAAAGTAGCAGTCAAAAACATCTTTCTTGCCATAATCGAATGAGGAAGGGACATTGCTAGACCAAAAGCAATGGCACCCCTTAGACCTCCATAGGCAAGAATAACTTGATCTACCTAAAATTATTACTCTTGGGCTCTAGGAAAATTGTTAAAAACAGACGCATACCTTGGAAAATTGCTTTTGTCGGAATTTGTTGAGGAAGAAACATTGAACCAGGACACCTGCAATGAATATCGTTGGTTCATAAAGTATTCTAATTGTGAAGAGTATTCTTTCATGGTCCCTATTTTAGGAGGTAGCGTTCAGGTAATTTTGGGTAACTGGGAAAAAATTAGCTCCATATTTTAGCTTAAACTCATTTTCCGGGAGGAACAATCAATGCCCTTAAGTACTGCAGCAAATAGGTTTTGGTCTAGATTTTTGAATTTTTCCATCCACTTATGAATCATAGGAGCCGTTTAAGCAGTGGCCTGGGTAAAAACCTCCAATAAATTTGCCAATGAGTTTACACATATATAATATTCAGGTAAAAAATTTTCTGAACACTGCCCATAAAACAACTTTAGAAAACCCAGATCGCCTGTATTCTGAAAAGCACTAACCGATGGTTCTGTAGACCAGACAAAATGTCAGTGTACAAACCACAAACCACGTATCCCAGTGATGATCTGCGCCCATGGTAGTAAGACCCAAAAACCTGAAGTCAAATATGTAAGATCTGATATGCGAAATTATAAGATTACTAGCTGGCTTACCCGGCTCCGCCGTATCCGGACCAAACTTGGCACACATACACTTCGGGCCCTGGCGGGTGTCACAGTCCACTTTTCGTTATCGATCGATGTCGATTTTACCGATTTTTATCGATTTTTTTGCAGAGTTCACTTACAGGGCTAGGAGTTGGCACAGGGGGCGAAGTGAGCATGGGGATTCCGAATACAACATTAGTTTTCAGGATCGTCCATTACTTTTATCGATTTTATCGATTTTTTTTTGTAAAGTTTGACCTGCGGGGCTGGGAGTTTGCACAGGGGGGTAATCGAGCATGCTGATTACGAACACAATATTAGTTTTCAGGATCGTCCATTACTTTTATCGATTTTATCGATTTTTTTTGTAAAGTTTGACCTGCGGGGCTGGGAGTTTGCACAGGGGGGTAATCGAGCATGCAGATTACGAACACAATATTAGTTTTCAGGATCGTCCATTACTTTTTCGATTTTATCGATTTTTTGAAAATTTGAGCTAGGGGGCTGGAATTTGGCACAGGAGTGTAATCGAGCATGCTGATCATCCCCCTTGGGGGTGATCAGCATGCTCGATTACCCCCCTGTACCAACTCCCAGCCCCCTAGCTCAAACTTTGCAAAAAAATCGATAAAATCGATAAAAGTAATCGATAATCCTGAAAACCAATATTGTATTCGGAATCCCCATGCTCGATTACCCCCCTGTGCGAACTCCCAGCCCCGTAGCTCAAACTTTGCAAAAAAATCGATAAAATCGATAAAAGTAATCGATAATCCTGAAAACCAATATTGTATTCGGAATCCCCATGCTCGATTACCCCCCTGTGCCAACTCCCAGCCCCGTAGGTGCACTCAGCAAAAAAATCGATAAAAATCGATAAAATCGATATCGATCGATGACGAAAAGTAGCCTATGACACCCGCCGGGGCCCAAAGTGTATGTGTGCCAAGTTTGGTCCGGATCGGTTCAGAAATGGAATTTTCTATTCGGAACATACGTACAGACAGACAGACATACAGACATACATACAGACATACAGACATACAAACAGACATTCAGCTTTATATATAAGATGAGTTTAGTATATAAATAATTCAATATATTACAACTGAAATCTACATTAAAGTTATAATTCTACTAAACTCACATGAAAATAACAGTTTCAGCCGACTGTGCTAGCATTTTAGTGAAGTATTTAACAGAGTTAGCAGCTGCGGTTGTTATATTTCCTTTGACATACTGCTTCATGAACATTCCACATACGGCAATGCTGAAATTGCGTACCTCATCATGTAATCGAATCATCTACTGTTTACAGTCTTCAAATGAGCTTAATCATAGAAGATTACTTACGCAATAATGGAAGAGAGCGAAGTGACTTCAGCGGTAAGGTACGCGAGGTAAGGAATGACGAAGACAAATACAGGTGCCAAGATACGAATTTCATTTGTGTACCTAGAAATTGAGATTTTGGATGCATTGGATTCAGTTAACCTTTTGCACATTTACACGAACTTTGAAAGAGCTCGAAATTAACACTGCATTAACATTTCGGAGAAATTGACTTGCAGCTAGCAAATCACACCATTCTCACTTTACAATTAAACTGATCATACAAAAGCACACTCCTACAAAGTGCAGCTGCAGCGCTTATGATATATATTTTAAAGTGCTTGTATTTTGCACACTATAGTTTTCAAAAATTGCTAATGTCATATGACGACTATCTATTTCTCAAAGAAATTGAAATCATGTATTGATCTTCTATGGGAGCTAGATGAAGCGACTAAATACGAGAGATTCAAAGTAAAAAATAAATACATGGATATGCATGTCATTCTTCACCTCCAGAGTTTGATTTTCAAATCGTAATAAAGTTCTGAATCTTGATTAAAAGTGGTCATAAACTTTAAAACCCAAATGATGTTCTTGAAACTTACTTAGGGTGACCTTAAAGAAAGGTTAACCATTCCTAAGAAAACTTGAAATCCTACAGTTCTGCAATCCCAGACCAAAAGTCCACAAATAAATTATCATGTTTGAATGGTAAGCAAGAAGATGAGGTTATTAGCAATTAAAGAGAAATCAAGTAATTAAGCTCTATCTACCAAAAGGGGTTGCTCTCAAAACTCATGACGTTAGAAAAAGGGAAGTATTCTAGCATTTTTCAAAATTATTCCAGTAATATTCATTGGTCAGCGCATAATGCGCATAATACAAAATAAAAACATTCTATTTCCGTTTGTCCTACTAATATAATTTGAACTTCTTGATTTATTGAGATTGCGCCCCAAGGCTCCAGGTTTTTCTAATTTGTCAGCAAAAATGGGTAGAGTGATTTATTGGTTAAAATTCTATTTAATTGATGTGGTCCATTCACATTATCATCAAACAAATTATTTAAAAGTGTCTTGAGAAAAAAATAAAGCGATTAGAATCAAAATGAAATTAGATAATGCGCTTTTGCAGAGCATTGGTGAGTAAAAATGCAGTTACTGCTGTTCTTTAGAATGTATGATAGTATCAGCGCTTTAATGACAGGTAATTAATCAAAATTTTAGTTAACAAAAATCTGACGGGTAAGCATAAAATGAATGATGAGAACAAGTTCCAGTGTACACATTTTCGCTTCAAAAAGTCGATGATTTTCGCATGCCGGAATGGGTAAAGGTCAGAAAAAGAAAATGAGGATTTTTATGAAAAAGATATACTTTTTACGGTAATTTTGTAGCAGTGATGTAACTCCAAAAAAAAGCGATTGGGCAAAGAACCAGTTAAAGCAGATGATTTAGTCAGAATTAAAAGTAGAGTAAATTTTGACAAATTGACTTACTTGGTAATAAAGCTGACGATGAAAGCACCTATGAGACCGAGACAGGCTCCACCAAGGGCGACAACGAAGAATGAAAGCACTCCAGCTGCATAATCAACGGGTTGAAGATTTTCTGATCCGATAAGTGTGAAGGCTTTGAACATTTGATATAGCACCTGAAATTTAAGAAAACTCGGTAGGAGATGCACTTTATAAGAATTCACCCTAATGATGAACTCAGTGGTTTCATTGGTCCACACGGATATCACTACAACGATAGTATAGTCCCATAGCAAAAAGAAAACCTAAAGGCGTTCAGAAAGTGCTAAGCGCTTGTTTTCTTTTGTCGAAAGCAATTAAGAAGTACCATTCAAGCATGATTAAGCCATTGCCCAAGCGGCAGCTTACAATTTTTGCAGCAGAAATCCATTTTAAACCCTCAGACCTCTTCCAGGTGACCTTTTAGCGCTTCCAAGTACGGTATTGGACAAAAGTTCAAAAAATGAGTTTTTCGAGGGTAAACGAATAGCTTAACTGGAATTTTCCAATGTTTTACACAAGCAGCCAGTGGCCAATTCGGCAGAAAACTGCTTCTATACACTAGTAATAAACTAGAAACAGATACTCTTTCCAGGTGAATCATTTTGCGCCTCCGGGTACGGCAATGGACGAAAGTATAAAACTGAGTTTTTCGAAGTTTCTGCATTACTTTAGGTGCAAAAGAAATTGATTTCTTTTTCAAAAGTATAATCCATTTCATCCTCTTTCGTTTCTTCTTTTAAACGAACTTCATGATCGAAACAATTTTCAAAACCTTTTCCGTGATCCATTCAAACTACTATTTGCCATGATTAGATTTTGAGCTTTAGTTCCTTAATTCGATGCGCACGTGACTTGAAATAATCTATTCAAATCAAAAGACTCTAAACTTTTCTGGACCAAAACAATTTTTTCCCTTTTCTGCCCATTCTCTCGTCTCTGATCGCTTGATGTAATTGTTTCTTACAGTGTGATTTGCCCCCTCCTCAAGATGACCGTATTATAGTTCACTCACAAATTAAGCCACAAAGAACGACGTCATCAACGGGTTCCAATGTTCACGCATGGTCTCTCAACTGATTGTTCACTGCGTGATATCATATGTAGAACACGAGAGCAAAGTTTACAACATCGACAATTTGCCCGCAGAGATTAATTCGTCCGGTTAAGCATCGATTGCTTGCATCACAAGTTGTGGATGAACTTAGGTACAGAGTTGTAGGCATAGTGTAGGATACGGTACTAGTAATTCTTTTGGTGATAAAGCAAGTTGAATTACCATAAAATGCTTTGTAGTGTTTCTATTGGACAATTGTTAGACAGTTACCCCCTGTAAGGCATCGACTGCGAATCTAGCTGAATCTAACTAGAGCTTTGGGTATACTGTAGGTATACGATGGAAGCGATTTCTTTCTCAAAAAGCTTATAGTGCGAATGAGTTGTGTTGGAGTGATTATTATTGCTTATTAGTAGATATGAGCTCTCCGCTGATCAAATATCGATTGCTTGCATTATGAGTGCAGGGAGATGGAACTGTAGATATACTGTAGATGTACTGTAATAGCACTTTCTTCTCAGAAGGCGATTAATGCAAGTGCTAGTATCGCAGAAGGCATTATTGAAAACAGCGTGTTGGAATTTCACTGCTTTTTTGAATTCTCCTCAGACTGTAGTCAGTTTACAAAGTCGCAAAAGTACCAAAATTCTAATGTAATATAACAGTAATGGAAATCATTGCTTTGGTCTACCATCATTGTCTGGCTTAGTTCATGACTTGAAAATACTTACCACAGTAACTCCATCGTTGAATAGAGCCTCACCGAACACATTCACAAATATAAATTCGTTCACGTTGATCTCTTCGAACACTGCGATAACAGCGACCTAAGCTCAGATTTATTTTTGTAGCATTCCCACATACATTAGATTCTAACTTACGGGATCAACAGCCGAGATCAGTGAAGAAAACACGAAAATCTCCGTTGTGGAGAATTCGACGGTGAAGAGTCCATAGCGTGAAAGAAACAGTAGCGAGCTTCCTGAACGTACTTTGTTGGGAACAACTGGTGTTATACACTATGCGATAGACCAAAGATGGACACAAATCCCCAAAAGGACCTGTAGTGGAAGTTTGCCAAGTTCGCAATAGGTCCTAGGTTTTTTTGGAAGGTGCCAAAACAAAGAACTCAAAATTGAGCGCTTATTATATTAAATAGTCCAGAAATGAATTTTGGGGCAGCAGTCGCACTAATTGGTGATTTTTTAAATTCCACAAAAAAACCTGTTATACATTATACTACTTATACAGTAATCTTTCCATTAATTCCACTCTTTTTGCAATTGTTTTTCACTCAGTTTTCATGTATGCATCATTTGGCATCAGCATTTCGCCGTCTTTCTGCTAAAGAAAATGTTTATCAAAATCTACTTTTACGCCAGAGTTTGCACTCCACGAAAAAATACACATGAGAAGTCCGGGCAAAGATTCATTCTAGATTTTGGAATAGTGTCATAGCCAAGGTTGTAGGATATTTGCAGAATGAATGCAAAGCACTGCATGCAAAGCACTGCGAGTTGAGAAATGCAGAAAAGATGGCAGACAAATGGCATGCTCCCAAGAAAAAGTGAAAAAGCCAAAATTCCTCCGTATTTCTCGAAAAAAAAAAACTAGAGACTTCTCGGACTTGCATCTCAGCGCTTATGTTTCAAAAAATGATTGCACAACAATTCGAATTAAGGATAAGCGCTTAGCGTGTGGCGTACATCGCTGAAAACCGGTCCCTACTGCTAGGAACGTATGTCGTTTTTCATCGGCTCCATAAATCGCATCAATAGTCAATTGATTTGAAGAGTACGGGAGACGAGCCAGACATGAAACATTGGTGAGAACGACTTACCAATAGCTATGCAATTCCAACAGGTTCCTACTACGGCGAAAAGAAGTACGGAGACCCAATTCTCGTACAAGGCTCGATTCGGCATAAAATAACCTGCAAAAATCTTGAGTTTTCATCTGTCATGGTAAAGAATATGAAGTGTTTTTACCTGCATCAAAAATGATGGGTGGCAGGAGGTAGAGGAAGAACACATGGGCATTCAGAGAGTAAGGAATATGTGCTCCGGATTGTTTGAGTAACAGCCCAAGTAAAAGTCCCACTGCGATCAGTAGTGAGGAGTCCGGGAATGCGTTCGCAATCGGTTTGTATAAATGGAATACTGTAATAGGCAGCCATTAGGAAGCGATTTTTTACATAACGGTAAAAAGCGTGGGGGGGGGGGTAAAGCTGGAGACGCTAGTGAATTTTTTTTACGTCGCTCAAAACACCTCGTAGTTTCATAGATAATTTATTTCAAGAAGGTATTTAGGGCAGAAGATTTATCACCAGAGACCCTGGCATTAATTTTGTGAGAACCCATTTTTTCAAAAAATGATAAGTGGATGAGGAGAGGTTGGCAAAATTGGGTCAAGTAGATTCTTTTTGCTAACTTAAGGGAGCTTGCAGATTCATAATGTTTTTTAAAGCAATGATTTCAAGAGCCAGCGAAGACCCTTGAATCGAATTTGTCTGCCCCCAGCCCAGATGAGCTACCTGGGTAAGTCATAAGCATTCTAAATGTATTCTTTGGACGATGATGTATGATAAATCCGTGTTTGGGTTATCAGAATTGTCGCGAATCAATTTTTTACAAAAAAGAAGAAGGGAGAGGAAGAATAAGATTGTAAAAGCTCCTTCTTTGTAAATTTTCACGAATAAGTTCTCAAAAAGAATTTGATACAAAACGTCACCAAGGCCCTTTCAAAGTTTCTCAGTTCAAACAAAATTCCGCGTAATTTCTGAGCAATTTCAAGGTTCTTAGAAAAAGGATACAAGGTGAAATCGACAGGATCATCAGACGAGGCAAGACAATCTATAAATAATGATTAACTTACAAATTTTCGATATAGCGGCAATTAGCAGCCATGTGGCGACGATATAAGTGGTTTCGTTCGGTGCCCATCGGAGTGTAACTACCTAGAATTTGGTTTTTTCGAAAAATGCTGCTTTTTTCCTTCATAAAGCATAACTGCTAACTTGCATATTCGAATTAAAGTCAAAGATTGCAAGTATAAGAAAAAATACGAAGTAAAACTAACCTGAAATCGTGTCTGTGTTTCATTCCCTGCATGCTCCTCTTCTGCAAGTGAGTAACAGACCAAAATGAGTAACAGGCATACGTACTTTTGCCACATACGCTGCTAGAAAAACAAAACAAAGTGTTTTGCTCACAGAAAGAATGAATGTTAAAGAAATGACGAAAGTGTCGGAAAGAGTTCACGATTAGTTAAACACAGTGACAGAAAACCGGTAGATGAAAGGACATATGCCCTGACAATGTCGGGTAGGAATAAAATAGTCAAAGGTATGGTGACAAGTGCAGATGCAAGAGAAAGCAGGTGAATTTGATGCAATGATCTAGAAAAAATCGGGCTAATTCGGGCACTTAAAAAGAACTTTTCATGGCCACGGTGCTTATAAAGCCCCCAACTATTAGAGGTTAAAGATCGAGTAAAAGTTCAGAATGGCACAAGCAGAAAGAGGTGACTTTTGCCTGTACTTGAGAGTCATACTAAACAGAAATTTCTCTATGACAGACACTAGACGCAGAAGAAAATTCACTTTTAAATAGAATATTTTATGTGACGCACACTATTTGATAGAAACTATTCAAGAGTAATGGGATCAAATTTCAGTGAGGAAAATACCTTGCGAGGAAATCCTTCCGGCTATATATACGAAAATTTGTACCCATAAATTCGATGTCAAGACTGTGTTTGAAACGCGTCATAAAAAAATCTCAACTGATCAAAATCGAACCAGTCAGATTTGTAATTTTTGCCACGCTGCCGTTCATTCTCAAAAATTCTTTGGGTTTTATCGAATGGTTCAGAGAGTTTATGACTTTGCAATAGATCTTTTTAATCAAATGAGCTCGTCGTACTATGAGCCCTCAGAATCCATGAGTTTCGACTCATTTTGAGTGCAGACTGGGTCTTAAATCTTCCCATGATCAATCATGAGTTATGACAAGCGCTTTTTTTTTCGGAAGCAGCGAGACCTATTAAATTGAACTCTGATAGATTCCAAACATTTCCGCGAACATGATCGATGTCCAAGGGCTGATCGAATCCCCAATCTCGAGTAGCGTTAATGACAGTCTTCTTTCTTGTAATTTTGAAGGTCTTCGTTTTTTATGAAAGCGATTTATGGTTCATATTTGAAAATTATTACAGTTGATTTAGAGACGATATAAACTTCGAAAACACGTCTTGTACACAACGTCACTTTGAAAATCTCAGAAATTCTAGCGCTGAACTAAGCATTTTTGATTTCATAAAATGGCAAATGTAAGGAATCACGATTAACTTAGTATCTGAATAATGTACCATACCTGCGTAATCAAACATTTTAACAAAAAAAGCTTGTACGATTTTATGATTTTTATCATGAAGCAGTAACATTTAAAAAATTAACTAATCCATACTTAACCTAAAAAAATCTTCAGGGAATAGTTAGCAATAACTGATTTATTGAAAAAGGAATGATTGTTATTTTTGAGACATTGCTTGCCAGAAGACATGTTTCGATATTTTCTACATCTGGTTATGTTTTTTGTAAATATATTTTTGAGTGTATGAAAGTTGCAGCAGCAGTGAAAGCACACAATTAAAAAAAATTTTCGTAAAGTTGCACTAGATTAGGGTACAGATTTTTGCAATGTTTACTTTAAGTGTTTATCTAACCGAAATTAGGAATTTTTACTAAATAAATAATAGAGCAGATTAATATTCATTTGCTCTATTACAATATTCTTTCTGGTCTTACCACATTATGACCAAAAACCTCATGAAAAAAGAAAATTACGAATGACCTTAGAAACTTCGAAGAAAAAATGAAACCATCAAATGATGAGAATGAAGCATGACAAGAAACTCAAAACTAAGAACTTCTTATCAACATCGACGAAAGAATTGCTTCATAGTATTAAGGACAGTCGGAATTCGTCGCTTTGGTGCTGTCCTTCAACATCTTAGCAGAAAAAAGCTGTTACGGTGTCATAATCAATTACCTTCGGACATTTCAAAGATGGATAACAAGAGAAATATGCTATAAAAAGTAGAGTTGACTGTAAAGTTAGATCACTAGAAAAGATAAGCGCACTCAAAATATGATTGATCATCGTTGGTTGAAGAGGAAAAACCGTTTTGGCACAATGTTGATATGATTTGTAGACACGAAATCGATTCGCTTTCGGGCTGGATTCAACGATCTGGATTTCGAGAGATCCTGCGCAAGTTTCGTGCGTATGATTAAGCGGTAAAAGGCTACTGGTGTCGAGAACAGACCATTTGTTCCTTATAGAGTATGCCGTTAGATTAGGGATTAACAAATTTGAATTAGGAGGAACTGCAAATAACTACGAATTCTATCCGACTTATACTAACAATGAACAAAGAAGAATTGAGAGCCTTTGCTAAAATCACGTTATCCATAGATAGTGATTGCAAACTGATGGATAGCGATCAATCAGCAATGGCTAAAGATGTCGATGTGCTAATAAGTGGATTGATTACCAACAGAAGAATAACATATCCTAAGCAAAGTCTCAAACAATGCCACACGACAGCAATGCTCAACAAATAAATGCAAGGGCAAAGGCAGCTCGATGAATTTTCATGAAGATTCGTCGAATATCGATATGCAAATCTCTTTGACTTAGTGAGGATTGAAGTCTGCCGCAGTTTCGGTTCGAATAGAAAATCAGCTTTTTAACAGACGCGAACAGCTGAGATCAGTATATTGCGAGGAACACTGAAAGTACAAATCCGAAATTTTGGAAACATCTAGAGAACAACTGTAAATTGATTTCTAGGACATAGCACTTGTAGTGGGGTACTGTATGGTACTATTTACAACTCGAAATACGATCAAAAATCTTTCAGATAACGGAAACATGCGTGGCAAAGCTTTTATCTTTCTTTTGATGGGTTGAATTTTAGAGATTTTTACTTACTTCACTAAGGTAAATCGGGTTATACATTATGTTAGTGATACTGTCATAGTATTGTTGTGATTCCTGCGATTCCAATAATCTCTGCGCTCCCTCTGGTCCCTTGATTCCTGTAATTCTGTTATCTATGGAGCACAAAAACTAATACCTCCACAAAAAAATGACAACTCGAATGCAGTTGTTAGAATCATCATCACTGAAGAGACGTACGAGTTCCTGCGTCAGAACCATTTTGAAAATTAAGGAATCAAGGAGAACACAGAAATCACAAAAATCGCTGGACTAGCAAGGCCTCGGATATACGTTATCACGCGATTTCAACCGCGAAGCGATTTGGCAATACTCCAACTGCGTATCTTTATCTTTTATCTTTTATCCATTCTCAACGGTTTACAACATAGTCCATAATGCAGTGATGACTGAATTTGTAGCTTTAATTCAGTTAGTGGGATCACAAACTCTAAAAAGTCTCAAACTCAATCTCCAACTGCGTATAAGTGCTAAGGGTATTCGAAACGTACAGGGGATAAGGTATTCTAACAATTCACAAATATTATAGCGCTATGCATTGGTAGCCTGCCAGTGTTGGAAGGGACCTGGCAAACTGCCAGATCGCGTGGCACTGAAATAGCGTGAAGTATGCACGAGATTTAAAAAATTAATTCATTGGGAAAGTAGATGTACGACGTAAGGTCAATTTGCTCAGACTTCCTTACAATCTTGCTAAGAAAGTTATACAGCGCTGAGTATGTATGGAGTAAGTAAAAGATCCCCCAAAAGATTTGAGCAGGAAAATAACAAATGTTTATAGACTGTGCAAGTTTAAAACAGCCATGAGAATGTAACATAATCAATATGTAATAGCAATGTTTTGGAGATTATAATCCGTGTTTTTGTGTCGTAAATTTTACGCAGTCCTTATTTCCTTTGATTGCTACCAAAATAATGCTCATTTAGAGTACTAATACAATAATTCACACTGTTGCTTCCTCCTTACACGATTACTCGCCCCTCGTAATGAGCAATAGATGTTTTTGCATCTCAAAGTTGCCATCAAACTGGTGAGCATCGATGATGCAAAAAATTTTCCAACCGATCTAGGCCTCAAATCCAAGAAAATACGTTTTTTAACACGTTGACGACGAGCCATTTTTTGAAGGTCTGTCCCTGTGGACGAACCGTTTCCCGGCACTTTCACAGCTGGCTGCATGTATGTATGCATGCATCTATGCGTGAGATACAAAAATGCAGGTGGGCGGGGCGGCTCCGCCCACTTTTGGCAAGCCCCGCCCACTTTTCAAAAATGCTGGAAATTGCCCAAAATTAATGAATTCGTGCAAATTCCGGCATTTTTGAAAAGTGGGCGGGGCTTGCCACTCAGGGGGCGGAGCTTGCCACTTAGGGGGCGGAGCTTGCCTGAAGGTGTGAGGGGCCTGGCTGATAGTTGTTTGAGGTCTTTGCGTTCATTTACGGCCTCATCCATGCTTTTTATGAACAAAAATGGCTCTTGTGGGAGGCATAGGAGTGGGCGGAGTTTGCCAAAAAGGGCGGAGCTAATACATGAAGTATATCTGAGCCTATGTTGATTACATGAACAAAAACTGAGAGGATTGGACAGATAGTATTGAAATTAAGGCCGCCGCGCACCATTGCGCGGCACTGTCGTCAACGTGTTAAACAAATCGATAGAGTACAAACACAATCATGCATAGAGGATTTCAACGGTCTCTTGACAATATTTATTGGGTTTTTAATAAGTTTTGTAACGCTTTGATTTTTACCAGAGTAAGCCATACACTCCATACTTTTTAAGAGCGTTCAGAGGGCCATCGGATAGAGCAAGGCAATGCACTGACATGCAAACGTTTGTACGACTTTCGATGCACCTCAGAGTTGAAACCCAAACCTAAAAAGTTTTGGGTGCCCAAAAATTCAAAGAAAAAACAGATCTCTTACTCGCACAAGCATCAATATTCCACTTCAGACAGTCGTATTCACTGTTCTTGTACAGTCTATCACAGTCTCAATCAAGCCAAAATTGGCATGAAGTCCGCATCGCGAGCAATCTGTCTCACGCCTGCGGCCTGCTTGTTTGTCCTCTCTTCAATCTCTTCGCTATCTTCGACAGCGCGCATATGCAGCGCAAATTCCTAGCTCTGCGTGCGCGCAAATTTACGCTTAAAGGCAGTGGCTCGGCAAATCGCAACCTAGTCAAATTTTTGCTTACATGGGGTTATTCAATACACTGATCCCGAAAATCCACTTTAGAGAGCTTGAAAACGGCAAAAAAAAAACGCCCTTCCCTTTGAAGTTGGCGAGTAGCAGGGCTGATGACGCTGAGTCGCTGCAGGACCCAATGGTTATAGCATTGCGGCGGGCAGCCTCCAATGGTGAGAAGGAAATTGCCAACTCGTCCAGATGCGTGTAAGATTGGCTTGCGCGTGTAAATTTGAGAGCAGTTTTCTCGGCAGGGAAGGCATGCTGTGCAACCGGGATTGCACTGTTTTCATACTTGGGCGATAAGGAACCTACTGCGTTGAAATCATGCGTTGTTAAGTTTTGCCGATCCACTGTCTTTAAGGTTCGGCCTGGTTCCGCTTGGGGACTGCATTCTTGAGACAGGTATATATGAGTGTGCTGCGCGAGTGAGAGTTCTGTAGGAATTTTTGGACGAAGGTATGAAGTTTCTACATCTCTTAGGACCCAGAACTTTTCAGGTCTGGGCTTGAAGTTTGAGGTAATAGAGGTGCAAACACTCGCACGCCATTCTCTAGAACTTGCTTTGCTCTATCGAATGGTTCCCTAAGGCTGGGTTCATACTGAGCCGCACAAAGCGGCACAGTTCCAGCACAGCGGTCGAACTGTGCTCGAACTGTGCCGGAACTGTGCTGCATGCGCAGTTGGAGTATTTTGACCGTTTCTAACGGTTTTTCTTTTAGGTTTCTCTCATTTCGGGCCTTATTCCTCCACCCCGCTTTTCCTTTTAATGAGTGGAACTCCGAGCGCAAAGCGCGGTTGAGGAATAAGCGCTGTTCTGCTCTGTGTGTCCGATTATGCGTGTTGTTCCGCTCGTTCATAGTCTTTTCGTTTTATTCTTGCATAAAACTATTCCATTTGTTTCCAGGAGGACGCTGCGATATTTTCGCAGGCAAGGAGAGCAAAAGAAGAGTGCGGAAGAGCAGGAATTCCCATCACTTTGGGCTCCCAGCCTCCGTTCTTTTTCCGTTCCATCGTTTTTTCGTTCTTTGTATTACCTCGCTTCCCTTTTTGTTGTGTAGCGCTTCGAACTTGAAGCGGGGTTCGGAAAAGAACGAAAAAGAAATGAAATAGAAGAAGAACGAGGCTAGGAGGATACGTGATGCACAACTGCGTTCATTCTTTTACCCCACTTCAAGTTCGAAGCGCTAGCTACACAAGAGAAAGGGAAGCGGGGTAAAACAAAGAACGAAAAAACAATGAAACGGAAAAAGAACGGGGGCTGGGAGCCCAAAAGTGATGGGAATTCCTGCTCTTCCGCACTCTTCTTTTGCTCTTCTTGCCTGCGAAAATATCGCAACGTCCTCCTGGAAACAAATGGAATAGTTTTATGCAAGAATAAAACGAAAAGACGATGAACGAGCGGAACAACACGCATAATCGGACACACAGAGCAGAACAGCGCTTATTCCTCAACCCGCTTTGCGCTTGGAGTTCCGCTCATCAAAAGGAGAAGCGGGGTGGAGGAATAAGGCTTGAAATGAGAGAAACCTAGAAGAAAACCCGTTAGAAACGGTCAAAATACTCCAACTGCGCATGCAGCACGGTTCCGGCAAGTTCGGGCACAGTTCGAGCGCTGTGCTGGAACTGTGCCGCTTTGTGCGGCTCAGTATGAACCCAGCCTAATGCATCATAAAAATCA
Organism: Cylicocyclus nassatus; assembly: GCA_958299035.1. Taxonomy (NCBI): domain Eukaryota; kingdom Metazoa; phylum Nematoda; class Chromadorea; order Rhabditida; family Strongylidae; genus Cylicocyclus; species Cylicocyclus nassatus. Next base: position 32,367,025 of record CATQJL010000305.1, read on the forward strand.
AAAAGTATTATAAAGAGTCAGAGTGCAACGAGACTTATGTAACAACCTCATATATTTTCTCTGCAAAACAAATCATACAGAACCTTGAGGAGAAGAAACTGCTAGAGATTGAGTAGTAGCTTCAAATAATATGCTATTCATTGTAAATCAAGCATATGCTATAAGAGCGAGCACGCAATAAGAACAGGCTGTACGGCATTGCGCACTATTACCAGCATTTCAATTCTCTGCGAGCAGTCATTCGCAAATAAAAGAGGCAGCGGATTTCTTGCCCCGTTAACGTTACCGAATTCAAGCGCAAAATTCATGCAAAATCAATCATTATTATGGTTGTGACTAACTAATTGCTTCACTATGATCTGCAATCGCCATAATTGTTAAGCTCCATATGCAGGGAGGGGGGGGGGGAAGGGAGGGAGGGGAAAGTGCTACATAATGCGCTGTCCAGCCAATATCATGTTTCTCCATTATCAATCACTATTCTTTTATCATCCCTTTTATTACTAATAAATACATTAGGTTGTGCTTTTTCAGTAGTTTCTCGGCAGTATTGACCTCATTTGGAATAAAATGGAAACCCTTTTGGAAGCTCTCAATCTACTCTGCAGATCAGGGATCGGCACAACTGGCACCGGGTCAAGCTGGATATCATTTTTGGGACAAAAATCAAAGACGATGCTGTTTTTGCGGCCGAAAAGACACAAAAATTGCGACGTTTTTTTAGCCGAGATCCTTTGAGGTTTTTACGTTTATGGTGTAGGGTCGAAGGACTTCGTACGAAATTGTCAAGATCAAAAGAAAGTTCGTTTGAAATTTCCCTGGTGCCAGCTCGTGCCGAGCCCGCTTCAGATTCAAATGCGTCATAACCCGACTTAGCGCGAAATTGAAAAAGGTTTTTTGGCATTGGCACATTGACGGCCATGCAGATTTTTAGTTGTGTGGCTTCTGGGACAAAGGCCTTCTATGGATCAGCCCACATTTTTCAACTATAATCATGCATAGTGCCATCTACAGTACGCCTACAGTAAATATGAAAGGCTGGCAAAAAAAGGCAAAGGTCATGCTTAGATTTAGTGCAAAAGGAAGCTCGTGGAGTGAGTTTATTCCAGGATAGTAGCCATTTTAACCATAATCAAGCCTTGACATTTATGGTGTGTCAAGCGGTCCCACGCGATAGTCATGGCTTGGCACACCATGTGTGTCAAGCGTTTATCAGTGTGTTAAACAGAAATCTGAGGAGGGCAATAATCCGTTTTCGACAGCTTTTCTTCAAAATTTCCTGTTTTCCTTTGGTAAAATTCATTCTATAAGCCTGACAACAAAACAAGCTACTAGATTCTTACGTTTGTACTGTCATTGTCTGCTCGTTTGAATCCACGGATTCTCCTCGTAGAGGGATCCCAGCCGGTTACTCGCGAGGCTATGTAAGGTTTCCCAGGTACAAACAAGGGCTAATCGCCAACGAAAAGCGATCCCGATGCTCTGATAAAACAAGCGGAACCGGCTGACGGACTCCCTGCCTCCACAAAAAGCGTACTACTTGTTTCCCCGGTAGAAGTCGGAGACGCGGGCACGGAATCGCTTCTAACAATTAAGCTCCGACCATCCTTTGCAGAGATTTCAAGCCCAACAAGCTACTAGGTAGGCAGCTCGAGCGCATCAAATCCTGTCAGGACGCAGCTGGAGCGCGCTATTTCACGTACATCTCTACTTCGCTAACACTACTTATTGAATAGAGAAGTGTACACAGTTGTAAGCACAACTATTGAAACTTTCAATACATGAAATATGCAAAAATGTTTCAGCATGGTTCCATCTATTACACGTACTTGAATCTACACATGGCTGCGCAGAGCGCGCCCCATGACCCAGTACAAATTTAGCCGGCCCGCAGGGAATTGGCGCTGGGGTGCGCTATAGTGCTCGGACTTGTGTTTTCATCACGCGCTTACTAGCTCCATTCTCGACAATGTGTTTTACTGTCATATCTCTGTCTGTTTTCATCACGCGCCCACTAGCTCCTTTGATAATGTGCTTTACTCTTCTATCTGCGTCCGTAGCTATCTTCGCGCCAAGTGTTTGTAAACAATCTTTTTTGCAGGTTTGTTGCAAGCTGTATGATGGTTGATGGATTTCGTAATCCCGCAGCAATAATTTTGTAAATGATCTGTCTGTCGTCAAGCGTGGAGTTTTTTGTCTTACTATCGTAACTACTGTATTATAAACTGATCATGAGGTTACAACTGAGTAAGTTACTTGTAATAACTTGCATGTCAGTCCCGAGAATTTGGTCGGCGCTGCTTTCTACTAGCTCTCATCCATTGCAGTTGAGATTTAGCTTATCGCAAGAGTGTTTTGAACGGATATATAGTATTTCAGGTGCGGCTGCCGTCGTGAGACAAGCTGAGTTTTATTCGGATCGTTTGTACGAAACGCTGAGCTCAGAAGGACATCTTTTGGCCGAAACTCAAGTTGAAGAAAACTTGTTTCTGGTGAAGGTGAGTCTTTTACGTAAACGCAATAAGTTCACTCTGATGTAAAGTGTCAGATCGCTATACCTTAGGTAATATAATCACGCCTTTTACTTTTTTCGTAGTATTAGTACAGTTGGTAGATTGCCCTGATGTTCACTATCCTCATTGTCACATTCCTTCACCTAACATCAATAGATTTTTGCATACAGTCTACTTTGTATCTACGACCTTTCTTTGCAGGTGTATGTTTGGCTTACCATAAAGCCAAAAACGTGCGTATTGCCAATGCTTTTACATGATGCTCCAAGTGCGAGCACTTGTGAGTTCATCTGCCCACTTCTTCTTTAGATGTAAAATTTCCTGATTTTTAGCCAGCAAAAGCCGGAGTTGGCGATGGCGCGATTGCCAACAGATCCAAATTAGTTCGTAATGAGAAAAGTCGAAGATCAGCTGTTCCGCACCAACAGCCTGATCCAGAACAGCCGTCAGCAGGATCTCGCGAGCTTTTCTTGTATGTTTGGTTGCAATCCTTTGTTGGTTTTCTAATGTACATCACTCTCAAAGAGCTTTACCTGTTACTTAATATGTATGAGCCTGTCAATTCATCGATGTCATCAGTAATTGGAGTTACGGGCGCACGCACCACTGTACCCGCTAATCACTGTATTTTGTGAAAGCAATCTGTCAGTCTGTATTTTTCAGTAATTCCGTTTGTGTGAAAGATACGGCTAACATCAAGTTTTTGTAATACCTCAAATCAATTTTCATCATTCATTCTAGTATGTCTGTTCTTTTTTTGAAAAATATTCGCCTGTTTGACCGAAAGAATGCTCTTTTGAGTAGAAGCAATGTCTTGTAACGTAACTGATTACGTCTGTATTTCGCTCGATCATGGTCCTGGGGTTACTAGGTATGCTACGGCCATTTTATGGGGTAGCGGTGGAAGTCAGTATTGCGAATTTACTTGCAACGTTGTAGAACGAGGTTATGTAACTTGCCAAATTGAAAGCTAATCACATGCTAATAAATGCATTTCCACAAAAAGTCCATTAGTGAAAAAGATGATGGTCGTTACATTATCAGATAGTTTGGCAAAATCGGAGACCTGGCGCCATATACCTACCGTAGCTTCATAGTAAGGCTTAGCTGCGTCATGCGCGTGCGGTTCCATAATCAGCACGCCTAAATCCATAAAGAAAGTTTTGGCTATATGTATGGCTCCATAACTTTGCGGCCGGAATTGAGATAGCGCCAAATGAGTTCTGATATTGTTAACATAGGTCGTCATCAACCAGAATCGGTTGCTCCCTGTGTCCCGAGAGATGCTGAAAAAAAACCTCTACGCCCATCTGAGGAATCTCCACGGCCTTTCTATGGAAGAGTACGTGTCAATGCGATCAAAGCCTGTTCTCGAATGTCCATTATGTTCCACCACACTTTCCGACCATCACGCTCTGGCAGATCATTGCTATGCGGTGCATTCCGAGGATGGTGCCGAAGGGCGTCCCCAAAATTATTCTGTAATCACTCGCACTTTGAGAACCAAAGGCAATTCGACGTACTTGACTCTATAAATTGTAACCACAATCTAGCTAATGAAGACGATCTTGAGGAGTGGAGAGACGATATGTCTAAGAAGTTCATGACGTCTTTTTTCTGCCGATCAACATCAAGGCAACGGCTTTCTTTGAGGTTACTTGAATTGCAACTCTAATCAATGACACATCAGAAAGTTTAGATGCAACAGAGCTGGAGAAGTGCATCAGACAGGTGGTCGCGAAAGAGTCGCCATTTCTCGAAAGGGACCGAAGCATTGTTCAGCCTTTACAAACGTCAATAAGAACGTTGATGGGAGCGTTACGGTCTCGGCATGCTTCGGGCATGCGGGGCATGACCTCAATCCAGCATTACTCAGGCTTTTGTCTGCAGAAGAAGAATATGTGAAACATATGATTGAAGGTGCGGCAAATGACTTTTGTTTTGGGAATAACGCACTCGTTTCAGAGTTTACATTTGATTACATTGTCAAGAAATTGCGGGAACTCAATAGTCCAGAAAAATCAAGACTGTTTTACATGAACAAACAAGATTTATGGTATCTTTCTAATGTGATCAATAACCATTCCACTATGAAAATTTTTTTAGGAATATTGTAGTAAAATACGAGCTGCGACCAGGATGTCGTGATGACAATGACATAATATCCTTGAAAAAGCGATTGGAGGGACGCAACAACGATGACGGAATTCGGCTTTTGAACCTTCCACAAAATGCAAGTGGTGCCGGATTCATGGCTGGTTTGTGCATGAAACTGCTTGTTTTTTTAGTTTACGCTTTTTCGGTTATTATTACTCCACTGCAAGAGCAGTGGTCAAGTGATTATGCTCACCCAGGTGTCGCTTTGGATGACACCTTTAGCATCACCCGTTACAATCTACGTTTAGCAGCTTTGATGGTTGCAGATAAGAAAGATCGGGGATTACCTGCAGGTAAACAACTTCCACTGCACTGCCTACGAGAAGGGATATTTTCAGCATTTCTTCTATCAAATACGATGACTGTGGATGAGGTCAAAATCCTTTTCGAACAAGTCAAGAGGGCAGTCCCAGACTTCAACCCGAGGGTCTTTCTCTCTGATGAGGCTTTAGCTTTTTATAACGGGTTCAAAGCCGCGTTCCCGGAGAGTAGACCAACTTACTGCTTTGTCGCTTTCATATATTGCAATCCTGGATGAGAAAGGCAAAGGATTTGGTGAGGGTGAGTAATGCCTCGAGCGAATACGTCATCGGGTGAGATGCGTGTTATTAGGCTGAGTTTCGCGAACCCCTCGCAAAAGCACTTTCTGAAATTCTCCGGATATCAGATGAATCAAACTTTCAAAACCGTCTGACGGAGGTTTTGAGCTTTCTGGACCAGAAAGGACAAACAACGTTTGTACAGTACCTGCATCGCTATTACCTCGGTTAGATTTTCTGTAATCCAAGGATGATCCATGTCACGAATAAAGGCGTTTAGGGAGGATTGAAGAATGGGCCGGATTCTCTCGATAGGGCATCATTTTCAACACAACAATGATCGCGGAGCGATGGCATGGTTGAAGACTGAGTACCTCCATAGGAATTCGAATGCGAGGGCCGACTATCTCGTAGACGTGCTGATCAAGGCGCCAGGGGAGATAGCAGCTTCTTTCCTCATTATGGTAAGAACTATAATTACAATGTGAACGAGTAACAATATGCTTTATATTCAGGACCGGAGAAGCTTAGCACGCCCATTTCGAGTCCGTGAGTGCCACGCTGGTCATCGAACCGCATTGAAGGACTACGAAAATCACAGAGACCACATCACGGAAGTCGCGCATGGAAGATGGCGTGTAGAAGCAGTGACTACGAACAAGATATATGCTGTTACCATGTTACCAAATCTGCACTGTGATTGTGATGCAAAGGTAAGCAGTAATCTCTCAAACTAAGCTTTTGTACCTATTCTTCTTTTTCAGGATAATCTACACTGCCGGGCATGCGGCGTATGCCCATATTTGCTGCAATGCACATGTGGTAATGCGGCTAGGTCGGGTGTGAGCTGCGAACACATGCACGCCATAATGATGTATACCAACATGTCCGAACAAGCGACGGAGGAATCCCTGCGCGGATCTGAAGCACTGCAAGAAACCCCACCAGCAGATAGTGCAGCGGAGGAGACATCACGAGCCAGCAGCGAAGCATCGGAGCAGCTATTATCCGGTGGAGAACCACTCCTCCGTACAGCCCAAACGGCAGCGCAACCTTCGAACGATAAGGAAAAGAGATTGGAGCTGTTGAGGACGGCGAAGATAGTTGATAAAATATCATTTGTCCGTTCTAACCTTGAGTGTTTCAGAGCATCACGGTGATCGAGGATCGAGTAAAACGTTTCGTCAAGATGGACTCGAACGATACACTTGACAAGCTGATGGGACTTGTTGCACAAATACAAGAAGTCGAAAAGTTGGCATTGTCTTATGAAGAAGACGATATACGACTCGCGCCAAGGCCTGAAATCAATCGTGTGGGAGCGAAACCTCATCTAACCGACCATACGTTTAGAAACGGTGAGTGCAACAATTCTATGCCAGCATAACACCTAATGATTCGTTGCACAGAGGTAAACAGAAAAAACGACGAGCCATTCAAAACAAAAAGCAGGTGGAGCCAATAGCCGTCGCGCCAGAGATGAGAAACGTCTGCGGAACATGTTTGTACAAAGACCCGCTTCTGCCACCTGACATCAATCCCCATGAATTTGAAGCACAAGTAACTGAATGGCTGCGTTGCGACGTCTGCAGAATCTGGGCCCATGCAGCGTGTGGACGAGCAGTGCCGCACAAGCTGTGCACATGCTGTAAAAACGGACACTATATGCCTTGCTTAGCTTAGTCCTCGCTGTATCTACCTATGCATCGTTCAAAACCCAATGTAGTTCCTTGCATTTTCACTCTAACATGCCATGTTCCTTGGGAAAATTGCCATTGTGACCGGTAAAAAATAAGAGAGCTCATTCATTTTCGATAGGAAACAATTAGTTTGGCAAAAGCTCTAGAATTTCATGTTTTTTCTGCTCGACTAATCATTAGCTCCATCCAGTCAATCAACTCCATATATTACCTTTGCCTTTGTCTCAATACGAAACTACCATGTACGATTTGCTAATTGTGGCTCGTATGATTGGTATCTGATCTGTTTCTTGTTGAGATGACTGAAGAGAAGTCCACATTTGTACATACATACATTGACAACCCAGATCTCAAACCTAGTAATAAATCTCTGCAGTCTCTTTGATCTGTATTTGTTTATCACATCTGCAGACGACATGTAAACACTGCATGATATAACTCCTCAAAAAATAAGATACAACAGAAACAGATCACAAGAACAAGGTAGACATGGATCGACCTATAATCAAACAATATACGGGGAAAGTAAACATTTAAGTTCTTGATATTGCAACTCACATGGTTCTTCTTTTTGTTGAATCCGCCCATCAATGGCACCTCATCTTTCTTAACCTTCATAACCTTCCCCACCTAGAAAACATCAAAATTCAAAATCTTTGCAGCAACTCACACACACAAAAATAAGCCGAGTGGAGTAACTCACCCTCTTCGCGGCTATGGTAACAATTATCCATCCTTCCTCATTAGGTTCGAAGTTTGCGCTCAGCTACCCGTGTTGCCTTGAAGATTTATCATCGTGCCGGATTTTTGTATTTCTTCAGGTAATGAGAACAAACTTCGATACAGTGCTACAAAATCTGAAGAGAACACTTCCTATTTTTTGAAAAAATTGGGTTATCGAACTCTCTTACTTTGAAGAACGGGTGATCTCAGAGTCGACAAAATCGCACACCCTGTATGGTCCGACATCGTGACATTTCGAAAGGGCTATATCAACGCCTTTGGAATCTTCAAATCTCACTGAGACCTTGGTTGCCCCTATAATACCAAAGCTATTACATAATCTAGAATGAACAGCGACTTACATAACTGACCATCCACAGCATTGCTTCTCTGCACAACGACCTCACTTATTGGTACGGGAACAAACTGTCCAATAAAGCCTTCGACTGTGCCCTGCAGCATTAGTGAAAATATCAAAAAATGAACTTCAATGCAAGGCTACCAAAGGAAGATGACAACAATTCTTCTGCCATTCTATGAAATTTTTCGGAAGCTGATGTAAAAATATAAACGCGGGATGGAAATCTGAAAGCATCACCATAGAACATACCTTCGGCAAGTACGCTGGAAAATTCCCAACAACCAAAGAATACTCATTCAATTTGTCCCGTTACAGAAACAGCTGCCTTTTAGCAGAGCAACGCTCACTAATGGAATACCGCAAAACTGAAGAGAAAAACCACAGCGACTTCACGAAAGAATGTAAAAGCAACACATATTTGAATTCCTTTCCTGTCCTTTGAAGACGACTGTTTAGCAGCAGGGACTTCCGGTTCCTTCTTGACGGGCTCCAATTTTTTCTTCAAACGCTTCTCCTTCTTTTTCGGTCCAAGTTCCAGTGATTTCTTCACCATCTGCAGAAAGAACGGGGAAGTATGGGAGTTTGAGTGAAGAGGCGAAAAAAGCAGCGAGAGAGTTCATGTGGTAAAAATCTTGAAGTTTGAATGAGGTTACAGAAAAGAGGCAAGATAAATATTCACATACACACGATGTTCCGCTAGAAATTTAGCCCGTATGAAATGAGAGCCAAATCGGTCAGGAATATCTGAGCTTGTGCTAAAGATGTTTAAGGATTATCTGCAGTTACAGTCACACTCAATCGCCATACTACCTATGCTTGCAACAAACCTGCAAAAAAAAAGATTGTTAACAAACACTTGGCGCAGAGATAGCTACGGACGAAAACAGAAGAGTAAAGCACTTTATCAAGAATGGAGTAGTGAGCGTGATGAAAACACCGAAGCAAATAGAAGAGTAGAGCATTCTATCAAGAATGGAGAAGTGAGCGTGATGAAAACACCAAGTCCCAGCACTATAGCGCGCCCCAGCGCCAATTCCCTGCGCGCCGGCTAAATTTGTACTGGGTCATGGGGCGCGCTCTGCGCAGCCATGTGTAGATTTAAGTACGTGTCCATCTATTGGGATTTTGGGGGTGATTCCGCAGACGTTCGAGCAACGACGATATCCTCATCCCTAGGATATGTTGTAAAAGAAGCAATATTGTGTGGGATGCAGTAAAACCAACCTGCCTATTCGCCAAATTTCCAAACAGTGAAAACAAAGTCAGGTGTGCCGTACCAAGCTAAAATTCGAAAAACCACGGGCCATTTCAAAACAGCGCTTAACGCAACATCTTATCAGAATTTACACAAGCTCAGGGCCAAGAAAATCTTACCCTGCTGAACGGTATGGTTTGCCAGAATCTTGTTCCCATGCTGAATCGGCCGCAGCAAAGAAATATCCATCACTCAGTTATGATGTCAGAGAATGGAAGCGGGAAGCTGTATAGGCGCACAATCACCGGGAGTGTAGTTACCTGCAAACAATGAAACTATGAGATTACTAAGGGTTGTTTCAGACTGCCGCACTGACCGTAGCAGACTACAGCTGACCGTAACCGCACTGACCGCACCAGTCGCTGCGTCCTTTCGTAGAAGCAAAAACAACCGCAATTATCGAAACACCGTGAATTACACCTAAGAAGACCATAAGTTCCATCACAATTTCTCTCAATCAAGTTTTGGCGATAGTTTTTCTTTGGTATGTTCGTATTCGTTCTAATTCCTCCTATCATTGCATATACCTGTTTTGTAAGATTCTAACCCGTGTTGTCTTTTGCTTCTAGGTATATATTGTTGTTTGTTTGATCTACAACTGTTTGTCCTTTCCACCTGTAGGCTTCAGCCGCTGCTGCCGTTGCGGTGAGTGCGGTCAGCTGCAGTATGCTGCAGTCTGCTGCGGCCAGTGTTGCAGTATGACTCATTCTTTTCTTACAAAATTCTGAAGGACACTTTGAAAGCTCTGGTAGCTGACATGAACATGGAGCAAGCTCTGTTCGATATTCGGTGTAGCCTTCTAGTGCTTCTGGATTTAATGCGGTGGTGGTCAAGGTATGCGTTAGTGCTTCGAGAATTTTTTGTCCGCGCTAATACCATAAGCTAGTTTTCTTTCTAACAAAAACAAGCTCCATTGCACATACTCTTCCCGCGTCTTTCCTTCGTTTTCGTACACGTTGCCGTTCCGCGTTTTGATTTCGCTTGTGTATTGTAGCACCCAGAAACTTGAAATATAATCTTGTCTTAGGGTTGCATCTGCAAAAGCAAAGCATGGACTCAACTTGCAGCACTTACTCTAAAAACGGCGTATAGATGAACATACCGTTGTGGTCGAAATACTGGTAAGACACAGCTAAAGCTGCAACAACAAGTTGAAATGCAAATCCTCAACGCGGCACTACATGTGGTTGGATACTGATGCGAAACAATAGAAGGGGATCCCAACAATCAAATGCCCAAGTTCCTCTGCAAAAGTTAAAGTAAAATTGAATGTGATTTCGAATGAAAGAAGCAGAACGCGATAATACCGACAGAGATAGGGTGATCAACGAAGTGATAAATGACTCAGACGATTCACTGGAACTTCCGCAAGACAAGCAGCATTTGCAGCGATTCCGCAGCACTTTCTTAACCACTGAGAAAGTGCACGCTCCAAAATGCGAGTTTTCCGCAGGACACGTCAGAGCGATCGTAAACCGGAACTTCCGCAGCCTTTCCATGAAGCGCTGCGAAAATCCAATGAGGCTCGTATGATTTCTACGGCATTTTGACCTGCCAGCATTTCCGCAGGACTTTGAGAGCGCATGCATTTGCGATTGCGAAATAGCGAACGCAACATCAACAGCGCATGGCGCACTCTTTTCTTCCATACTGTTTCGCTTCTGTTCCTTTTCTTTCTCTTTTTTCTTTCTTTCTTCAGTTTGTCGTAAATAAACCTATACTCATCCATATTCTAAGTATTGTTGCAGGCATCGGTCAGGTATGTGAACAAGCAACACCAAGCTGTTGGAGTGCTGGAAAAGGACTCAACCGAGGGACATCATTTAAGCACGACGTCCTTGCTCAGGTATGTCGAACTTCTTTACTTTATATGCTTGGATTAAGATAATAACGCAAATATTTTAAAACTACTACTTTGTAGAAAATATGCACTGGGTCTAAATAAAGCAGAAGTGGTTAGGTAGAAATATATCAAAACAAGGGGGGGGGGGAGGTCACCGAAACTTTAGAGTGATCTATAAGCTCTTGGTGAATATTGAAATAATTTCAAAACTTTCAGATTCAAATTAGGTGGGACCAAAAGCACGTTCGCCAGTTTCTCAAAAAAAAAACATAACTTTCTTTCGACTTGATGGATCTCTTTGCGTCTATACTCATCTAAGAGAGGAAATCATTCTCTTTACAGCAGTACTTTTGCCATGAATCGGCATAAAAAAGTTTGAAAATCAGAAGCAACTGAAGAAAACCACTTAAATTTGCATTTTTCAAGCAGGATCACCAAAAAATTCTAAAAGTATTTTTCGATAGGGAAAGCTATGCTGTTTACTATAGTGCCTTTTTCAGAAAAAAAAATTGAGAATCAGAAGCAAATAAACAGAATTACTTCAGTTTTGCGTCGAGAAGGACGGGAAAGTCATGCGAACATGGGTTTAACCTTCTCTTTTTAATTGAGAAAAATTCGTGCCAATGTCGAGAGCAATTTTGATTTTCGTAATATTACCGAGTTTTCGGATCTGATTTTCTACGAAAATTGAAATTGCTTTCGATTGGCACGAATTTCTCTCAGCTAAAAGGAGGTCACAAAATGTTCGTGAATATCCCCTCTTTTCTGTGACGTTTTTGGACATTTTTGAGCATGCTCAAAAATTGCAAAACTGAAGTAATAGTTCTTTTTATTTGCTTCTAATTCTCAATCTTCTTTGTTTTTGGAAAGGGCACTATAGTAAAGAACATAATTTTTTCTATCGAAAAATTTTTTCTATTGAAAAATTTCAGAGTTTTTTGGTGACTCTGCTTGAAAAATGCCAATCTTGAGTAATCTTTAATTGCTTCTAACTCGCGAACTTTCTTAAGCCAATTTATGGCAGAGATACCATTGTAAAAAGAATGATTTCCTCTTTCAAATGAATATAAAGCCAAAGAAATCCATCGAGTCAAAAGAAATTATTATTCTTTGTAAAAGTGGCGAACGTACTTTTGGTCCCACCTAATAATTGTGGACAATTTTCAAAGGAGCTGTGCTAAAAAGAATCAAGGTGGTACAAAAAATATAACCGCAAAAGTTCAACCATTCCCGAATTTTCTTTTGCTGGAAGTGGTCACACGCCCACGAACCCAAAAGTTTCAATCCCTTCCTCCCCTCTTAAAATAAATTTCTCGCGCTGCCACTGGTTTTTCGTCTGTCTATCCTTTTCTACTATCTGCTTTTGATATCCAAACCTTTTCCCTCTCGCAATACCGCACACATCACAAAATAATAATTTTTGATTCAAATTAAAAGTTCAAAACTTACGATTTGAGATAATAGCTCGTTTGAAGTTTTTAAATAATAGTGTTGAATGATAAAATTGAAATATGTGAGAAATATATCAAAAGAAAGAGGCGGGGCATAATGGGTCTCAAGAGTATTCATAGTAGTCTACGACTGTAGATAATGAAAGATCAAAGCTCTTCTAAACTCTGAATGTTCGTCTAGGCAATTTTCGAAGGTGTGGCTCACTTCACGTCCCTGTTTGCTAAAAAAATCGAGGGCGTACAAAACTGGAACCAAAAATTCAACCATTCCTAAATTTCCCTTTGTTCGGTGGCTCACGCCCACAAACCCAAATAATTTTTTGTCCCCCCCCCCCCTTGAAAAAGTATCCTGCACCGCCACTGCTTTAATGTATCTATCCTTCTCTGCTCCTCGGTTTTTGCTGTTTTAAATGCTTTTCTCTTTCCCAAATACTTCCTACATCTTCAACGGATCTGCACATGTTTATTTTCAAATTTGTGTTTCCAATAGTACCTAATTGTATTTTTTAATAGAAGCAAGCTCCAGAGATAGAAGCAGAAGTAGAAAATTAGTCCATCTCAAAATTTCTGCATTTGGTCGCAAAATCGAAACTCTCAACGGAAATCGGAGCATCATAGGTTTTATAGCCTGCTCTTTCTGACTGTGCCAAGTTTGCGCTGATTGAACCTCTTTATGAAAAGTTATGATTTTCGAAGCAAATGCCAAAAAAATCATATTTACTCTTATTACGGCTTCCTCAAAAATCATAACTTTTTAAAAGACGTTCAATCAGCGCAATCTTTGTACACTCAAAAAAAGTAGGTAATAATAGCTATGATACCGATTGCTCCGATTTTCTGCAAGCAGATTTTTGCAACCAAACATGGGGAATATTAAAATGAGTGATTTTCTTCACCGACTTCGATCTCTGGAGCTATCAAAAAGTGCCTCAGGTACCATTAGAAAGCATGTCGTCTTTAAAAATAAACATGTGCAGATCAGATGTGAAGGAAGAAAGTTTGGAATTTTTGAAAAGGATGGGGACGAGCTTTTGGTTTATTAGTATTATTTTCTAAGTGATAATTTATGGAAATTCAGCAATAATTTGTGATAACTTTCACTTACACATACTCAGACAATCGCCGGGGGCAGGCGGGCACCGGAAAAATAGATTGCTGATCTCTCGCACCCCGCTTGCGGATTTTTTGGAAAGCAATCAGGACTTTTCGGAAGACCGCTTGCTGAGTTCTCGATTCCTCAGAGATTCAGCAATATATCTGCAAAAGATAAGAGCGAAAAAAAATTCAACAGGCGGTCTCTCAAAAATCCGCTGACTCAGCAAGCGGTCTTCCGAAAAGTTCTGATTGCTTTGCAAAAAATCCGCGAGCGGGGTGCGAGAAATCAGCAATCTATTTTTCCGGTGCCCGCCTGCCCCCAGCGATTGTCTGAGTACCTGCCTTAGAGTCTGAAACGTACCTCTTTTGTGTGAAAAATGCTGGAATATTAGTTCAAAACAAAAGTTCTGTCGCTCCAAATCTAAATATTAAAAAAAATTCAAGTCGAAGTAAATCCTTGATTTTTGCAGAAAAACTCTTGTAATTTTCAAACCCGTCTCAGAGGTTCACTTGTTGAGAATTCGAAATTTCCCAAATTTTAAATGAATCGTCCAAATTTGCTCCGGTATTTCTTGGCGAAGAAGTTGCAAAATGGAACACTTGCGACACGATTTACATCAAGAAATTTCAATTCATTCTCATTACAGAAAGGGAGGCCGAAGCCGGCTTCAGTCGCGCGGACAAGGTCAAAATGACACCCGGTAAGTGGAAACGGTTTATTTCCCCACAGGACCAACTTCCCATTGAAGCGCATGTTATCCTTTGTGAATGAGATTGTTATTCTTGTTTTTCTCTTGTTTCTCTCTTGTGATTCTATATGGTACCTGCATAAAACAATACACTGTGCCATTTGCTTTCTCATTAGAGCTATCTCGCTGTCTACGTCTCTTAGCATCTAAAATATCTAGAGGAATTTCCACATCAAAGGAATAATGCCTTAGTAAAAAGCAAAAACCTAGTATTGGAAGGGAAAACCTAATATCAAAAAGGAAGCTTGATATGGAAGAAATGGATCGCGAATCTAAAGCGAAAGCCGCAAAGTGCTGCGAAACTCCAAACAAAGTGCTGCGGAAACCCTGTACCCTGAGATTGCGGCGTTTCCGCAGCGCTTTCGCAGGACTTCCGCCGGGTCACCTGCGGAAATCCTGCGAAAGCGCTGCGGAAGTTCCGGCCAGTTGTCTGAGGAAGTGAATGATAGTAGTAAGAATCGTGTGAAGGAATATGAAATGCATAACCAACGTTTAGGCAAAGCAAGTCACTATTGCGAAACTACTCGCTGAGTCATCATTTTGTGATTCCTACCAAAAAACTGTCTCGCGCATGTCTACGCGCTTTCCTGCGAATTCCACAAAAAGGAGCGGATCCGGCGCGGGTCAACAGCGAAGGTCTGAGATATGCTTGCAGATCGCGCTGAGTTGTATTGTAAACGCAAGAATACTTGTGAGGCTTTGACGTTGTGCGTGCTCGAAACTCACGATGGATATAGAAAAATGACTAGCTTTAGTATAAAACAATGTTTGCAAAACGTCACACAAACAAATTTTTATCGCCAAAAGTCGAGCATGCAAATGGGCGTTCTGGCGCCTCCAAAAAAATTTTTGGCGCTTTAAAGCGTTTTCCGACTTGTATCCGCCTATTGCTAGTAGAGTGACTGGATCTCGCTGCATAGCAATTGAAACAGACTAGCCGCTTTTCTAGGTGAGATCACTCACTACACCGGATCTTTCCCTAGCACTCGTTGAAAGTGAAGGTTCAGCTAGGGGCAAGGCCTAGCGCAGATGCCCTCGAGTCAAACTAGACTTCCTTTTTGACAAATAGCAAGGGCGATGCCATGGGACATGTCAGACGTGCATATACTTGGAGCAGTATATTTCAATCTCCCGTTTGGGTAACTTTTCCCACTGAGGTCGCAAACTCGACCAGACGCGGGCGCTCTACTTCCGTTTTGCTCCAACATGGGCACCTGACTGTGCAGAAGCCCGACTGAGCGAAACAGGCTTAGTCAGCAACACCTGCTAAGAACCAATCTCTCAATCAAATTACGTGGAATAGCGCTTTTTTGACTAGATGTTCGAAAATGTCAGCGAATCGAAAATATCAATACTTTCACTGGCCAACAAGAAAATCATAATTCAGAAGAGATTTTCTTGATCTGTGATTTGATTTCAAGATTTGAAAAAGATTCAAAGCTCGATCTTTTCAATTCGGGTCTGAATCTTTTGCATATCCTAATATCAAATAAAATAAAATCCCCAATTTAAGAGTATTTCTTGGAGTAAAATGTTGTTAAGTTTGTTTTACTCATTCATTGAGTAAATTCTTCTATTAACTAAACATTTTTGAGTACCTATTATAAAGGCGCGCAATTTCATATATTTATAATCAAGCGAGACCGATAAGGTCAGCACACTTTGCAGACTTACTCGATCCTGCAGTACGTGCTCCTGCACAATCAGACGCCCTTGCTCGCGCATTGCGGGCGTCTGAGTGGTTTATGACCTGTACGGAAACATTTACTGGAAGGGAAATTGATACATCGCTCCTGAACTCCAAACATGCTCAAATGCTTTACTATAAGAGTTCAAAGTAACCGACATGCTCACGTGTTGTCTCTCGCAGCGCGCAGATTCAAAAAAAATACTGAAAAAAGGGTGGAGGACATTAGGTCGCCGAATTTGGAAGAGTCCTGCGCGGATTCCCTGCAGGAACGCATGTCCGCGCATGTACAAGGGTGCGTATTTGTCGCAAATGACCGCGGGGACCGCCCTTTTTCGGCGACCTAATGTCCCCCACCCCTGAAAAAACAAATGGCACATTTACAGCGCAACGTTAGTCACAGACTGTATGGACTGTATGTACACAATGTTGCTTTCATTGTATTATGTTGAAGTTCAAACTTTTATCTCTTGCCATTTGTTCCCGAATTTGATGGGTTTCAGACCATGAACAAATCAACAGGGTTGAAAGCATAACTTACGGAAAGTTCGCGGAAGTTTTTTTGTTGGTTCAGACCATCCGAATGCTCGAAAATCTATCAGTGGAAAGCGATTCACACCATTGCCTGTCCGACTCCACAAAAAAAGATTCAAAGGAAGAAGTTGGAGGAATATCGTGCTCCAATTCAGCATTAACACGTTTCGGACCGCGAAATCGCGCGCGGCGAAAAAGAGTGTACTTTCAGCCGTTAGCCTACAAAGGGACCTTATTTCGCAGCCTGTTGGCCACATTCGTAATCAGCATGTCAGATAAGCTCCATATCCAAAGTTCTGAGTGAATTCGAATTGTGTGAATTTTGTCGCTTGAGAGGGACTTTTGTGCTTTCTTGAAAGATAGGAACAAGTACTCAGATTCTAATAGTATTCAAAAGTATCTATGTTGTACACTGCACACATCAGTATTGAAACTACGGTTTTTCTCTTTGATATCGAAGCAAAAGAAAGTTGCGACGTCGCACGCGTCGTTCGCGTCGCCGCACTTCGTTGCAACTCTTGTTCAATTTGTGCTCATATCTCCTAAACAAATATCGGCGGCACAACTCTACAGAGTCACTTGAAAAGTAGGAGGTTAGACCTTTAACTTAACAACTTTAGTCTAGAAGGAAACCTCCTGCAAACGCCAGAAAGATCCCTCAAAGCAGTGTGCTGCACCATGTACAGCACCGGTCCGAAACGTGTTAAAGAATGTTTGGAAATGCGGGAGTGCTGTAAGACTTTAGTCAGGGCCCGGCACGCGTTGGTTTGGAGATTTTTGGAAACGAAGTCCCCACGACTTCGCGAAAATTTACGAAGTCCCTTTTGACGTAAAAATCAGTAGGGGAACCCTTATTCAATCAAAATAACATTGAAAAAGCGAATTAAGTGCATTTTGGGGTATCTAATATAACAAAAAAAAGCAAAATGAAAACATTTTGAGTTGATTAAAGGCTCTGTCATTGGGTAGGGTACCATTTTAGTGCTCAGAATGAATATCTATCAGCGCATAGATTCACACTACTTTTGCCTCAAAAAAAGAGGAGAGGGAATAGTTTGATTCGCTCTCTTCACTATATGATAGATTTTTTGACCGTTCTAAGTCCAAATCAAAAAGAGCCAAAACTTATGTAAACTCTCCGATATTTATGCTCCAAACCAACCCAGTTGATTTGGTGTTGGTCTAGAAACCAACAAATTCGGGAACGGATATTAGGACACACAAGCCTTAGGAACTTTTTACATAACATAGTTTGGAGTAATATTGTATTTAGATAGCCCAAATCCGGAGCCATGTGATTGTTTGTGCGCTGTAAACAAGCCATTCGTTTGAGTCTTGCATTTGAAATTTGCGCGCTTGCGAAAGAAACGTTCAACTCGCATAACCTGACATGTTCGTCGTTTTTTATCGGCGTTTCCCCCAGGACCTTATAAAAACGATATCCCCGTTGCCTCTAACCATAGGTGCGATGGGGTGAGCGGGGTCCCTCCAAAGTGAAGGGCGTCCCAGCTGATTTTGACCCTCAAAAGTGAAGGGTGTCGACCGGGGGGGGGGGAATTGTAAAAATTGAAGACGTCGACCGGGGGGGGGAGAGATTTTCTTCCAAAAAAAATTTTTAATAATTTTTGTAATTAATAGAATTTTGTATATATAATTTCTGCTGAGATTGCATGATTTAATTTTTGTATTATTTTATTTGTATATATTATATTATAGTAAGAATATATTGTATTTTTAGTTTATTTTCAATATAATTTTGCAATTGATAAGTATTGTTTATTTTTTATTTTTTATTTTTATTTTTTCCCATTTTTTTGGAATTTCAATTTACTTCTTTGTACGCAACAGCTTTTTTTCAGGTGATGGACATCTTATTTGGCACTTACACCTGTAAATAATTTGCTATGAATTATTGTCGCAAATAAGTTTATTGCGGTATATGGAGTGCAATAAACGAATTAAATGTTTAATTGTGCCGTGTTATATAATTAGGAATTTCAAAGTGTAAATAATTGTTGTACATGAGTATGAATGTGAAAGATAACGATCTAGGTGGATCGCACTCATGAAGAGCTTTCGACTGATGTATAATATGTTGGCCTGGAACGACATCGCTATGGAATCATCACTTCGCTAATATATAAAGAAATCAAATTTTCAAAATTATGTAACTCTTGTAAATAATAGTGTGTCTCGATGGGAAGGGTGTATATGGATTGCACTCATCAAGAGCTTTCGATTGATATGTAGTATGCTGGCCTGGAACGACGTCGCTATGGAATCATCAGTCTGCTGAAATGTAAAAAATCAGGATGAATCAAGGTTTTCAACATTAAATAACTCTTGCAAAAGATAACATGTCGGGATGGAAAGGGTGTCTGTGGAATGTACTTATTATAAGCTTTCGAACGGTATACAACAAGTTGGCCTGAATGGAGTTCTTTATAGAATAATCGTGCCTCAAAAAGACGAAAAATTACGGTGCTAAAAATCGAATTTTTGAAAATAACTTTTGTATAAGTGAATGAAATAGGAAGGGAAGGGTATAGGCGAACTCTACTCCTCAAGAGCTCTCGACTGATATATAATATGTGGGAGGTTCATGCTGAACTTCCCACATATTATATATCAGTCGAGAGCTCTTGAGGAGTAGAGTTCGCCTATACCCCTCCCTTCCTATTTCATTCACTTATACAAAAGTTATTTTTAAAAATTCGATTTTTAGCACCGTAATTTTTCGTCCTTTTGAGGCACGATTTTTCTATAAAGAACTCCATTCAGGCCAACTTGTTGTATACCGTTCGAAAGCTTATAATGAGTACATTCCACGGACACCTTTTCCATCCCGACATGTTATCTTTTGCAAGAGTTATTTAATGTTGAAAACCTTGATTCATCCTGATTTTTTATATTTCAGCAGACTGATGATTCCATAGCGATGTCGTTCCAGGCCAACATATTATACACCAGTCGAAAGCTCTTCATGAGTGCGATCCACCTAGATCGTTATCTTTCACATTCATACTCATTTACAACAATTTACACTTTGAGATTCCTAATTAAATTACACGGCACAATTAAACATTTAATTCGTTTATTGCACTCCATATACCGCAATAAACTTATTTGCGACAATAATTCATAGCAAATTATTTACAGGTGTAAGTGCCAAATAAGCTGTCCATCAGCGCCATAAGCTGCTGAATATTTGCTATTGACCATTGTCAAGTATTGTTCGGTCGAAATTATGTTCACAACATTCTGCGTTTCATAATTTCCCTGAAACTGTATTTTTTTATATCACATAAGTTTTTAATTACGCGTGCACTACTTCCTCATCTGAAATTTTTTTTTCCTCTGTCCCAGGTGAAGGGGGGGGGGGGGGGGGGTAGCCCAGGCTCCAAAGTGAAGGGGGGGGGGAGGGAGGTGAGCTTCGGCTCACCCCATCGCACCTATGCTTCTAACTTCAACGAAGTCCAGTTTGATCCCAGACCATCTGTGCCGGGCTCTGACTTTGGTCATTACAATTTGCTGTAAAGGAATAGGAGCAGAGAGAGAGAGTTGTCGTTGCTCTAAATGTTTTTACCTTGATAATCTACAATCTGTCCCAATCGGGAACAGAATGAACCGATTGCGTAAATGCGCTCTCTGCGCTGTGGGTTTGCGCTGCACACTGCACACTGCCGGAAATGGCGAAGAAACTGAAGAGAGAGCAGACATACTAGCCGTAGACGAGACGCGTTAATTCTCGCACACGTACAGGTCCCGTAAAATCCAGTTGCCCACGCGTCGCTTTGAACATCAACGCGCGGCGCGGCTGGAAACGTTTGGTCCCGAAGCGCTACAGGCTTTTTGCGAGCGACAATGAGCGCGCACCCTTTTTACACATATTTTTCTAAACTTTTGAAGGGAGCTTTCCTCAAGATATACCTTGCATTGACGAGAACAACATGAGATTTGAAGGAAGATTTCTTGGAATTCAGTGAACGCCGACAGTCGTTCGCGACGACCGCTCACTTACGCTGGTGTTCAAGGCACAGCGCGGGCAATTAGGTTCTACGCCGCCTATACTCCCATGCCGATTTTGTCCTGACTGTGAGGTTATGACAGACTATAAAGCAATGCTTCTCCAGAATTTTTTCTGGCAAATATTTCGTACACATTGACGTTTCTGTAATCAAACGCAATTTTGGAAAAAAGGTTATTTTCTTCTGTAATCAATTTTCGTAGCCATTATCTCATCCCAATGCTTCAGAGCCTTGGAATGTGGAAATTATGGGACCGTCTTCGGAACTACTACTACTACTACTACTAAACTACTCAAAGCCAACACATGGACCCTGCCCAAGGGAGAGCTTTTGCTCGGTTGCTAGTATATGGGGTAAGGGCTATATGTCGCGGAAAAGGGCGATCTCCGCGGTTATTTCAACAAATACGCACCATACATATGCACGGAGATCGTCCCTGCAAAAAAATCCGCGCTGGACCCTTCCACATTCGGCGACATATAGTCCTCCGCCCCTAGTGAGTTTGTCATGTAATGATTTAGCATGCTTGTGAAGGATGTCCAGCGAAGAGCGCCCCAACTCGTGCGTTCACATCATTGCGGGCGCGCGCTTTGGAGCCTTCCCAGCTTTACAGTACCTGCAGCGCGAATTTTGTAGCTCGCAGCATCTTGCTCTTACAATATCTGGTGCTATCAAAGCATTTCTTATCCCTTCTCCTTTTTAGTTCTTATCGCAGGCAATTAGTCGTCCCCCCTTTCTTTTGGATTTACTCGATGATCGAACATTTTACGAGTTCTACGTTGATAAGCACTGAAAGGCCAACAATAACGAGTCTTCCTTGAATTTCTTCCCCTTTCTAGCTATTATAGTCGTTTTCGAGAATCGTGAATCATCGCCCCGGGCAAATAGCGAAAAGAATAAGTTTTTTTTCAAGCATTGGTGGCTATCATGGCTTTCTATTGGATGAGAACACGCAAATGTTCATTTTACCATTCCTACATGATGTCCCTGATGTAGGAGTGCTGAAATAACCACTTCGTTAGTCTTTCTTAAGAAAAATGGTGAGTCATTGTGAAACCTTGAGGTAATATGCACTCCTAGTCAAAGCCAGCCTGATATTCCCCGCTGCTCTTATGAAGAAAACTCATTGCGAAATGCTTAATTAACAAAAGAAGTTATAGAACAGGGATGCTGCAAGCTGCCTGAATAAATTTCTTTGCATTCATTCCTTCTACTTATTTGAACTAAAAAATAACAAATGGCAAGACAACGGATATGACAAACTTTAAAAACCTGTTTCCGCTCGGCCGGTGTCGGACGGTAGATTTCTCAGCTTTTGTGCAACCGGAAGAGCGCATACCAGCGGCACAGCAAAAACAGAACACTCCGGCAGAACCAATGCACACGCACGGTGTTTGCGCTCCGCTCTGCCGAAAATTTGTCTGAGAGGGGCGTGTAAGGACAAAGGAGCACTTTGATCTATTACATTTATCGGATTATCAAATAACATGTCCGCGCGCGCAAAGAGGCGCAACGTGGTCAATTGTCTTGCTAGTCAGTCTCAGTTTT
Source organism: Cylicocyclus nassatus (assembly GCA_958299035.1). NCBI lineage: Eukaryota > Metazoa > Nematoda > Chromadorea > Rhabditida > Strongylidae > Cylicocyclus > Cylicocyclus nassatus. Next base: position 32,389,208 of record CATQJL010000305.1, read on the forward strand.
GTTTCGGATCGGAAGAGCGGTGCCGAAATAGGCTTTATTCCTTGAATCTGTTCTGTATTTTTTTTCCGCCCCATCGTGCTGCCGCAAAGGCAGATAATTGCTTTCGTTTTTCCTTGTTGATAAATGTTCTACACTTGCAACTCTTATCTATCCCACGTGATCCACTCCACCCAAATTTTTATTTCTTTACTACACAAAACATTTTCCTAAGCAACTGCGTGACAGGACATCCGTGGTGGATGGCTATTCAAAATACAGAAGAGCAATCGCACAAGCGTCTTGTTAAACGGCGTACAGCGACGAATGGATCGTTCCCACAAATCTGTACCTCATCGAGAAAAAGCAGTGCCACATCATTTGAAATTTGTGCTACAATCATCCTGTCAAACACTTTACGAGTACCTATACGAAGGACCGGATCGTGAACGTGTAACAACTGAAAGCAAGGTAAAGAGAGTCGTTGATAAAATTAGACAGCATTTGAGAAGGTCATGCTATGTCCGCCTCAAGCCCTTCACCGAATTTTTGGTTTTTCAAAGAAAGACAGATTGCACACCCTGTTCAGATGGCAGTCCACCTACCAGGACGTCAAATTGTGCATTTCATCCCTGCAGAAGAACAACACTATTGAACAACAAATGGAACGCCTATACAACACTCATAACGTTCTTCGATTTGAATATACTGTGCTAGAACCTTTGACGATGTTGAACCTTTAGATTTGACGGTTGATGCTGGCGAACTCTTCTATCATGTAATTCTAGAGCATTTCACATTCACAGCTGCTACAGTTGGAGATCCAGGAGACGCGTAGGCAAGGAAATCGGCAGGATATATGTGTTCCCACGAGAGGTAGAGCGTTGTTGCCTTCGCATACTTCTGCTTGTAACTAAGAGAAAGGCATTTATCGAAAACTTCGCACAGTCGATGGAGGAAGTTATGATTCTCGCAAGCAACAAAAGATTTCGGATTTTTGAACGACGACACCTATTGTAAGAGGAGCAGAGAGGAAGTAGTGAGACAGAAGCGTTCCACTCTAGTTTTACGACTGCATGATATGCTGTTACGAAGTTGCAGATGCACAGAACCTTGGATCGAATCTGCATTGGCAATGAACGATGATTGTGTGCATCAAAAACTAAGCGAGCAGAAAGCTATTGCGATGGCGTATTTTGGTGTGTCCGATAGTCACTAGCAGGAACGAATGTGGGACGGCTTGTGACACCCCCTGCAGATGTGCGTCCTGTCCCAATTGACACGATAATTTATACTCAGATAACCGCCGGGGGCAGGCGGCCATGCGAATTTTGAGCAAGCGCGCACCGGAAAAATAGTTCGTTGATTTTTTGCTGCCCGCTTGCAGAAATTTGGAAGAAAGTTGGCAAAATCAAAGACGAATGCTTGAAGAACAATCGCGGTTTCTTTATGGATTAGCTGCGGCGCAGTGGCCGCATTCTCGCGTACTTTCCGCGAGAATATGCAAAAATTTTGAGGGCCGCACGTTCCTTTGTGGAGGACGGCGCAACCCCCAGGTACTTTCCGCTGAGAGAAAGTACCTCAAACTTGAGTAATTAAACCAACGGTGACACCTCTGCCACACAGAGTCTTACCTGCGCTCGACGTACGCCCGAAAATACCTTATAAGAGTCCGAGCGCTTGCTGAAAGTTTGGCCAGCGCTCGCTGGAAGATATTATTTGACGAGCGCTCGCAGAAAATTCTGTATTGCTGCCCGCTGGCAGAACGCGGAAGTACCGCCCGCTGAAGGTTTGGCCACGCCCCAAAATTCTGCTGACCGCCTGCAGAAAAGCGCGAGTTTGCGGACCGCCTGCCCCCGGCGATTATCTGAGTAAGTGATACCGCAGTAAGGGATTGGGTCTGCACGAATGACTGCTAATCAAGGATGGGCTGAAAATTTTGTTTCTACTAGTGACTATCGGATACATCAAAATACGCCATCGCAATAGCTTTCTGCTCGCTTAGTTTTTGATGCACACAACCATCGTTCATTGCCAGTGCAGATTCGATCCAAGGTTCTGTGCATCTGCAACTTCGCAACAGCATAGCATGCAGTGGTAAAACTTCGCAGAGTGGAACTCGTCTGGAATCGCACTACTTCCTCTCTGCTCCTCTTACAATAGGTGTCGTCGTTCAAAAATCCGAAATCTTTTGTTGCTCGCGAGAATCATAAACCCGTCCATCGACTGTGCGAAGTTTTCAAAAAATGTCTTTCCCTTAGTTTCAAGCAGAACTATGCGGAGGCAACAACGCTCTACCTCTCGTGGGAACACATACATCCTGCCGATTTCCTTGCCTACGCGTCTCTTGGATCTCCAACCGTAGTGAGCTGTGAATGTGAAATGCTCTAGAATTTCATGACAGAAGAGTTCGCGAGCATCAACCGTCAAATTCGAAGTTTCATCATCGGCAAAGGTTCTAGAGCACAGTATATTCAAAGAAGAACGTTGTGAGGTTGTATAGGCGTTCTCTTCGCTTTTAAAAATGCACAATTTGACGTTCTGGTAGGTGGACTGCCATCTGAACAGGGTGTGCAATCTGTCTTTCATTGAAAAACCAAAAATTCGGTGAAGGGCTTGAGGCGGACATAGCATAACCTTCTCAAGTGCTGTTTAATTTTTCAACGACTCTTTTTACCTTCTCTTTCAGTCGTTACACTTCACGATCCGGTCCTTCATATAGGTACTCGTAAAGTGTTTGACAGGATGGCTGTACCACAAATTTCAAGAACGATGTGGCACTGCATTTTCTCGATGAGCTTAATGATCAAACTTTTTGCTTGCACCAGATCTGCTCCTTGGATTTTTTCTGTATCCACCTGGATTTCGCTGACCCTCTGATTACCTACTTCGTTTCCTCTGGTGCGTTGTTCGCCAGTTTAGTCAGGAATTTGCCAACTGCCAACAACATACGCTACTGTTTTTTCAATCTTCGGAACAGACTGAACCGTTTCCACTGTAAGAGTGGTAATTGAATCGTATTCGAAATCTGCAATGCTTCAGCAGGTTCTGGGGGTAGCTTAAAGCGTTCTAACCCGTCATAGGTACGTTTTCGTCCGTAAGTGAGATCAGAGGGCCATCTCACCATATGTGATATTGCAGTTCTGCGGCTGCAAGACCTCGTGTGGCGCGTCTGCCGGATTTATCTTCATTTTTATGTATCCGAAATAGGTCTCCTTCCAGCTCTAATTTTTTTCGCATTCTTTGATTCTGTTCGCCGCTAGAGCTCCTGTAGTCTACTGTGGGCATTCATTCTTCAATTAACTCAAGGCTATCTCCGAGTCTGAGAAAAGATAAGCCGTATCTACATTGATGGTTTACTTCAATTCTTTGAAAGTGGATAGCAACAGCCTTCCTGCTATCGTCAAGGCGTTGATTTCCAGATTCGGGATTGTATGTGGCATATTTAACGAAGGTAATTTCGACTTCGCTATCAGCAGGTGCTGTTCTGTTCCTTGTTCAATGTATTAGGTTGTGTAGTAAGTTCGTTCGCATTTTTGCGGTTAGATTTTTCTCAATATTTTGCGGAGCGTTTAGCGAGATGTTTCTATGCGTTCGGAAGCCTAACGTTTGCTATACCAAGTAGCTATCAATATTTTCTCATTTTTCACGAAGTTAATTGAGAAATTCGACTGAAAGGTGCAAAATCATCCAGGGGGGCAAAGATTAAATTTTCGAGATCTTTTTCTCCCCTGATTTTTTTCGTTAATCAATGATGAAATTTGTTCAAAAAGCCTGAGAACAATTGGAATAGTAACAGACTAATCACTTATCCACTTACTGCCAGTGTTTATGCTTATTCACGTCCTTTTACCGACCGTTTGATGCCATTTTTGCAAAAGGCTGAGCAAAACTATGCCACGAAGACGTTCTTGGTTTCGCGTACTTGAGTTGGATGTTCCACAGAATTCGATTGGAGTAATTAACCCATATATTTGATAATTTTATAATCAAAAACCCCCTTGTTTCCCGATTCTATATTGTTCGACAATCACCCTCTCACATGATGCCTTCATATGCCTGATGTTGACGCCGAATAGAGGTCAAAAAGCAAAATTATCTTTAAGATTATAAAATGAATTTTTGAGCAATTTTAGCGCTTATGAGTAGTTTGCGGGACAAACAGCATTCTATCCATCACGTCGCAAATTTCTCAAGCTGTTTTTCAAGCGTTCAAACCCATTTAAAAGGCAACATAATATAGTTGTCGAAAATAGAATTTTCGCTTTCTCGGATTTTCCGTTTTGTAGCCGATTTATTAATTTAGCTTCTCAAGAATTGAGAGGATAATGACAGCATCTGGTAGAGCAGACTTAGCGCTTTCGAATGCATACAAACTTTTTGCCAGATGCTTTGTAAAATGTTGAGAAAAAGTTGAAAAAAAAGGCGAACGAACTTATTACACAACCTAATAGATAGCTGCCTTGGTAACTGTTTCGTGAAGCCTGCAATGGATTCCCACAACTTCTTCCACTGCTCCTCGTCCTCTTCAGAAAGCAAGTCGTCCCATCCATAGGGTTCTAGCCATAACTGTTGGAAGAAGTGTTTGTTTTCAATCGTGAGCGGTGTAAGCCAGCGTAATGGATCGAAAACTGATGCATTGACGTGTAGAATCGCTCCTTCGTCACTCTTTTTAGCGGTTCCTCGTCGCATCTGGCTGCTAATATGTCAGCGTTAGTGAGCCATTCGATCCCCAAAACCTTACACTTCGTTAAGGTGCTACGGTCTCTATCTGAAAAAATTGTCGGAAAAGTTGTCGCCTGACCTCTGAATCATTCGTAATGAACTCCCTCATGTTCATATTGATATCGTCAAAGATTCGCTTGACTTCTTAATATTGTTTGACGGCTTTGTCTCTATCATCCGTCGTTTTGAAGAGGTTGTCCACATACAGAGTATCCTTACTTGTGAAGAGAAATCATTCCTGCTTTCTGTGGCATCCAAATGGAAGTTGATAGTAGCAAACAGAAAGGGTGACTATGTATAGGAGCCTGCAGGATCGCGAGAGTCGGACGTGCGTACGGCCATTGCACCGCGCACGTCCGATGTCACTAAGGCAGGTGGGTGCCAGACTTATCCGCTTCAGCCGGTTCGTTCGGTTCATAAGTCAAATCACTACACTGTCCAACAGCAAAGGTGTGAACCGAATGAACCTGTTCAACAGGATAAGTTTTGCACCTACCTAGTCGTCGGACGCACACGTGCGCGGTGCAATGGCCGTACGCACGTCCGACTCAGGGCTCAGCAGAGATGGCGCTTTCACATGCTGGATGTCGTTTTCTTAGAGGAAAGCAAAAGGGAACTCGTAATTTTTTCAAAGGGATTCGCGGAAATCTGTCCAAATATCAGTGGGCGAAAGCTAACCTTTATTGAGCCCTTAATTCAACTCTGACTTAATTTTACACGTAACAGGTAAATTAACACGTTACAAACAGGATAAGCGCTCAGACCTGTGTGCACACGATTTCAATGTGTTAAAACACAATCTATATGCACAAAAAAAATAAATAGTCAGTTTGTTTACAACCGGTAAGCAAAATTAAGCCATCAAATGTGGTGTGTAGCTTCGCGACCACGGTCAAAAGGAAAGTATGAAAAATTATGAAATAGTTATGTGAAAGGAGAGAGTTGTAAATGTTTTTCTAATTTAAGTTGCTCCCGCGCAACCTGGGAGCACCCTTAGTTGCGCAGAACCAAACAAAGTCATAATTTTCTCCCTTCTTCACATAACTTTTCAAAATTTCTTACATAAATATACTTTTCGTTCGATTATACTATGTAGACTTACCTTACCCCAAATTTCGTCCTTTCTGCTTTGCTACGGCCCTTGAATGATATAAAAACCGTCTTTTTTCACGGGTTGATGTTTTATCTCCCATTTTTCTTTCTATTCATGACTTCCATTCACTCATCATTCGCTGCAAGTTATTAGCAGTATTTCTGCAAACATCACAAAAGGTATCTCGTAATCTTCTGTAATGTCAAGGGGACTTCGTTTACAAAATTCTCAAACGCCATCTCGTGCTGCGGCCTGGTCCGACTCTCGCGATCCTGCAGGCCCCTATAGGACCGAACGTCACTCGTGTGAAGCGGAAAGGACGATGTTTTTTCGCTCAACGGTTCGCTTAGATTCTTAACATAAGAATCTTGTTGCATTTCGGTCCTCTACATTAACCTCACTTGTAGGAAGGCTTTTTCTATATCTGCGGTCATGGCGATCTTTCCCATTCGAAATCTCGTGAGCATTCCGCAGATATTAGGTAGTATCGTCAAGGGTCCTTGGTGAAGGACATCATCGAGTGACGATTTCCCCGCATAATGAGCTGATGCGCCGAAAACAATACGCTTCGGGGTTGTTCGTTTTTCTGGGTTAACCACTGCTTGGTGTGCCAGATAGTGGATGACTTTGCCTTTAGGTCAAGGTTTGGCGGCAGGTTTTTTCCTCTTCCACTTCTTCGATAATCCTTTTCTGGAGTTGATTTTGAAGATATTGTCGAACTCATGTAGGAAGTCTTTGCGCGATCTTCGTACTTGTGAGCAGCGACTTCAGTCTGGCTAATGCGATGGATTTGTTGCCTGGTAGGTACTCGTGAGGCTCTTTCCATGGTAGCCGCACATAATATCCATCTGATTTTCTCACAATTGTTTCCTTGAATTTCTTCAAAATTCGGTCCTCTTGGAGCTTTTTGTCTTCTTTCTCAGTTCCTGTGTATTCTTCGATCCCTGAGAATTCCATCTTCCAGTAGTTGTTCCATATATCTAACTCCTTATCCTTGCTACTGGTTTGTAGCATAATGAATTCTGCTTTCGTTGTGTGTTTTTTCCATGAGTGCATGAATTTAAGCTTCGTCCCAATGAGGTACATGCCCGAGGGTAAGTTGTGCTTCTCATTATCCATCAGTTCCCATAAGTAGTCGCATCGCATCCTAAGAGAACGCGTGGTTGAATGTCTTCGTTGGTCTTCGTTGATAGTTGTAAGCCATGTTCCTTGATGTAGCTCAAGTCTTCCTCTGTGAGCTGTGGTTCCGCCGTCCTGGATGTCAGAACTGGACAGTCGTATAGTTTGCATGGATGTGTAGCGCATCTTCTGTGTACTAGATCCACGTGTACTATACCGTGATTCTCCTCTTTTGCCAGCTTCATTGCAAACATCTCGAGACGTAAAGTGGAAGTTCCTTTAGTTGGACCTCGTCTACTAGTTTTCTATCTATAAATGATAGCTCTGATCCTGTGTCCATGAGTACTAGGAGTTGTCTGGACTCTGTGAGTCCTTGTATGACGGCGGTTCCTGTTAAGAGAGTGCACCCGTTTGCTGGGTATTGCTGTCCCTTACATGGTTAACTCCGCTCTCGTCTTGGGAGTCACTCATCCATTCTGTTCACTATTCCTCTATAGTGACCATTTTTGTCTGGATTGCCTAGGTTTGGCTTATGTTGTTCCTATTTGCTACATTCGTCCAACGTTGGATGCAGGAACTGTTCGAGCTGGATGTTTAATTTGTTGCGGCTTCGTTGTATTTCTTGTAGATTATTCATGGTTTGGCGGCAGTAATAGTATTCTACACGTCGATGAGTGGTGCTTGAGTCCATATCTGAAGCATCCTTGACACCTACAGTTTTGTGCTGTGTGATTTGGTTTCTCACAATTTAAAGGCAGTACATCGGCAGAATGAGACCCGTGACAAAACAAGGTCACAGGGTAGGAGCCCCCATATAGAACCTATCGGCCAAAGTCCGGTCTTTCTCTGCCACTTCTAACCCCCGAAATTTCAAAGCGAAAGCAGCGCTCATCTCGTCTCCTCTTCGAACCCGCCCACCTCATGGACGAGTGACTTCCGCGGTCAGAGCGCCAGCCGCAATGCTATAAGCATGAGGTTCCGCAACGACTCTGCGTCTTCGCCATGACGGGCTTCGCGTTCACTCGTCCATGGGGTGGGCGGGTTCGGAGAGGACAGGAGATGAGCGCTGCTTTCGCTTTGAAATTTCGGGGGTTAGAAGTGGCAGAGAAAGATCGGACTTTGGCCGATAGGTTCCATATGGGGGCTCCTACCCCGTGATCTTGTTTTGTCACGGGTCTCATTCTGCCGATGTACTGCCTTTAAGCACAGACGATTCCTCGCCAAAAACGCTGCCCGCTCCAATACTGGAACTGTCCTGTATTCCCATAATCGATGGTTACTTCGTTTACAGTAGATGCAGGCTGGTATCGGGCGCTTCTCCTGAGCTCCTCCCCTGAGGGGAGAGGGTGGCGTATGAGGCTTTGAGATCAGCTCTTGACTCCTTTCTATACCCTCTTTAGTGTTGATAATGTCTTGAATTCCTTGTGCAAAACTGACCATGTCCATTGCTGAGTTTCTGTAAGCCTCCCTCGCCCTTCGAGTGCTTTCGTTTGCACTTCAGTACAGAATTTTCGTAAGACTAGAATAAGTACTAGTCTTTGATTGACATCCTGGCCTTTTGCGGTTAATTGCGTCAAGATGGCTGTAACCCGTTCAAGCAGGTTTGCTTGCTGTTTGGTGGATATTCCATCGGCCCTGGTGGTTTCGAGTCGCAGCAAATAGGTCTTCGATTACGGACGTGTCTTCGCCATACTTGTTCTTGAGTTTGTCGATAACAAGTTGGCAACTTGCTTCTGCCACCTGGAACTGCGCTGCTGTCTGTCTAGCCTCTCCTACGAGTGCCTAGAGAATTGAACTTGATCATCGTGGGGACTGGTTGTTCGTCTACGGTAGCTTGGATTTGGCCCAAAAGGACCCCCATTCTTAGCGTCTTCCACTGAACTTAAAGTTGCAGCCTAAGCAGCATTGCCTACAGCTAGTTTGTATATGGCAGCGGCGTTGTCCATCTTGACGACTTGATAGATGATTGAGGTATAGCGGCGGCTTCGAGTTGTCTCTCTCTTCTTCTTGGCTTGGGTCAGGTTGTCTGGCGTGAAGAAAGTTCTGTCTCTTTTTCGTCTGTTGAGTAGAGACATTGCTGTTGCTGTCAGATCAAGCATGATCCAGGTAAGTTTCTTGGGATGTCCTCCCTTCCTATTGACAGCGTATTGAAGGCTTTTTGATAACTGGGGACCGCTAAATCCAGTACAGCTTTGGTTGTAGAGATGTTGGCGTGGCGGTGTGTTGTATTGATTTTATCCTGGTTCGTAAAAGATCTATCGTCTCCTCTTCGCTTTCCGTAATGGAGATTTCGAAGGCGATCATATGTTGGGAACCTCCTATCAGCTCCTTAAGTATTTTCCCCAACTTCTTCATCCTAGTTTTGTATGGTTTGAACGATGGCCCCATCCTACGTCTTCGTCTCCTCGAACGATTTCGTCACCTTCCAGTCCTCGTTGATCTTCGGCTAGGCGGGCTTGTCCACTAATCAGTATTGATCGGCCCAGAAATTCGAGTGAGCCGATGCACCAAATTTTCAGCTGGCCCCCAGGGAAAAGATGAAGAGAAAATGGGTGGTAACCATACTCAAAAGCGAAGAACTAATCCAAAGAAACGACAAAGCAAAATAGAAAGGTCAGCTGGATTCCATCTTTCGAGATAGTCGTCCTTGCTTTGTTGGAAGTTGGGGCTTCGCGGATTCGTACTGCTTTAGATAATGAATGCCACGCGGGTCGCTGAAGTAATGGTATAGCAACAGAGAATACCAGAATGCACCGCGAGGTACTTGCAGAGGAACCGCCAGCACACGTCAACACCTCAGACTTGGGTAATTTCACCCTTTATTGTTACTAACAAATCGAAAAATAGCATGGCAAACGAATGACGAACGAACAAGTGAGTATGCATAAGTGAGTAAACTGGACCTGATCACAGCACCAAATCATGGTTTTGACTACGACTACCAACAACAAACGAAGGAACTACTATGAAAAGCAACCGATAAACAGCACATTATTATCAGAGGAATGCGAACAAAATAAAAAGTGGAGATACTTTAGGCGAATCCGCTGAGTGTCTGCGAGGTGGCGGCGCAACTGAAATAGCCGTTGGAGATCACGGAGGTGCTGAGGCCGGAGACCAAGACCGCCCTCAGCACAACTCCTGCAATTTTCACTGATCTATACCTCAAGGTGTTCCTTGCCTCACCTCATACGTGGCACTGATATTCATTTATTTATTTATTTATTTATGTAATACACTCACTGGTGTTCCAAAAACTCAACCAAAAACTAAAACTGCAAAAACACGAAAAAAAAATAAACACAACATGAACACGACAGAAGAAAAGTAATGCTCTGGTGCGGTGTCGTAGTCATAACAGTCCCTGCGAGGCGTTCAGGTCGTTCTCCTTCTTCAGAAGGTGAGGGTCATTTTCCGAGATCCTGTTCCCTACTCCAGACGCAACTAAATGAGGTCACAAGCACCGGGGCTCGGCTGACCGACTTAACCTAGGGCGGACGAATCCGTCAAGGACCCCGGGCGAAAGGAGAGGGGGGACCTCAAGGAAGAGGGGCTCACCAACTTTTGATCTCCTCAAACGGCTACTCGACGCGAGGAAAGCACGCTATGATCGCCCATAATATAAAGGTACAAAAATCAATCAGAGCATTATGTATTTAATTACCATTTGGGTAAAAAAAGGTACTAGTCTGAGTCTCACGAATGCATAAATTTTTAGCTAACATCAGCGATATTCAGTGATTGCAAAACGTTAATCGCGGCTAGTCTCTTGCGGAAATCAGCAGAGCTCGTACAAGTAGTTATTTCCTTAGGCAGGAGACTTAGCCATCTAGCCGTTCGGCACACAAAGGAGTTGAAAGCTTTAGAAAGGACTCTGCTTCCCAATTTGCGGTAACCCAGACAGAGCCCTCCAATTCGCATCCCACAAGGCCTGAAGACCCAGTATCTACTTGGTTTTAATCGCGTTTCTAGTCTGATGACACGGAAACAAAATATCAGATCATTACATATTCTTCGGTACAGTAGACTTCGCAATCCCAAAGCAGATAATCTCGATCTGTACGCTGGTAGCGATTGAGGATAATCGCTTTTGGGATAGCATCTATAGAAAACGACTTTAGTGAATACTCTTTGTACTCTTTCTAGCTTCTCGATGTCCTTTTTCTTGAATGGGTTCCAAACAGGGGATGCATATTCCAAAAGTGGCAAAACATACGTTTTATATAACCTCACAAAAAGCCCTGCATCATTGTTATGAATACTTCGGAATAAAACAAAGAGTACGGCCAGCGCTTTTTTGGAGACCGAATCAAAGTGAAGAGAAAAATTCAGTTGGTCATCGACAAAAACCCCTAAGTCTCTAGCAACATTGCATAATTCTAACTCAACATCCTCACATGTATAGGCATGGTATGGTGCATTACCAAGGTGCATCACTTTTGATTTCAAAGCATTAACAGGAAGCTTCCAAATTTTAGACCATGCGATCATTTGTTGTATAGATGAGTTAATGGCTTCATGTGCTTCAAATTGTTGCTCATCAGTATAGCAAAAATAAATCTTTATGTCATCTGCAAAAATCTGCACCTTGATGTTGGGATGAGTCTGCAGATATGATGGTAAATCTGCTGTGTATGTGAGGAAAAGGAGAGGCGAAAGTATGCCGCCCTGGGGTACTCCACTGCTGCATGAAAATCTGCTTGAGAATTCGGTCCCTACACGAACCGTCATACCTCTGTCATGTAGGTAAGACCCAAACCAAGATAGCAGTCGTCCGCGGATTCCGAAATTTTCAAGTTTGGATAGTAGTTTAGAGTGATCAACTCTATCAAATGCCTTGGATAAATCAAAGAATATAATATCAACAGATTTGCCAACGTTCAAAGCGCTTAACCAATCAAAAACGGAATCCGTGAGTAACGCAGTAGTGGACCCCCCAGGGAGGAAGCCCATTTGAGCTGCCGGCAAAATATCGTTGTCTTGCAACCATTCAAAAAGGACGTTTTTTATAATCTTCTCGAGTATTTTTCCGGATGTTGCAGTTATGCTGATTGGGCGAAAATTGGAGAGGGCACTACTATGCTCTCGTTTAGGAATAGCTGTTACTAGTGCCTCCTTCCAAATGGCAGGCACTACACCAAGAGAAAGAGAGGCATTGAAAATAATAGACAGAGGGAAAGCCAAAGCACCAGCGCATCTGCGATACACAATTTGAGGAATACCGTCATATGCTGCGGTCGTTGTAGCTTTGAGTTTTTTCAAGATGTTGTAGACTTTTGTAGGATCAATGAACAGATCTGGGCAGCAAGACGATGTGCGAGTAGATGTAAGGTGGTAATATGTTTCTTCATGAATCGGTTCTTCTTCGGTAAAATAGCAGGCAAAAAATTTTCCTAGCGCTTCTGCTTTCTCTCTGTCACCTTTGATAACGTTGCCCTGCTCATCTAGCAAATTAGAAATTTTCTGCTGACCTTTCATCTTGAATCTCAGGTATCCATAAAGCTCTTTGAAATTGTATCTAGAGAGGCGTCGTTCTCGGTTAGCTAAAAATTTCTTAATATGATGATTGATATCTGCACAAACTTTTCTATACTCATCATCACTCAAGGGGTCAGATAAGTTCGAAAATAGACGAGATTTCTGGTGAAGAAGATTTTGGATATGTGTAGGATAATTTTCTAGTCCGAAAGGCTTGAAACGAAACGGTACAAATCTTGAAAAAGTCGAGTATAGTGTTTTACAAAAGCAGTAGTAGAGATCATCAACAGATGCCAAGTCCTTGAAAAGATCGAACCAATCAATATTTTGCAATGATGTACTTATTTCTGAGAAATCTGCTTTACGAAAGTCCGGATATGGGAGGAAAGTATTTTTGAAAGAATTTGAAAAGGCGGCATCAAAAGATATTATGTTGTGATCTGATGAGCCAAAAGGAGGAAGAGTTTTGATGTTGCTAACTAGACTATAGGATGTAAATATCAGATCAATGGCTGATCTAATGCGGGTTGGGCAGGTAACTAGCTGTTGGAGATCACAATCATGCAAGAATGCTACAAGTCGATTTTTGTGAAAATCTGAGGACAAGGCATCTATGTTGAAGTCTCCCAATACAATAGTTTCGGCTGGGAGTGAGCAAAGGTCATGTATAGCATTGCCTAGAATGTCATCATCACTGGCATCTGACGAGGGCGGACGATAAATAACAACAAACCTCAAAGGTGAGAGGGAGCAGGATGACCAAATGTTGAGGCAGAGAACTTCAGAGTTACCGTCATAAGCAAAGCGTACTCGCTCTACAGCGAATTCCTCCTTAACAAGGCAGCAAACCCCTCCACCTCTACGCCGAAGTCGGTCCGTGCGATGAACAGAATAGGGAAGGTTGGAAAGAATTTATGTATACCTATCGTATTACTGTCATGTCCAGCTATGCTTTGCGTGCTCAGATCACAGTTATGAAAGTTATATGGGAAGTGCGCTATGTTTTTCACACTTGGAATCAGGGTCAAGCGTGCTGATGCGATCCGGGACCCTCATTTACGACCCCCCCCCCCCTTGAGGGTACCCATCCGTACGACTCAACCCCACCCCTTCCCCCTCCCCACTCTCACCCATTTATCCCCCTTACCTCCCCTGCCCACATTCCTCGCGGTAACCTGCATAAATGAATGTCAAACTCAAAAAACACCTGCGTGAGAACTTCAGTGAGGTTTCGGAAGCAGAATTTTAGGCCAATGGGTGCGTCCATCATCTGTAGCACACATACACACTTTTAATAATGTTTGAGATTCTGCAAATTTTTTTGAATTTTCAGGCATACTTCAGGCCAGCAAATTCGATTCCCGTAGGCGACACAAATTTTTTGCACGGAGAAGAAAAGGAATTCTTAAACTACAAAAGATGTTTTCGACTAAGAAGCTTACATTTTACCTCTTTCACAGTTTTTCCCGCGAAAAAAAAAACCGCTTGAGCGCCATCCAGAACGACGTCAAAAACGTGCATGAGCACGGTAGTTTGAAAATTCGTAACTAAGGCCAGGAAAAGACTGAGAGGCTGTAAAGCACAGGTTCTGTACTATAGTGCCCAGACTATCCAAAGAAAAAGTTTCAGCTCTTGAAGAGCCGTAAGCTCGAAAAAATTTAGATGCGACTCTCGCAAATTTAGATGCGATCCTAAAAAGCAAAAACTGGGATTTTTGAGCTTAAAATTTTGTAACTTACCAGAGAAGTTATAAAACAGCCTGCAATTTTTATGAGGGAAAGTAGGAGGATGGCCTCATATTACAGCAAGATTGCAGCCAACAAGCTTCAATAGCTCCGAAGAAATTTAGATGCGACCCAGATACGACCCCCCTTTCCTGACTTTTTGCTATCATACATAAAATCATAAGAAAATCCACAGTTGACAAAATAACACCAAATTTTGCACTGATATAGCGGAGCTTTTCAAAAGTACAAATAAATCATATGAGCCCGTGAAAAGCATTACAAAAAGATTTAGAATTTTATGATGGTCACAGCTGGTAAAGACATTCGCTTTTGTCGAGTGTGTGAGACTTCAGGAAGGCTTCGGAAACAAGATTTCCAGGGCAATCGGTACATTTAGCATTTTTATCAAAAATACATCCTTCAAAAGTGTTTTGAGCTCTTGTAAATGGGTTTTTTTTAGAATTTCCCCAGATTTTTTATCTTTTTTATTCTAATTTCCACTTTTTTACAGATTTATTGTAAAGAACATAACTAATTGCCTGTTTTTGATTCCCTTTGAAGCCTAGGCTATTTTAACCTAACTGTCTCCTCTTACGACCCCCCCCCCCCCACACCTTAGATACCCTCTTACGACCCCCCGTTGCGAGAGTCGCATCACAAGCTTGACCATGCTTGGAATCCTTCACAAACCAACTGTGAAGCGATTTTATCAGAGGGATGACTGAAAAGATCGTATAACTATGTGAGTTTGCTAGAACCAATCATGCTGCATATTCATTTTGCAGATATCCTCAATGACGTTGTTGCAAGGCAAACAATGGCAAAGTTGGTCAAGTTAGATGGTCTTACTGAGGAGTAGCTCCTCACCAGCTTACAAGCCATTAGAAAGGCTTGCACTGCTCTCAAAAGTTCGATAACATCTGTTAGTGAGTTGGGGAAGTTCTCGGTGTGTTGTAGTCATACCGTCACACTTTTTTAAAACTGGAACAAATTGGAACAACTGCAACATTTCGCAAAAAGATACTTTTGGCTGGTCGCAGTTACCCGATTGTTCTGCATAACAAGCATTCATCATATAAGGCACTGTTTTCCTTATACGTTGCTTTTTCTTACATTTTCTTCTCTACCGTCGATGTATTTGGATAAAGATGAGACTATCAGAGATGGTTTTGGCTCCTACCCACTCTCGCACGTTCTATGTGGAAAGCAGCTAATGATGCACGAGAATGAGGCTGAATTGGAATTTGGTTCGAATAATCATAAACCTCGTGGGCTTGTTCATACTAGAAGTATCAGCTCTCAACTACCGCCAAATTTGAGACAGCTTTGTCCTTAGCAGCAGTTTATGCTCATCTTATATATAAAGCTGAATGTCTGTCTGTCTGTCTGTATGTCTGTACGTATGTGCGGAATAGAAATTTTTATTTCTGAACCGATTTGGACCAAACTTGGCACACATATACTTCGGGGCAGGGAGCGTGTCATAGGCTACTTTTCGTTATCGATCGATATCGATTTTATCGATTTTTTGCAAAATTCGAGCTAGAGGGCTGGGATTTGGCAGAGGGGGGTAATCGAGCATGCTGATCACCCCGAAGGGGGTGATCAGCATGCTCGATTACCCCCCTGTGCAAAATCCTAGCCCCCTAGCTCAAATTTTGCAAAAAATCGGTAAAATCGACATCGATCGATAACGAAAAGTGGACTGTGACAGGCTCCCTGCCCCGAAGAGTATGTGTGCAAAGTTCGGTCCCAATCGGTTCAGAAATAAACATTTCTATCCGGAACATACGTACACGGGTCTAGCTGGCAGGCCCGGCGGAGCCGGGCAAGCCAGCTAGTGCCCTCTAAGATGGAAAAATTTTTTGAATTTTTGGGGATGTGGATAAGCTGCTTTTTCTCGCTTGTCTGTTTGTTGAACTTCCATTCGTACACAACTTGGATGCTTTTGAAGGATTGAGATGAAAACCTGCTCCAATCGTAATTCGCGCTCTATCGCGAAATCAGCCGTTGGGTTGCTGTATTATATCTTCCATCTCGTGTCTAAGGTAGGCGCAGGACTAAGCTACAATTTTGTTCAGCTGCGGAAGGCGCGCAGAATTAACATTAATTTTGCGCGGTCCTGTAGCTGAAGAGGCAATCGTGCGCAAAATTAACGCGAGAGGGGTACGCACTTTCTGTGAGCGCAGTCACCACATTGCAATTGACGGAGATTCCGGGATTGTCATTGGAAAGCCGCTATCGTTTCACATTTTTCAATTCCTTACATCGATATCGTTCCACTCTGATTAGTCAAACGACAGCACTTTGAAAATGAGCAGGAAGTGAGTTTTACATTGTCGTGTTCTGCTCCGGTTAGTATTTTAACTTTATCATAGGATGGCTACACTTAGCGACTTGAAAAAAGGGGAACATGATAGCGGGGAAGAATCAGACGGTGGTGGAGAACGACAGGGTTTCTACGTCGGTGGTTCGGAGCACAGGTTAGTACATTATTCCCATAACTTCGTTGATCATCCATGATTTTGTTGCGCGGGATGTCTCAAAGGCGCTCACATATCCAGTGATAACTAATCATCGGTATCCCTATCATTTTCTCGCACATAACGTACCATAAGAGCTAGCATTACCTCACTTTCACAGTATAGAATGGAACAGCTGCCTCATCGCTGACCGAGTCTTTCGGCAATAAAGCGCAGAGAGCCGGGCATGCTGTGGTCAGCTGAAGTTGGTCTTTTGGAAAACTTCAGAGGTGCAGTTGTACTAGACTGCTTGATATGAAGCGCTCATAGTTCATTTTCAGAAAAAGCATGTCCAGCAACCCATCACAAATCTAAACTTAGTTTTTTCTCAAAGTTTCTAATTGCCCTAGCAATATGACGTCAGGGTGCAGAATTTTCCATCGTAGTACTCGTAGAGGGGCGACCTTGCTGATATTTGTGAAACAATGATGAAGCGAGTTTCACATTCCTCTAGTCCAGGAAAGAGAAGCAGGAAGGTCATGAACGGACATGAGAAGCAGGAAGGTCATGAACGGACATGCGATGGTATCTTCTTGTAGAGGCCTCTTTTGTGAGATGTTTCACATAATATCACCCATTAGTGCAAGTATAGTTTCGTCCTGCATCTAGTCTTCACTTCTCTTTCGCAGCCCGCATTTTGGATTCCGCCGGGTGCTGAGTTGCCTTCACTACGATTCTCCATGCTTTTTTACCGCTTTCTTGCTCGAATTCGGACCAGACAATAAATCATGACTGTAAATATGAAAGCAAAGAATTGCCAAATATGAAAGCAAAAATTTACACGACAATATTAGATTTCATAGCACAATATTATCTTCATTTTGCGCTCAGGTTTTCATGGTATCGTTCAGCACAACGATAGCTATCAAATGTTCAGATACATGTTGGTCATGAGTGAAACGTCTTGCAGTCTTTCCATGTGTTTAGATGGCTTCCTTTTTCGAGGTGGCGCGGTGTATGGGCGCTCATAAAATTGTGATGACGAATTCGTTCTTTACCATACAAACAGCAAAAAAGGCGTAAAACGCTCGAACAGAACTCATCACTTCAGTGCTAGCTTATTCACTCCAGTACTTACATTATCTATCTGCCTTTCTCTCCTGAAGCTATTATATACATGACGAAAAGCCATTCGACTATAGTCGGAAGCAAGAGAAGGCGGTTGCCAAAACTGCGTACGCCACGCGCGCGGCCAACTCCCCATGGTCGCAATTTTTGAAGGCCCTATATGCATGCGTTCAGAAAGCACACCTATGCGATTCAAGAAGTCGCTTCTGAGAAACTCAGCAATTAAGATCCTTCAAGTGCCTAATGGGGACAGGTGCCCACTCAGACAGTCGATCGGACCCCTCCGGCGGACAGTCGAAATCTGCCAGAGCCGCGGCGGACCCAGTTGACCAATGAGAGCCTTGCGAGGGGGCGGTCCCTTCTTGTGACGTCACAAAGAAAGCAGATCGGACCCCTCCGGCGGGCTTGCAAATCTCTCCACTGCAAGTACGCCAGATTTGCTGGGGTCGCGGCGCAGAGATTTGCCCGCCGCGAGTCCGCCAGATTTGGACGAGCCGCGGAGCAGAAAATCGGAGGGGTCCGGGACAGAAAGTCGGAGGGGTCCGATCGACTGTCTGAGCAAACACTATTGCAATAAACTGTCCCAGCAAGACTTAAGTTTAGTCTTGCAGGTGGTGAAACAGTTATTATCTCTCCTGACTCAATTGTTGCACAGTACATTTGGCTGTGTTGTGATTTTTAGCCCGCGTTCTGTTCGGAGAGTCGAGCTTTATTCCGAGGTTTCCATTAGAATTTGTGCCACACTGGCGCTAACATATTGCGAATTTTGTAGGATTATTTCGAAAAAGCTTGCTCACAGGCACGCTCAAACCTTCAACAATTAATAACGATGAAGATTTGATGAAACTTTGCTCTTCAGCGGTCAGCAAGTTCTGGGACCTGATCGCCCTCATCGTGACAATGCAAACGTGGTAGAGCGCGTCTTCGATGCTGCTCGTCAGCATGGAGCCGAAACGTTGAGTGGAAGTGGCGCATCGCCGCAAGTGAGTTGCACAATCGTTTAAATCTAGTCTCAGTGCCGTAGGGACATGCCATTACAGTGTAAGTACAAAATAGTGGTTCGATATTCGGAAATCTTACTGGACGTCGTTGCAGCGGCATAGTTTGCTAAATCTGACCGTTACTGAAGTGTTTTAGACTCATTCACGTACTCGTCGCACTGGTGTGCGCCTAGGTGACTCTGTCACTCCAGCCGTGGACGGATCGAGTAGTGGAGAAAGCGACGCAAATGATGATGAAGAGGTTGTTGTGGCTTGGGATGCGCAGATTTTACGCATGTAATGATTTAGGTTGTTGTTGAATTGTTTATGTGGGAGAACGGGTTTTCTATCGACGACGGACCACTGCGTACATTTGATGAGCCTGAGAGTCGACAGTTCCTCGAAAGCATCATGCAGGGGTTTGTTTATCTTATTTAGTAGTACGTGAGATTCCTCTATGTACACATGAACGGCACCCCGTTACTTTCTTTCGCTTGCGCTCTAAGAATCTCTAGACCTAGGCTATGCGACGGACTTGTTGGTGTTTTCATCGAAAGTTGACAGCATAGCTTCAAGGAAGCGACCCACTTCGAAGATTTTTTTCGCGGTTACCTGTTTTGCCCGCTAGTGATGATTGAAACTGCTTGATAGTTGAAAAGGTTCGACGAATGAATGGAGAGAATATCACACAATATTTCAGGCGTGTGCCTCCAGAACTGCTAGCAGCACATCCTCGCCGTCGCATCGACTTACGAATGCAAAGGAGAGCTGGGCCGTACGAACCACCGAAATTGAAACCTTTCCAGGTTAAATGTTATAGCGTACTGTAGTGGGTTAATTCCGAAAAAATAGCTGTTGACTCATACCTTGTACGACTACAACGACTGTAGGATCCTCCCTGACACATCTAATCACCCTCCCTCACATGCATGATCGAATCTGGATGGTCAAACCGCGACCTTTTATATCTTTTTCTTCAAATGCAGAAGGTTACTAGAGGTCTTATCAGTTTCATAATATGCAATAGTGCTAATGCGCTCGTGTACCCAATTTTTTGATATCTGCTACTCGTTGTTAAGCTATTTCTACACGGTTTCAAACTGGATTTTTGTTTAGCGCCGTGTAGGGGCTTGTAACGGCAGGCGTACAGAATACTTACCGAAATGGAAAATTAATGGCCAAAAAATCTTTTTTTTTTCTTCTGTATTAACAGTATATAGTAAACTGGGTCTAAAGTGCTTGCTGTGCTATTCTAGAATCAGAAATTCTAGCTGCTTCCAACTTTCTCCCTATAGCTAGAATGAAGCCATTGTGCGAGCGAACTGCATTACATTTGGTTTTGCCCATCATCCCCATTGACTGCCCTAAATCTGAGTTGTGAATTCTACATCTTACGCTAGCTTTGTAGGGAGCCGGTGTACGTCTTGGCGCAGTTGTTCCTCAAGTTGTGTCGTCTTCTTCCAATCCACCCTCTTCCAATCCACCCTCGTCTTCTGCAACTAAGGGTTTGCTTTTTTTACATTTTCGTTATTGTGCGATACATTCCAAGTTTCTTATTTGTATTACTTGGTTCTTATCTGTATTACTTGATTTGATATAGACAGTACCGACAACGTTGCAAAGGCGCAAGCAGAAGTTAACGTGGATAATAATTCTCCCATAACTCAGGTGCTCTTTTTTCTAAGGATTTCTTGTGTCACTGATTTCGGTATTCTGTTTTATAAAATATCGTGAACATGCCAACCAACTTTCAGATACAAATTCGACTGCCTAATGGTCAGAGAGTGAGTGGGAAATTCAATCACGCCCATACTGTGTCTGCAATTAGGACCTTCCTCGTCACGTAAGTATTTAACAGTGGCGAATCGGGGGGGGGGGGGGGGCTGGAAGGCTCTTCTCTTCCCTTGCATGTGTGAGTTGCAAAATGCTCTCAAAAGCTCTGCTAGGTTTGTAACGTTTTTGTGGATCAAAACTTGCTGAAATTTGGAAATTCTTTGGACGGAACCCTCAACGCCACGCTTTTGATTTCAGAAGAAATTCCATTTCGCTTTCCCACTAGACTCCCCTCATGCGAAAATTTCTGTGTCCCCCGCTGGCATCCATTATCATTGATGTATAACCTACAGTGGTACAGTACATAGCGTTGAATATTCCAGAGCTTACCCTGACATGGCTTTTACCGCTTTCCAGCTCATGACCACTTTCCCAAATAAGGTGGGTTTTCAGTCAATGTTTTTGTTCTGTATCATTCCAGCTCATGTCTTTATGCATGCAGAAGTCCTTGGGAGAGAACGGAGAGTTCTAATTTATCTATGTTCTCATTCACATATATAACTTTGAATGGGGGTGGTGCAGGAGGAACCAAAGGGCTGCCGCCTGTATCCGCAGGAGATAATTAAGAGCGCGAGCGTTGTGGAGAATATTTTGGCAGGGATCCAAGAAAACTCGGCAAGACATCCTTTAGGAAGAAATCTTCATAATTTTTCCTGGAGATGACTTTGAAAAATTTAAAAAAATATTTGTAATGCAAATTGGAAGGCGCATTCACTGGGCCTAAAAGTAAATGAAAATTTGGAATTGTTGTATAATAAAAGTCAACTACCTTACAGAAACTTTTTGTTTTGAGTTTTGAAGTTTCAAAGTTGAAGACCGGGGTTTTCATTCAAAATTCTTCTTCGAGATAAAGAATTATTTTACCTTTTGATTCAATGAAAAGCAATTAAAATGTCATAAGAACACATCTGGAGGTTTGTGTCAAAATGCAATAAGTTTGTCTCATAGCTTCAAACCCATTCTTTTAAATTTTGACATTAGAGACTGCATAAGATTTGCCATTGAAACTATGTCGGTAATCCTTTAGGTCGTACACAGTAGCAAAAGTTCATCACATGCAACTTAGTTAACATTATTTCCTTGTTACCATTTCATGCTTTCAACTTCGTATCCAAATCACTATAATTCAGTTGGAATTTTCACCCAACATTTAGCTTGAAATTTCGGTTTAGAATGGTGAATTTTGAAGGCACAGTTTTTGTTAAAAATAGTTGCGAGACAGAGTTGTTCAACTATCCGGTAAGCGTATTATTGAAAAATGCGTATTTCAATACTGATTCCAAATCTGTCCTTCATATCCTTGAAACTTGATTCCAAGGAGAGTTATAAGGGTTTGTTTCTAATGGATGTCCTGGCCAAGGTTCCCTGGATCCTTGCCAAAATCTTCTTCACAGCGCTCGCCCTCTTAATTATCTCCTACGGCTACAGGCGGCAGGCCTTTGGTTCCTCCTGCACCGCATCCACTTTGAATGGCTCTGCTACTCAGCATGAACACTTTTCATAGATGGGAGGGATCAAAATCGCTGCAGCTTCCATATAACTTACTAGCTGGCTTACCCGGCTCCGCCGTATCCGGACCAAACTTGGCACACATACACTTCGGGCCCCGGCGGGTGTCGCAATCCACTGTTCGTTATCGATCGATGTCGATTTTACCGATTTTTATCGATTTTTTTGCAGAGTTCACCTACAGGGCTAGGAGTTGGCACAGGGGGGGAAGTGAGCATGGGGATTCCGAACACAATATTAGTTTTCAGAATTATCGATTACTTTTATTGATTTTATCGATTTTTTGTAAAGTTTGACCTGCGGGGCTGGGAGTTTGCACAGGGGGGTAATCGAGCATGCAGATTACGAATACAATATTAGTTTTCAGGATCGTCCATTACTTTTATCGATTTTGTCGATTTTTTTTGTAAAGTTTGACCTGCGGGGCTGGGAGTTTGCACAGGGGGGTAATCGAGCATGCAGATTACGAATACAATATTAGTTTTCAGGATCGTCCATTACTTTTATCGATTTTGTCGATTTTTTTTGTAAAGTTTGACCTGCGGGGCTG
Source organism: Cylicocyclus nassatus (assembly GCA_958299035.1). Classification (NCBI taxonomy): domain Eukaryota; kingdom Metazoa; phylum Nematoda; class Chromadorea; order Rhabditida; family Strongylidae; genus Cylicocyclus; species Cylicocyclus nassatus. The sequence continues at coordinate 32,411,788 of CATQJL010000305.1, forward strand.
GGAGTTTGCACAGGGGGGTAATCGAGCATGCAGATTACGAATACAATATTAGTTTTCAAGATCGTCCATTACTTTTATCGATTTTATCGATTTTTTGAAAATTTGAGCTACGGGGCTGGAATTTGGCACAGGGGGGTAACCGAGCATGCTGATCACCCCCTTGGGGATGATCAGCATGCTCGATTACCCCCCTGTGCCAACTCCCAGCCCCCTAGCTCAAAATTTGCAAAAAATCGATAAAATCGATAAAAGTAATCGATAATCCCGAAAACCAATATTGTATTCGGAATCCCCATGCTCGATTACCCCCCTTGCGAACTCCCAGCCCCGTAGCTCAAACTTTGCAAAAAATCGATAAAATCGATAAAAGTAATCGATAATTCTGAAAACCAATATTGTATTCGGAATCCCCATGCTCGATTACCCCCCTGTGCCAACTCCCAGCCCCGTAGCTCAAACTTTGCAAAAAAATCGATAAAATCGATAAAAGTAATCGATAATCCTGAAAACCAATATTGTATTCGGAATCCCCATGCTCGATTACCCCCCTGTGCCAACTCCCAGCCCCGTAGGTGAACTCAGCAAAAAAATCGATAAAAATCGATAAAGTCGATATCTATCGATAACGAAAAGTAGCCTGTGACAGCCGCCGGGGCCCGTAGTGTATGTGTGCCAAGTTTGGTTCGGATCGGTTCAGAAATGGAATTTTCTATTCGGAACATACGTACAGACATACATACAGACAGACAAACAGACATTCAGCTTTATATATAAGAAGATTTGTTCATATTGCGCTTCGGAGATGACGAGATGTGCTTGCCAAGATAATCAGTGACTTGTTGGAAACAAGATACCGGAAATCATCTCATTCAGCGTTTCATAATAATCCGAAATCTTAGTGCTGAAGGGCGGTATTTTGAAAATGAAAAGGTCCTCACCCATCTTGAGGACTCGTACATGCACTCCTCATATGTAGCAGATTTGTTCCGATCGTTTGAAATAGCGCCTTGTCGAGTAATTTTCTGGTAATTTTAGGTCATTGATGACGAGTCTGTGGGTCTCAAAGATGCCGGTCTTCTCAACTCTGTTGTGGTCGTCAAGCTGTGCACATGAATTATCAATTTGTTTGGAGTCACAAGCTACTCAAAAACTTCACAGTTTCTACGTTTGATTCTCGTTCAAAGGAACGGCATCATGAGTTATTTGACGTGTAAGACTACCAACGGATTTGAATGGTACTGGGCTGTAAATATTGTAAGCAATAAAGCTTTCGATAAAGACTGGTACTGATGTTTGATGGTATAGAGTCCATCGGTTCTACAATAATGTTTGCTCTTTGTAGCGTTGTTGCTAGACGCGTAGAATTTATGAAATTATTCTGATTTAATTATATTTCGCGAATCACCTTGTCATATCTGTTTTGATCTCATCAATCATTTGTAGATGTCTCTCAAAGAATGGTTGGGCATCGACAAGATACAAAAGTTGTTTAGAATTGTGAAACAAATGGGAGGAGTTAGGGCAGCTTTGAAGAAGCGATACTTGTGAGTAGGGTTCAAGAAATCCGTATGAAACAGTGGCTTGTTTGCATCTTTTATCTTGTAATAATTTCAAATTCGGATTTGCAGGATGGATGTCACCCGTGTTGGTACTCTTAAAGGAACCGACAAATTTGGCAACAGATATTATGAAGACAATTCCTACTTCATGCCGCGTAATAGATGGGTGGAATATCCAGACAAGGTAGGTTGTCACTTTGCCCACACATGTTCGGCTTTTACCATATCATGCTTTCCCGTATTCATTGATTTACTTTTCGTTTCACTGGTAGCATGTGGAGTTTTCGATATTGCTTTTTTCAAATCAACAGTTTGCTGGTTTTTTTTTTGTCGTTCAGTATAAGCGCACAGAAATTGGGAATCAATCGTATGCTTGTTTTTTTAGAATCAGTAGATAGCTAGTAACGGCTTCATATCATGTGTAAATTAGATAGATCTTGTTTACTAAAAGGCGTGTCATCGCGTTTCCATGCAGATGAATGCAGCGCATACACAGCTGTACTCTGTGATGATTTCATAAGGGATAAAATGCTTTTTTCTACCTAACACTAGGCAGGATCTGTCCGATATATGCTTTTGAGATGGTTGCAGTTACCAAATCTTGTGTTGAGTAAGGCTGTAACATGCAAACTTCCAGGTATGGCTAGATTACGATCCAACTCAAGTCCCTCCAGAGTGGTAAGTTTTCTCAGTTCTCTGCTTTTCTTAGAGCAGAGCATATATCGTATCTATGCATCAATACTGCTGCTTTAAGGCATGCACTTCTTCAGGCATCGTTGGCTACACCATATAACCGATGAAACACCCGAACAAAAGCCGCTGAAAACCGAGAGATGGGTTTTACAACACGAGGAAAACCTCTCAATCTTTCCGTGAGTCTGATCAACTTCTATATAGTCTGATAGGTGAATGGAAATATGTGTGCACTACACCAAGCTCCCTTGTGCAAAAATCCATGCGGTAAGGGGAGCGGCGCCCCCTTAGTGGAAGCGGCAGCTGCGTTTGCTGGGGGGGGGGGGGGGGGCTTCTCCTGACGCCGGCAGAGAAATGTATACGGACCTGAGACGTAGCTCCTAATTCTCCGCTGATTGACATATCTTCATGTTGGTACTCTACAGTATTTTTGGAGTCCAACTTTTTCAAAAACGTTGTATCCCTGATTTTGAAACGACTTGTAATCTCCTTAACTTCGAAGAAATTGAAAGGAATTTCTATACTGGTTTTACTCTTCATATTACCCGACGTTGGAAAAAGTCTGTATTTACTTCTCAAAAAAGTGAAATCTTCAGGTACATACGCGCGCACTATCATGAAGATGATAGCTGCTTGTGACGATTAAATAAGCTTCGTTTTCAGGGATAAGAAGTACGTTCCCTACTCGACTACGCGCACAAAAATACAAGGATGGCAGCCTGGTCAAAGGAAGCAAGAATAGCTGCATGCTAGATTCTGAATACTAGATAGTTACGAACATTGTGCTGGACTTTAGAGCTGTGTACAATGATATTTCATGTCCATTCATGAACAAAAGCAATTCTATAGGCAGCTTAATCAGATCTTTAACTTAAATTTCAGAAAGGAAAATATTGGTTGCCGTTCTTTGTTTCCTAGAAGGTGCAGTGGCGTTTGTTTTCGTATGAAAACCAATAGTAAATCAAAATACTTGTTTAACAGCAAACAGGCGCTCTAGGCTTGCTGATCACCAGTTCAAAAAAGTGTTACCTCCAAAAACTTCTGTTTCGTTCCCTTTCCTTTAAGTTTTTTTTCTAGACCCTTTCAGTGGCCGTATTCATCAGTGAACCCAATGGGTTCCTCAATCCTGATGAATACGGCCACTGAAAGGGTCTAGAAAAAAAAAACTAAAAGGGAACGAAATAGAACTTTTTGGAAGTAATAATTTTTACTGCGATTTCGTGATTTTGCGAACCTATAGGGTAGGATCGATATTCACCAAAAGCACTGCCGGGTTTGCTAACCCATTAGCTTCGTGAATACCGGTCTAGTGGGTTGAGCCTATCCAGTGGGTTCCGGAACCCAATGTATTCGTTGATAAATACGGCCCACAGGACTACAGCAATAAGGAAGTTACTTGAGATATAACATCAATGGTATTTCTTATGTCATAAGAAAAAGCTTAATTGTCCACGTCAAATTCTCTGACGAAAACGTCGGTCCATTTCGGAGCAAGTGCAGACGCACCTTTCGTGCATCTTTCAACTTTAAAGCTTACATGACCGCTCCTTTAAAGGATATTCGTTGACGACAGCCCCGTTTCGTGCATTTACACCACCGCGGACGTGCTTTTTTGAAGCCTTTCCAGCTTTACAGTATGCTAAAGCGCGCAGGGAATTCGCAGCTCGCAGCACCCCCGTCCTTCAAGCTCTTCCGCATTTCTCATCTTTTTTCCATTTTTAATCTTCAGTTCAGGCACTTGCTCATCAGTTACTCGTTCTCCTTTTCTTTTAAGTTGTCTTGGTCGAGCAATCTACAAATTCTGCTTTGATGGATACTGAAAGAGCAGGAAAAAAGTTTCGTTACAGTTATTGAATTCATGCTCCTTTTTACATATCATACAAACATTTTTAGAATTGTAAACTATCGTCCCGGCATAGTTAGGGGAAAGAATTTGCTTTCTTTATGAGCAGTAATGGCTATCATGCTAAATACTCGAACAACAAAAAGAGGTTAAAGGACGGGCATGCTGCGAGCTGCGAATTCCCCGCGCTCTGCAGCCTACTGTAAAGCTGGAAAGGCTTCAAAAAGGCACGCCCGTGGTGGTGTAATTGCAGGAAACGGGGCTGTCGTCAACGAATATCCTTTACACAGACAGCCGTTCGTCTGGCAACCCTCACGGAGGTTCGCAACTAATTGCGGAAAATATTAGAGTGGAAGACCAATTTTGTTAAAATCAACGAGTGTTAGTTTCCCCTTATTCAACGATCATTATAGAACGGATTATTAGGACACATGATAGAAACCTTGTAACAATAAGATGAATGTACGACCATTCTTTTGTTTGCGCTGTGCACAATATAAAGTGATGCTGGATAGCGTTGTGCGAAGAACCGTGGCAATTTCTAGCAGCTCGAGGCTGTAGAAGTCGCCATCGTCATCTCTGATGACTTTATACACGTCACATGCTCATTTCTACAACAATGGTATGAACAAACACGGAACAATCATTTGATCAAACTGGTTTTCACTTTCAAAGCAAAGTAATGTAAAGTAAAGATAGATACATATGTACTGTTTGCACATGAGATGGGAAAACAAAAGCCATTTGTAAAAGCTCAGTTACCATAACTTACTTTATGAACTAGCAAGAGTCGCACGTTCAAGAGCAAATGTGTAATTGAATTCTTCGGAGTCCAGTCTGCTTATATCAAACGTAGCTGTAGGATCAGGGATATTGTCTTCCTAAAAATTTGCAAATGATGAAAATTAAAGTTGGCTCAAAAACAGCACTTGTTATAAGAGAAGGATACCAACATGAGTTCTAGATTGTGTATCAGTAGACGCGTCTTCAAATGTTGATTCAAAAACTTCTTTTCTGCGGAACAACTTTTCAAAGGAAGTTATGAGCGTTCGAACGTCCAAATCTGTCAAGATTTGAGGAGGCATAAAATTAGCGAAAAGTTGGAAAAGAACACCTGGAAGAGGATAATCAATTTTGTATCAAGTGTGCTAACTAGAAGGAAGGAACATAACCTGTGTAAATCCTCATGAGCCTTTTCTAGAACTTTTCGCTAACTTTATCACTCAAAGCTTGACGAATTTCGACGTTTAAACGTTCAAAACTGGAAAGTTGTTCCGCAGTAACGGAAAGCAGATTCTGAATCAGCATTTGAAGGTGGCCTAGTATTATACAACTCCTCTCCAATCTCTAACTTATGTGTATCATTTTCTTGTTAGAATCATGTGAATGCGAGGAAAAGGGTTTTGCTTATGAACAGCTGTTAGAGACATGAGAAGCTTGAGAAATAAGGAGAAGTAACGTCATGGCTTAGGACGAGTGAATATGATAGATATGCAGCACGGTATAATTACGCAACTTTGGACCTACTTTTTTTTTGTACAAACTTCTTTGGGATCGGCCATACTATTCCTGCTATTCCTACGAATCCTGCGATCCCCGTGAGTCCCGCACAGTTTAGACGCCGCTTAAATGAGCGCGTGTTGCGTAAAACAACACGTATCACGCAACACGCGCTCATTTAAGGGCGTCTAAACTGTGCGGGACTCACAGGAACCGCAGGAATCGCAGGAGTCGTAGGAATAGCAGGAATAGTATGGCCGATCCCTTTCTGTTGGTGATTCTGATCTACACGATAGTACTCTAGTTCTTCGGAGATTTTTGGGAAAACCAGTATACCGCTATCAGTGGCGGTCGCAGGATTTTCGTCCGAGGGAAGGAGAGCAAATTTTTTTAAAATGAAGGTGCGTGCAGTTAGCCATGCGCACCGGAAAAAGGGTTTTTGGAGTGCTTCTCAAAAATTTTGCGCGTCCATAATCCCTAAAATCTAGAAAAAGGGGATATGGCTGCCCCGGAAAATTTTTTTACAGAGCTAATTTCAATTTTAAAAGAATTTGAAAATCATTGCAATTGTTTACAAGAATAAACGAGCCGCTTGCACACTTCTAAAACCCATGTAAGCGAATTTCAGAAATTTAGCGATTTACTCCCCCCCCCCCCTAGGTTCGCCACTGACAGCTATGTCTGTTCAAAGCTCATGGAGAAGTGGTGTACATTAGTGAAATTCAAAACTTCGTGTGTGCTTCCTCAGCACATCTTATGAAAGTGAACTAGCAAACCAACAACCCGACAACAAACCGACATTGGATAACGTCAGATTAACCAACGCATCGAATAGGAAATCAAATGAAGAACTAGAAATAACTGCTGATGACTGATAGCATACCGTAGGAGCATTCAGCATCGATGCAAGCTGTGGATTCAACTTAAAGGGTACGCCGTCTTCACCTCGCACTTTCGCTATAGCAGGATTCTGTAAAGCTGACTGTTGATGAGCCTTGAGAATGGACATCTACGCAATGGAAAAATTCTGCGGACACAACAAGCACTAGAGAGGAAATAACACAGCACACAACCTTTATAGTAAACATATTTACACCAGGCTTCGTATTCAGAGCGGGAGTTGATCCAGACTGTCCCAACTGAGGGTAGAGCCCTATAGGTGGTGGTGCTTTTGCTCCGCCACTGTTCGTTAAGGCATGGTCACTAAATGAAAATGAATATCAAAGCGTGCATAGTTGTAACAGCAAGTTGATAATACGACCGCCTTCAAGAGAGCTGGGTGCCAAAATGTTTTGACAAGAATCTCAGCTATTCCTATTCAAATTCGTAAGAATGCAGTGAACCAAAAAATCTGTGCTTTAGTTGAGGAAAGGAACCAAATAAGCAAGAGTAAGTAAGCCGTCAAGTGCGCGACAAAAGCTAAGACAAGATCGCAATAACCGCTTCAGTAGCGTCGCTATGGATTGATCTCGCTTATTTGCCGATAACTGATAAGCCAAAAGCTAGTCTACGAATGCGCTCTCTGTTACAGAGTGTAGCATTTCTCTTCGAAATCGCAAATAAGTTATTCTATGCGGCTTCTCAGCTCCTCCTCACTGCGAGCTGGTAGTTGAAAAGCTTCAACGTACATACTCAGCTCTGAAAGGGTGAGAATGAAAAGTGTCTAGCGTTGATAAGAAATGACCGAAAGCCATTTTGCGAAGCCTATACCGGCGTAACCGGCCGATGTATATAGAACTCAAGGATTGAAAAGTCGAAAAGTTAGCGCATGTGCTGCCTAATAAGTAGAGCCCTTCTTTTGTTCTCTAATAATAAAACTGAGATGTGCTGAAACACAACTTTCTCGAACCCTAGGCAATTTGGCGAATATCCTGGCATTCAGTAAAGATCTTTATGATGAATCGGAAGGTTAAGAACATACCTCTTGCTGTGTTTGAGACCGAACGACGGCGGAACAACAACAACGCGGAAACATATCATAGCTCCATCTACTTCGCTAGAAGAACATGTAAAGGTGAACAAAAATCAACGAAAAAATAAAGAACGAAAAAGAAGTCAGGATTAAATAAAGACAAGATCTCTTTCGGATCTTGCTTACTCTGTTGATTAATGCTATTCACAATGGCAATAACTCACCCTGCTAACGTAAAATCTTTAGGCGTTTTCTTCTGTTTGTTCAAAATTATAACATCTCCGACGGCATCCACAACTGAATCTCTTGGCTCTGTCTTTACGCAAATAAAACGTTTTCGTAATGACTTTTCACCTGTAAATACGACAAGAAGTGATCGCGCTTGGGGAGACAAGCACAGTCAACTCACGTGAATCTGCGCAATAATCAATGGCAACAAATCCATGAGGTATAGGGTCAGTGTCTTTCACAACGGTTATATCGGTAACAACAGATACAGTGCCCTGAAAAGATCTGATATATCCACCTAGAGAGCAGTAGACCGAGGCAAGGCCTGGTCGCGAAAATTTTCAGATTGTACAAGTGTGCAGATGATTTGTTGTTACCGGTAAAAATGTGATAATTTTTCGAATCTTATATATAAAGCTGAATGTCTGTTTGTATGTCTGTCTGTATGTCTGTCTGTCTGTCTGTACGTATGTTCCGAATAGAAAATTCCATTTCTGAACCGATCCGGACCAAACTTGGCACACATACACTACGGGCCCCGGCGGGTGTCATAGGCTACTTTTCGTCATCGATCGATATCGATTTTATCGATTTTTATCGATTTTTTTGCTGAGTTCACCTACGGGGCTGGGAGTTGGCACAGGGGGGTAATCGAGCATGGGGATTCCGAATACAATATTGGTTTTCAGCATTATCGATTACTTTTATCGATTTTATCGATTTTTTTTGCAAAGTTTGAGCTACGGGGCTGGGAGTTGGCACAGGGGGGTAATCGAGCATGGGGATTCCGAATACAATATTGGTTTTCAGGATTATCGATTACTTTTATCGATTTTATCGATTTTTTGCAAAGTTTGAGCTACGGGGCTGGGAGTTCGCACAGGGGGGTAATCGAGCATGGGGATTCCGAATACAATATTGGTTTTTGGGATTATCGATTACTTTTATCGATTTTATCGATTTTTTGCAAAGTTTGAGCCAGGGGGCTGGGAGTTGGCACAGGGGGGTAATCGAGCATGCTGATCATCCCCAAGGGGGGTGATCAGCATGCTCGATTACACCCCTGTGCCAAATTCCAGCCCCCTAGCTCAAATTTTCAAAAAATCGATAAAATCGATAAAAGTAATGGACGATCTTGAAAACTAATATTGTATTCGTAATCTGCATGCTCGATTACCCCCCGTGCAAACTCCCAGCCCCGCAGGTCAAACTTTACAAAAAATATCGATAAAATCGATAAAAGTAATGGACGATCCTGAAAACTAATATTGTGTTCGTAATCAGCATGCTCGATTACCCCCTGTGCAAAATCCCAGCCTCGCATGTCAAAATTTACAAAAAATCGATAAAATCAATAAAAGTAATCGATAATTCTGAAAACTAATATTGTATTCGGAATCCCCATGCTCGATTACCCCCCTGTGCCAACTCCCAGCCCCGTAGGTGAACTCAGCAAAAAAATCGATAAAAATCGATAAAATCGATGTCGATCGATGACGAAAAGTAGCCTATGACACCCGCCGGGGCCCGAAGTGTATGTGTGCCAAGTTTGGTCCGGATACGGCGGAGCCGGGTAAGCCAGCTAGTTTTTCAAAAAAGCTGCCTTGCTGCAAGCCGCCGTCTTGCAGGAATTTCCAGGCAAGCTCGCAAAAATCATGAAAGCTTTCCGTAAAGTGTTTCGGAGGGTGTGGCTGACGTCGATATCGATGTTATCGAGTTTTTATGAAATTTCACCTACGAGGCTGAAAGTTGGCGCACAGGGGATAAGTGAGCATGCTGATTACGAAAATATTATTGGCAGGGCCTGGCGGAGCCGGGCTTGCCAGCTAGCGCTATACAGATAGTGTGTCAACGATGTTCTCCCTTCCCGATCAGCAAGCGTAACGCTAGGCGCCGTGCCGCGTTCGCGGGCTTAGCGCCTGAGTTTGCCGCATCGATCGGAAAGGCCCTGGCCAGACTTCGCTCAAAAGCGCCCAAAAGCGCTCAAAAGCGCGCAAAAGCGCCCAAAAGCGCTCAAAAACGCGCAAAAGCGCCCAAACTTCTCTAAGCTCTCCTCACTCTCTCTCATCTCTCCTCACACGAGAAAGTGAAGAGACACCAGAGAAATTTGGGCGCTTCTGCGCGCTTTTGAGCGCTTTTGGGCGCTTTTGAGCGCTTTTGAGCGAAGTCTGGCCAGGGCCAAACTGTAGCCTGCTTGTGAAACAAACTGCAAAGTGCTGACGAAATTTTCATATAGGCTCATCAAGCTTACTAAAGCTTCCTCAATACTAGTAATTTGACCAAGAACTCATCTTTCCAAGTTCAGAAACTATTATGTAATATCACAACTAAAAGACTGACTCTTATTGTCGCTTCAGGTATCTCTCGACTAATAGCAAGGTAACGAACGGGACGAGACCATAGCGAAAAAGCACTTTCGCGCCAAAGATCAGCATCACTGCCGTCGTCGTGGCACCGAGTTACCTAAAATAGACGATAATGACAGGGAACAACAACAACAACAAAAAAATTAACAATGGTGCTCCCAGTCTCAACAATCACTGCAGTGCTCCGGTCACTCAACTAGAGTGCTGAGCCGCGGGACCTAAATCTTAGCGTTACATGCATCAGGTCCATAGGGCCCAAAAGCGTGAGCTGGTGACCCGCGCACTTATTGTTGCCATACTGACAATGGCCCGCACGTGTGTATAGGCTTTTAATTTCACTAGCAGCCCGCGCCATACGGACGCATGCTGAAATTAACAGCGGAGCTCATCTACTTAACACACGTTGTAAAGGCTACCGCATGACGAAGGCGCAGGAGCAGCATTAGCTGAGCGGGCGCGAACTCAACGCGCGCGTATCTTTACCGTTGTGAATCCTGCGCCTCATGCGCTCCGTGGATAATGAAGCCGCGTTCGTGCCCAAAAATTTTGCGCCTTCGTTATGCAGCAGGCTACAAGCGCAAGGGTTACTCACTTGAGAACGACGCAGTGGGCTCCATGTCAGGAGTCACGCCGCGCGCCGCGCCGCTTCGCCGCGCACGTCGCGTCTAAATTTTGCACCCAGGGCTCGGCACGAGCTGGAACCAGGGAAATTTCAAAACGAAGTCCCGTTTGATAATGAAAATTTCGTACGAAGTCCCTTTTGACCTGTTTTAAAAACCCGTCATCATTTTTATATTATGTAAAAAATGTAGTAGTGTTCATTTCTGATTCATGAAAGAACTTTTCACAACTTTCTGAGCTTTTTAAGTGGTCGAATCACATATTGAGAAGCAGAAAAAGCCGATTTTTCGACTGCCGAGCGGGCCAAGTGGTTTTTCAATTGCTATAAAACGCTGAATAGAGAACATTATGAAACTGTTTCTTCTCCGTATGTAATCTTTTACAGTGTAGATACATTTTATGTAAAAAAGTATGAAAACTTATGTGAGCAAAGTGTCGGTGCCAGCTCACAAGGGAATGGTCAGAAATCGAAGTGGCCAATTCAAGCAAGCTGCATACCTTTCGATGCAGCATAAAATGCTGATTTCAGATCTGTCTTCCTTATCTGCAGAGCGCTTTTGTAGGCGAAGTTATGAGCCGTTAAATGTCATCATTTTGCTAAGAAATGGTGCGTGTAAAGGTCAAACTTGGCCGTACAAAGCCATTCTCGGCTCAGTGTTGGACCAAAACGTGTAACTAGGTCAGTTCATATGGCTCATACCTAAAGGTGAGCTAAAAGAGCAGTGATCTGCCTAATTTCGCAGTTTTTGTGGACGATTTTTCCTCAGTAAAGCTGCTCATAACTTCGCCCACAAAGGCGCTCTGCAGATACGGAAGACACATTTGAAGTCAGCATTCTATGCTGCATCGATTGATATGCAGCTTGTATGGATTGGCCACTACGACTTCTGACCATTCCCTTGTCAGCTGGCACCCAGCTGGCACTGTGCCAGCTAATTCAGAAAAAAGTTGGGCACAGCTTTCATTCACATAAGTTTTCATAAATTTTTGGCCCGTAGTTCCGGTCCACCAACGCGCATGCACACACCAAATTTGGTGTCATACTATTGCGTTTTGGCTGAAAACAACGCCTTTGTTTGTTGATGGACAGCTTGCCAATGGCATGCCGGTGGCATGCCGGCGGCATTTTTGCGGCAGTTCTCCGCCTCGGCTCCTGTGGAAACGATATCCCCTTTGCTTTCCGCCCTAAAAACGATATCCAGCTTGACCCGGTGCCAGCTGTGCTGAGCCCTGTTTGCACCCCATAAAACTGCCCGGTGCTAAAGTGGCACGGCGCCAGTCTAGGGGGGTGGGGGGTGGGGCAGATACATGGCTCGTGCCGTAAGTAAGACTGCGCCAGGAGTGCTGGCTTCTGTTTTACTGACATCGCTTCGCGAAAAATTCGCGCCGACCGTGACTCCTGACCGTTCCCCACGCAGTGAGGGATGCCATCAGAACTAGTAGGAGTAACAGATGCCTTTCGGGCTGACAACAGATCTTTTATGAGTTGACCGTTGATTGTCAAATAATCTCATATAGTTCGAGAAAAGGTTGAATGTTGGTAAATTGTTAGTTAGTGTGTTCTTTATAGGAAACTAGCTTGCTTACCCGGCTCCGCTCGACCCTGTCAAAACACTGTAATAAAGTTCCCATCCCTCTCTCTGTACAGCCATTCCCTGTGCCCACTTCTACACTTCATTTCCCGTCCTGTGTTGTTTTCGAAATCAGCATGCCCACTTACCCCCCCCCCCTTTGCCAACTCCCAGCCCTTCAGCTCAAATTTTGAAAATCGATAAAATCAATGAAAGTAGTAGGTAATACCAAAAACTAATATTGTATTCGTAATTAGCATGCTCGATTACCCCAATGTGCCAACTCCCAGCACCGTAGCTCAAACTTTGCAAAAAATCGATAAACGTGATCGATAGTTCTGAAATCTAATATTGTATTCGAAATCGCCATGCCCACATACCCCCCCCCCCCCCTGTGCCAACTCTCAGCCCCGTAGGTGAACTTTGCGAAAAAACCGATAAAAATCGATACTATTCCACATTAGTTGACCCAAAAATGAAAATCGTGAATTTCACTGAAACTTCGTCCACGGGATTTATTTGGTATGCTGAACACGAATGTGATGCTTACTTCGTGGGACAGCGCCATCCGGTGGAGTTATGGTAGGACTACGATATGGGGTCAAAACCACGGATTTGTCCGAAACTTGGGCCAGAGGGTTTATAGGGCCCGTGATGTTGAATATCACATTGGTTTTGAACCGTAGCGTCATTTTCTCGGGTTACGGTAGCTACACGGTAACGGGTGTAAAACATAGTTTTGCCTGAAACTGGTGTACGGCGACTCGGACGACCATAGCTTTGCACACACTACCACCGCCGCGCGCTACACATCCTGCTCCGGCTTTTGCCTAGTCAAAGCTCAGGGAAGGATACATCTGCCGATTTTCGATTTTGACCCCTACCGTAAACCTACCGTAACCATGAAGGGAGACGTTTTCGTGTGAAGAAAGTGTGACATTTCTAATCAACATGTCGAATAACCCCTCTGTGCGAAGTTACAGCGGATTTTTAGATTTTGACCCCCTACCGTATACCCGCCGCAACCCGAGAAAATGACGCTACGGTACAAAATTAGTGTGATATTCAGCATCACGGGCCCTATAACCCCTCTGGGCCAAGTTTCGGGCAAATCCGTGATTTTGACCCCACTCGTACCTATAGTTACAAATGGCTGCGAAGACCGCGCCCCGTGTCCCAGTGCAAATCTGTCTTCCGCACGGGAACCCTGGCGGTTAAGCGCGCAGACCCTATAACTTTCAACGCGAAATAAGTGACACTGAAGGAAAAACGGCTCTTTTCTGCAGGAGAATCACAAGAACAAGTGCAGTTGTTAACGTTCGATGATTCACCTTTCATCTCTTGCCATTTAGATCGTTTTTCATTGATATGGTATCTCAAGAACTTAACATGGATAAGAAAATTACGATTTGTTTGTGTTTAAACAGAGAGGAGCTTTCTAACGAACTTGTTTCTTTTACGGCAGCCATAAGAAGAAGAAAGCTGCAGATCCAAGTGTCAAGAGGTAAGTATCATCCGCTCTGAGACTAGGAGGCTCAAGAACGTTTCAGTTTCAAAAGTATTTTTGACATATCTCATTTTTGATGATAGACTACTTGGATAAAAAAGTCCGAGCATGTTTAGAAAACTTGTAGATACAAAGCGTCTTCGAGTTTTCTATTCCCAGAATGGATAGTAGCCTACGGGTGAGCATTGTAAGTTCAGATGGATTTTGATAGCTTAACTGTTCGGGGAAATTACTGTATACGTCAATTTCGGCAGCTTATTTAGGCTTCCAGCTCAGTTAGGGTGCTATCACGCTTTCCACTTTACTACTTATCACTCAGTTTTTGGTACTTGGTGTTTGTTCATATCTGATGGGTGGACAAGTGTACAAAAGCACAAGTACGGCCTGTGAGAAGTATGTGGTTCAGATATCTCTCGCTTCTTTGCCTCGCACTCCTCATGAGCGCATTCCTTAGGGACGGCCATACTATTCCTGTAATTCCTGCAATTCGTGCGATTCTTGTGGTTCCCATGGGTCCCGCAACAATGTATATTGCGAAAAAAATGTATACTGAAATTCGCAAAGCGATCCGTAGTGCGGCATATCGGAAGTCGAGGAATCACAGGAAATACAGGAACAGGAATCACAGTCACCTCCTGGAATAGTATGGCCGGTTCCTTAGGCTTGAGATATACTTGACGATGGGTCGCTATAGCTGACGATAAGACGCTGCCAGCAGCAACGCCTTTTATGCGTATCGATTGACGCCAGGCAACGCTGCTGCTTCTGGCTGCTGCAGCGAACGCGATACAGACCCGCTATAGCTGGAGATGCTGCGCTGCTCTGCGCTGCTGCTTGCTGCTCGTAGCTGCTCCTCGCTGCTACGCGATATGAAGCTCACTTTTGGTGAGCTTCTCTCAGCTGCTTCAAGCTGCTAGCGCTGATTTTGCTCGGATTTGCCCGTTTTTAACATCCTTTTGAACTTCTGAAGGATTTTTAGAGCGCTTGTTGCGTTACTGAACTGTGACAAATTTGCAAGACCAAAACGCAAATGCTTCGATAGGAAAATTAACAGAGAATTGACAAAGTGAACGAACAAATAAATATGAAAACCGCACAAAACTTCTGCGAAGAATCAAATTGGATTAACAAAAAATTGGGGGGCAGGCGTTATGGAGCAAAACTACGCCGCGTTTCCCTGCGGTATATCCTGAGGGCCATTTGCGTTGCGTCGCTCTTAATTGCGCAGGAGTAGCGAGCAATTCCCTATCACAACGACCTGATATGTCGAAACTGTATAGATGCAATTAGAAAAACAAAGAAGACGGCAATTTAGAAAATTAAAAAATAAATGAATTCTAGGGATGAATGAAGGCTGAATCTGAGATGATACAATGCTTATTTGAGCTAAAAATGTTCAGGAGAAGTGGAATACGAGAATTAGTAGAGAAAGGATAGAAATTTTCCGTCATGAGTTCCCAAGAGAAATTAACTCACTCATCTTTTACTTTGTCTTGGCTTGCTTTGCAAAGTTTTCCTCCTCATACTCTGTATTTGATTCGCCCTTGAAATGCGTTTATCATTGACATTTTGATCTCTTTATTTATGGAGAGTGAAGAAAATGGCTCAATTCGCTCGGTAGCGCTAGCTCTCTGCGACTGCAATTAGGAGCGACGCAACGCAAAGGGCCCTCAGGATATACCACAAGCAAATGCGGCGTAGCTTTGCTCCATAACGCGGCGCCGCCCAAAAAATTAGAAAATTTACGATTTAGTGGGATGTTACCAATACACCTCAATACATTAATGGCAGCTATGACCTAGGTCGTTCGGTTTTTGCCTCAAGCACAAATCAAGATTCTATTGCGACACCGCTTAAATAATAGTAATGATTATTTTCTCAGTACTAGTGCAACATTTGGTTTGCAACTGTATGCTTCTTAAAAAGATTTGTTGATGAGAACAGGATGATTTTTTTCGGAACACGTAATCATATTCTTTAGTTTTTGATAGTTCTCAAAACTTACTTTCCTAATGGGCTAAGCTAAGCATAGTAATGGGTAAAGCTACTCGTTCTTGCACCCAAAGCGTACCCAGCGCAGCAGCCACGAGCAGCTAAAGGCAGCGCAGACATCAGCGATTCGCCAACACCCGCTATACCTCTATCGTCAGGTATATCTCAAGCCTTAGGTAGCTATCGCGATGCACTGAGGATAAAACTGCTTTCCATTATGTCATAACCAAAAATTTTGTGCATGCAGTATAATGAACTGAAAAAACTTCCTTCACAAGTTCTAATGCTATACACCCGGCCTCTTTGAGCTTCATTTTTGTGACAGATGAGAAGAAAGCCTGAGTTGTTGAGCAGAGAGTCCACCTTTCATGGTTGTTATAGATTACCTCAGAGCATGCAGATACTGTCCATTTAATCTAGAGAACGAGATGTGGATTCTGAATTTGCTCATTGCGAGTACGCAAAAAAGGAAACCAGCTTTGTCTTCAAAACACAAGCAACAGCAAAAAGTACGGGCCCATACAAGTCTTCAACCCTTAGCATCAAGAAACGGAGTCTGCTGCATAACTTGCTATTAGAAAGAGGTCACACAAGAAAGTCATGCAAAAAGTTTACAGAAAAAGATCAATCATACAATCTCTAGCCTTTCATGTCAACTTGTTGCTGCTGGCTCTACGACGCCCTCCCCAGCTCGTTCCATGACACTGATAAGCTGTCATCGATCAAGATCTCCACTGGTTAGCCTATGTAGCTCAAATAGTAGACATCCGTGCCTGCATTGCGCGCTCCGACACTAAACGTCCTGCGCGCCGGTCAAATTTGCATTGGGTCATGGGGCGCGCTCTTCGCAGCCATTTGTAACTATAGGTACGAGTTTTTGACCCCTACCGTAAGCCTACCGGAACTCCACCGGATAGCGCTGTCGCACGAAATAAACATCATATTCGTGTTCAGCGTACCAAATAACCTCCTAGACGAAGTTTTAGCGAAATTCACGATTTTTATTTTCTGGGTCAACCAATGTGGTTGTTTCATACTGCATTAGCTGCAGCAACGGCAGTCAATCGATCGATATCTTCTGCCCACCCCCATACGACTGCAGTAGCTGCAGCGACTGCAGTATGAAACAATCCTATGACACGCTCCCTATCCCGAAGTGTACCTATGTACACCAAGTTTGGTCCAAATCGGTTCAGAAATAAATCTATTCCGCACATATGTACCGTCTGCACCCCAGAGAGGTTCCCATGTGAACCGCGTGCGTACGTGGTGCGACGCTGCCTTTCGCTCTTTTTGACACGTTTCTCCTGAGATTTCAACGGAAGTGCCCGAGGTTAACACGTTTAAAAGAGCGAAAGGGGAGATGACGTGGCACCTATGGGAACCTCTCTGGGACGCAGACGATATAGGGCCTATCAAACTAAGTGTCGTTTGCACTATTAGTGACAGCACCGGTCAACTCAGATCTCTGCGTTTATGAAAAAAGCAGGAGCATAGGTTTAATTTTGTATGGTTTATTTATAAAATCGTGACGACGGATTTTACTGCGGATTTTGCACCCATAGAAGCATAAAACGCTCATACAAGACTGCATTACCTCAATGTTCAGCTCAATTACTTCCAGTCTGGATATTATCATACATAGGCAAAAAAACCATCTGACTAGAAATGAAAACCAAGAAAATGTGATTTCCGGAAGTGGCATGTAGTCGCGCGCGGTCGCGCCATCGTCACAATTTTTCGAACGCCCCATACTTTCCTCGGACCTTTCGCAAAAGAATTCCCCCCCCCCTCATTTCTGGCGTAGGCCAGCAAGATATGAGAAAAATTACATAACACTCACCGCAGTAAATCCCCTTGGACATTTGTTTTTATCGGAGACAATACAAAGGGCAGTCAGCGGAAGAGGACTCGCTTCAAAATCTTCTGATTTGATCAGTTCTCTCTCAACCATTCTTAAACGGCACACAAATTCAGAGTCAAGGTATTTTAGAACAAAGGAGAGTTCAACAATAACACTGATGAGCAAGACCGGCACAAAATAACTGATAAGGACTCTGTGCTGGCTTTCCACTGATGCGTCACATTGGAAATGCAGTGGCTTTCAGAAAAGGAACAAATGCCTAAATATTTCAAGATTTCAATGTTTACGGGAAGATAGACAGCTCATGACGGAAAAATGAGAAAAACATTGATTGTAGAGCTCCTCAACTATCAGAGAATGGTCACCCAAGCTGAGCTAATTTCTTGCCAGTATATGACTGCAGCAAATAGACGACACAATGTTGAGCTTGAAGTACTACTCACTGGACCTAAGATTTTCCTCAAACTCGGTTTTTATTGCGAGTGAAGTTTGACTTCAGTACACAGAAATGAAGCAAATAAAACGACTGGACATGATAGCCAAAAAAACAGAGCAAAGCAAAAGCGCAGAATGATGAAGAAATCCGCATAGATTTCATCAACGTGCGTGAGGAGCATGTGAAGATTATGCGCTCCAATCACACGCCTGTCGCATCGCGGCCGATTGATAATTCGCGAGAATTTTTGAACGAAGTAGTCCCGAGTTTTCTTGCATACTAGTTCTCGTGCTTTGATGTTCGGAGGTGATCGCTTCGGTGCGAATGTCAGCAGAAGAAGGAAGAAAAGCACATTTGACGATGAGGTAATTTGCCTGTGGAGTCCTTAGATCCACTCCATCGGTTTCTTATCTTTGAGGAATTCGTTGATGGTCGCAGCTCTGACTCCGAAGCCTCAGAGAATTCTACCGTTCCCATCAAACGCGGAAGGGCACAGAAAAAGGTGGGTTGGTTTTAGTTCTTGGGACCCGTCATATTTCGCCGAGAAAAGCCCAAAAGCGCCAAAAGAAGCCGGAAACAACCCGAAAAAGCCCGAAAGAGCCGGAACGCAGGATCGAACTCTTGGTGGAATTTTGACATTATTTGGATGTGCAGACGGTAGAACATGAAGCAAAAAAATTCGATGTGAAATCAACACATATGCCTTAGCGTCACAACGGAAGGGAAGTTTCGGCTCTTTCGGGCTTTTTTCGGCTTTTTCGAGCTTTTCGGGCTTTTTTGGGCTTCTTGGGGCTTTTTCGGGCATTTTTTGGCGAAGTATGACGGGTCACTTTGAGAACTGAAATCTCGGCTGCTCTCTACAGTCCTGGTCTTCTCAGCTATTATGGATTTGCATCCATGTTGTTAGTAGAGCTAATAAATCTTCGCGATGAAAATGTCTTTTCAGCCACTCCGCAATGTGAACTCTTATGACTCCATACAGCTGGAGGTGACGAAGGAGAAGCAGAGAAAAACTCCTGCTAGGAAGCCCCGGGTGATGAGAGGAAGAAGGCGCAGTGAGTAATCATAACTGCTGTAGTTTCTATTTGTCCAAAATTACAGTTGAATATTTGAGTCTTGTCTTCTATTGTCCTCTCTGACCGTATAAGATCAGTAAGTGCAATCAAATTGCTTTTGTGTGCTGTGTCTTTCTTTTTGGTCGCTTTCCTTTCAAAAATTCTCCTTTCTTTAAACCTTGGCATAATTGATGAATATCACTCAGTTTCTTCTTTGCCACGACAGGTTTTTATAGCTACAATTCATTGTGGCGCCTAACATTTCGGCAGTCAATGTTGCTATAAGAACCTGTCGTGGCGTCAATCATTACATTCTCTTAGAAATGGACGATATCATTTTTCTCATTTTCATTGACACGACTTCTATATGCAGTTGCAAAGCGATTTACGTTAGACGGGGACCGTCCCCACCCCCTCCTACTCCACTGTTTGCACACGATTATGAGCCGAATTTCTTGGGATTGAGTGCGTGTGCGATGGCAAAAATGTATTCATGTTTCTAAAGATTGACGCATGTACTCTGTTTAGGGATGTGGGCATTTATTGCCAGTTTTCGTTTTCTTAATTGCAACCGGAAAATTTGGGTAGTACTGCACCGATATTTCATGCATGATCTGAATAGTGCATGTACCAGCCAGTTAGATTTTTGATACGGGTGTTTGACATCTAGCCAAGTATCGCGGTCCCATTCCGCCGGTGGGGAGGGGGAGGGCAGATTTTTTGGATGCTTCTCAAAAATCGGATATTCTTATATATAAAGCTGAATGTCTGTTTGTCTGTCTGTATGTCTGTCTGTATGTGTTTACGTATGTTCCGAATAGAAAATTCCATTTCTGAGCCGATCGGGACCAAACTTGGCACACATACACTTCGGGCCCCGGCGGGTGTCATAGGCTACTTTTCGTCATTAATCGATATTGATTTTATCGATTTTTTGCAAAATTTGAGCTAGGGGGCTGGGAGTTGGCAGGGTAATCGAGCATGCTGATCACCCTCGTGGGGGTGATCAGCATGTTCGTTACACCCCTCTGCCAAATTCCAGCCCCCTAGCTCAAATTTTGCAAAAAATCGGTAAAATCGACATCGATCGATAACGAAAAGTGGGCTGTGACACCCGCCGGGGCCCGAAGTGTATGGGGTGGAGGACTATATGTCGCCGAAAAAGGGCGGTCCCCGCGGTCATTTGCGACGAATACGCACCCTTGTACATGCGCGGACATGCGTTCCTGCAGGGAATCCGCGCGGGACTCTTCCAAATTCGGCGACATATAGTCCTCCACCCAAGTGTATGTGTGCCAAGTTTGGTCCGGATCGGTTAAGAAATGGAATTTTCTATTCGGAACATACGGCGGAGCCGGGTAAGCCAGCTAGTAACCACTAAAGTCTAAGAAATTACCGCCGCGCAAGTAAAATTATTTTGTTTGTTTACAAGTATAGATAATCACTTGCACAATTTTGCAAATTATGTAAGTGACTTTTAAATCCCCATTCATTTCTGGGGATGAGGAGGGGGGGGGGGGGGCGGGCAAAATCCTATATGTATATATTCGTGAATCTCGGCTTCCATCAATGCGTACAAATTTTATGCGAATGTTTAGTGACCCTGTAGAGCCACTTTACCCTGTCGAGTTATTCCAAATCTTACAACAAAAGGAAGGATTGCGAATTTTTAGACGGTGAATGTGAAACTATTTTATATATTTGAAGGAATATTACTGCCTCGCATCAATACTCCCACTCCAAGTTCTTTATCTGCCCTTCTTCATGCCTATCTCACGAAGCGCAGTGAAAATGATCAAATCTATGTGAGAATACTAGCTTAGGAAACAATATAGTTTGCGCTGAGAGTGGGAAATTCGAAAACAAGACTATCAGCGCCCCTGCAGCTCAGTTACATGTTTCAATAGCGATGAGGTTCGAAAGCGATACTTCTATAATGGAGATCAGCAAAGTTATTATCCTCGTCGAACGTTCCAATGCTCCGTGCTAGCTGCAGTTTCGGCGGCGATAGTTTTGTTGGTGTATTTTTTTCCAAATCAGTGCCAATCACACCAGGGTCAAGCAAGAGGTGTGGCACGCGATCGCTGATTACGACCTCCCTCCCCTCTAACTGCTGTCTCAATAAGACCCCCCTGAACTATATACCTAAGGGCCGCATGCACTAACCTCCCCGCGGGGAGGGGATCGCAGCTTAAAATAAAGGTTTATATTTCAAAACTCCTGATACCTGGATTTCACGTTGTGTACCTATCCGTAAGTATTCCTACTACCCTTCACTATGAACATGTTGAACAGGAGCGAGAAGCTGTACGAACCGCATTTTCCAGCTTTTGTATGATCCCTGATGATCCCCGGCGCTTTTCTTTGAAATCATTTTTCTTTCTCTGATGTTAACGAAAAACCTCCAAAGTTGTGCAGATTATCTAAACCGACAGTGCTAAGCATGTTGCTGATAAGAACAAATGATGTTTTGAAGTCATGAAATTTTCGATGATCCACAGGTCGAAATTTGAGGTTTGCCGGAAAATTCGACTTTTTGAAAACTCATTTGTTCTCATCAGCAACATGCTTAGCACTGTTGTGTCAGATGTTCAGTACGACTTTGGAAGGTTTTCGTTAACTTCGGAGTAAGAAAAATGACTTTAAAGAAAAGCGCCGGGGATCATCAGGGATCATACAAAAGCTGGAAAATGCGGTTCGTACAGCTTCTCGCTCCTGTTCAACATGTTCATAGTAAAGGGTAGTAGGAATACTTACGGATAGGTACACAACGTGAAATCCAGATATCTGGAGTTTCGAAACGTAAAGCTTTCTTTTAAGCTGCGATCCCCTCCCCGCGGGGAGGTTAGTGCATGCGGCCCTAAGACGGGAGACGGTCTTTTCGCACGGGCTGTCTCCAGCGTCTCCCTGATTTTGACTTGTCTAAACATGTAATGCACGCCGCAAACCTTTCCTCCCCCTGTTTTGCTTAGGCAAAAGCCGCCGCAGGGTGTGCCGCGCGCGGCGATGATCCTGTGTGGAAAGCATTACGGTGCGAATCGTCCTACACCCCCTGATTCATCATCTTAGCGCTGAGTAATATTTGGACAGTTTTTGAGGGGTTGTGCCACACTCCATTAACTATATCATAAAAACCTTTTTAGCGAACAGTATTTATACGAAACGATAGCCTAGTCGCAGATTTCACAGGAGTGATTTGGGCCTGATTCATCATCTTAGTGCTGAGTAATATTTGGTGAAAGCATAGCCATCAAAAGCGAAACTGGAAAAAACGAGATTTTGGTTGGCTTCTAATTCCATGATTTGGAGGTGTTTTGAAGCGAGTTTCTGAGATGGACAAATAAGGAGTAGTGCTTTGTCTTGCGTGCAGAAACGGGTAGCTAATTCACCTTTGAAACATAGCTGATCATGTTGGAAAATGACCATTTCACATTAGGTGGCCTAGTATCTTGAACGTTCAGAATTCGCCCAAACTTTGTCTACACGGGTTAATCGACATGCTAATTATGGATATGATACTCGTTAAGCTTCATAGCACCTCTATATTATGCTAGGGTAGTCAATATCTCATGTGTCTGTTTCGCGTACCTGACAAACTGCTTACCAATGTCTTATCACTATTATCAGATTACCCAACTACGATCCCCTCCCCTTTTGACTCCTCAATACGCCCCCCAGCTGCGGCGTGCCGCACCCCACGCTTGACCCTGATCATCACATCTGTAATGGTTGGATTCATTAATGGAAACAGTCCAATGCCGCAAGCAAGGCACCACTTGACGCGAGTCGCAGTATTAAAGGCAGTGTCCGGGAAAAAACTCGATTTTGAGGTTTTGTACTTACTCGGGCCTATTCGCTATGCTGAATCCGAAAACCCACATTGGAGAGCGCGAAAACGACGAAAAAGGGCCCTAACACTGGAGGGAAATCAGCAAGTAGGCGGGGTCTTCCTCAATGTGAAATCACGCTTCCAGCTTCCCGAGAAATTTTCTCGAATCCGTTAGCCGCCCTGACATCATTACCGATCAAGTGCAAACGAATGACTCGAAACCGGAACCAAAAAGATCGCCCCCGAAGCTGGGAGCGTGAATTCACCGTGGGGAAGACCCCGCCCATTTGCTGATTTCCCTCCAGTATTAGAGCCCTTTTTTCGTCGTTTTCGTGCTCTCCAATGTGGATTTTCGGATTCAGCATAGCGAATAGGCCCGGGTAAGCACAAAATCAAAATCGAGTTTTTGCCCGGAAACTGCCTTTAAATGAGGCGAACGCGGCATATTACGATTCTCTTATTCTAAAGTTTCTTTGAGGTCGCTCGCAAAAGATAGAATTTATTACCACTTACATCCAGTTGCATCCATTTACATAGCTTCACTGATAATTATGTGTCATTGTATCATAGACAGACTTTGTGGCTTTTAGATGAAGAAGAAGACGAAATGGATGAACTCGAGGCGTCTATGTCGGAAAGGATGGTGGACAGAATTGCAGCCCTGAACGATGGAAAAAGAACCAAAGTGCAAATATCCAATTGTTTCGATAGCCGAACTGCTCTTGATTGCATCGATGTCTGCTTGAGGGAGTCTGAGAATATGCAGGTTTGTTTTGAGTGCATTGAAGCTGAATAAACAGCCATTCAAGACTCAGATGACATACAGGGTGGCCGAAAAGTAAGGGCGTCACATTTTTCGTTCAATGATTTTTCATAGCAAACAAAATCCTGTAAGACTACTTTTGCATGCGAAAAACATAGGCATCTTAGTGTGTTACCTGCAAGACTGGATTCCTATGCATGCATACAGACTTTAGCAGCTTACCTTGAACTTGATGCGTCAAAAATGCTACTTGAAGAATGTACCCATTGTAAACCCCTTGAAATAACCCGATTATTAATTCAGTAGATTCTAGGACCTGAGGTTTTGTAGAGCATAGTCCGAGGAATAACAATGTGCTGTAAAAGCAAAAAAAATTTTCTCTCCAAAATAAGACACGGTACTGTAAATTTGATGTTAGCTGAACGCGCCGCGGCGCCTCTCAGGAAAAAGTAGACTTAGAAGTCCCGTTTGCATCAGAATACTTCAATTCGCCTGATTTTCACTTATCTCAATATAGAGAATGTCCATAAGCTACAGGCATAATAGCCGCCATGATAGATTATTTCGGAAAAAAGATATATTACATGTTGTAACGCCCATACTTATCGGCCAGCCTGTAGTTCTTCCTTGTCACTTTTTACAGCAAGCAGCACTTTCCCATGCTATAGTTAATCGTAATTTTAACGTGTGGAAATTCTGATTCAAGGAAGATGCTCTGGCACTGGCGCTAGCGACGACAATTTACAGTCTTCGAGTGGATCGAACCCACAACGATGCGCAGGAAACTCGCTACACATTCATCCGCGGTAAAAGTGATGCTGAGAAAGGTAGTGGAGAACCGCAACACGCATTTCAGCTATATCACCTACCGTATATAACCAAATTATCGTTGTTTACCAGCTTAGAAATTTGGCTCTGGTGCCATTCGATATAGTCAAAATTATCCCTGAAGTGTCTCTTACTCCGTTAAATACGGCAGATGATAGGATGGCTGCACCCTCCCCCTTCAAAATTCGTTCGTCTTTTTAGATGTTGTATCGTATACCTTGATGCTTTTCATCAAACTGCTGGTGGCGTTGCATGCTTGACATGTTTACGTCACTAACATCGACCATAGTTCTGTACTCCTTTAGGGGGAGGCTATTTTAGCGCGCTGTGGTGGTTCCACTGCAATGATTATGTTGTATTAGTGGTAGATTAGCACATGCGCATGCAGTAGCGGTTTATCCTGTCTTCCCTATTTGGTTCTGTGTGCTGTGTAGTGGGCTTTTAGAGAGCCGGATGATTGAGTCGCCGACGCGGACAATACATAAGTAGCGTATTTGGCGACGTGTACCACATTAAAGGCAGCGTACACCCAAAATCTAAGTTACCGAATTTCCTAGATCTATCTATACCGTGCATATACTGGGCCCAGAAGAAGACCAACTGCGTTGGTCCGGTCGTCCAATGTTGCTTCCGAGCGGAGAAAACCCCCCTCAATTTTCTTCCACTCCACCCCTTTTCTTTCACTCCGCCTCCTCCGAACGAATCCACGACAGCGTAAGCTTCAGTTGCCGTTGCAGTTGCTTTGCAATGCTGTTGCATCTGCAACTGCAGTTGCAACAGTGCAGTTGCTTTTTGCAACTGCACTGTTGCAAAACTCCTTCGGGCAACGAACCACTACAGCATATGCAGCAGTTGCAGTTGCAACTGCAGGCTGTCATGCTGTTGCAGCTGCTGGCATGCCGACGGCGACGAGCAGTTCGAAACTCGTCCGCCCCTGAAGAGGGGGTCCCGGGAAATCGGGGTTTCTTGGGACTTTTGAAGGATTTCAATGACACAACTGTAATCAGCGGCACGGAAAGGCCCCAGAATGACAAAAACATCGAAGGTGAAATTTTGGGTGTACGCTGCCTTAAATAGCAAGAGCGAGTGGATGTAGACATGTGGTGGGACCACGGCGGCGCGGTGTCCCAAGCAGAGGTGCGATAGTGGGAGCCGATTCTCCCCCTACCTTCACTTTTGAGCTGGTACAGGGTGACCACCTTCACTTTTGGAATAAAAAATTCTTCGCTGGACCATAAAGAAGGAAAATAAGCAAAACAAACGCAAAAAAAAAGATTATTGAAAGCTTATATTTATGTACACTGCGGCATATATATTTTTTTATTTTCTTGTTCAGTAAATTGTGTATTTAGAAGTATAAGTCAGCGAGGCTGTACGGATTTTATTGAGTAAATTTTGTCATAACATACTGCGAAGGAAGTAGGTCGATCTAGGCAGTAACGGCCGAGAACCAGAATTTTGAATATTTAAATAGTGAAAAATCATGCGAAATTTCTACTGTTGTGAATCTGTTGTTTGAAGGTGTCAGCAGTTGCGACTTCATGGTTTTTGAAGAGTAAATGGTGCTCTATCAGATAGTGAAGGAATCGAGTCGATATGAGAGATAGTCGTTGAAAACCAGAAGATTTATATGAGTTTAACTGTCAACTGTCAAAAAACACGCAAAAATGGCGTAAATTTTTAGAATTCTGGTTTTCAACGACTATCTCTCATATCGACTCGATTCCTTCACTATCTGATAGAGCACCATTTACTCTTCAAAAACCATGAAGTCGCAACTGCTGACACCTTCAAACAACAGATTTACAACAGTAGAAATTTCGCATGATTTTTCTAAATATTCAAAATTCTGGTTCTCGGCCGTTACTGCCTAGATCGACCTACTTCCTTCGCAGTATGTTATGACAAAATTTACTCAATAAAATCCGTACAGTCCAACAAACTTTTACTTCCAAATACACCATTTGATAAGCACGTTTATTTTAGATATTTATGACGCTGTATACATAAAAGTATGCTTGCATGATCCCTTTTGCATTTGTTTTGCTTATTTTCCGCGCACTGGCGGCAACGACCTAAAAGGATAGACGTTTATGCTCCCCCCCCCCCCCCGGTCGACGTTTTGGAGGTGAGTGTTCGGCACTACCACCTTCACTTTTGGCCGGCCAGTGGTAGCTGGGACCACCTTCACTTTTGGTGGGCCCGGCTCCCCCCATCGCACCTCTGGTCCCAAGTCTGCGTCGGTAACTCATCATAGTGGTGAAGTAACATGAATGTAGCGGCTAGTCTAACTACCCGGCTTCTTCACTTCCTGACCTCACATCCCCTTACAACAGACTGCCATAGCTGATGTGCAGCTTTTAGCACGAGTTTTATGCTTTCTTGTTTTTGTTCAGCCAAAAATGCTTGCGAGGACTGAATCTCAGAGAATGACTTAAAATAAATGAGAAAGAACGCAAGGGAGCATACATTTGCTTGCGTGGAAATCTGAGTTTTTCAGAGAACAAGGCAACGCATCCTTCGAAGCCCAATGCTCCACAAATACAATAGCCTGCAGTCTTGTACCAATTTAGCAGATGAAAGTACAGTATTTAGCAGGGTACATTACGACATGGGCTCTCACTTCTGTATTTTCTTGGGTGGTAGAGATCTATGGGCTTCAGAACTCGTGAGGATTTGGAAAGTTACCTTTCTGATCGTGAGGAGGTGTCAAGTGACCGAATCCGATTGTCGTTCAAGGCACTATCCTCATTTTCAAAGTATTTTCTTGGAGAAGTGGCAATTGAACGTGCTGGGTTTAACTGTGTTGGCAAATGCCTTTTTCGCTCTGTCGCTGCGATCGTACGCACGGCAGCTACGCTTTTTCCAGGAGCAATTTCTTACAAGAAAACGTCGGAAAAGCGGTAGTGGTAAAGATCGATGCTTACGTAATTGCATACTATAAGCTTCAAGAATGTTTTTATCCAGTGTTTGACATGAATTAGGAGCGAGAAGATCTGCTCACAATCTATACTTTGAAAGCAGTGGCGGTCCCAGGATCTCCGTCCGGGAGAGGGGAGGGGGGCGGCTAAAATTTTTTTTCAGTTGAAGGTGCATAACGTTAGCCACGCACTCCGAAAAAGTTTTTGGATTGTTTCTGAAGTTTTTTGCGTGCCCATAACCTCTAAAATCCAGAAAAAGGCGTGGCGGCAACGCCCCTGGAAAATTTTCTTTTATAAAGCTATAAATTTTAGAAATTATTTTAATTAGCTATAAGAACAAACAAGTCATCTGCACATTTTTGTAACCCACGTAAGTAAATTTCAAAAATTTTGCGACCCATTCTTGGGGAGGGAGGGGGCCCTCGAACCGCCACTGTCTGGAAGGACGATCATGGCACTTTTTCTTCCGGAAGGTTCAAGAAGAAGAGGAAAATCCCGGAAAGCTTTAAGATGCCCGTAGAAATCACAAAATTCGAAAGAGGAGAGGGCCTTGGTCAGCCATATCTTTCTAAAAACTTTCAAAAATTGTACTACTCACTCATTCAATCATTCGTAACAGCTTTGTTAGAAAGTTGTTCCTGTCTTCGCGAAAACCCTGCGAATTATCATTTTACAAGGTTCTACTCAAATAAGTTCCATTGAAAAAAAAATCGGTGGGACCTCCACACTATGTGTACTGTTCATTCCAGGTCCCCCGTAAAAACATATTGCTTAGCTGAAATATTGTGAACTCTGATTTTGTTTCTGGCCGCAATTTACGAGCATTTATTTAGAAACATCGCTATATGCACACAAACGTGCTAAGTCTTTCTTTATGCATAATTTTCGTTTTCAAAAAAAAAAAACAGAAAGAATCGTTTATGTAATTTTCATTGAAGTGATGTCTACTGAAGCCTGCGCATAAACGCTGCAAATCTATATTGCTGAGTAGCTTCATGAATTATTTTTAATTCGGAGATCAGAATTTTTTTGCCTATAATTGTGTCTTCATATATTTTGAGGCGATTTTTCATGGGATCACAAATCATTTAGGAAACAATAAGTGAGCACAAGCATAATAGATTGAAATCCCAACAAAAACATTCCTATGTGTTAATTTGAGGCGATTCCATTAACTTCCGAAATTAACATTATCGTAATTGTTACCTCATATCTTCGCAACATATTATCGAAGTTTGGTAATGGCGTTTCCAAAAGGTGAAATGATCTTCTTTTTACTTTGAGACATATTACGACGATGACTCTCTCACAAAGATACGTTTACATGCATATTAATCACAAGAAATTTATATGCAGTCATCCCCTTATGCATGTTGTCTTTTACATGGAGTAGAAGTAGATACGTTTGTGTTGCGGGTGTGGAATGTAACTGTGCCTCGTCTACATTCCCCATCTGCTATTTAGTTAGTACTTTCTAGTTTCATATTTGCTCAATTGCCAGCATTGGCGGTGCGAATCCATTCTCACTTCATCAAATTGCTCAACGCCTCAAACTTCGTAATGCTGTTCCTTCTCATGTTAGATTTTTTGGAACTTTTAAAAGAAAGATGCGCCCGCCATTGCTGGCCTTTTCTAGCATAAAATCGGCCTTATACAGGCATAACATCACTTTCTTACTCATAGATTTTCAGCCATGATGCTTGTTGCTGATAGCAACCAGGAAAATTCCAGGGAGAAAAAGAAACGAAAAAAGGCAGAAAGTGAGTTTTTTTTATCTTATTGATAATTAGTGCATTGCTTCATAAAGTAAGGGACGATTGATAATTCATGTTTCAATATCCTTCTCTTAATAGTCGATATTATTAGTTGAAACAATCTGATTTTCGGAAATCTGGTGATTTAGATAAAAGCTCTTCGTAGATGCTGCATAATAGGTTTGCGCGGCATTCCAGTGTACCTATCTGTCCTTTAGTTAAACAAACTCTATTTTACGGAATTGATATATTCAACGCAAACTCCCAGCAGCGCATATTGCATCAACAAATTTGACGTTCGTGATTTTGTGGCCCATAGACGTCAGTTCTTAGTTACCATTCATTTTACGACTAGGAGACGCGAGACCGCATTGCACACATTGTCTAAACAAGCTTAATCGTGTACTTAGCAGGTTTATACTTGTCATTTATCTCGTCCAGGTTTATTCACTTTTAGGAAACAGGGAAGAACAGACTCAAACATGTTAAGATGATGTCCGCAATGCAGCTACGCGTCTCCTAGTCTTAGAATAGATGATATGAAACTAACAGGCGATTTTTCGGAAATTGATTGCACTATATTGCACCCGGGGCTATCAACAGAAATTTTGCAAACATTCGCTAACAGATGCATCAGTTTTTCCTCAAAAATCGCAGCAGCAAAACAAGCATGTTGTTGATGAAGAATTTTCGCGGCTTTCAATGCTATGCTATTTTTTTTCAGGGGTTTTTCTCCAATGGGCGTATTCATCATCGAACCCGGAGGGTAAATGTTACACTTGAGAGTAAGCTTTACCTCAGGAGGCTTTACCTCAGCTCTACCTCAATAACCTTAAGGACGTGGCTTATCAGGGTAAAATCAACGCGAGCAAGGTCGAATTTATCTCAATTCACAGTATAAACACAAAATGATCTCTTAATGCACCAGTCAGTCTTAACGATGCTGTTTTGACAACATACACATATTTCAAATTTTATTGTCTCTTGAGCTATTGAGCTGTTGAGCTACTATTGTGTGGTCATGCATCAAATAATTTAGTGAATGAGCATCTTGGTGGACTAGAATTTGAATGAGGGAAATTGATTGAAATTGATTTTTGTAAATCCATATTACAAAAATTCTTCGAGTTATTGAGCTTGTTGTCTGCCATACCAACTCGGTTGAATATAAACTGGATGATAACATCAAACGAAAACACAAAAGGAATCCATAGGAAGTTTGAGATATTAGTAAACATGAATATGTGTTTACTGTCAAAACAGTATCGCTAAGACTGAGTTGTGCATTGAGAGATCACCTGATTTCTGTACGAAGTGTTAGAATGAATCTAATCTTGCTCTATGCTAGGGTTGAATTCACCTTGATGAGCCACGTTCGCGAATACGAGTTAATCGCCTCTGGGGTAAGATTTGCCCTCAAGATTAGAATTTAATGTCGAGGTTTGTTGGTCGATACCTGTCGATCGCTTTTCGGGGTAAACCCTACCCCTGAGGGTAAGGTCTATCCTCAGGGTTTGTCGATGAATACAGGTCGGTCAAAGCCTCTATGTTGGCATTCTTGATTGTGAGAAAGTTCCGCAATTTCTAGGAGGCTCAAGAAAATTTGCATTTCATTTTAGTGGTTTCTCTAGCTTTAATCTACGAAATTGCCTAATCAGTGGATGGCGCTGGAGATTCTGTCATTTGTATCTATTTCCAAACTCCTTTCGTTCTCGACCTATTACTTTGTTTGGATTCCGAACCTGAAAAGAGAAATGTATCTTCAAGAATGTCTCGGCGAGGTTTCTGTGACTTCTATGAAAGTTAACCGAAGGAATAAGAATTTATGATCGGCTCTCAGATTCGTGTGGAGGCGGGTTGCGGACTTTCCTGATTTTAAAGATAAGCTTAACGAGAGAGTACGATATGCAATGCTATAACGTGGACGTTTAATAACTTTATCCTGAAAATTAGGGAAGTCCGCAACCCGCCTCCACACGAATCTTGGAGCCGATGATAGAATTTAACCCAATAACTCTCGAAAAGGGCACTTGAATACGAAGCATGGTGGATAAAGGATTGTATTGGTGCCGCAGAATTTTTGCGCTCTTCTAGATCTTAAGAAAGATACAGTCTGCCCCAATCCCAATCAGGCCAAAATTGGCATGGCGGGAGTCTGCGTCGCTAGGGTTTCGCGGTCACGCCCACGGCCTGCTTGTCTGCTCCCTCTTCGATCTTCTCGCTCTCTCCGCCAGCGCGCATATGCAGCGCAAACGCCTAGCGTTGCGAGCGCGCAAACCACGCTGACGGTTCGGCCTGATCCCAATTGC
Organism: Cylicocyclus nassatus; assembly: GCA_958299035.1. Taxonomy (NCBI): domain Eukaryota; kingdom Metazoa; phylum Nematoda; class Chromadorea; order Rhabditida; family Strongylidae; genus Cylicocyclus; species Cylicocyclus nassatus. Next base: position 32,443,339 of record CATQJL010000305.1, read on the forward strand.
GGCAAACTGTATTCGGGCAAATCTCCGAATAAAAATTCCGCTCATTTGGGCTCCTTCCCTCTGATCAGCCTGGAGAGCACGAAAAGTCGAAGATTTTTTCTGAAATGAGTTTGAACCTGAACGTATGGGCAAGAGCTTTATTAAGATGCGCGCCATTGCGCACTGTGTTTACAAAGAAAAAGAATCTAAAGAAGTACAATCGCATCAATTTTTTATTTTCCAAATTTCAGATTCTAAGGAAACGGATTACTCTAAGTGAACGCTAATGCGTAATCGTAGTCTACTTATCGTACTTATCATCACAAAGTTGGAGGGGCCAAGTTTTCGCACCTACCGCACACCTACTTCGCGCCTCTCAATTCACGTAGTGAGTCAGATTCTCCACCATTGGCTGAGAGAGGGAGATCGTACCTTTGGTGTAGCTTGCTGTCATGTAAATGTTCCCGTTACTTGCCTATAGTGGCAACACAAATTTTGCGGGCTAAAATTGCATCTAAGCGCCGTTCTGGAGACTGCGTTGTTTGACCAGCTGCAAAAGTTCGAAGATGCAGCTCACACGTGGGACGCAAACCCTCTGTAGAAGTCAAAAACTAAGTTACACAGTGGATTGTGAAAAATGAAAAATTTGTGATGCCAAATCCACGCTTTATGTACTTACGAAGTAGTGAATGTGACTGTTTTTACGACCTCGGCCACACGGTCAACCTTCACCCACATTACCAAATATCGCATTTTTCAAGCGACAATTCCAAAGTTTTGAGAAAGAATTTCGCATTGCCTTCTTATTTTCTAATTGGTATCCGAGTTACCTGGTCAGTACAAGCGTGTGCTGGCTTGGAGAAACCTGGCAGTTGGTATTTTCTTTTTTGATTACATCAAGTGAAGGTTATAGTATGTACAAGAACGGAGCTTTGCAAAACATGCATCCATCACTCCTCAAATAATTGTAGGCATCAACAAAAGATTATCAAAAGGCAGTAAGTGTGATAAACAGTTGGTCTGAATGCCATATGGATAAAGATGCGAGTAGAGGATTTTTTGATCTGAGTTCCATTCAGAAGAAGCAGACGCCCAGAAGGCAAACGAGGGAAACGAAGAAGTTGAACAACCATTATGGATGCGAACGATAGGTGTGGTTTTGTAGTCCAATTGCTAATTCTTTTTATTTTCGCAAAGCCACACTTGTACAATTTCAGAACCAGATACATTCGACTACACGTTTGGACTGAAGTTTCCCGTGCAGGGCAGCTTTTCAGAACATTGGGAATTTTCCGAAGATCTTCTTGATCATATTGAATCCAGGAGGGTTGATGTTAGAAAAACGAAGAAAGTAAGTTTAATTAAGTCGCATTTTTGCATTTATCTCATGCTGTTCAAGAGGAAGAAGCTCATGGCGTGGAAGAAAATCATTACACTGGATTACTGTCCTTTCTATACTGGGTTTGAGGATGTGAGTGGTTTGCACGTTTTTGAAGTCATTGTTTCTATTTTGATAGTTTAGGCCACAGCGAAGGTCGAGTCGGATCGTTTTGATTCCTTAGCGACCTTTCGTTTACGAAAAGGCAGCAACGGTACTTCAATCATGCTCCATGATGCTTCTACTAGGAAAGCCATATCTTCTAAATCTGCCAAAGATGTAAATATCTCCGTGGTGAAGCAGAACAGAGGTAAGGCTGAAACTTAATTATTCATTTGCATCTAGGTTTAATACCGTGATAAAGTATGACGTCTTTGTCTTCCAGACATACTTGCAAATTGCCTCTGTGAACAACCTACGACCTGGGAGCATTATCTGCTTGAGGATAATCCTCAGTTCTATAGAACAGGGCAATACCTGAGAACTGGTGATATGACTGGATATGTATTCCAGGAAAGACCGTTCTACCATCAGTTCGACCCTGATCAAGAAAGTATGTCTTCAAAGTCCATTCACTCTCATGTGACAAAGAATTGTCCTCTAAGGTGCTGATGATCCAAGCGAAACTTATTCATTCATTGAGAAGAACGCAGACAGGACCCTGTATACTTTCAAGAAACCACCGAAGGGTACTACTCTTCCAAGACTTGCTCCTCTCATACGTGTTCCACTCAACAAATATGCCAATCCAAGGAACAGAAGGGCCTCAGATGTGCGTAGTAACATTAATAGTCAGAAGCTAATTTTTTTTATGTTTTAATCTCGTTTTTATTTCAGTTTTACCTCAAAGAAAATATCGAGATTGTGCAGGAAGATCATGATGAGGATCTGGAAAGTTTAGAACGTGTACTTGAAGGCACTTGGGCAAAGATAGGTAGCCAAAACATGGTAAGTAGCTTTTTTTAAGGGAAGGAAGTAATGGAATAAGAGCTCGAAAACTAATTATTCAGTTGCATCACTTTCACGGAACTTTTCGTCATTGTCAGTCTCTGTCGACTGTTTCTTTACCTTATTGTATCTCAACAGTCAGTGTGATGATCTAAAATGAGCAGTTTAGGAACAGGAAAGTTCTTCTGCTCGCGGATCCATGAATCTCAGCGCTGATCAGGGATTTGAAGAGCTGAACGAAAGTGTATATCATGGTGAAAGTCTGTTGGACCACCTCTTAGCGAAACATCGAGAACACGCTCAAGACTTCGAAGGCCTTCGTGATGAGCTTCGGAAACAGGCTCGATCTTGCTGCAGCGATGCTGCCGTAGAATGCGTTGAGTGGAGTAATGCTCTCAATAGAGCTGCTGATGAGGCCCAGATAGAAGACCACGAAGTTGTTGATTGGAAGACAACTCGTTTCCTGGAATCAGTTGGCTTTCTCAAACAGAAATCTTTCCCCGAAATCCTCCAGGAACGATTCGTTGAGCAGTCTGACTCGTCAAGTCCACATAGACAAAAAAATGAAGCTGCTGAGTTTTGGGGTACAGGGCAAAATGCAGTCGAGCTACGCGTCAAGGATGACATTTTATTTGGGAAAATTCTACATCTCCTCGTAAGTTACTGTTTATCTCTGTCATATCTGAGAGCATATTGGTTGTTCAGAAGCGCGGGTTTCACAAATATCTTCACTATCTGGATGCTTCGTATCATATGGAGATATTCAAATTTAAAGTGTCAGTGGAGCAGGCGCATGAAAGTTTGAGGTTAGCACAAGTATTTGCAACATTTGGTTCCTCTGTCAAAGGTATAGATTCCGAGTTTCTCGCCTTTGACGGAAGCTTGCATGTGGTACTCAGTTACTGCCACATACTGTATACGGAAATGCCCATAGTTGTTTGTTCGCGCAGTGCTTGCTGACACGGCTTCATTCATATAATTTCGCTGTTGAAATGGCAGTATGCTAGATGAATTCTGAAAGACGAAGAGAGAAGCGAATAAGCAATTATAGACTAACACTTCGCTTTTCTTCCCCTTCACCACTTCCACCATGTTTTACTTTGTACGCCCTACTTGTGATCACAACTTCACATGCTTCCAGAAAAGCGGAACGTATTGGTGTTGGGAAGTCCCCCGAAGAGGTAGCTATACTAAAGCAAAAATGTTTCCGTCCTGGCCGGTATCGAGGAATCCGAGATAGCGGACGAGTTCCGGTAAGTGAGCTTTACAAAGATGTGGTACATTTATCAATAAATTTTCTTAGAAGTCGTATCAGCTTGATCCTTGGTCTCTGGAAAAGACAACAACAACATACTTGGATCGATACTTCCAATGTCGCGATTACCCCAGACTGTGAGTCGCTAAGCCTTCATTTGTTATGGTTTTCACAAAAAAGTGAGATTGCTTGGAGAAGAAACTGTCTCAGTAACTATTTGCCATGAATGGAAGTGTCACTCTGAATTCTGGAAAATCAGGGTCGAACTTCATAGTGTGCAGAAAGTGGCATGATTTCCATCACACTGAGTGAATGAGTCCTGCACTTCGGGTGTTTCGGGTATCCCATAGGCACTGATGCAAGTCTTACCGGGAGTGCGGCAAATTTTCGTTCTCCGGTTTCTCACCTTTCCGGAGCTTTCTCGACATGCTGATATCCGGGCTTTGCAATGCACGAAAATGGCAAAAAATGAGCTTTTTTAAAGCTCTCCATGTTCGCACGCTGCAAAATACGTGTAAGTGGGCGGGGCCGGAACGAAGGGGCGGGCCAGAGTAAGACTCAGCGTGGATTTCAGGCTTCCCAGATGCCCTTTTTCGCTCGAGACTTCACTGATAGATTAGTTGGGATGCCTGCCACTGCAACGCTTTGAAATGCCGATACTCATCATTCTACTGGGGCGATGTCTTTATGTGTAGGTTGTTCTAGTACTTATGCCGATCCGAAACTGTCGCGGCGATAAGCTAGTGCTCTAGTGATTTTCGAAGGATTGTGACTTACCACCATAATCTAGGTTATATTCGGTGATGTACACCTTTATGGCATGCCGCGGAGCTGCGCTCTTCAGTATAACCTATCCGCTTGTATTTTTTGTATCTGTAATTTCGAGAATTTTTCCGAATCAGATTTCAATTTGTCAGCCATGATGCCGTATTGGTATATGTCGATTTGAACATAGTTTCGGAATACCTTTTAATTTAGTGGGATTGGCGGCTGAAAGGAGATGCTTGGAGGCTTAATAAAGGCTAGAGAAAGGTCAGAGAGTACGCGGGGAGAGATGCGGATGGCATCGCAGGCGCGAGCTCAGACAGCGGATAGGACCCCTCCGCCGGAGAAATGGCAGGGTCGCGGCGTTTCCCCAGCGGTGGGTCTGCCACTCGTCCGCCGGAGCCCTCCCATTTCTGCTCCGGACACCTCCCATTTTCTGCTCCGGAGACCTCCCATTTTCTGCTCCGGATACCTCCCATTTTCTGCTCCGGATACCTCCCATTTTCTGCTCCTACCTCCCATTTTCTGCCCCGGAGACCTCCCATTTGTGCTCCGGACCCCTCCCATTTTCTGCGGCGCGGCTCTTCCAAATCTGACGGACTCGCGCCGGGCAAATTTCTCCGGCGCGGCTCTGCCAAATCTGGCAGGGCCGCGCCGGAGAAATGGCGTACCTTTGCAGCAGGGCCGGAGAAGCGTCCCATTTGCCTGCCAGTGATGTCACCGCGACGGACGACCGCCCATTTGCCCCGCTCTCATTGGTCAACTGGGTCCGGCGCGACTCTGGCAGATTCGGACTGTCCGGCGGAGGGGTCCGGTCGATTGTCTGAGAGCGTTCGCCTCCCACCCGCCAATCCCGTTGAATCAATGGATATCTATCCATAGGGCTGCATGTCTAAAATCAGCGAGGAAATTTTGAGACTTATCATATGATATGTAAATAGGGAAGTCAAAACGCTGTAGAGGAGTCTGCGTTTAATAGCCGGGCTCAAGACTCTGAGAAGTCTTATCTATTCCTATTAAGGGTGAGAGAGCCATGTGAACAGATTCTGTTCCTTGGAGATGTTATAGTATTTATTACAGGGAAGGTGCGTTGCTGCAACTCAGGAACGATATCCGTGAGGCAGTGAAGAAAATTTCTTCGGATTCATGGTACTACAACACCAGTGATGACTCTAATTCTCTCGAACGAAGAAATTGGACGGAGCGGGTCAATGAAGCGGTTTCATACTTCTCGACACGACTGAATCGAGAGGAAGAAGCTGAACTACGACAAAGCAGAGCTCTTCCCAAACTCATTCAGCGTGCTGTCATGCCAAGGGTATCCACCGATCCTGTCGCCGCAAACCTGGAACCTGCTCCAGATACCTCTACAGCGGATGAAAATCATCATGACGAAGATGAAGAAGTTGTCAATGAAGGAGAACAAGAACATGTGGCGTGAGTGTGTTTCCATTCTCGATTAAAAGTGTTTGTTTGATAAGCGCTGATTTGGGGGATTATCATACTGGCTATGCTACTTGCGTCTAGGTCTAGCAGATTTCTGACAGATTACATTTATTACCTTGCAGAAAGCCGTCAAACGGACCCAAGATTGAGGATCCGTAGTTCTACACCAGCTTTTGTGGCAACTTTTACAACACCAATATTGCAGTGATGTTCCATCTATCAGTGGCGAAGATTTCGCGGACGACATTGGTTATCCTGAAAACGAAGACGATGGCGGCTTTGAAGATGAGGCATCCTCAACCCCAGAGACGGTCAACAAGGACAACCCGACTCACAATAATTCGGAAGAACCTGAAGCACTGAAGGGGAAAAGTAAGAGCAGTCACGTTTGGTAAAATGTCACAAACAATTTTCTCAGACAAGCTTGAGCCAGAACACGTGGAAGAACCTCCGAAGAAAAAAGAAAAGAAGGTGAAGTTGGAGCCAGATGTCAAAATTGAAGAAACTGAACTTGAGTGATTATTTTTCCTTTGCGAATTTGCTAGCTTATCTTCTGATTTTGATTTCTTTCTAATTTTTGTTACTCAAGGTACTTCACAAAAATGCCGCAGCACCATAGCGTTTCCCTGAAGGAACGCTTCAAAATTGTGGACCCGCGGACACTTGTTCGCAGTGAAGATGTGATCTTCACCCGTCGAAAGCCTTTTGCCCGACGACCTATCAACCAGTATAAGTTTGAAGACTTTATCAAACCGGGACTGCTGCGGAAGGTTGGAAACCAGAGTGTTTGCCTGCTTATGATTTTTTTTATTTTGATTTCTGTTAGGGTCGATATCCCAATTTATACTTCGAACCTGGAGATTTGGACAGTCGCGCAGATAACGTATTCATGGGTGTTCTGAGGAAGGCTACCGCCGCAGATTTCAAGCGCAAAAACGATACTGAAACATCCGACACTGAACTAGACATCTACGATGAATGGCTGGCTACTTTTGGAGGATTTCGTGTTTTTCTTGATGAGTGAGCAATTTCCCTGTACTTTGCATACCCACAACTTCATTTTATCTAGAGAAAACGATAACGATGACGACAGAGCATCTAATGAGCAGGATCCTTCGACACGCCGTTCACATAATGGAAATGAAAGTGCTTTGCATCAAGATAGCAACCAATTTAGTTTTGATGATTCTTCTGCTTCTTTTTTCTCAAGCGGGTATACTACAAGACGTGATCGCTTCAATGATATACGTCCCGACGAGTATAAGGCAATTGGAATTGATATCAAGGTCTGTGTTTTCTGACTTCTGCCTTGTTGATTTTCTAATATCTCAAGTTTATGAAGATAACATAGAAAAAATTTCTTATCAGTTATATCAAGAAAAAAATGAATCTGTGCAATTTTTGTTATCTAAATGAAATGTAGCAGTTTTGCGGTCGATTTTGGATTATAACTACTTCCTTCTACATTCTTGTCAGAGTATTCTTGCGAAAATACACTTTAAAACAACGAATTTCGATGATTCAGAACTATTTAGAATATCGTGCCCAAAAAAGACTTCTACTCCATGACTAAAGAAGAACAAACTGCAGCTGTTTTCGCCGAATTTGAAGCTATCGACGCATTAGGGCCTAAAAAGGAAGAAGGCTATACCATCAGTGTGAGTTCTCTATCAACCTAGCGGTAGGTTAGCGTTTTATTTATGGCGTTTGTTTAGATCATGGACTTTTCATGTCGTGTATCCTCGTATCACCTGAATACAGCTAGGATGAAGCGTGTGATGAAGTCAATCTTGTCAAACCCCTTGGTCAGTTGGAGTGACCAGCATCCACACAAACTCGACATAGCAATTTCAGCTTGCTTACGACAAGGTGCTTTACACTAGACGTGCCTTACTAGCGCGTCGGAGATTAGAGGAACGACACAAGCTGGATGACTCTGTATCATTGGATCCAGCTGAAATTTACTACAAGAAGTTGGATCGGTCACTCGACTCTAGCTTAGGACCAGTTGCAGAAAAAATTTTGGAGGAGAACAATCCGATGGATATCACTTCTTTGGGTGAGTTGGGACTGGCTATCTGCCAGATCAGCTACAACATCGCTCGTTTTTTTTTTTTGAAAAAACGACGCAAGATCGCCCGATTCAGGTAACATCACCGTAGCGTGGCCATGTCTTGCTTCAGAGTGGACAAATTCTCAATCCAAGGGCATCATTCCACTCAGCTCGGCGCGGCGCACCTTCTGATATTATATTACAATTACAATACATAGAAGGGCCTGTTTGGACTAATAGGAGGCCAGATTCCACGAATTATTTTAGATTTTTGCTTACGGTAGGTTGCTCAGCAAGTGCACCGAATAAGCACATTGAGTTAGCGTAAGCAAAAATTGAAATGATTCGTGGAATCTGGCCTCCTATTAATCCAAGCGGGTATTTCTATATATCAAAAGATGCGTCGCCGAGCTGAGTCGAATGGTACTTTGGATTAAAAAGTCGTCTACTCTGCGAGATATGGCCAGGATATCACATGAATCGGGCGATTTTGCATAGTTTTTTTTTCAAAAAATGCAAAAATATCCTTTTTTTGATACATGTCTAAATTATGCAGCGTTCAGCAATACGAGAATCGCAAAAAAACTTATGAGCTCGTCTATTGACAGCATTATAATACAACGATTGCAGTTGTCACCAGTGTGACAGTATAGTTTTTATACTTTGAATCAGAAATCTATCCACACATTGTTGCCGAAACAGACATCATTAGTTTATCAAATGGGGTTTTCATAGTACATAAAATATACTTTTAGATCCTATCGATGTGCTCGATGCAGTTACATATCGCAACTTGGAGGGAATGATTGATGCTGAAGAGTTGTCGAGTAATCGTAAAGATTCCACCAATAAGGGAGTGGAGGAAAGTATGCGCCAGTTTGCAGCCGAAGTTCGGCAGTCTGATTTCAGAGTTCAAGGTAATACAATTGAGTGTAGTTTTTGTGTTAATGAATGGTGAGAGAATTTTTTGAGGGATAATCTTGTATTTCATGGAAGCATACAGTACTGAATTCTTTTCACTGCATCGTACTTTTATCAATGTAAAGTTTGCAGTGCGAGGAACGCGATTTTTTTCAATGATTTCCCAGTTTTTTTGTTTGCAAAATTTACCATTGATGCCCCGGACTGGTCTGAAACTCAACTCGCTTTATGATAAGCGATAGTCCGGGATTTTGCTTTCTGAGATTCTTGATAGATCCAACAAGGGACCCTTAGTTTTGAAGCTACATTTACATGATTCTCAATAAACAACCTCTTTACAGGTCTACATACGTTTTCCTCAGTAATGCAATGTCTGCCTCGTAGAATGGGTGCTTCCGGCAAACACGTAAACATTGCCAATGCATTGGCTGTAACACTGTATATGTGTAACGAAAATGTAGGTTAAACTGCATTCATTTCCAGTGTATCTTTGAAACAATGTATCAAACACGGAAAATTTTTAGACACTGACATTGATACAAGAAAGGGCGCAGTCTGCGGATTTGAACAAGTCAGTCAATGAAGGCGAACCTTGGATGGGCAACTTTATCATTACCAATGCCTGTGATGCGGCTTTGTTTGAAGAGGAGCTCCATAACGATGAAGGAATGTCCTTCGATATGGAAGGGAATTCCATAAATGGACATGCAATCGCTACTTAGGGAGTACCTATCTGTTGAAAGCATTTAGACCAATATTCCGCTTTTTTGAGCCATAGGCTTTGTTTTGGAGCGGTGCCAGTTACTCAATCCCAGTTGCTTGCAAATGCTTTTTTTCTCTTCGATCTCTACTGAAATCAAATTGATCTGTAGCATATGTTAACTCAAATGATTTCATTTAATAATATTCTATGCATCAATCCGTTCTGTAAATAGATCTGTGTGGTGTTTTTGTAATGACAATGTAATTTAATAAAGTGGAGTCCTGTTGTTTTTATGTTCAGTGTTAACGGTGGGAGAGATATGTAGCCTCTAATCAACAATCTGATCCTTCGCACATCATTTACTTGACAGAAGTGACATTATGGCAATCTAAGGTGTCTTACTTCTGTCTTTGGACAACTTCTGTTACACTTTATTTGTAAAATTCTGAAAAAATCCGGAAGCTTTCTCTAACCTTCGAATTTGCTCCATGTAGGGCACGACAGGGCGTCAAAACAGCATGACTGATGCCGCAAATCACAAATAGCTAGCACGTTTACGACAACCTTGTAGGTACACTCCAAATTGTTATTTTTTCTTTGATCTTTTCCTCTACGTCTAGTCGTTTTTTCTCCTGCGATTTTCTTAAAGCATACTTTCGCACTATCCCTTTTATGGCAGCACTTTGGTGCCGCTAGCTTATCAAAAACTGAAAATGTGCGTCGTGTAGGATTTGATGCGGAGAAGATGGATAACTTTTGCAAGTTTTATAATTTGTTTTTCATGTTGAATTACGAATGTGCGCTGACATGGCGTACCATGTAACTAACTTGAACGTGTGCGGACAAGATTGTGCCATTCTTCTATATTTACTAAGAAAAACTACGGACCATAGCCTGCCCGAATACCACATTGCCCGCTCTTCCCCTTATAGCCTGGAAGAATGTTTGCCCGTTGACAAAAATGTCCATAAAACTTACTCCCACCATAAAACTTATACCCCACCAAAACACCAAGTGGGTGTTTTGCGCACGGACCACGGATCTGACGTATTGATAGATCTTGCACCTCGTCAAGATTCATTGAACATAAAAATTAAAAGTTTCCTAGATTTTTAAGAAATGAAGACAAAAGTGTAACAGAAATTGACAACCTAACAAATTCTAGATTTTAACGAAGGTTTATGCAGATTTTTTGCAAAAAATAATGATTTTCAGATCGTGGGCCTAAAGTCATAGTTTGCTCGCAAACTCGATAGCGTTGAGGTGCTCACATGATTACTGCATCATTTTGCACAACACCGCCAGCTGCGATATCACACCAATTCATTGCTTGGTCTACCAGACTTTCGTAATTCCAATAACAGGGAGTATCTTATATATGAAGCTGAATGTCTGTTTGTATGTATGTCTGTCTGTATGTTATACTTTGGGAAATTCGAAATTTTTTTCGAATATTCGAATATCGAATAATATTCGAAAATCGAAATTTTCGAATATTCGACTATCGAATATTATTCGAAAATTGAAAACTTCGAATATTCGACTATCGAATTTTATTCGAAAGTCGTAATTTTCGAATATTCGACTATCGAATATTATTCGAAAATGGAAGTTTTCGAATCGAATGATATTCGAATATCGAATAACATTCGATATTCGAATTTCGAATATTATTCGGTTCCCGAATAACATTCGATTTTCGAATACTATGCGAATAAATTATGTCAGTGAGACTACCTGTGAGAGACCAAAACATCCCAATTAAGAAATTTTTTCAGGTATAGACATTTTTTTATGTTTTACAACGAAAAAACGGTTCAGTTGCAGCCCCGGCAAGAAGATGGGTGCCGGATTGTGGCGATGTTAAAGGCAGCGTCCAGGCAGATCTGGACCTATGGGGCTTTTACGTGGAAAGTACTTTTGGGGCCCTAACTAAGGCACTGCCCAAGCGGCAGCTCAGGTAGTGCTCCAATGGCTGAGATATTTCCGTCGGAAATGGCCCCCGCGAACGTATTCGCATGGATTCATGGCAGTTTCGCGCCAGAATCCACGCTTTGCGCCATGGATCCAGGCGAAACACGGTCGCGGGGTCCAGTTTCGAGGGGAATACCTCAGCCGTTATAGCACTACCTGAGCTGCCGCTTGGGCAGTGCCTTAGTTAGGGCCCCAAAAGTACTTTCCACGTAAAAGCCCCATACGTCCAGATCTGCCTGGACGCTGCCTTTAAAGTAGTCCCCCCCACCTAAGCGATGACTGAGGCCTAAAATTTGCCTCGAAAGTGGCCCGGATCTTACGGTAGGCTCGTGAGTACGAGATGCATGCAGGGTAGAGGCGCAGAGTCGTTGCGGGACCCTGCACTCATGACTGTGTGCGCTATGCGTTCTCTGGCCTTGCAATTCGAATTCGCTGTACGGGCGACATTCGGGACTGCCGTAAGACGTGCCACTTTGGGAGCAATTTTCAAGCTTACTAGACCCTCTTTTTCGCTCCGAACTTCGTCACCGCTTAGGTAGGGGGTCCAATTTAACATCGCCACAAATTCCCGGACCCATCTTTTGGGACGCTACTTTTAAGAACCTAAAAGCGTACGTGACGGTTGTAAAGGAATTTCAAAAATCAAAGAAGATTATTTATCCTCATTGAGAGTTGTGGACTGACATACAGGGGTCCCAACAGTAGGTGATGTGGGCTGACATCAACCTAAACTTACAGTATGAAGCGATGTATCGATCGCTTTTCACTGTTGTAAATTACCGTAGGAAAACCGAGGAGGGTTTTGAGATATCAAGAGCCGTTTACCCAAGAATGAGAAACAAAAAGGCCGATCTTACACTAGGCTTCTAAAGACACTCACTGTATAAAGAATTTGCACTCACCGTAACGCCTTTTGCAACATATGCCAGGTACACCATAACAGATGTTTTCCAACGTTTTCAAAAAAGAAAATGCACATTTAAAAGGCTTGAAAGCCCGTGCGTAGTTAAACATACGTAAAATCCTGCTACAGAGATTTGAAATCTCTTTCTTGTTGGGCAAACTCTTTTGGATGTCTCATTTCGCAGTTGCTCTATATGCTTAGTTCATACCGTGATAACACAACTAGAAAAACATAGGTGATTTGCTTTCTGCTGTATTTGTAAGCTGAAGCCATCTCTACAGTATGTTACTTAAAGGTTGGCAAAAGACTTTGTGAGAGGTATTAGCGATTTGTAGATACCCTTGGGATACCCCGTATATGTTGTGGATATCGAATTTCCGAATATTCGATGCTCCGAATTTTCGAATAGTCAATTCTTATCGAATTTTCGAATATTCGGTGCTCGTCGAATATTCGGATATTCCATGGACATCGAATGATCGAATTAATGACCATCGAATATTCGACTATCGAATAATATTCGAAAGTTGAGAATTTCGAATATTCGACTCTCGAATAATATTCGAAAATGAAAATTTTCGAATATTCGACTGTCGAATATTATTCGAAATCTCAGATTTTCGAATATTCGAATTTTCGAATCATTCGCATTCGAATGATTTATTCGAATAATCGAATAATCATTCGATTCGGTCCAAAGTATACTGTATGTACGTATGTTCCGAATAGAATATTTCATTTCTGAACCGATCCGGACCAAACTTGGCACACATACACTTCGGGCCCCGGCGGGTGTCATAGGCTACTTTTCGTCATCGATCGATATCAATTTTTTGCAGAGTTCACCTACGCGGCTGGGAGTTGATACGACCCACCGTTGGGTCGTACGTGTTCTGCCGTTTCGGACAATACGACCCACGAATGGGTCGTAAGATTCCTGAAGCTCCAGCTTTGCCAGTATACGATGAATTCTACGGGTTCTGGCATATGACTGAGGGCACCTTGGCGAAGCTCCAGCCAGAGTGGTCCGGGTTCGGGATACTGTAATGTAATGTTACGGTAGGTATACCGTAGATAGAGGTAAGGCGCAGACTTAGCTCAAATTTTTCGCAGAGTGGCGCTCTTTTTGATAATTCAAGTTTACATGCACGAGAAATAAATACAAGGAGTGCACGAGACTGATGTCAGCCCATCAAAAATTATCGATTTTATTAATTTTATTGGTTTTTCGCATTGTTCATCCCAGGAAGCTCATGCCTTATATATATAGGTTTTTTTTTCTCATGCTGATTACGAAAATGATATTCTCATGTTCTAATACCGCCTTCTTACATCAGCTTCTTGATTCTTACGAAAATTCTGCCGTACTGCTACCGTAATCCCACTGTGGGGAAGTAGTGAACAAAGTCGACATTATAATCGATCAGCACGTAAAACAACCCCAAAACAAGATTTTTCATGAAAATCCATGATATTGGGTTCGTACAGAATGACTACCGTAACCTTACCGTATACCGCCAAAAACTAAAATAAATCATATTTCGGTAATCAGCGCCTTCGATGGCCCTTGTGGGGTCGACCCACGGGTGGGTCGTAAGTTTGACAAAGCGAAAAAGGCTCTGGTCCGAAACGGCAGTAATCGAGAAATCGGCCTTGTCGTGAATGTGTTAAAGGCAGTGTCCGGGCAGAAACTCGATTTCTAAAAAATCCACTTACCGGGAGTTATCCGCAATGCTAAATCCGAAAATCCACATTGGATGGCGCGAAAACGGCGAGAACATGCGTTTTCCAAAGCCATACAAATTCGACGGTCGCCGCCGGACAGAGACGCAGAGTCCTTGCGGGGCCCTACGGTTTTGACTGTGGCGGCATGCGTACTCTGAGTCAAAGAGGAATTCGGACAGGTCGGAGGACCCCGTCCAAAGGCGTAAGTTTCCGCACTTTCTGGTAGTTTTTCTTGCTTTAGGTCGAGTGTTAAGGCCTCGCACTTGCGCGATGTTGTGTCCAAGGAGGGCCACTTTCGCTGGCACTGAAATCCCAAAACCCCAACTTGCCCGGACACTGCCTTTAACACGTTGACGACCTTGTGCATACGCACGTATGCACGCCCTGACTTCCATTTAGCATTTTCCTGTACCCGCGCATACGCACGCTAGTTTTTTGGGCGTAAACGAAAAGTTTTAAGGTTCTTATGCAGCAATACTATCGGTGCCCTGATTGTCTTACAGAACACAGGGCATCGCGGCAGCTGTTCAGAAGTATTGGCCGCAAAGTCGGGTAGTATGTCCGTTTTTGATGTGGTAAGTACATATCAATTACGTTTTTTCCGAGAAGGTGGAAACTCTGTGTAGCTGTTACGAAAGTAAACTGGGATGAATCAGGCAAAAAAAATCTGTTATCACAACGCTTTTCTCGGAAAAGGATTGCTCCGATATAGCCATTGCAGGGTTTATTGATGGGAAAATCGAGGCAAAAACCTTGATTTGTGTAAGTCCTAGTAAGACTCTGTGATATACATGTTTCTCTAAACAAAGTTTGCATGTTTTACAATAAGCGCCAAAAAGACTCCCACATAATCTTTTCGTGCATACCCGCGTATGCACGGGCCAAATGCGCGAAGGACGTTGTGTGAGTTTCGTCCAAAATGGCGCAGTCGTCAATGTGTTAAGGCACGTCGCATATGACAATGCATTCTCGCAAGGCATACCAACGCCGGGTAGTTGATGCAGCCCATATATAAAATGTATTCGAAGAAAATTCATTACACATAGAAGTAGACCCCTCACAATGGTCGGTCGCCTCATGATGGCGTGGGGGTGACACTGGGTATCGAACTGCGATGCACAGCTGAGTGTATACTCTGGTAGGGCCTCCCATGCTGTGAAGGAGTTCGATGTTTCCGTTTGCGATGCCTAGCTAAGAACCGGCCACGCCAGATCCCCCGCCGTCTGGCTTCTTCTGGTCGCTAGGCGGTCCCTCCCCGCTCCAAGCCCGGGGTCAGCGATCGCTTCGTGGAAACCAATAGTAGGCCTAGTAAGCCACCTCTTGTAGGGGAAAATTCATATACTCCTCCAGTTAGAAGACTAGAAAGAAACCCTGCACATCGTATCCCGCCTACGGCGCCGGGTGGCAGCAAGAACGATGTCAGGGTACTCAGGGCGCCTTTCGGATTGGACAAAAACGACACGTCTGCCCGGACGACACGCCATGGAGACTGCCTCATGCTCCGCACCTACAACGCCAGGACAGTGTCCACAAACGCCGACCTCTACGCTCTTTTCGACGCTGCAGAGCACATCAACTACCACATCATCGCTCTGCAGGAAACGAGGTCCAGGAAGAAGGACGAGCGACAGATGAGTAATGGGACCCTAATCATTCGTGGTGAAAAGGTTCCATCACGAAACGTGGGAGGCGTCGGCTTTGTCGTCCACCCATCTATCGCCCATCTTGTCGATTCGCACGAGACCCTATCACCTCGACTAGGCATCCTACGACTACGCCCTCCACGTCAGAAGACCATCAGCATCATCAACTGCTACTCGCCAACATCAGCAGCTGACGACTCAGGACTAGATGCTTTCTACGAAGACGTGGAGGAGGTCGCCCGCAACGAAAAGTCCTTCTATAAGTATGTTGTGGGCGACTTCAATGCGAAATGCCACTAGAAAAGGAATATAGGATCGGGAAGTTTGGATATGGGCTCCGAAACGAAAACGGCAACCGTCTCATTGGGCTTCTCTCCGCCGTACGACTTTTCCATGGAAGTTCCATCTTCATGAAGAAAGAACATCGCCGGTGGACTTGGGAATCGCCCAACGGAACGACTCATGCTGAGATCGACCACATTCTCACCAACCGAAGGTGGAGCTCTCGATGTCTCTGTAGTTCCATCCTTCTGTAGTGGCTCCGATCACCGCCTCCTTCAAGCGAAGAGACGACTCAGTCGAAGGCTGGAAAAGAAAGTCTGTCATAATGCCGCGAGAAGGAAGGAAGTCGTTTGCGATGGTGACAGGCTGGAAGAGCTATCAAGTTGTGACTCGCCCATCGAGGAGGACCCATACGACTACGATCGGCTTCTGAAAGGATTGCAAGCCTGCGGAGAATGCGCCTCAGTGACTTCTGAAAAGAACTTGGAACGCATTTCCAAGACCACCAGGAATTGCTCGAAAGGAGAAGATTTTTGAGGTAAGATCCGAATGCAACCCATCTCGAGCGACTGATAGCCAACGCCAGTTGCAGAAAAGCTTTGCAAGAGGATCTCAGAAAGTACAGGCAAGCCAAGATACTGGAAGCAGCCAAAAGAAGACGAAGTCTCAAAAAGTGCCGAAGGGACCTTTGCGAATATCACGTACCGCTGGCTACACTACTGAACGAAGACGGGACTCCGACTTCTTCCCGATACAAGATGGAATCTATAGCGAAGAACTTTTACACCAACCTCTTCCGCTCATCAACACCCGTGCAGATGCCCGTTGTTCCCAGTGGAGAAGTACCACCACGAATTCTACCTGCTGAAGTGCGTATTGCGATAAAGACCATGAAGACGTCCACGGCTCCAGGACCAGATCATCTTTCCGTCGAACTTTTGCGAGCCGGAGGACACCGTCTACACGAGATTCTAGCGTCGCATTTGACATCTTACCTTCAGAAGGAGAAGATTCCCGACCAGTGGAAAACGTCAAGAACTGTCCTTTTCTTCAAGAAGGGTGAGAGGGAGGATCTTCGGAACTATCGTCCAATATGCCTGCTGAGTGGGCTGTACAAGCTTTTCACGAAGACTATCCTCGCTCGCATATCAAGGACACTGGATGAAGCCCAACCCCAAGCTGGATTCCGCAAAGGATTCAGCTGCATGGACCACATCCAGACGGTTTCGAGGGTCATAGAAGTCTGCCGGGAGTACCGACTGCCTCTTGTCCTAACTTTCGTCGACTACGAGAAAGCCTTTGACAGCGTCGAAACCAACGCCATCCTGTCTGCGTTAGTCGAACAAGGCGTGGAACCAGCTTACGTGAGGACACTAGCCGACTGCTACAAGGACTGTACAACAGCGATGCAGCTATTCCATCGCCCCCTGACCATTCCAGTTGGGAAGCGGTTCCGACAAGGCGACACAATCTCGCCGAAGCTGTTCACCGCGGCCTTGCAGTGGGTGATGAAGTCACTGGACTGGGACGAGAGCGGCATACGAGTTGATGGGAGATTCCTGTCCAACTTTTGTTTTGCGGACGACATCTTCTCTTCTCGAGCAGTATCACCGAAGCAGAGACGATGCTGAAGAAACTGAACGAAGTAGCGAAGAAGATCGGACTGCGAATAAATCGGAAGAAGACTCAGTTCATGAGGAACGCCCTTTGCGAAGATGCAGAAATGCAATTGGAAGGCACACCTATTATGGAGACGTCTTCTTACGTGTATCTCGGACGTTCGATGAACATGGAGAACGACTTGGGGGAAGAACTTAACAGGAGAAGAAGAGCAACCTGGGCCGCCTTCGGGCCTCTGAAGGAAGCCACCGACCAACTAACGGACCCGGAGCTTCGTGCCCACCTGTTCGACCGTTCTCCCAGCGCTCTGTTACGCAGCTGAGACTTGTTCCGACACTGTAGCCACGTCGAAAGCTTTACGGACCACCCACAGAGCGCTCGAGCGCAGTCTTCTGAAAATGACCCAACGCAAGCAACATCTAGTCGGACTTCGCAGCTCGGATATGAGAAGAATGTCCCGTCTTTGTGACCCAGCGGAATACGTTACGAAAGCCAAACACCGATGGGCCGGTCACATAATGAGAAGAACAGACTACAAATGGACACTAAGAACATCTGAGTGGATTCCTCGCGAAGCCAAAAACCCTCGAGGAAGACCACCGACGAGATGGGCAGACGTGTTCGTGGAACGGATGGACCAGCTGAGAAATCAGCTGGATACGACTTTCGCCCCTGGAACTCGTGGACGCAGCCCGACGACGACCAAGAAGATCGCGGATGTCTGAAGCGAGGGACAGGGAAAAATGGCAACTTCTGTACTGGGGCCCGCACGTCACGTGAGGATGGGCCATCTAAGTATCTAAGTAAGTATAGAAGTAGAGAGCATATGCCTGGCGAGTAGAGTCTGTATTTTCGGACGGAGATATCATTTATTTTCTGACCAAGAGACACGAGCACACTTTGCGTATATACGTCTAATCACCAATCTACGATCGCGTTCTGACGCGTTTCAGAAATTTTTTAGGAAGAAAGAGGGGTGTATGTCGAAAGGCGCGCGTTCCCTAAGCCTTCATTGTCAGTTCTCTGCAAAAGCAAGGTTTCCAGATTGCGAGATTTTTGTCAGTACATCAGAAATTAAAGAAGGATAAGCAGTTGAAATCCGATAGTATTAAAATGAATTTGAACTTATTTATTGCTCCTCCCAGTTAGTAAGAACCGATCAATACGCGCCTTACGACCGTCTCCCGTGAAAGAGAGCTTGCGTTGTTGAACGAGCTGAACATCTTCTTCAACGAAGTCCTGAGAAACGCATCCAAAACGCGTTAGAACGCATTCACGAACTTGTTAAACAGAATCACGCAAAACGTGCTAGTATTCCTAAGTCAGATAATGAATGATGCGTTGTCCTCCCGACTTTTCGGGCATGCAAAGCGTTTCAAACGTTGGTGTCGAACTTTATGAGGAACAAACTTTGTGTGGATGTTTGGGTGCTACCTTGTAGAGCTTACTTTGTTCTGTCGAGTGCCACAAAAGCTATTGAGAAAGCAAAAAGAATCTTACTGCAACAGAAAGTGAAAACGGAA
Source organism: Cylicocyclus nassatus (assembly GCA_958299035.1). Classification (NCBI taxonomy): domain Eukaryota; kingdom Metazoa; phylum Nematoda; class Chromadorea; order Rhabditida; family Strongylidae; genus Cylicocyclus; species Cylicocyclus nassatus. Next base: position 32,462,458 of record CATQJL010000305.1, read on the forward strand.
AATGTGGGGCCACCCACAGTCGTCTATTTGCCGTAAAGCTACATGTTTGTGTAGCCACATTGGATTCACGCCTGATACGATAATCTGCAGATTGTCATGACAGTGAAGATGTGGAGTGCTTTGCCTTTCATACAATGACGATACGTCTTCACTTTCTACGGACATTACTGAATTGAAACGCAGATGCTTCACATGTGGGGCCTGCTTAGACTGCACAGTCATCTGAAGAGCATGGATACGGAAAGACTGTGTCTTTGAGCCAACGTTTGCTCAGCTTTATGAAGACAAGAATGCGCGAGCAGCATTCCCACAGAGGAAGCTCACTGTAATTGTTGCATTCACCGCCAACGCAGCGCACAGCAGCGCCGGCCGCTCAGAGCATTGGGTCGTGCGGGCGGGCTGCGAAGTAGCCCCTCCGTGCGTGCGGGCAGCCTAATTATAAGGGTCATTCGAGCCCCCGTGCGAGCGCGCCGCATGAGTTTAGGCATGCGAGCGGGCAACCATGTCTTTTCTGCGGCAGCGCGTAAAGGAACGCTGCCCAGACGCGCAATTACGGACTGTTTCAAAAAGAAAAGGCACGGTAATTAATGCGCAGATCTTCTTAACTTTCTCCTTTGAGATTGTTTTATAACAAAAGCTTCTATACTTGAATCTTCTCTAGCTTATGTAGGACTTCTCTTATGCTTTATTTGTCATCGTTTTGGATGCTATGCTGCAATAGTTTTATCGCCCTCCCATGCGTATTTCTTTTTCAATATTGATGCTAGAGCATTCTGGGATACTATGACCCCGTCTTTTTCCATGGTATTTTTGTTTGTCTGAGTTTTTTGTCATCCGTGTCATTCATTGATTGACCTTTGCCATAACTGACGTTTACCATAGAAACTTCGCACCTCATTTCGATGTGTGACATTCTGCCTACGCTCACTTGTGATGATCCGACGCTTTCTATAAATGGAACCCATAACATCGATTGCCACGAACACTCAATTAAATTTTCTACTACCTCAAGGTTCTATTGGACTACATGACAAGGTATGGTTTCCTTGACTCGCTTGCATTGATAATATGCCCAATTCTCTCAGCGGATACGAAGGATAGGTGTGATAGCACGACGTTTTATTCGAAGTGGTCCTACGACAGTCAGAAAACCCTTCATTTCTAGATCCTCAAGGATGTCTTTATTGGATCACACAACGAGGTATGATAGCAATCTTATTTGTTCTAATGAGATGCGCAATTACTTTAAGCAAAATACAAATGGATAAAGGCTGAAGATCGAAGCAAAGGTGATTCCTTATATCACTGTTGGCGTGCTGTGTTTGTTTGACAGTTTTATTTTTCAGAGCATGGAAAAAATAACTATTTTGGATGAAAGTTACATTTAAGAAACGAGCTGAAACGCGGAATTTGAAGCAACCTTACGGACTATTGTTTTGTGTTATATTTGTATATAATATCAAATGTTATATGAGAGATTGTAACGCGCACCATAGGAATTGACAGTTCGTCTTGTCTCTTATCTTGCTTTCTGTTCTTGTTCGTTATGTTAGTTTGTTCTTTTACAGGACAGTTATACATTCTTGCTTGCGCGATTCTGTCGAATTGTAATGTTATTATGTTTTGGTTTACAAAATAAACATTTAACGCATTAATGGAGTACATTCAAGCACCACACATAAACAAGCAACAAAAATAACCCCGATCAAGTGTCCAAAATTATCAACCCCCGTGCGTGCGGCAACCCACGGTCATGCGGGCGCGCTGCGATACCGCTACGGCCCGCAACACCGGCGCCCGCTCGCTGCGGCGTGGCAACCCGCCCGCACGGAGCGAATCCCTGAGCGCGTACTTGCGGTACGCAGCGCGTAGCGCGAATCAATGGTCGCCTCCCGTGCAGTCAGCTGAGCCATGTCCGCACTCTTCGGGTTTGCGTTGTCTATCGCGCTCCGCCAGTCTGCTTCTCCTCGAGTGATGCACTGCTTTACTGAGGTCTCGCCGTCTTTCTCGTTGGTTCAATCCAGCAGATCGTTGGAGGTTGCGAAGTCCCCTTGGAGAACGTTTCTTTATAATCAAACGAGCCGAGTAATCTATTTTGCACGCTTTGTTTTGTTTTGAGAGTAGCATTGTTAGTGGTGGAACGCTAGCTTCCACTTACATTCTTTTACAAGCTGGCTTTTGCAGTCCTTCGATTCGCTGATCGTTTTACAATACCTGTTTTTGTTATATTGAGACTTTATCTACCGCTATACTCTTCGATTGATTCCTTTCAAACTCTCCAATATCTCGTGCGCGCTGCTTGACGCTCTTCGCTTTCGCCATGGGCAGTTATAGCCTGTACCGCTGAGCTTTTCAGTTTCGTGTTGAATTTCGAGAGTTTATTGATTGGGACGTAGCTTGTCGAATGGCTTTTTCTTTGATGTGACTGAGGAAACTGTTTTTTTTTTTTGAAAATTTGGGCCGCATTGATTGATACGAGCCCTTTATAAGCATTTTCAACGCTGTATAAATTACGATATTAAACTGCAAACCGGATTTGAGTCTGTTTGATCGGAAAATGTTATTCATATCGTTACGCAACCAACTCGATCAGCAAATCATTGAACGACAACTGCACTCCTGTTTCTGCGTTCGGTATTTCGTTCGAACCTTATTCTTTGTCTTTGCATGCAAGTTATATCTGCAAAAATCACGTGCGTGGTAGATCATGCGCAGATTCAACAAGTGTTGCTTTTGCCTTTTGAAGTAGGAAATCGTTAAATTGTCTTGCTTACCTCTTGTGCTAACTTTTTGTGATTATTATTTTGCTTCAAGAAATTGATAAAATTTTACTTTCTGGAACAGCAGCGCGTGCGTTGTTGCAACTTTCTATTTAAGCCGCTAATCGTTCCAATGATCAGGATCAGAGGTCAACATATCCATTTTTCATTTTCCTTCAACAGTAGCAGTTTTCAGTCATCTGGTTGAGCCGATGAAGACCATCATTCGTCACGAAACATTTTCTGAAGAGCTCACTACTTGAATCACTGCAATGAGAACAGTCCTGTTATACAAAAGTCATTCCATTAAGTCCTGATTATATATCCAGGAATATGTTCCTATTGACTGAACACATGCATAGCAGTTTTACTCAGGCCTATTGGAAGAGGGGGGGGGGGAGATGTTCCTGCAGGACATTCTTTTATCCTTCGTCATACAGTTTTTCGTTTGAACCATGTACTGTATCGTAGTGAACTGTTGAGGACTTCATCGAGGAGAAGTTGATTCTCATTTTGCGAATTATCAATTCCTCGCTTCAGCTACTATGCAGCCTAATACATTACCACAACTGCTTTGGTTATTTCAGGCATACGATTTGGCAAACTTCCACGCTGGCGGGTTCATCCACGAGCTATCACCGTTGCGCGGATGAGTAGCAACAACCACAGCCAAGTAGGTTCATATAAAATCTTCTGTTTTGTTTTGTTCTGATCTTAGTATTTTGAGCTGCCGTCTGCTGCGGTCTCTTCATCGGCGCCGTCTTCAGCTACAGCGTTATGTGGTCCAAATGGCTCCTCCAGCAGCGCTGGTGAACGAAGCGATCGAAGTGGTAGTCGTTCTGGATCTCCACCATCCCAGTTCATGGGTCCCACGCCACCAAATCACGGAGTAGCAGCTCCTCACCAAAAGAATCTTGCGAGGGTGCAAGCAACTGCACCTCCAGGTACTTTTATATTATCCTGCTGATTCTGTTTTCTCACTCGGTTCTTATTAGCGTTATTTTCACTTCAGTAGTAACGTGCTCACCATCCTCGCTATCCACACAGAGTGTTGCTCCTCAGATTGCTACAATCGGCGCAAGTGAACATACGGATAGCAGTGCGGAAGTGGGTTTATCATTTTCCCTCGCTAAGTTATAGTATGCTGAATGCAGATGAGCAATTTTTTATGCAACGTCAGTAATTATTGAGTTGTTCTGAGAAACATAAATTCTTGGCATATGATTGAAGAATTGCAGGAAATAAGATTTTCGTTTGAGTGCACCTGTTCCAATGAGCAATGTGAAGCTTTTACTGGCCCAAGTCTTATGCATACTTTTGATAGCGAACTGCCGCCACGTACATATTGGTCCTTCGAAATTGGCTTTTTCTTGAGTCGTTTTTGCGATATCGAAGATACAGGCAATCTCTGGAATGTCCATATTGGTACCTGTCTAATTGGGAGGCAACCAACATGAACGATAGGTTGTGCTAGCCATATGCGCTGCGTAGGTCGAATCTTTTTTAATTTCCATATTTACGCTATGATATATCTCGAAGCTTGGAAAAAACGTTGGAAGCTCTGTATGCCCTGATTTTTTGTTCTACATCATTTTCAATCTAGTTTGGAACATACAGCTTCAAAAAATAAGACTTTATGTGCGATGTATTGACAAACGTAGGAGTACAGTATGTTTATTTCCAGCTATCGTTCATCTTGGCACACACCTAATTCCTATCGACACATTTACGACAAGGCCAATTTTTTAGTAGTTTCTGACCAGAGCATAGGGTCCCTCTATACTATGCCCCAGGATGCAGTAACCTGCGGTGTGCGCCGCTGCGGTCGCAGGCAAAATATGCCTATGCTACCGCAGTTTTGCGGTCTATCGATGTTCCTTTTCTGCGCACATTCGTAGTCTTACAGAGTGCTCGTTAAAGTCACCATTTACCCTAAGTTGAGGGTCTTGAGCTTTTAGCAGCATATGATATTGGGACCCCCTATCAAGCCAATGCCCAGTCGCGGCGCAAAACGTCGCTTCGAAAGCGAAAAAGCTACGGAATAAGTAAGGTGCACGAGGACCCCCCCCCCCCTCGCCCTATGGCGCCGCTCTCCCCATCCATGCTCGCCCCTCCTGTGTGCCCAGCCAATCAACGTTCCGGAAAGCCGGCCTGCGGTTCTCCGGAACTGGGATTGTTGGGGTTTTCGCGGGTTCTCCACATCATATTCGGAATCAGGGGCCCCGGAAGGATTAAAACGTGATAAGAGTTAGCAGTCTTTTTTCTTTCTTGCTTTGTCTTATCATGGGTTCAACGGTTCTTTATATAAGTTGAATTCGGTGCGTTCCTGCGTTCTCAGTTTTATCAAACTTGGTTATTTCACTTGTTTCACAAAGCTGTTGTGTGGGATTCTGCACAGAAACATCGATAAACTGTAGAATCTTGGTGCCATAGGCATATTCTCGCTGCGGCTTCAGCGGCCTGCCGCGTTCTGCTGCGTAATATGAAGGAACCCATATCTTGCATCATCGAGTTGGCATGATATTTTTTGCCCGCTGATGGCTGCTATGGTCTGAAGTGTCAGTCTTTCGGGAAATATTCCAAGAGGTCTATCCAGAAGTTTGTTCGGCTTTGACCATACATTACCAGTGTTATCTTGTTACTAGTACTACTCATGCTGCCAGTGTTACTAGTGTTACTCGTGTTACTCACCAGTTAGTGAGGATGCGTTCGAGAATGAGACTGTGTTGGTGATCATTTCACTACTCAACAGCAATAAAAACGATCACTGGTAACACGGGCAGCACTAGTAGTATATGGTCAAAGCCTACAGTTTACTCGAAAAGTTTCATCGTAAACGATTAAAATCGAAAACTTAAGAAAGTATACGACCTAACGGTGGTCGTATTGTCCGAAATGGCTGGACACGTAGACCCACCCGCGGGTCGTAATCTCGTGAATGTGTTAATGAGAGAAAGTACTTGAGTCTCGAGACCGTAGAAAATTCGTACTGCTTATACTGCTTACTAAGACATCTCGAGAACAACTTTGATTTCTGTAGTCAGCTTAGGTCACGTTAGAGAACATTGCGTTGACATGAAAGCTGTGGTTTTTCTGCTAACCATAACAGTGCTTTCCCGTTTTAAGATTATTAGACTTCACAGTTGCGCTTCGAAAGATTTCAAGTTTGCGAATCATTTGTATCACGCCAGTAAACGCATTTGCTTCAGAATTGATGTTGTGTCGAGCTAGGGGAGGGGACGCGTTTTTTTCTTGGAAATGTTTGCTCAAGTCATAAAATCTTAAAAGATGTCTTCATCTATAATCAGTGCATCTGACATACATATCTAATGCCATTCACTTTCTCTCAAAATTTTAACTTGCGAAAATGAGGATCTCGAAAGCATCTGCAGTGGCAAACGCTACGTCATCTGCAATCTTTCGTCCCTGTAATTCTTCGTTAAATAAACAGCGATCGCCACTGATTTATATGCATCATTTTGAATGAGGCAGGAGTGGTGCCCTGAGGATGTAAAATCAGGCAACGTTGTTTGCAAAGCATCACTTCTATCTGTAATACCGAGATCTCGTTCTCGTAGTTCAATTCTAATGAAGTGAGTTATATTTTTTGCACCACTTATGCATCAAGAAGCGATTTATGAAAGCAACGGCTGGTTTTTACTGAATTATTCTTTTCTAATTAGTGCATTTTTCGAAGTAATTTGTGTGCTTTTGGGTGAAGATTACCGAAATTTTTTGGACCTGACTCAGTGTATAGAAAAGTCAAACATCAAATAGCATAGGTGGCAAAAAGTAGAGTATCTCAGTAAGCCAGTGTTTCAAAATTCGTTTGGGAATAAGATTTTATCGGACTTTCTGTAAGATTATTCGTTATCTCTTTCCATACTTCAGTGGAGCATATTGAAATTTGAGGACAGCTTGAGACCCATTAAAGATGCAAGTGGTTAGGTGATTTTTCTCTTTTTAAGGTTGTCCGTCGAGCTTTTGATAAGAGAAGTAGAAATGGTAATCCTACGAGTTTAGGTCCTCTCAGTATTTGAATGCCCAGTTTGTCTGGAGTATATGCTGCCGCCATATCTGCAGTGTCAGGCAGGTCATTTGGTTTGCGGGAATTGTCGTCCCAAGCTTCAGTGTTGCCCAACGTGTAGAGGACCAACTCGTAGGTTTTGCTTCTCTTCTTCTTCCTTAGAGTTCTAAATAGAAAGTTCCAGCAAGCGTACGAAATCTTGGTCTTGAGAAAATTGCAAACACCGTCCGTTTTCCTTGCAAATTCGCTTCGTCCGGCTGTCCTCACGTATTTTACCATTTTGACAAGGTTGAGCATGAAGAAATCTGCGAATGTCGGTACGTTCCTTACTTCATATTCGCAGCTTACTTTGAAAAAATCTTCACCATTTCAAGCCCCTATAGTTGTCCCTGTCCTGGCGCTGCATGTAAATGGCAGGGAGCTTTGAACGATGTAATGGATCATCTCAAGAAAGTGCATAAAAGCATAACCACCCTTCAAGGTCAGTTATTTCCTGAAATATGATATTGGGACTGGGATGTTTTTACTTTTCAGGAGAAGATATAGTATTTCTTGCTACGGATATCAATCTACCCGGAGCTGTGGATTGGGTCATGATGCAAAGCTGCTTTGGATATAATTTCATGCTCGTCTTAGGTATATTTGCTTTTATAGGACGCGATTTTCGCCACACTAAACGAATTGCAAGTTTAGAGAAACAGGAGAAGTTTGATCATGGGCAACAGGTTTTTTATGCTGTTGTGCAACTTATTGGAGCGAAGAAGGAAGCTGACAATTTTATGTATCGGTAAGGGTCTTTTGTTATGAACTCGATTTGCAACGCTGCCTTTTTTGAGGAGATGTAAGATCCGAAATTGATAGTTTAGCTTCTGTTAGTTGTGTTGTCACTGGTGTGCTATGTGCAGTCTCGGAAGCCCTTTTGCACTAGAAACAAGTGTGACTTCATGGACTTTTCTTGTCAGGTCTCGCCCACACCATGACTTCCGCTTTCAGACACCCTGGTCTTAGTATTGTGGTGCTGAAGTTCAGCGGGACTGTGTAAATTCAAACGCTGTACTTCAGTGCATGCCCCACTATTTCACTTGATAGATAGTCGCGAGCATTCATCACGATCAAGGTTGGAGGTAGGGTGGGGAACGGGAGAGGAGGAGGTGGAAATCTTTGCGCAGTTATCCCTTTACTACCTGCTGGGTCATATCCGTCACATATCGTTGGTCTTCGTTCGTCGAATGTGCCGTAAATGTGCCAAAGTGTAATCAGAACACACAAGTGGTTGAAGTTCAATGAAATCTTCTCATTTCGTCCTGATAGCACGATGATCTTGGAGGTCAATGTCGTTTGATGTTCGATTTTGGCAGCTACGATGCCGAGATCTTTTCATGTTATTTGTTTATCTTTGAATGACTTTACTAAAGACATGTTGAACAAAAGCGCATTGATGTAAGCGGCATTTTCCCACTTTTTCTATGATGTTCTCCCGCAACGATCCCCAACGCTCGACCGTCTTTTCTCAAAAGCCATGTATCATCTGTGGGACCGACAGTGCTAATCGTGAGCATCTCGTAAGGAAAGATCTGCGTTGAAGTAAATGGTCGAGATTGAGGCTGTTTCGATATGCTCATTATTGCTTATGTCGGATTTGCCTTCGCTGTGACTTTTGGGTGGTGGGTAGTCGTCCGAGTATAGAGTTAACCGCTCCAAGGGATTTTTTTACTTTTGACCTACGGGTTTGCTCGTAATTGCGTATTCGCTTATCTAGGACACGTTTTCGTATTTAGAAACGTGGAACTGCAAGTATCTCTGTACATTACCTGGACGGTCAAACTCAGTGTTGACATTGCAAAATTTGTAGATTGGAACTATCAACACATCGTCGTCGCCTGTGCTGGGAAGCGACACCACGTTCAATTCATGAAGGAGTAGCACATGCTATCCAACTTTCAGACTGCTTGGCCTTCGACACACCAACAGCACAGTTGTTTGCGGGTAAGCATCTTGAATACGACGAAATTTTTTGTCACCGATTGAAAATCTTGTTTCAGAGAATGGGAATCTCGGAATTAATGTCACTATCAGTATGGTAAGTTCAGATTTCGTTTATTCCTTCAAGGTTTTGCCCATTTTGAAGATATGTTTGAAGGTGTGAGACATACGTCAGGTGGCGATCTACCTTGCAGCACAGAAATGTCTGCGTATGATAATTGCAACTCAGTATTTCGCTATGCTTGCAGATCTATCTCCTTTTTTTGCATGAGTACCTAGTATATTACCATATCGAGTTCAGAGAACTATATTTGTTGACTTTGATTTCAACTTCACTGATTTCATGTTTCTTGTCCGCGTAGAATGCTTCCGCTTCATTATTGTTATACTCAATCATCAGTCCGCGTGGTGTAGTAACTTGATGAGGCAATCACATCTCCAAGTTCGATCGATAATTGTAATTGGTTCCGAATTGTCTAGAAATGCCTTCCGAGTTGCATCTTGAGGCAGCGTGCAAGTCGATGTAACTATTGTAGCTTCTTTTTTTGTGCGGGTCCTATAGAGAAGAAGTAGTTTTTGTTTTTGGCAGTCATCTGTCCTCATGTTCTGGTTTTCAGTTACGCTTACAGTGACTTGGCTCCAACTTGTCGAATAGTTGTTGACCAAGTTCCTTGCTGTTATCCTCCTTGACTAAAGATCAAAGCCTTTGTGATCGCACCTATAATGAGTCGCTGTATCTTTCAAGAGCATTTTATTTTGGCAGATAATTGCTGTATTACTAGTAGTCTAACATTTTGACTGTGCAAATCATGTCGTTGTGTTTATTTTTTTGTTTGTGAATACTGTTTTCGACAAGTCTTTTCATGTTTTATTTTCATCGCCAAGGCGAACACAAACGAATAGCGGTACCAACCTGAATCTGCCACAGAGTGGAAATTGAATAGCAAACTGTAGGGCCTGCGTAGTCGCAAGAGTCGGTAAGTTTCTGGCTGTTGCACGCGCATTGGGCTTTCTTTGTCTTTCTCCTTTCAAAAGATTTTCTGCTATCAAACATTAGCTTCCAGTTACCCGAATCTTGAAAAGTACGGATTGTTCAACTGGTTTGAGGCCATGTAACATCCGCGCGTGCAATGGCCGCAAACTCATCGACTTCGGCGTCCTGAAAGGGATTGTTTCACTCGCGTGTGTTCACTGTAGCTGAGAACTGAGAATGTGGAGAAAGGGAAATCTTTTACGGTTGTGCAGTGTCTCGTGGAGCTTCAGAGCTCTAGAACTTTACAGTGCAAAGATAGTATCTACTCGTATTTATCATGCTTCACATCAAAATTCAACCTCCTTTGTGGATGAAGTGCCTATTCAATGTCCATAAAATTTGTGCAGTACGCATAGGCAAATTGCGCTCAGAAACAAATCGTTGCTTTGACATTAGTGGTTCCCTATCCTTACATATTAACGCTTGCGAGCTAAGAGGCAGCGTCCCACCACATTGGGGGGTACTTGGCTCTGGTAGTAATGTTATAGTAGACCCCCTAACTAAGCGATGACAGAAGTTTGTAGCGTGAAAGGGGGTCTACGAAGTCTACAGATCGCCTCCCAACTGGCCCAAATCTTATGGTAGGCTCGGGCGAGTACGGTAGGCGCCAGACTAGGTAACTGTTTTGTTCAGCTGCAGAAGGCGCGCAGAATTAACTTCAATTTTGCAATTTCTTCCTGCAGCTGAAGCAGGCAATCGTGCGCAGATTTAACGTTAAATCTGCGCGTTTAATCTGTTAATTCTGCGCACCTTCTGCAGCTGAACAAAACAGTCGTTTTGCGTCTGATATAGTATGGCAAAACCTATGTTTTGCCCTTTCGCAACGAACAAGCGACATGTCGCAAGTCAGCTCTGACTACACTCATCGCTTCCTCGCACCCGCATGCGGAATCGGACCATAAGAGGCCATCGCCCAGATGTACCGCTATGTTTATGCCAGCGGATCTCCACTTGCTCAATAAAGGTCTCAACAGTTTGGTGAGCATCATGGAAGCAGAAGATAGCCCGAAGGGGAGTACCACAAACTTATTTATAAGCTGTGTCCCTCCAAGTGAAACCAAAATATATGCGAAAGCTACGGTTAATCCTGACGTGGTGGTAGCCAGACTTAAGACCATGCGGCCATGTAACCCCCCCCCCTTCCGGTAGCAACGGACCAACTTTGGAGACGTCCCTAAACTTGACTCTGCTCTTCTCGACATTTTTATTGAGTTCCGATAAGTCTAGAATAAGCCGTAATTTCTTCCCCTCCGCCACTAACAGTGGGTTAATCCTGAGACTCTCCCCTCTAGATGCCCTAACTGTAGCTCCACTTCTTAGCAAACTCGCTACTTCCCCTTCAACGAAATCACCTTGCCTATGTGAAGAAAGACCTGCAATTGCCTCTCACGACTGCCAACGCTGGCTCTGACATGAATACTGGCGCATAACCGTCGCGCAGTGGCGTACCCACGATTTCGGCTCGGGGGGGCGCGACAAAAAAATTTTCTAAAGAAGGTGCGTGGCGTTAGCCACGCACTCCGAAAAAATTTTTGGGGTGCTTCTCAAAATTTTTCCGGGTCCCCGAACCCTAAAATCTGGAAAAAGGGGGTGTGGCGTCAGCCACGCCCCCGAAAAAAATTTTTTATAAGGCTAAAATGAATTTTTTAAAAATTTAAAAAATTATTTTAATTATTTACAAGTAGAAACAAGTCACTTGCACATTTTTATAACCCATGTAAGTAACTTTCAAAAATTTCGCGACCCGTTCTCGGGGGGGGGGGGGCGCGCGCCCCCCCCCCGCCCCCCCCCCTCGGTACGCCACTGCCGTCGCGGATCACATTTTCCGAAAACGGATAAGGTTTCATACTCATCCAAAAATCAATAAACTAGTGTATCCCTCCGGCCAAAAAGTCACCGTCATAGGCGTTCTTCCCTGCCTCCCTTGCGAGAGTAATGCCCATATCTTCCGCAGTTGTAACATATTCTTTGGCGGCCTTGTTGACGGGCAGGCGACGAACGGAAATGTCCTCTAGTGTATAAGGGCCTCTGAAAAGCAGGGGCGGGAGCTCGAGCCGCCCCTTCGTACCGAAAGGGGCGGGATAGGGCAGGAAACGAGCTTCTGAACAGTTGGATAACACTCATGCAACATTAGATCCTTCATGGATAACGTGCCGCTCTTACAGAAAAACTCACTCCATACCGACCGAGGCTGCACTGGCTGTTTTCTCTCCTCCTTTTTCTTCTTGTCCCTGAAGAAGGCGGCCAGTATTGGGTTGGCATCGAATCAGCCTTCGACTGCTGCTCGGAGAACTCGATTACGTCTGTATCTGAATCGGCAACGATTAGCTTTTTCGCGCTGGGTCAGGAGAGTAATTGCTATATTCGCCCTAGATTCTCCCTCCTGTGGCACGAACTCCATCAGTGGGGTCAACGCTGCCAGCACCCGTTCTGGTGAATGTTGGCTTCGTGGAAGAACTAGGCCCAGGCGGAGCAGATACTTGAAGGGTCGGATATTGTGCAGATTCCTGATGCATCGGGGATTCTTGAGTGGTCGAATTATGCCTAGCCGCAACAACTTGTGCGACCAAAAAATCGAAATAGTCCTTTGACATTTGCACCAAATCGCTTTCGGATACGGGAGTCGTCGGTGACGGATCACCCATAGTTCACATAGTTCAGAGAATATGTAGTCGTACCGCTTTCCAAGTTGACGAAAACCGAAATGTTGGAATAGCAGCCAAGCACAACACAACAATCGCGCCCCACCTCCTACGTGCTTGGCTGCTCGCCAAACCGTTGCGAAATGGCAAAACTCCACCTTAGTCTGGCACCGACCTACGAGATGCATGCAGGGTAGAGACGTAGGTCGTTGCGGGACCCTGCCCTCGTGACCGTGTGTGCTATAGCACACACGGTCATGCATATATGCGTGGTCTGGCCTTGCAGTTCGATATCGCTTGTGGGTGGCGTCCAGGCTACCGTGAGATCCGGGTCATTTCGGAGCAAATTTCAGGCTTGGTGGACCCCCTTTTCGCTCCGAACTTTAGTCATCGCATAGGTAGGGGGCCTACTTTAACATCGCCACAAAAGCCCGGCACTCATCCTTCTTCACCCCGCTGCATTCAAGTACTTGGTTCTGTATCAATAATTCCGAAAAATTTGCGGGCCGCTGGGCTGCACGTTATACTTTGGACCGAATCGAATAAATATTCGAGTATTTGAATAAATTCGAATAAATATTATTCGAAACTAGCTGGCTTACCCGGCTCCGCCGTATCCGGACCAAACTTGGCACACATACACTTCGGGCCCCGGCGGGTGTCACAGTCCACTTTTCGTTATCGATCGATGTCGATTTTACCGATTTTTATCGATTTTCTTGCAGAGTTCACCTACAGGGCTAGGAGTTGGCACAGGGGGGGAAGTGAGCATGGGGATTCCGAATTCAACATTAGTTTTCAGGATCGTCCATTACTTTTATCGATTTTATCGATTTTTTTGTAAAGTTTGACCCGCGGGGCTGGGAGTTTGCACAGGGGGGTAATCGAGCATGCTGATTACGAGCACAATATTAGTTTTCAGGATCGTCCATTACTTTTATCGATTTTATCGATTTTTTTGTAAAGTTTGACCTGCGGGGCTGGGAGTTTGCACAGGGGGGTAATCGAGCATGCAGATTACGAACACAATATTAGTTTTCAGGATCGTCCATTACTTTTTCGATTTTATCGATTTTTTGAAAATTTGAGCAAGGGGGCTGGGAGTTGGCACAGGAGGGTAATCGAGCATGCTGATCACCCCCCTTGGGGATGATCAGCATGCTCGATTACCCCCCTGTGCCAACTCCCAGCCCCCTAGCTCAAACTTTGCAAAAAAAATCGATAAAATCGATAATAGTAATCGATAATCCCGAAAACCAATATTGTATTCGGAATCCCCATGCTCGATTACCCCCCTGTGCGAACTCCCAGCCCCGTAGCTCAAACTTTGCAAAAAAATCGATAAAATCGATAAAAGTAATCGATAATCCTGAAAACCAATATTGTATTCGGAATCCCCATGCTCGATTACCCCCCTGTGCCAACTCCCAGCCCCGTAGCCCAAACTTTGCAAAAAAAATCGATAAAATCGATAAAAGTAATCGATAATCCTGAAAACCAATATTGTATTCGGAATCCCCATGCTCGATTACCCCCCTGTGCCAACTCCCAGCCCCGTAGGTGAACTCAGCAAAAAAAATCGATAAAAATCGATAAAATCGATATCGATCGATGACGAAAAGTAGCCTGTGACACCCGCCGGGGCCCGTAGTGTATGTGTGCCAAGTTTGGTCCGGATCGGTTCAGAAATGGAATTTTCTATTCGGAACATACGTACATACAGACAGACAGACAGACATACAGACAGACAGACAAACAGACATTCAGCTTTATATATAAGATTCGATTATTCGAAAATTTTAAAATCTCGATTACATTCGATATTCGCTTATTCGAAAGTTGTCAATTTCGAATTTATTCGATTATTCAGTTGATCGAAGAATTTGATTCTCGAAAATATTCGAACATTCGAATAATTATTTTCAGAAGTTATTCGATTATTCGACAATCACGTATGATCGAATAACTACATGACAGCGTCACAATCTTGACTGCTATACCAGCAACCATCGTTTCTTGTCTAAGTTGCCCACTGCATGGAGTCCTTCATTGTGCTAATTCGATCAAAATTTGTTTGAATATTCGACATAATCGATGCAAAATAGTTTATTCGGGTTTTATCTCTCAAATATATTCGAATATTCGGATTTTTTTCAATTCAAATATATCCGATATTTCCGACGATTTTCTTAGTTCGAAAATATATATATATATATATTCGATTATTCGATATTTTTGTACTGCACGTCCAAGAAAAGAATGCTCCGAATTGTGCAAATGATGCAAATGAAGTGCAAATCAAGTGGTGGACTTTTCACTGATTTTTTTTGGACCGTCACTTGCTTATCGATAGAGCAGGACAGTGACGTACCCAGGATTGCCTCTCGGGGAGGGGGTGCGAGAAGGGGGAGGGGCAACAAAAATTTCTCTGACAAAGATACGTGACCAACCGCTAACGCCACGCACTCCGAAAATTTTGCGGGCCCATGACCTTGAAATCTTACAATATACAGATGTTATATTGTTAGGAAAAAGGGTATTGCAACAGCCACGCCTCCGAAATTTTTTCACTAGCCAATTTAATTCTAAAAAAATTTTTGAAAATTATTTCAAATATTATCAAATACAGACAAGCCATTCGTACTTTAACCCATGTCACTTTCAAAAATTTCGCAACCTTTCTTCGGTACGCCACTAGAACACGCCTGATTATCGATAACAAAGCGAATCCACCAATTTATGCAACTATTTGACGCAGTTCTAGAAAAATGAAGTACTATGGGATGATTTCGGGGAACACCGCTAGCAATCACCTCAGAGACACCGTCCACCCAAATTGAACTTGGTAAGATTCTAACGTTATGTAATAGCGGAGCCTCACTAAATAAATGCCCAAGTTCCGCTGCAAAAGGGGTTAATTTTCGAAGCTAGAAAAACGCTTCAAACATTCTTTTGATAGTCTATAGGCAGGGCGAAAGGCAAATATTTAAACGTGTTGTTTGAATATTTGCCCTTCATAAAAAGTGAAGGATGTCCATAGAAAATCGAGAAGAAAAATAAAATGCAAAACTAATGAAGAAACTGTAAACTAATGAAAAGTAAATTTAATGAATAAACTAACCAAACTGCTTAAACTAATGAAGCGCAGTTTTTGCAGTGTCATAAAATATTCTACAGCCAGCCGTATGTGGCGTTTTTCTCTATAAATCAGTCACATATTCATATGAGATCATCCAGATTTTACAACACTTTTGCGGCATTTTGGCGAATCCGCTTTTCGGCTTCGATTGAATGGTGCAGACGATGTTTTGAATCAGTAAAGAAGAATGGAACTACTGAGACACCAAACAAGCTCTACCTGGGGTCGGTGAAGATGGTGTCCGTCTCTTCGGATTTTCTTCAAACGGTTCTCTATCCGGTTCCCTCTGTGCGTTCTTCTCTTCTTTTCTGGAGACATTTTCCACAATCGTATCGTGAAGAGAAGCTCAACGAGATGCCCGCTTTTTTCATTCCAGATTCTACCCAAAGTTGTTAGAATTTTTCTTTTTTTTGACTTTGATTTTATACTTTGAACTCGCCCACAAATCTTATGTTACAGACTACTTATTCGCGGCTTCGTAAGCATTCAGTTGTGATCTACTGATTTCCGATGTTAGGGCTTATCAACTGATGCGGCGTTTTTCAGACGTGGAGAATGTAGACGTAGGATAAAAATCGAGCTGATATCGTTTCATGTACTCGACAAAATGGGGATAAATAGGGACAACAAAACCAACACTCCGTTTCGTGATGGTAGTTTTCCAACACGGATGATGGGAGTGTTGGCTTTGTTGCTCTATCATTTTTGTGGCAAATCTTCCTACCTGTTTTCGTCCTCAGAAAGTTCTGCTCTGCAGCATTGAAAAGGCAGGTGGATGTTCAAGAAAACCGCCCTAGCGTATTAGATTGGAAGCATGAGGCACTGTTTATGGCATATGGTCTCAAACGTCTTGTTTTTGTCCAGTTATATGAAGCACTGGGCAACCTCACATCGGTTCATTACATCCGGCGTCAGGTAAGATCTACTGTGCAGAGTTTTTTTTTTGCTGAAAAAGTAACTGAATTTTCAAGCAGAGCAATATACTCAGCCACAACAGTGGCCTAGAGTATGAAAAGAGAATTACCAGCGATTATGACCTTCGGATGTGGAGGATCTGGTGGGATCTGCTGTAAGCAAGGCTTCCGACTTAGTGAAAGGCCGGAAACGTCATTTTCTCACATTGGCAAAAACTGCCAGTTCGGCTGCACTTCGGCACTCAGTGCGTTCTTCGCGCCACCTCAGATCATAGCAAGGCCTATGATTACGAAATATTATAGATATCCGGAATAGCTGCTGCCAAGCCTGGAATTTTCGTGAAGTTGATGTCACGCTTCAGATATCTCGCATCAAGTACTGATTTGTGGATCCACTTTGTCTTGTAGTAATATCGTTTATACAAGGACTTAATTCAGAAGTTTTTTGGCTGTGGTAGGGTCACATTTGATCACCCAAAAAATCTGGCATGTAAGACCGCTTCTTTTTTGACCCAGATAAGAGTCCGTGCGGTCAACGAGTCGACGATATAAGTCCTTTTTTCCATTACAACTTAAAATCTTGTCAGGTAAGAATAAACGTGCCTTATCGTCGGTCTTATAAACGGTGAAAAACTATGGTACAGGCATGCATGATATTTCCTTAGCGAAAGGGTTTGTAACAACGTTTTCCAGTATCTGTGCGAGCAAGTCTAGTCCTGGTCAGGGCTCGACACCATTTAAAACCGGGGGGAGGGAGGGGGGGGGGGGGGGTGAAACCATGTCCCCTGTTGAATTGACGAAAGTTTTGCCAGGTCCCGCTTGGCATTTTGTAGCCCCTCGCTTCTCTCTGCTTGACCTTTTACCTTTTATTCTGTTTGGGACAGTGGCCCAATGTAGAATAATTATTGAGGAAGGCAGCAAAAGTAAAAGAAATTGAATAAAAACGTTTACCTTCCTCCTCCCCTCCCCCTCTCGCTCTCCTTATTCTCCTCTCTCCCTCCCTCACCTCTGCTCCCTCTGCGAGTGACGAATGAAGTAATGGATAACATATAAGGTCGTTCCGAAAGTTCTTTCCGTTTCTTCAACCTACCATAAAAACAAATGGAATGAAGGTAGGGAAACGCGTCAAGCGCTATCCGACGCATTTTTTCTTCCTCTTTTCAACAGTCATATTCCTGTGTCGCTTGCTCTTGTGGTCAGTGAGATTATGGCCGAAATTTCGAACCCATGGCTTTTACCATGTCCAATTTTGGCAATTTTTCACAATTTTCTTTTTTGACTTTTGGAGAAGCTTTAATAACAGTCGGATAGAGTAAACAAAGTGCAATTTGATGGAATTTTTTCAATTTCAACTGGCTTCTCAGTATTTTTTGAGACAACTTTTCCAGAAGTCTTCACTTTTCCGAAGTCACAAAACACACAAACGCTCCGAACATTGGCACTTCGGATTTTGACACTATCATAAGTCGTTTATGATTGTCCACAATTTTTACAAAGTAACTGAGTGTTTATCGCTTCGAAATATAAGATTTCGCATTTTACGTGCACACTCTCAGGCGGGTTCAAAATCAAGAGTTATGGAAATTTTATCGCCAAAAACCCCACAAACTGGGAAGAAAAATACTGAATAGAAAGAGGAGGAAAAGCTGCATCGAATGACATCTTAGTTGTGCGCGGTTTTATGTTCTATGGTTCTTGGCATCACCAAAAGTGGAATTTGATAGCATCAGAAAAATAATTCTAAAAAAATGTTAGGGCTAGCAATAAATGTCAAAAAAAAAATTCCGTTAAATTGCACTTTTACTCTATACGATTGCTATTGTAGCTTCTCCAAAAGTCAAAAAAGACAATGTGAAAAATTGCCAAAGTTGGACATGGTAAAAACCATGGGTTCGAAATTTTGGTAATATGACTGTTGGAAAGAGGAAGAAAAAATCCATCGGATATCTACCCTCATTCCACGTGTTTTTCTGATAGGTCGAAAAACGGAAAGAACTTTCGGAACGACCTAATATATAGAAGAGAAAGAGAAGACGAAGGTAAGCATAATGGACACCGAGTGCTCAGAAGATGAATGATTCGCGCGTGGGTTTGCTTGAGAACGCTCTTTGCGACCGAAGAAGACCACGTCGCTAATAATTTTGAGGTACAGTCGAGTAGATTTAGCGGTAAATATAGTGTGCTTGCACAGAAGGTGAAATGCGGTGAAATCTGCGCGTGAAGTAGCCACGCCACTACTGCGGGTATTTTGCGCGCGCAATTGGCCGGCGTCACAGTCGAAGCTAATTCTTCACGCGCCAATTTTACCGCATTTCACCTTCTGTGCAAGCACACTACATTTACCGCTAAATCTACACGACTGTATGTAAAACTGCCTTCGTTTTTTTTTCTATGTATGAAAAGTTCTACAGTGAAGATACAATTCATATAGGAGAATATGAAGAAATGAAACGTCAAAGGGAAGGTTTTAACACAGTTGGCATCCAGGTAGAACCGTTCTAACTAACTCAGAAAAAGTTGTCACGCTTTCATTTATATGAGTTTTCATAAATTTCTGGCTCTAGTTGGAGTACCGTCACGCTCATGTGCATAGCAAATCCAGAGTCATATCATTGCATTATGATTGAAAACAAGGCTTTTGTTTAGGGGCATACCAATTCTTTGTACCGCTATTTGTTAGCATGCTGCCAGCATGCCGTTGACGGGCTGGCAGCATGCCAACAAATAGGGGCATATTAACCCTTAGAAACGAAATTCACTTGATTTTTCGCTGAAGGACCTATCAAGCTTGACCCGGTTCCAGCTGCGCCAAGCCCTGGTCCTAGTTCTCGTTTTATGTCTCAGCGTGGTCATGCAAAACATGCTGACCAAGTAATATAAACCATAGATGCATTCTGTTGGTGTATTTTTGTCTTCAAAATGATCACTACTTAGAAAGGCGCTTATCCAATTGCTTAACCGAGATGAAATTGATGACTCAATCCAATCAGTGCTTGCCTTGCAAATCCTTCCATGAAATTCTAAACAGGGACAACGTGGAATAGAGATTCGAGAAAAATTTCTCATACCCTGCACTCCTTAACTTATTTGAATTGGTGTGACGAACACAATAGCATTACTGCAATCTGCACCGTCGGACATTTGATAACAGAACCTGACAAACACTGTGCAGGAAGACTTGTGTTCGTGGATATTCTGCGCACATAGATATAGTTGGCTGCACGAAATCGCCCGGATTGAATGCCTGCGAGCGTGTCTTTTGCGGGCTAACATAGGCATTCGCGCGCATGAGTCATCATACCGTCCGTACCCGGCAGCCGCGTTGCAGGCACGCTCGCGTGCGTTCAGCCTACAGCGGTCCGGGCGATTTCGTTCAGTCGACTTTACCAATTTTATGGTTTGCTGCTGTTAATGGAATGTGAGTACTTTTTGGGTCTGCACACTTAGAAATTCTAGTAACCAACAAGTTTCCGAAGAAGTTTCATAATTGATTATATGAGGATGCTGTCAGAATGTCAAGCAGTGATTGGTATAAGCCTGAAAACAAAAAAGCTGTAAATTTCTTTACTGCTGTTGCAGAAGTCCTTTGCCCATCAACAATCAGTTGCAGAAACCAGACGAAGCTGAAAAACGAAGGGTAAATGCTGACGAACTTGAACATTTCAAGGTCACATTCTTATCTAAATTTGATACCTTATTTCTTAGCGTCTAGTCAGAGCAGAAGTTCCGTGTGAGGTATCACCGATTTCGACTCTCAAAAATAAATGACAACATTTATGCAATGGATGCATTTCGTAAAATACGAAATTCAGGCACGAACAACACACGTATTCCTTGTCAATTCATTATAGTCTCAAAGATGGGCTAGTTTAAGCTGGGAGTTATATTAACACGTTTCGAACCGCGAAATCGCGCGCGGCGAAAAAGAGTGCACTTTCACCCGTAAGCCAACAAAAGGACCTTATTTCGTAAACTGTGTGCTACATCTGTAATCAGCTTGTCAGATAAATTTCATACCCAAAGTTCTGAATGGATTCGAAGCGTTTAGATTTTGTCGCTTGTGGAGGACTGCTGTGCTTTCCTGAAAAATAGGAACAAGAACTCGGTTTCTAATTGTATCGAAAAGTATTTATGCTGTAAATGGTGCACATCAGTATTGAAACTATGGTTTTTCTCTATGAAATGGAAGCAAAGGGAAGTTGCGACGTCGCACGCGTCGTTCGCTTTGCCGCACTTCGTTGCCACTGTTATTCGATTTGTGCTCATATCCTAAATAAATATTGGCGGCACAACTCTACAGAGTCAGCTGAAAAGTATAAGCTTAGACCTTTGACTTCATAACCTTGGGCTAAAAGAAAACCTCCTGTAAACGACAAAAGGTCCTTTGAAGTAGGGTGCTGCACCATGTGCAGCACCGGTCCGAAACGTGTTAAGCAATACTATCTTGGCTTCAGATATCACAGCAACGGCAAACATCGGATTATTTTCGTACAATTGAGGGAAAGCTATAAGGCTTGAATAATATGCACTTTACCTGCTCAAATGAACCACACATAATTTATGAATCGATGCATATCATTGGTTTTCATTACGAACATCAAAGGTGTAAAGTGAATATTAGGTTCTAGCAAAAGCGTTCCTCATTGATCAGCCGCAGTGTGAATATCAAAAATGTATGAAGTATACTTGGTAGCAAAGCAAGCCAAGACAGTTACAATACTTTTCTCAGAAATAGTTACCTAAAGGGCATTCGAAAAATCGTGACGATAGCGCGACCGTGCGCAACACGCACGCACTCCCAACTCTTGGTTTCTATCTCGACTCAAATAGTTTTTCTGCTTGCATATGATAGTAATCAGGCAATGAGAGTGACTGCTCTCAGCGCTGAGGTGTTGCCTGTCTGTATGGGCGTTTTATCCTTCTGTATCCGCAAAGCGCAGTCGAAAGTTCCAGGAATTTCGCGGAATCACGACGAATCTTCTGATGTACAGCATATCCTCGATATCCCGTTTCCAGTCTTCTTAAATTCTTCGGCGGAGGTTCTTTGTTAGGGATGTAAAGCAGCGCCTATCAGACGTAAAAGACATTAAGTAAAAGTCGACAGAACTATTCTTGTAGATTATAGCGCGGTAGAAAGTAGCCGTAGACTTCTTTTCAGAAGAGATAGATGCGTCGGTGAATTCTGGAAAAAGTACGCGTTTTTAAATTCTCCTCGCAGTAACTTGTTTCGAAATAAATACAGGGTGTCCCAAAAAGATGTGCACACTGTTTGATCGTCAGTAACTCTCTTGCTTTGATGTCTTTTGCCGAGCTTGAGGTAGTATTTTTTAGAGCAAGGTCTACCTTAGATTTACAGTATGGAGCGAATTATCAATTGCGCGTCATTACTGTAGGATTACGGTAGGAACTGTGAAGAGGATTTTAAGCCATTGCAAGCGGTATTTTGCCTCAAAAACAAAGCCAAACAAGTCAGAAACACTTGAGGTGAGATAATCATAGTCGTTGATTCTGAATATGAAGTTTGCACTTCAGTGTAGTGCATCTTTCATGAGTTATTTCAAATTTAGGGTAACAACTATTTTTCCAATGTCTGTCAGAAATGTGATTACGCCATCAAGAAAGCTCGAAAAACTTGTGAAAAGTTGTGTAGTGAAATCAGGATGCCTGATCAGGATGCCTGAAAACCTTGCTACACAAATTTTCAGGTTTCTTAGAAATTATTTCATCAAAAGGCCTATTCCACAGTGACGCTATGTGCTGAAAATTCATATCGTAATTCAACAGTAATGAAGAGTGCTTGGCGATTCGCTCCGTGGCGTAAATCTAAGTTGAACCTCGCTCTACAGAATAATACTTTAAGCCTGGCAAAAGACATGAAAGCGAAAGAGTTATTAACGATCAAACAGTGTGCACATCTTTTTGGGACACTCTGTAGATTCTGAATCCGAAAAAAGCGTTGTGCTCAGCTCATTAAGGCAAATCTTTTTGTATAAAGCATGTCCTATTCCAACTTCAGTATTCTTGCAAGGACCTTCCAATAGTTTTTTTTGTAGATTAAGGAGCTCTAAAATCAGCCGCAAACTTCTTTCGAAAGGAATAGAGGAATAAAATAAGAATAAGAAAATAAAAAATAAGAATAAAAATAGGGATAGAAGGGCTAACGAATTCTGGAAAAATCATGTCGTTCTGAATTTTACTCACCATAACCCAAAAATATGAAGCTTTCTTTCTGAGCGGATGTGTTTTATGTAATCAGCAGGTCGGATAACCTCTATGAGCAAGTTTTCCGAGATGTTCGGCTTATTTCAATTTTCTCGATTTGCGCTCTAAAGCTCGCCGGTGGATTTTGGTCAAAATGTTGATGATCTTCGATTGTAAGGAAACTTCGCTTATAGAGGTTTTCGGACACGCTGTACGAAAATCAAGCTTTTTGGGGCATAAAGGGTTTTTTGCAGAGATATGGTGAGATAACTGCAACTGAGTCACGCAAAATTCGTAAATTCGCCTGCACTTCTCGCGTATATTTCAGAAAACTTGACTGTTCGCTTTTATGAGTTAAAGTCAGTAGGAACCGCGCTATTGAACGGTGCTTGTCTCGAGCTCCAATGAAAATTGCCGAGTTATGAGCCTACGAAAACATGAATTTTGTCAGAATGTAAAGATCGCATACTTGTTGAAATTTCACCATTAGTGTTCCTACGACATTCTAATTGCAAACATTTTGTTTACTTCGCCCAATGGATTCCGCTTACTGAATATGTCTGTTGCGCTTCAGATGCTTAACTGAATATCAAAGCAGTTTCGTAGCTAGAGCTCAGATGTACCTAACTATAAAATCTAATACAAAGGGATCCATTAAGCGAGTGAACAGATTTGACCATCATGTCACAGTGACGGTGGAATTTCGACGAAGTATGCGATCTTTACATTCTGGGCAAAATTCATGTTTTCGTAAGCTCATATCTCGGCGATTTTCATAGAGTGGAGCCTGAGAAAAGCACCGTTCAATAGCACGGTTCCTATTAGCTTTAACATATGAAAGCGAACCGTCAAGTTTTCTGAAAGATACGATAAGTACAGGCGAATTTACGATTTTTCGTGACTCAGTCACAGTTACCTCACCATACCTCTGCAAACAGACCCTTTGATTCCCAAACATGATTTTCGTAAACAGCGTATCCGAAAACCTCTATGAGCTAAGTTTCCTTACAATCGAATATCATCAACATCTTGATCAAGATCCATCGGCGAGCTTTAGAGCGTAAAACGAGAAAAAATGAAATGACCCGAACATCTCGGAAAATTTGGTCATAGAGGTTATCCGACCTACTGATTGCGAAAATCGTCTGCATAGGAAGAGAGCTTCGTACTCTAAGGTTATGGTGAGCAAAGTTCAGAGCGACATGATTCTTCCAAAATTCGTCAGCCCTTCTATTTCCTTTGAAAAGAAGTCTGCGGCTATTCCTTGGCGTCCCGTAATCTACAGAAGAAGTACCACCGATATTTCCTTGCCGGAATCTACTAGGGGTAATGCGCGCTGCTTTACACCTTTGGGAAGAGGCGTCCGCAGAAAGACTGCAGAATACTGAAATCGAAATTTCAGGACGTGCTGTATATGGAAAGATTCGTCTTGTAGAGCTAAGCACAATGTTTTTTCCGATTCTATGCTTATTCCAGAGGAAGTTGCGGCGAGTAGAATTTGGAAACGCGTGATTTTTCTAGAAATCACCAGCCTTTCTATTTAATACGGAAAGAGCTCTGCGGCTAATTTCAGCGCACTATACTACAAAAACAATACCATCGAATAGTGCTTAGATACATTTTAAATTGAATAGGCTCTTTGGAAAGAAATCTGCGGCTGGTCTTCAGCGCTTTAATTTACAGAAGAAGTGCTATCGAACAGTACTTACAGGTGTCTTTTACGTTGGATAGGTGCTGCGTTGCATCTTCGCGAAAGGACTTCCGCAGAAGAAATTGAGAAAACCGGAAACGGAATATCGAGGACAGGGTGCATATGAAAAGATTTGTTTTGACGAGCTAAGCACAATGCTGCCTCCAAATTCAGCATACATTCATTTCGAAGGAAGTTATGGTACTGCGTAGTTTGCGTGATTCGGTTGATTGCACGAAATTCCTGGAATTTCGCAAAATTCCCGAAATTACATTCCGGGAACTTCGCGGATTTCCGCGACATTCACGGAAATTTTGCTTACAATTTTGCATTCTGAGGGTGGTTTTATAGACTTTGAATAGCTCATTGCGCCTGCAGTGTACAACAAAACTTCTACATCTTTCCTTTATGCAATTTAAAACTAACCGTCATAATTCGAGCTTTAAGCGCTGCTTCGATTCCTGACGAAACAGGCTGTTAGACTGGAACTTAATCGCTGAATTATTAGGTCATTCCATAAGTCCGTAGCGTTTTCATTTTGGTCCTCACTTCTTTGGGGAGCGGTTGATATGTGATAAAATGGGTACATCAATAGAGTACATGGGTACAAGGGTAATGGGTACATTATTACATCATTGTTTATATTATGGCGATTACCAAGCCATAAATAATTGAAAAATGTTCTAATTCTGCATTTGTTCTTGATCTTCTAAAGTTTCATCCAGCAAAATATCGTTCTCGCACGAGAAAACTTTATTAGTAGTTGTTTACGATTCATTCGTGAAGGTGGGCATTGCGCGGTATGCTTCAATGCCGTGTTGTGCGGGAATGAGTATGGCATATAGATAGAAGAGCCAGTGCGAGCCTCTGCGAAGAGGTTACGCACTGGTGATTCTACATATTTATAATAGGCCTCTCTGACAGAACCTCTTTGGATGAGTCTCAACATCAAACACGACAGAGGGTCGACGTAAAATCAGTTTTCCACCTTATTTGTCACCATGATATAAAAGTTTGCATAATTTTATGAATAAGCGAGGCGCTCAATAGTACCATAAAATGTTTGAACGATTGCTAGGGTTCAATAGCAGTGGTTTACTTTTGATTGAATTCTGTTCACACTCGCAGATTGCTCTTCATGTTTGAAGTCAAATTTTAATTAATTTACAAAGTCTACTGTTCGATTTATTCCTCGCTCATGACTGCCAACGTCAAACGTGGCCAATATACTTCAAGTAGTTAAAGGCAGTAGGTTGGCAGAATGAGACCCGTGGCAAAACAAGGTTACAGGGTAGGAGCCCCATAATGGAACCTATGGGCTAAAGTTCGATCTTTCTCTGCCACTTCTAGCCCCCGAAATTTCAAAGCGAAAGCAGCGCTCATCTCCTGTCCTTTCCGAACCCGCCCACCCCATGGACGAGTGGACGCGAAGCCCGTCATGGAGAAGACGCAGAGTCGTTGCGGGACCTCATGCTTATAGCATTGCGGCTGGCGCTCTGACCGCGGAAGTTCGTCCATGGGGTGGGCGGGTTCGGAGAGGATAGGAGATGAGCGCTGCTTTCGCTTTGAAATTTCGGGGGTTAGAAGTGGCAGAGAAAGATCGAACTTTGGCCCATAGGTTCCATTATGGGGCTCCTACCCTGTGACCTTGTTTTGCCACGGGTCTCAATTTGCCCACCCACTGCCTTTAAGTCCATGACACTTTTCTCTGTCTGACTTTTTGCGACCGTACATAACATCGGATGCTGCTGAGTTAGAGTTAATACCAAAATAATATTAGCAGTTACCATCAGCTTTTGGCATAACTAAGGCAACTCACCGGAGATTAAGCAGCACAAACAAAATTTGCAGTGGATCCGCAGGATATTGCCTTCTGTTACAAAAATGGAAGCGTTGGAAATGGGTACTTGCGTAGGATTTTCACGTCAGACTGGCTAAAAACGGAAATTTCCGAGGATTTCTTACAGAACGCTGCGAACAATCCGAGAAATGCCAGCGGTTCCGCAGCTCTCTTTGATCTGCCAGTAATTCCGCAGAATGTGTCTCTTACATTTTGTCACCAATAAAGGCTGGGTTCGTACTGATTCCCATGTTCTGGAACTGTTCCCGCACAGTTCTCGCACTGTGCTAGAACTGTGCGGGAACAGTTCCAGAACTGTGCTGCATGCAATGCAGCCGCCCCGCACCGTTTTGAACGCCGGGAGTGAAGTTTGTCCGTTCTCAGCGGGTTTTCTTTCAGATTTCTCCCATTTTGGCCTTATCCCTCCTCCCCGCTTCGCTTTTTTGATCAGCCGAACTTCGAAACTCGAAGCGGGGTTGAAGAATGAGCGCTCTTCTGCTCTTCGTATGCGATATCTTGTGCTTGTCCACACCCTCTTCGCTATTTTTGTTCAGACCTACTTCATGTGTTGTAGCAAGTCGCTGCGTAATCTCGCATCTGTATTGAAATTGACATAGACAAGTCTCTAGAACACATGAAGTAGGCCTGAATAAGAATGGCAGAGAAGATGGACGAGCGCACGAAGGCCTATTTTCCCGGATACATGAAGCAGAACAGCGTTTAGTCCTCAACCCCGCTTCAAGTTCGCAGCTCCTCCCATCACAAGGAGAAGCGGGTCAGAAGAAAGAACATAGACGCAACGATATTGAAAAAGGAAAGGGGCTGAAAACGCCCAAAAACGAAACTCATAGAAACAATAGACAAGTCCCAATTCATGCAGTTTCAGAATTGCTCTTAATCTCTAATTCGTGGCATATGGCTATGGAAACTACGCAGCCGCTTCCTGGAACAGTTGAAATAATTTTGAGCAAAAATAGCGAAGAGAGAGTGGACGAGCACAAGATGTCGCATACGCACAGCAGAAGAGCGCTCATTCTTCAACCCCGCTTCGAGTTTCGAAGTCCGGCTGGTCAAAAAGCGAAGCGGGGAGGAGAAATAAGGCCAGAGTGAGTGAAATCTGAAAGAAAAACTGTTGAGAACGGTCAAAATTCCCCAGCTTCCGCCGTTTAAACGGTGCGGGGCGGCTGCAGCGCATGCAGTACAGTTCTGGAACTGTTCCCGCACCCAGCGCATTGCGAGAACATGGGAATCAGTATGAACCCAGCCAAAGAGTGCATTGCCGAACATGTAATTCACAGTGCAAAGGATAGTAAGTGGGTCTTGCAGTCAATAACGCAAGGTTCGAATCTCGCTTAGGTGTTCTTTTTTGCTGTTGTAGTTTGCATTCTTCAAAACTTCCGTAGCACGTTTACGGAACTTCAGCAAGTGACCCGGCACGGCTTCCTAAAACGTTTTGCGAATGTTTCGTTCAGTTGTAGAAGAATTTGTTATTTACGATTTGAATATGCGAAAATGCATTTGAATTTTCGGCGGTCAGAAATTAAGTGAGAGCCAGAAAATGAACCATAACTCTCTTATTCTGATCTTTTGAGCCTCCAAAATTGTCAGTGCTAAGTCTGACTTTTCATTCACCAGGACAATAATGGATGCTTTGATGACTGTACTTTTTTGGTTTCAATTATATAATATTAGGCTGAAAAATCGTGCCATTTTTTGATGCTGTCTCAAAATATCACAGAGTAAGATGGGCGAATGCCTTATACAGCGCTCGATGCAGAAATTTTCCTCTTTTTAGCAGTAACGTTTCTGTTCCAAAACCTTCGCCACTCGAATAATCATGATAACTCCAACCTAAGTTTTTCGCCTACCCTTCCTTTTAGCGAGTACTCAAAAGTCTTTTTTTTGGTCTTTGTATATGTTTACTTGAGCCGATCACCAAGATTATAGCACGCTTTATTCAATCAGGCTAACGCTTCGGTGCCTTCACCTTCGTCGGAGCCTGGAAGATCGTCACATTAGTGATTTGTTCTCCCGAACACCTCGTTCAAGCCAAGGTTACATTCAACATCAAGCCAGGCTGAAACCCGTGACGGAAACCGTCGTTCATGCTCGCCTCGGCAGTCTTCGAATCGGGGTCGAGCCACCACTAAACACAGCGTCTGCACAGTCAGTAGTAGTAGAGACTAGTACAGGTGCCTTATACAGATGAATCTAATCTTAGTGTAGATCAAATCCGCAAAGGGACTGATATGCGATTAGATCACTATTCATGGCAACGCCCTCTTCTTTGCGGTTCATTGCAGGAGCTTTGGATGTTGTCCAAAATGCTTCTAGCGTTTTAGAGGAATTATTTCGGGTTCACGCGTTAAGATTGTGACGGCTATATTAAATTGTTGATCCGAGTGATACTCTCTGCGATGTGCGCCTAGGGGAGTGTTCGGTTTAGATTTTACAAGACCATCTAGGCGCTCTTTGATTCTCACGCAAAGAGGCCTGCCAGTCTCTCCTATGTACTCTTTCCCGCAAGTTTGACAAGTTATTTGATAAACTACTCCTGCCTCCATGCAATCGCCTGGTTGACCAAATGGGCATACGACACAATCGGTATTCATGCACAGTCGATCGTAGGAGCGATTACGAATTAGTTGTTTTTTAAGACTGGGAGGAGGAATATTTACAATGCTAACGGAGTCATTAAGGCCTGCTTGTTCTAACCTTTTCCTTATCGCTTTGCTGAATTCTTCAGATATAAAAGGAACACAAAAAGGTATTTTTGCTTCATTCTTGCTTGTGCGCGATCTGTATTCATGCCAGGTACGTTTCGATAAATGGTTTGGGGTAGCCATTGGACTTCGCAATCTGTCTGGCAAGACTTAACGATGTAGCGCGTTCTTGCTCGGAGGAAACTGCCTTTGCAGTCCTAAACATATTGGAAATTACCGACCTTTTTGTGCTCCAAGGATGATTTTTGCTGCTTGGTTTTGGAAACCATTTGGTCTTGTATGATCCATTACGCAACTGTATTTGGATGTTAAATGCAGTGTCCGGGCAAAAACTCGATTTTGAGATTTTGTGCTTATACAGGCCTATTCGCCATGCTGAATCCGAAAATCCACATTGGAAAGCGCGAAAACGGCGAAAAAGGGCCCTAACACAGGAGGAAAATCAGCAGGTGGGCGGGGCTTGCCCCAGTGCGATTTCACGCTCCCGGCTCCCTGAGCGATTTTCTCGATTCCGCTAGCCGTCCTAACATCGCTACCGGTCAAGTGCGAATAATTGACTTGAAACCGGAAGCGAGAAGGTCGCTCCGGAAGCCGGGAACGTGAATTCGCAGTGGGGAGGGCCCCGCCCACCTGCTCATTTCCCTCCTGTGTTAGAGCCGTTTTTCGCCATTTTCGCGCTCTACAATGTGCATTTTCGGATTCAGCGTAGCGAATAGGCCCAAGTAAGCACAAAATCTCATAACCGAGTTTTTGCCCGGACACTGCCTTTAAGGAAAGGCGTGCTTTTGCTTCGTGTGCATTCAAGCTTATTGTAATGATTTTCAAAAGTGTCATGTCCGTTTTAGCAGCGTGAGAAAGGACTAGGTTAAACTATATATGTTCATGTCTTATTACGTAATTGACTACTGTGACAAAAAACCAAATCTTTCCTTGGCAGTTGTATACAAGAAGTAAGAGGCGGTGCAAGCACATGTTCTTCGTTATTAATTGTGCCATTGCGGAAATTTTCAAAAAGAGTAGTTGCAAAATGGGACTGGGCTACATTTACTTTTGAATAGCCAGTTCTATTGAAGAACATATCTCAGATTTGAGCAGATACTGCTTGACCTCCACAGTGCGACTAAGCAATGTGGAGTGGATGGCACAGAGACAAGCGCATAGCATAGATGCACATTAGAAGGCGATTTTCAATAGTGTGAATGGTGATATGCTAATCAATTACATTCCTGCAACGTTTACGCGTGCATTCATGGTAGCCGAGCAATCTTAATGATAGTGGTAAACGCAAGATATTTACATCTTTTCTTGCACAGTGACCTAACGCCGCCAGAAGAGAGCATGCATTGGAAAGGTTAACCCTAATGTCAAAAGATAAAGAGTGAGAAGAAAAGGGAAAGGTTTGAAGAACGTGAGGCACGCTCTGAAGCAAACGTTTTTTGTTTTTCGTTCACTTCTTTCTATCGTCAATGTCAAGATAGCGTGAATTTTTACATCGCGGAATAGCCGGGCAAGGCCGGGTATACCAGCTTACAAATAAATTTTCAATGCAGCTTCTGAAAAAAAGAACAAAGCCAATTACGTATAATGAAAGTAACGTTTTTTCTTGCTATCATCGTCGCAATCAGCTGTTCATTGATCCTCTCCTATTTAAGCCCCAGAAGTTGTGCAGTTTTGGGAGTCTTGCACCGCAGCAATGCGTCAACTGAATTGTCCCGTCTCACAAGCAACTTACGGGAATTCTATCTAATTCTCCTCTTTTGCACACTATCTTCCTCGGTTCACCATAGACTCTGCCCTGGCTAAATGGCATTTTGTTGAACTAAACGTGACACTTAGCGGTCTTTTGACTGTTCAACGAGCGCGGGAAGTGGGCAGTATCAGGTTCACCCTAGGAGGTTCTTCTAAATGATTAATCTCAGGTCGACTGAGATGAATGAGGGCAGGGTGGGCAGTGGGCATAGAACAGCAATAGTTTCTTCAATGAACAAAATTTAAGTCGGTTAGCACAACAGTAGAATGTTTTCTCCAAGTTGTTTTCAATAATCTGGAAATCTGCTCAGAACTGTTTTTCTTGAGAGTATAATTTTGCGTTGTCAAACATTGTTTTGCTATCAGTATTGGCTCGTTCACAAATGCTGGGCCTTTCTCCTTTTCCCACTCGTCTCCGCGGGCCACTCTTCCGATAATGAGATCCTTTAAAGAAAATGAATATCTGACAATTCAAAATCTTTTCAATTGCGCAGATCCCGCATACAACAGTTCGCAACAGTGAGCACAAGCAACATAGCACAAACGTGTAATCAATGTTATTCCCGTTCTTCGTACTCTTACTCTTCCCTCTGGTAAAGGCTGTAACAACTCCAGCAAACGGTAAGCGCCTTTCAGATTCACGTTATATATCATTTCCGCTCATGAATCATGATTTTATATTCTCAAGTAAACGCTACTGCTTCATTTCGCCGTCCCTCTATCGTCGCAGCAAAAAATGTCAGTTTCCAGGTCTGTGATATATCTTCTGACTATTTAAACACAGGATCAGCTCCCGAATTCATTTTTAGGCCTAAGGCATACCTCACGCGATTATGCCGAATCGCCATTTTCATGCGACTTGGCGATTTGCCAGATTTCTACAAATCTATCGTGCGCGCTTCTCGAACGCACATTTGGGTAGCTTGTGTAAGTTTTTGCAAGCGCATCAAGTTCTGACCAAAGGCAGCGCATTAACAACGAATAATGAAGAGTCGCTGTGTGCCAGATCGCGTAGCGACCGAAATCGCGCGAGGTATGCCTTAGGCCTTAGACTGCGGTGGTGAGCGCCGAAAAGGTTGGTGGGCATTGTTTGTGTGAGTAAAAGCATAAGACTAATCGCATACTCGTGTATCATGTAAACTTGTTCTACCAGAATCCATTTATACTTTAAGCAATAAATAAGAGACTTTATCGCATGTTTGAGTGCGATCTCGCACAAAGGGTGAGATTTGAGTTGCTGCGTGCAACGACGAAAACAAAACTTGCTCAGGAAATCAAGAAGAGCGGGGAGTTGCGTTTGGATTAGGAAATGTCGACTACGCCGACCAATATATGATAACACAAACAGATAAAGCGCATGACAAGCTTGTTCCGAACTCGCCTAAGGCGGCGCCAGCAACTATCAAGTAGTTGCTGGGATTAATCATTAATGTTAGGCTGTTGTTCAACTTTTGCGTTTTCCGTAGTTCTCCCTTTGCATATGGTATATTCAAGCTTTGGGAGTTTAGACCATAATGTAGTCTACGAATGCACCAACTTCCAAATTCTGGGAACCCGTGTAATGTTTACAGTATGTGTACGGTAAAGAAAAAATTCAAGGATTGCTCCAAACGTTTTTCCAGCTGCTACTTGGTCTAGGGGGTTTCTTACACGCTGATTACGAAAATCACACACATTTTGTAGGAAAATATATCTTTGGTAGGGTCACAAAAATATCTAGTTTGACGACAAATGAGTATGATAGTTGTGTTCAGCATGCAGAATTACACTGTACTGCAGGATCTCGGCAAATTCTGATGATTCTTCCACTAGTCATTGACTGTCAGCTAAATTTTGCGTTCAGCTGTGCTAATCATCTTCCCGATTTCGCCAAATCTCGAATTCTCCAAATACCATTACTTTTTTACAGAGACTAAAGAGCCAATCTCTGACAATAACTCTGGTTCGATACGGTGAGATTAGACCAAGAAGCTTCATCTTTGCTTTTATTCCAGTGAATTTTTAATCTGTGCTGGCTTGTAGCACCCAATGCAAAGTCCATAATGCCAAAGTTTGAGCGCGCCATATTCTAAGCGAAATGTTATGAAGGGAGTTGCGAAACATAGTTAACAGCCTGATATTTTATTTCAAAGAATTGTCAGAATTTGCCGAGATCCTGCAGTAACTACGTGAAATATTGGTACCAATCCTCATTAGCTGACCCGAAGAATGAAGATTGCGGATTTCATTATAAGGGATTTCGCACCCTGGTTACGATATCACATTTATTTCGAACGTAGTGCCATTTCCTCGGGTTACGCTGGGTATACATCTAACGAACGTAGTGCCATATCCTCGTTACGCTGGGTAGGTATCTAAAATCCCGGCGGGCACCGGAAGACCCACGTTGCCAATTTTTAGAACACCCCTTGCAGCTCTTTGGAAAATGATCAGCAAGTTTTTGAGAGGCCGCCTGTTAAACCGTCCTTTTTCCGCTCTAACTTTTCGCGGATATATTGCTGATTTTTTAACGGAGCAAGAATTCAACAAGCGCAAAAACTCGTGGACCTTTTCGAAAAGCGGAGTGCGAGAAATCAACCATCTATTTTTCGGATGCCCACCTACTCCGGCGATTTTCTGAGACTTGGCCCGTATCAAATCGGTCAGATCAGTTGATCTGATATGAGGGCCTCACATAAGGTTTTTGAGATGAATTGACCAGCGACCACTTCCACCGCTATAAAAATGCGACATGACCTCAAGGATAAGCGTCAAAGCACTTCCGCGGTAATTTCACCTGACTTCCGTAAGAAAGCGTCGATTTTGAGTTGATCGCAAAGAGATAGTGTGCAAGGGATAAGACGCAGAAAAAAAACCCCTTAAGTCGCTCGTGAGTAACTTACGGGATACGTAATGTAACCTATTATTGCGGGCTAGAGTGCGCGAAACTGCACGTTGAGGGGCTACGGATTGAAAGAGTTGATGAACAGCTGATTGCACCCAAGATTGGGGGAAGACTCATTTTTTGCATGGTTATTTAATATTGTAATGCTTTATCTTATATATAAAGCTGAATGTCTGTTCGTCTGTATGTCTGTATGTCTGTATGTACGTATGTTCCGAATAGAAAATTCCATTTCTGAACCGATCCGGACCAAACTTGGCACACATACACTTCGGGGCGGGCGGGTGTCATAGGCTACTTTTCGTGATCGATCGATATAAATTTATCGATTTTTTGCAATGTTCGACTGCGGGGCTGGGAGTTTGCACAGTGGGGTAATCGAGCATGCTGATTACGATTACAATATTAGTTTTTAAAATCGTCCATTTTATCGATTTTATCGATTTTTTTTGCAAAGTTGGGCTACGGGGCTCGGATGGCACAGGGAGGTGATCGAGCATGCTGATTACGAGTTCGATATTAGTTTGGCGCTATCCGGGCCCCAAAATTTTTTTGTGGTAGAGCTTGCTCAAACTTCGTGTATAAGGGTTATCTTAAGGGCCGGGCATACTTCAAGCGATTTCAATCGCGACGCGATTTGGCATTCCAGGTATCCACAACTCATTGTAAGCACATTATAAATGTACAGAAGATAGGGCATTTCATCAGTTTACGTAAGTTATACACACTATGCATGTACAGTTTGCTAATGTTGGATCCGAACTTCTGGCGAATTGCCAAATCGCGTCGCAACTGAAATTGCGTGAAGTATGCCCGGCCCTTTACATGCTGATTACAGATATCACACTTTCTCCGCAGCACGTCTTCCCGTGTGGTTACGATAGGTGTACGGTAGGAAGTCAAAATTATGAATTCGGCTGGACTTCGGTCCATATGGCTTATTCGACATGCTAATTACGAATATCATCTCTCTTTGCATATTAGGACCTTTTTATAGAGTTGTGGTGGTTATATGGCATGGGGTCGAAAACATAGATTTGCTTTAAACTTTAGGGTGGTCATTTAGCGCGCTGAACATGAATATCTTGCCGATTTCGCAGGATAGTGCATTTTCTTGGGTTACGGTGGGTGTAGATGGGTCGAAGTTCCAGATTTGCTCAAAACCTTACCTGTAACATTTCACAAGTATATCGCTTATGAATATGGTGCTTGCTCGCTGTCATAACGCAATAGTGAAGCTATGGTGAGTTGCAGGGTTTGAATGGACATTTTTTTGCTTTCGGGCCAATTTAGATCCCAGATATTCACAAAATGGGGAAACGGTCGTTTTGTATGGCGGTCTCCAGCGCCATCCTGATAACCTGTCCCAACGCGTAACGCACGCGGCAAATCTCCCTCCACCTTGCTTAGGCAAAAGCCGCCGAAGGGTGTATCGCGCGCGGCAGCGGTCCTATAAGGGAAAGCATTACGGTCGTGGGAAACTTTTATACCACACGAATTGCCGTTATCGCGGGGATTGAGCACGATATTCTTGAAACAGCACTTTAGGTAATTTTCTGCCAAGGTTTCATGCAGGTTCTTGATTTTTACCCGCTGCCTATACCTACCGTAACTCTGCGAAAAGGTCTTAAAACGCAACGAGAGTGTTTTAGACGTGGTCAGAAGGTCGAATCTCTCTCGACCGAATTTCAGCCAAAACTGAGATTTCGCCCCCCCCCCCCTGCAGTATACCTACCATAACTCAGTGAAATCGCCTCAAAATGCCGAAGGAGTATGATATTCGTAATCAGCATGTCAATTAGCCCCCCTCAAAGTTTCAGCGAAATCCATAATTTTAGTTACTTATGTGTACCTAACGTAAACCCAGAAAATGGCGCTATATCGCGCGACATGACTACGATATTCGTCATCAGCGGCTTTACTAATCCCAATGTACCGACTTTGAGCAAGATCCATCACAAACATTTATGGGCCGGATAGCCGAATAGCGCCATCAGTTTTCAGAATTATCCTTACTTTTACCGGTTTTGTTGTTTTTTTTGCAAAGTTTGAGCTACGGAGCTGGGGATTGTTGAGAGAGGTAGGTGGGCATGCTGATTACTAACATAGCGGGAGTGGTGAATTGCATGTAAAAGTGGGCACAACGAAAGGTTCTACAGGGACAGGGATAAAACCTTAATCATAGCATTAACAGGGCCGGGCGGAGCCGGGTATCCAGCTAGTTTCCATATAAAATTGCGTAAAGTAAAATTTCTTTGCTTATCTCATAGTCATTCTGTTCATTATGGTTTTTCATGAGGGATGCGGTGCAGGAGGAACCAAAGGCCTGCCGCCTGTTACCGCAGGAGACAATTAGAAGCG
Source organism: Cylicocyclus nassatus (assembly GCA_958299035.1). Taxonomy (NCBI): domain Eukaryota; kingdom Metazoa; phylum Nematoda; class Chromadorea; order Rhabditida; family Strongylidae; genus Cylicocyclus; species Cylicocyclus nassatus. Next base: position 32,498,403 of record CATQJL010000305.1, read on the forward strand.
CGAGCACGGTGGAGAAGATTTTGGCAGCAATCCAGGAAAACTTGGCAAGGATATCAATTGCAAACAAACCCTTATAACTGTGCTTAGAAATGACTTTGAAAGATATGAAACACAGGTTTGGAGTCAGCATTGAAAGGCGCATTTTTCAGTATAGGCCTTCCGTCTAAATAAACAACTCTATCGCTATTTTAGCTCCATTTTTAGCGAAAAAAGTATACAGATGATGGAAATCTCGAAGCCAGCATTAGAAACTGAGGCAGCTTCGTGATGCGTAAAAGTTTTCGCTAGATTTCATGAATTTTTTCAATAGGATCTCTAGGACTTCATTTGAAGTTCAGTACAAAAGCTGAAAATTAGGAGATACAGGTAAAAGTTAAATTGCGATAAACTTTTGCTGTTGTATACAATCTCGTAGTACAGTGAAAGTACCATCGCCGGGATTCATCGCGCAGTCATGAGAGATTTCACAAAATGCCAAATAGAACTAATATGAATCGAAATTATCAGATAGATTTTGGGAAAATCCCCAGTTTTATCGAAAATTGTAGCTTTAAGTTTTCATAATGATGAATGAGTATATTGAAAAGCATTTTTTCTTCTAGCACAATATTAAACTTTGATCCACTGACGCTCGAATGCGAATTGCAATGTTGTCTCCAAATCTGTGTTTTGTATCTTTCAAAGTTATTTCTATGCACAGTTATAAGGGTTTGTTTGCAATTAATATCCTTGCCAAGTTTTCCTGGATCGCTGCCAAAATTCTCCACAGCGCTCGCGCTTCTAATTGTCTCCTGCGGTAACAGGCGGCAGGCCTTTCGTTCCTCCTGCACCACCCCCTTTCATGAGAATTCGTGCTAAAATATTGTGAATTTGTTTTGTTTACTAATTTGCTAGGTGTACTTTTTGATTGGGGTCATCATCGATTTTTCCGCTATCAATGGTTACGCAAAAAATAATTCCGCTAGCCCATTCGAACCACGCTCTGGCGTTGCATCGCAATCAGTTGTCCATTTCACCATGCTCGAACAAACAGTGTTGCTGTTCCCGAACAAACAGTGTTACTGTTTCTTCTTTTAGAACGCGCGTCGTTGCATTTCTATAAAATGTTCAACATTCAGATCAATAGCTAGCGGGATGCTGGACTGAGGCGCCCTGCAGTCACCTCAGATCCGCCTCGAGGATGCCATGACGGGGGGTTTACTACGGGCCATTGCATAGCGTAAGGCCCTGGCTATGACTTCATACTATTCAAAGCTGAGAGTAGCGGATACCCTGAACATCATCTACTCAACTAGTTTCTGCCATGCTTTAAAAATATCCCGACAAACGGTTCATTGTCTCTGCAAGGAATAACGTGCAAACGATAAAGCCCATTTAAACGGTTTGGACTGTACGAAGATATAATTTAAACGAGCTCCCGATGCCGTTGGCCAACGGCAGTGTACGTTAAAAAGGCCAATGGAATTTGATAACGAGAGCCCCCAGAGGTCAAAATGTTAGACGCTGAAAAAAGTGATAATCAAAACCTAAGGATCAACAGGTAATGGATGTAGGTGCTACACTATGATGGCAAGGAAAATATATAATTGAAAAGATGAAGGAGTTACGGTACTTCTCCTTTATTGGAACCCATTTTTTCAAAGAAGGATTTCACTTTTTTCTTTGTACCAAATTCGCTCTTAACACCCTGGAGATTGTCAACCTCCTGCCACGTATTAATGAAATTGACATTAAGCAGGTTTTACCAGGAGTTTTATGTTGCCTAGTACCAATATAATTGACCTTTTTGCTAATCAATGTAAAACCATCAATTCAATTATCAGATATAATGAGAATGTTGTTCTTTTCTATGAACATATTGGATCTGCCCAGAATAGATTAATGCATTGAAATTCCATCATCATGGCTGAAGCGGCAGCGAGGTACAATAAGCCTCCGCTACAGGGTGGTCTACATGAAATGTGACGCACAAATGCTTTCGTAACTTTGCTAGAATCCAACGAATGAAGCCTTCTGTTTCCATCTGATAGACAAGAAATTTCCGTGCAGGACATTGTAGGTTACTTTTGGGATATCCATCCTTGGCTTCGATGAAAGAATTTATTCTGCTCGGAGAAAATTTCAAAATGCGCACAATGGTTTTTGACGGAACTTCGTTCCAGAATCTTCTTTTAGCAAACCCAATGAGACGGATCTGGAGCGGGCGTTTTGCTCACAGATAGACCAGGAAGAGAGTTCGTGGGTTCAACAATGTTCGAGTGAAAGGCAGAATGGTGTTTTTTCATATGTAACCCACATAATGTTTGACTTGACTGGCTGCAAAAACTCATGTTTTAGTCTTTTTCACTTCATGTTTTGTAGTCGTCTTCTACAGGGTGCGCCAGAATTATTTGCGCGTGTATTCTGCAACGCAAAACTCGTGCAAGACGAGATCAGCGATAGGCAAAAAGCTATTTTGTTTCAGTAAAGTTTTATCATTGAGAGGCTATAGCATGAGTTGGAGTTTCTAAGTGTGGCTTGAGAAAAATCAGGAAATATCTTACTGATTAAGTTGCGCGCAGCACGCAGTTAATTTTTCAGAGAATCTTCTGCTTCTTCATAGGAAAATGCTCCTGTGATGCAGGGAACACACCACATGAAAGAGCAAGATTTCGGCTGCAACATACTGTAAGCGCAAAATCTAGGATTGTGTGACAAGAAAATTATCGACGTTTAAACAAAGTCATGTGTTTGCTACATGCTCAAAAAATGCACATTTTAGGGGTGCGAATGAGCGGAAAAAGCAGAAATTGACTCCAAATGAGGTTGGAGTTCAATTTCATCAGTGGAAAAAAATGAATATTTATCTAGAAGCTTTGTGAAAGCACTATAGCATTGAATCCGGTGACAGGCACGTTTCTGTAGCTTACAAATGTGATTTGAAAACAAAACGGCCACTGACACGCGGGTGGAGGACATTAGGTCGCCGAAAAAGGGCGGTCCCCGCGGTCATTTGCGACAAATACGCACCCTTGTACATGCGCGGACATGCGTTCCTGCAGGGAATCCACGCGGGACTCTTCCAAATTCGGCGACCTAATGTCCTCCACCCCTGACACGCGCTTGGCATTTGCATACTCTTTGTTGCCATTTTTGGAAGAATAATTGTTGGTGAACGCCAGTACCACGATTCGATAGCGCAAAGCCTCCTCTACATCCTCCTCTACACTGTGGACATAAAATCTCTTGAAAATGTCTCAAGAATCTCCAGTTACGGAATGAATTATGACTACCAAAAAATTAGGTTTTTGCGCTTTCTAGAAGTATAAGTACGACAATTTCATTATTTGCACAAAGGTATGTCAATCGTCCTAAGCTCATAAAGCGTTGTTTTGTAGAGGATGATTGCAGCATTCTACCACATAAATTTTGAAATCAAAACTATGAGTAGTTTCTTTGCAGCACTCATGCAAAGTTGACGCAAATATTTTTGGCGCACCCTGTACTTATTATTTTGTCCCGTTGTGGTTGTTCCCGATTTTGATTCTCAGCAAAACGTGGTCAAGCTTGAAGGTTTTTCAAAAGCAGTCGTCATGCCCACGAAAATCGCATTTTTCCGAGATTCTGGAAAAAGCATCGAAAGCAAACTTTGAAGGACTGTGGCATCTAATTGGATTAAGAAAAATACTATAGACGCTTTTGGGAATTTTAGCATGACTAAACACCCATCCACAGCGAAAAGAAGAAATTGCAGTTGTGTAAAATCCTTCGTTTGAACTGTGGAAAAAATGTTATTTGGCCTTCTAACTCGCTCATCCTTGAACTTACAAACACTCTTTTTTGTCTGCCTGAAAGCAAAGAGTTTGCCCTTTAAACTCATGTCATTTGATTTGCCGACGAGAAACCTGTTGGGAGTTTGGGAGTAGAAACCATTGCGCGCAAATCGAAGAAATTTCGGAAGAGATTTGAAGGAGAAAAAAACGATTCTAGAACAACCAGGGACTAGTATCTCATGACTTAGCTAGAAGTTCTTATAAAAAATTCTATTCTCTATCAGGTGAGAACAGAAACTTCTCATTTCATTCAGTCCTTGCAAATTTATAACATTTTTTGTTGTGTCACAAGTGGACCAACCTGTATATGCGCCGTTGCCGTAATATTTCCTCCGTTAGAAATTCAGTGAAACGGAAATTTTTCTGTGTTTGTCAAAGTGATGCTGCGCCGTCCTCATATAGGTAGTTGTATACTACAAACCTGTAGAAGTATAAACGTAAATCAGCTCTCTACAAGCTTTAGTTCTCGCGAAATTTGAATTTAGCTTGGGTCCCTGACTAGGCAAAGCTATAATTGATATTTCTCGAGAACTAAAGATTGTAGAAAGCTAATTCACGTTTACTTTTACAAGTTTATAGTATACAACTACTTATGTGGGGACAGCACAGCATTACTTTAGCAAATGCATGAAAATTTCCGTTTTCTTGATCTCTAACAGGGAAAAAATGCGGCTACGGCGTATATAGTTGTTTTATGTGGATAGCTCTACGTGAGCAAATTAGAATTTTTGTAGGATTTTTGTAAACTGAGTTACGATTTTCTCGATTTTTCGGGCAGCTGAATCTTTTTATTTTTGGCTCAAAACTCTAGGTGTATCAAAGCTGCTGTCAAAGCAAGTTCACCATCTTATAAAGCTTGCTTTGCTCTATCGAACGACTTTGCAACCTATTCAGAAATGAGAAGTGTATGATTTATTGCGGTTGAAATTCAAACGGGCATTAATTTCCGGACAACCTAATACATTACTGGTGAAATCCCCATAGGTCCAGATCTGCTTGGACGCCGCCTTTGAGTACCACGCCGTCGTTTTGTAGGAGACGAAAGCCAGGAAGAAAGACTTGCGACAGGGCTATGATGGGCCCTCACCATTCGATGAGGAATTTCCAGCACGGAACCTAAAGGCGTTATGGCAAATGGTTTATTGTCCTCTATCTAACGTCCGTCTCGTCAAGTCGCATGAGTTATTATCACCTCGATAAGTATGCTACTTCTACGATCTTTACTTTGAAGAATCGTCAGCATCACCAACTGCTTCTCCCTGAAACAGCAGCTGTGGAATTAGAACTGAATGCTTACTTTGAAAAGCAGGAAATATACTATAATGGGAAGTTCCTTCATAAGCTTAGCAAATAGGATGCCAGTAGAAGAGGACCACATCGGGAAGTTAGAGTTAGTTATGAGTCCCGGAACGAAAACGGCAGCTTTATCGCTAGGCTTCTCACCGCTTCACGACTTTTTTAGTTTTGATCTTCATGAAGAAAGGATAACGAGGGTGGACATTGAAATCTCTTGATAGAACGACTACACTTGCAGCGGTAAGCTTGGGCTGATGTCTCAGCAGCCCATCTTTCTATGGTGACTCTGATTTACGGTCACAGACTGGAGAAGTTCATAATCAAGTTGGGACTGGCCCATCGAAGAGACGTAAAACTACTACCGGTAAGGACGGCGACCCTTCGGAAAAAGCGCCCTAAAGACTTTTGAGAAGAACTGAAACGCTCGAGACCACCGAGAAAGTGCCTGGAAGAAGAAGATTCTCGGGGCAGGATCTCAGTGCAACCATTTCGAGCGACTGGAGCCAATGTCAAGACAGCAAAGTAATGCCGAAAAGACCTCTTCAACTTTAGTGTGAGCCCCGACCAGCTTCCTTATAGGTAGAACCGCAGACATACGCAAAGAGCGCCCTGCTTTACGCTTCTTATTTCGCTTGCGCAAAAGCGCATTTCAACGTGAAAATGGAGTGAAATGAGACGTGCAAACTTCTAATATAGACTCAAGAAAATCCAAAGCATTAAGAAAACCTTCAACTTCTACTAGCATTCAGATTCCAGTCAGTCTCATTGGTGGTAGTATGACACTGCCAGTGACAGTTGAAAGAAGTAACAGAAAAAATCGAGAAGCACTTTCGAAACGTTTTCCTTTTGTGCTCAAATCCTAAAAAGTTCAAGCGCGAGAGTACAGTTGTAGAAGGAGAACCCAAATGGCTTACTGAAAAACCTAGGAACATCTATACTTTGCAAAACTAGCGAATACATAGGCTTTTCTGTGATAAAAACCCTTACATTCAACGTGAAGAAATTACAGAGTAGAATAAAGTTTTTTCAAGGGGAAAGCAAAAAATTTTAGAAGCTGAAACAAAAAAGCGCAATGAAGGCAGGCACTGCGGGCGCGTCGGGACACCTATCGAAAGGTGGGGTACACACTATACCAAGCGCCGCTGATAGCACTACTGAACGAAAACGGAACTTCGACTCCTTTCCACATAAGGGAACCAATCGTGAAGAGCTCCTAACAAAGTAAGCAGGTTGCCAAAGTCAAACTAGACTTCGTTTTGGAAGCAAATGGCAAAAGGAATATCGCACTCATGTTGAACATACCTACACCTGAACCTACCTACACCTGACTTCCCACATGCTCACCTCCAGTCTGGTGCATGGCATACATGCTCCAAAGTGTTCTTTCTCACAGCGCAAAGTTCAAAATCATGCTGAAATAAACAAATGTCTTCACCAGCCCATTATAATAGCATTATATGTACAAAAAACGTATGTGCTGTAGTTATTCTCAATTTGATGGTTCCTAAACAATCACCAAACCAACTGGCTTGATTCGAAGCAAATCTCGAAGAGTTGGACTTTTCTGGTTTGGACTATTGGGGCGCTCAAAAATGTACAATTTAGTAAAAAAACCAGACTAAACCAGCTTTCCTTCAATTTTGTAGCCGTCCATAGATCTTTAATAGATATTGCACTTCAATTTACGAGCCACTGTGTAGAGGTGTTAGGGGTAAGGTAAGACTTTTAGTCAACGTTGTTTGCTATGTATGATCCGCTGCTGCACGTAAAGATGCAAATCTTGCCAGAAATGCGCTTTGTAACTGTGAGCTAGGATAGGGCTTGTTGGATTTTCTGCCGAAACTCTTGTCGTTTGCATAGTTCTGCACCTGGGCCGGTAGTAATCTACCCTACTTGGCGGCATCAAAGATACCGCCAAGTTGGTACACACGGAAAGTTGCCAACTCCGGTGGCAGCTCGCGAACTCATCATAGGTTCTGATAATATCAAATAGCCTCACTCCGCAGTCCTATGCACATGAAATTTTGGTGACGTTGATAGCCGCGCAAAAGATTCGCATCGCGCTCGTTCGAACCTGCATGCGTCAACTTCAACGCAGCCGCACTAACCATTCGACCACGTTCAATTTCTGGTGTATGCGGCAGCAATGATAGAAACGGTACTTAAGCGGCCCTTCTATGAGAGCATGATCAATACATTGCGTGATAGACGCTGACCTGGAAAAAGCAGCTGATTGATAAGAGCGAGCGAGAAACGAAATTGTTGCAAATGAGATTTTTAGCAATTGCAAAGTGAAAATTGCGTTTTTATGGTTTCATAATATCACTAGATGTTTCTTGTGCATGCATATCATCAATTTGGAGAAGAAAAACCCATATAATGGCAAAAAATGATAGTTTTTCGATGGGAAGTAAATTTTTTGATTCTTTTGCTGGCGTAAGTTGTGTGATATTGCCGCGCAGCGCAATTTCACAGATGCCGCCAGCAAGATGGCGCCACCTCGATGTGGTAGGGGCACATCGGGGTGGTGGCACCCTGATCTCTCAAATGAGCACGCTATTTCTCGTGCTCTCTGACCTGGCGGCATCCCTCAGCGCCAAAATTTCGACGAGATGCCGTTAGGTTAGCTCGCGAAGTTGCCGCCAGCGCTTCCTGCCTACCTCAATAATGGGGGCTTTCAAAATCTCCACTTGCCAAGGGAGGTTCTTTAGGGTCACAATGACCTCCTCGACCAGGAAGATGTGGCGAAAAGGGTTTAGAGGGCATAGATTTGAGGTCAGTGTTCCCACCGACTTCATGTAAAGTTGACGGCGACCTGACGGCGAAATATGTCGCCAGGTCGGGGGGATTACTACCGGCCCTGATGTCATTATCTTGTTCTAATCAATTTTGGGCCTCTATCCCATTCCGTGATGAAGATACTTCGGATTAAATATGCAATGTCAAACATCGTTTACGAAAAAAACGAAGACGTGTCGGGATAGTTCTACAGCTACCTTTTCCGCTCATCAGCGCCGTGCGTCATCCGTTGCCATTAGACAGGGCCGTGACGATTCTACTTGCTGAAGCGCTCACTGCAATTTAGATTATGATGACGTCCCCAGCTTCGAGACCAATTAATTGTTGAGCTTCTGCGAGCAAGAGGATATTGTCTACACGAGATTGTCACACCGCATCTAGCATTTCCGAGCAGTGAACATCTTAAAAATCTTTTTTAAAAGAACAAAAGGGACTAGCTTCTTAATTATTATCCAATAGGACTGCTGAGCGTGTTGTGCAAATCTCTCGCAAAGATCACCCTCCCTTGCATATCAAGGATATGGATGAAATGTAGCCCCAAAAACAAGCTGGATTTTGCAAAGGATGCAGCTGCATGGACCACATCCGCAGTCTTTCGAGGTTTATAGAAGTCTGCCGGAAGTACCCCTGCCTCTTGTTCTTCGCCAACTATGAAGAAACCTTCGGCAGCATCGACCAATGCCATTCTGTCTGCGTTTGTTGATCATGGAGTAGCAGCTTACGTGATGAGATCAGCAGAGTGCTATAAGGAATGCACAGCGACGGCGCAGGTAAGCGGGTAATCCCTTGGCCATTCCAGAAAGAGAATAAATTATTTGCACCAATTGGCTCTTTCGCAGAAACTTTCACCGTGGCCTTGCAAGGAGTGACGAAGTTACTAGACTGGGACGAAAGAGGCATACGGGTTAAGAGGAATTTCTCCCGAACCTTCATTTTGTTAACAACAACATTTCTTCTCGAGTAATCAGAATAGACGCGAGTTTGAAGGGATAAAACTGAGTAGAGAAGAAAATGGGTTGAGGATAAATTGGAAGATGACTCAGATCGTGAAGAACGTAGAAAGATGCGGAAGTGATTTTCCATGGAGACGTTTTCTTACATGTATCGTAGACGTTGCATGAACATGGAGGATCATTTGAGGAGAGCTCAGCAGGAGGAATAAAGAATTTGGCAGAGATGGCCTGAGGCCTTCAAATGATGTCCTATTGACCGAGGATTCTGAGCTTCGAAACAGTTGAGTTAGCCTTCTCCAGGCACTCTGTATGGCTATGACTGGAGTCGATACTTCGGCCGCATTAAAAGCTCCGCAGACCATTCACAAGGCGCTTGAAACAGTCTTCTGTGGCCGTTTTTATCAAGGAACCTAGTGAGAGGCTTAATCCACGTTACGTTATCAGCATTAACAATGTTAGTGGGTTCGCGATCTGCAGTGTTATAGCGAACAGCTGGCGCCCCTGACGGGTAGTGGAACGTAAGCGGTAATTTGTATATGGTCACTTAGATTGCCACCGCCCTTCGCTCCACTTCGCTTTCCGACTACTCACTGCTTCTTTACCCTCTGCATCGCATACGGCCTACCAGAGCCCCATTATAAGAATAGACTGGCTTCGAAATCGACTCTTTTGGAGTCACCGCATCCTCACCATCGCGGAACGTGAGTAAGAAAATGCTTGGTTCAAGCATGTTGAGCAGTTGCTTTCTTTGAAAAAGTAAACAATTTTTTGAATCGATATAAAGACCTAACGAATTGTCATAAAAAGTAGTCTATCATCTGCGCAGATGTCGAAAACATGTGTGTGCAAAGTTCCGGATTAATTGATAGCGGCGCTCATTTATATCACATACCGTATAAGCTAAAAATCCTAAGTTTTATTTATATATAGATTCGGTCCAACCTAGTGGCACTGTTTTTGCTTACCCACCGGGTAACGGAATCCATTTGGTTGTTGAATAATACGATTACCGAAAATAATGGGACACAAGGAACACCTTGTTGGATTGCATACGGTAGAGAAGGAAGTCCCTATTCGTAACTTAGCGAAAACGTCGGTCACACTTAGAGAAGGACAGAGTACAGATAGACATTAAGAACATCTGAGGGAGTCCTTATCGCGGTCAGCCGCCGTTAGCCGTCGCTGGTCTATTTGGTGCGATTCCACAGTGGGCCTGAAAAGTGAAGATCGTGTATCTAGCAAAGCTTCGTCTAATGGAATTATTTGGCGTCTTGATAGCGAAAATTATATTTATTTCACAACTTCTATATAGTAACCTTAAAAAGTGTTGTTAAGTCAAAATCCCGGAATCGTGCGATACTTCGTACGAGGGTTACTTGGCACGCTGAACATGAATATCATATTAATTGTGAAGAATATCATATTAATTGTGAATGGCAGCGTCATTTTCTTAGGTTACGGTAAACACACGATAGATGACTCAAAAACTCAAAAATTGTTCTAGGCTTTGCCACTTCCAAAAATGCTGACAAATATCATGCTCGATAAACTTTGGAATGTTTTGTTTTAACATTTAAGAAAATTTGATTTTCGATCCACCTATCGGATACCTTAACTACTTTGATGACCATGTCAGCGTGCAACTCCTCTCCTGAGATAAAATTTTAGGCAAGATCATGACTTTGGCCGTTTACAGTAGTCCTATCGTGGCAACGCCAAAGCGGTTGACGGCTGCTCGCGGATGCTGGCGCGCTGTGAAAGCGTCCCGAATATTTTGTTGCAAAGATACCCCCCCCCCCTTATAAACCACCAACGAAAGGGTAGGCGTGTTGTGAAACGGATACATTAGCTTAAAAAACCAATCGGATACGACTTTTGCACCTGGAGCACGCGGCTGCAGCCGCCGCCATGCTTAGCAGAATGACGAAAGCTGTTACGTTCTCCAGGATCGAGATGAAGAATCCCAAATAGGTCCTTTTTTACCTCCGCAGAGTATTTAAATGAGTACTTATAATTTGCTCGTATGCGATTTTGGAAAGTTTTTATGTAATTCAAGTTTAGCGCTGCTTCAATCGACATTCCTGCAAAACAAGTGAAGTTTATGCGATACTATATTTGAAGTAAGTCTTGGTTTCTTAAAATGATAGCTTGTCAAAAATATTGGCAATCATCTCGCCGCAAAATTTCCTCAATGGAGCTGCAAGAACATGGTACATGCCGAATTGTCAGAGGTTTGTACATTACAATAGCTTTCAATGCACACAAAAAGAAATTTTTGTAGCCATTTCTTCAGGGCATTTTTTCACTGATTTTTTAGAAAATCAGTATTGAGCCTTGGAAATGTTTTTTCGTGTCATAAAAGCACTGGCTCGGCAAATCTTTGAAACAAATGCGATATATATCTTAATGTAAATAAAGCGAAACCGCGACGTGTCCGACTGAAGTACTGCTGCTAACGATTACGCCTTTGTTACCGTAATTCTTCTGCCCACGCTCTATCGAACTCTTCCATGAGCAGCACGCACTGATATTGCTCTATGATACATGGTTTATTGTGGAATATCAACAAAGATACAATCGTTCAACGGGGCAAGCGCCGCGTAGTGCGATCACACACCTATGGGCGGGCGTTACAGTAGGCGTAGCGTGCAAGGACCATGCCGCGCACACCTTCGCCGCCCTTGTTTTCATCGATGTGCTTGTGACTTTCTTCTTTTTTTTTCACTGGCGCTTTGTTAATTGTTGGTATTCCTGGTTCCTCTAGGCCTTGGGTCTGGTTTGTCGCCTCTCAGCGTTTCGTTACATGATTTTTTTTCTTTAGCAACCATAATCTTATAGTTTAGGTGTGAGCAGATAGCATCAGCGCAGTTGTTGAAATACATCATAGAACTGTGAGAACGGCGGATGTAATAGATATTTTTAGCCTTTTTCAATACAGTACAAAGAATAAGAGTATCGTATTGAACCTCACATCTCCAAATACTGTGTTGATTCCAATAATGTAGAAATTTTCACGAAAAATATACCCATGAGGTGGATGCAGATTTATCCCCGTCGTTCTCACAGTTCTAAAAGTGAAACCATGCAACGTTAACATTTTTCTCGAAAGACTGTGCATCTTGTAGCATCTATCAATCGCGCAAAGTTGGTGATGATATCTGGAATGTCCTTGAGAAGTTCTTGAAAGGACTGAACAGAGGAAGCACAGAAAACTCAGGGCAGAACAGAAAAATCAAGCAAGAAAAGAAAAAGGAACGGATTGTAGGGTGCATAAGAAAGAGATCATACGGGCTAATTAGCATGTGGAAAATGACAAGCCGCCTCCCTCATGCTACATAAACCTTGAGTGTAAGTGTAATGCTGTGTCACCGCTTGCTTGGTTCCGATATTTGAATAGGGTTTGTGTAATTTTGACTCCTTCGTAAGCATTGCGGAATAGCGCAGCGTCACTGTCGTGAGCGATTGATTTAGAGGTCACGGGTAGTTTCGAATAGAGCGAATGTTTGCACCACATAAAAACACATGTTTGCTCTATTTTTACAAATAAAGTCTTATAGATTAGAAAAATATCGCAGAACATATACATATGCTATAGAACAACTGTCATCCTGATTGCCGTTCCGTTAGCCACAGTTCCAAAGATTTCCGTACTCATACGGAAGAGAAGCAGTTGGTGAGCAGCCGAAAGGCAAAACACGGAAATTATGATGAAAACAACATAAATTGTAAATTGTCGTGAATTTAAGGCACGCGAAAAAAATAAAGAGCAAAGCAGTTGCAAAATGCAAGTTGCAGCAAAGTTAAAAAACAACAAATAAGACTGGAAAGTTTGCAAAACAATGCATTTAAACGAAAACTCACCTTAGTTTCTAAAGCGAAAAATAGAAGAGAAAATGTAGAGAGCTTCGGTGATTTGCCCTTATAGTTGTTGCGATCATAGGTGCGATAGTGTGAAAATTTTCTCACCCCTCTTCACCCCTGAGCCGGAACCCAGGTGACCCCCTTCACCAAAATCCGAGAAAAAAAATCAACATTGAGGTAAGGTTAAGCAAAGGAGATATATGTACCTAAATTGTTTACGTTGGAATGGAGGAGTTTTTAATATAAAAAATTCATAACTTTTGTAGATGAACATCTTGTACGCCGCGACGGTCACAGTTGGAACAGTATCGTCCTCCGCTTTCAGAAAATATATACTTTGTCTGGGGTCCGTTAAAATAGTGCCTGAGTGAAGGATGTCCTAGCGATTTCTGAAGATTTTCGAGTTTTTAACATAAAAAATTCATAGCTTTTGTAGATGAACGTCTTGTACGCCGTGATGGTCACAGTTGGAACCGTATTGTCTTCCGCCTTCAGAAAGCATTTAGCATATCTGAGATCCGTTCAAGAAATAGCGGTGAAGGGTGTGCCTATTTTTTTGGGAATTTTCGAGTTTTCAAAAAATCAATAAATTTTGTAGATGAACATCTTATACGCCGTGATGGCCACCATTGGAACCGTCTCGTCCTCCGCTTTCAGAAGATATATACTTTGCTTGGGGTCCATTATAAAAAGTGTCGGTGAAGGGCGGGTGAGACTTTCATAATGGGGGTGCTCAAGTACAGGCTTTTTTTACCATTTTTACCATTTTTACCATTTTACCAGGGCTTATCGGGCATCGCAGTGATTGCCTCGTAATTGCATTATACAACGCGCTTATTGTGAAAATTTTTGTTTATCATTTTGTTCTCTCATATTAACACTAAATGGCAAAAACACTGCTTTTTATATTGGTACTAGCTGGCTTACCCGGCTCCGCCGTATGTTCCGAATAGAAAATTCCATTTCTTAACCGATCCGGACCAAACTTGGCACACATACACTTCTCGGGCCCCGGCGGGTGTCACAGTCCACTTTTCGTTATCGATCGATGTCGATTTTATCGATTTTTTGCAAAATTTGAGCTACGGGGCTGGAATTTGGCAGAGGGGTGTAATCGAGCATGCTGATCACCCCCACGGGGATATTCGTAATTAGCATGTCGAATAAGCCATATGGACCGAGAACCAGCCGAATTTATAATTTTGACTTGCTAACACCTATCGTAACCACACGGGAAGACGTGCTGCGGAGAAAGTGTGATATCTGTAATCAGCATGTAAAGGGCCGGGCATACTTCACGCAATTTCAGTCGCGACGCGATTTGGCAATTCGCCAGAAGTTCGGATCCAACATTAGCAAACTGCACATGCATAGTGTGTATAACTTACGTAAACTGATGAAATGCCTATCTTCTGTACATTTATAATGTGCTTACAATGAGTTATGGACACCTGGAATGCCAAATCGCGTCGCGTTTGAAATCGCTTGAAGTATGCCCGGCCCTTAAGATAACCCTTATACATGAAGTTTGAGCAAGCTCTACCACAAAAAAATTTTGGGGCCCGGATAGCGCCAAACTAATATCGAACTCGTAATCAGCATGCTCGATCACCTCCCTGTGCCATCCGAGCCCCGTAGCCCAACTTTGCAAAAAAAATCGACAAAATCGATAAAATGGACGACTTTAAAAACTAATATTGTAATCGTAATCAGCATGCTCGATTACCCCACTGTGCAAACTCCCAGCACCATAGGTCAAACTTTGCAAAAAAATCGATAAAATCGATAAAATGGACGATTCAAAAACTAATACTGTATTCGTAATCAGCATGCTCGATCACCCTGTGCCAACTCCCAACCCCGCAGTCGAACACTGCAAAAAATCGATAAATTTATATCGATCGATCACGAAAAGTAGCCTATGACACCCGCCCCGCCCCGAAGTGTATGTGTGCCAAGTTTGGTCCGGATCGGTTCAAAAATGGAATTTTCTATTCGGAACATACGTACAGACAGACAGACATACAGACATACAGACAGACAGACAAACAGACATTCAGCTTTATATATAAGATGCTTACAAGGGAAGCGTGTTTAGTCAAGGTGTCCTTTCCATATGTCACCTACACGACTTTGTAGAGCATTGAACGATGACTCTATACCCGTCTTCTTCATTAGCCAAGCGCCTCTGGAAGCGAGTTATGAGTTTTTTTATTTCGAAAAAATGAATGCACAACTGAGACAGAATTGTCCAGAATTTTTCAAATGGTCAGGCGATAATTATCAAAGCACCTTCATTCAATGAATATAGGGGCCTGCATGATCGCGAAAGTCTGACCTGCGCGGCGCAATGGCCGTACGCACGGACGCGAGAGTCGGACGTGCTTACGGCTATTGAGCCGCGCAGGTCCGATGTCCGTCCCACGACATCAGGTAGGTGCCAGACTTACCCTATTCAACAGGTTCATCAGATTCATCCCTCTGCTGTTGGTCAGTGTACTGATTTAACCAATAGCGAATGAGTGAACCGGACGAACCGGTTGAACAGGATAAGTCTGGCACTTGCCTCAGTGACATCGGACGTGCGCGGTGCAATGGCCGTACGGACGTCGCGATCATGCAGGCTCCTATACCTTCTACTTAACACCCTCGCACTCAGCACTGCTCTACTTGAGAGCATTTAAGATTGCAGCTATTATCTTATATATAAAGCTGAATGTCTGTTTGTCTGTATGTCTGTATGTCTGTATGTCTGTCTGTATGTATGTACGTATGTTCCGAATAGAAAATTCCATTTCTGAACCGATCGGGACCAAACTTGGCACACATACACTTCGGGCCCCGGCGGGTGTCATAGGCTACTTTTCGTATCGATCGATATCGATTTTATCGATTTTTTGCAAAATTTGAGCTACGGGGCTGGGAGTTGGCACAGGGGGGTAAGTGAGCATGGTGATTCCGAATACAATATTAGTTTTTAAAATCGTGCATTACTTTTATCGATTTTATCGATTTTTTGCAAAGTTTGAGCTACGGGGCTGGGATTTGGCACAGGGGGGTAATCGAGCATGCTGATCACCCCCGTGGGGATGATCAGCATGCTCGATTACACCCCTCTGCCAAATTCCAGCCCCGTAGCTCAAATTTTGCAAAAAATCGATAAAATCGACATCGATCGATAACGAAAAGTGGACTGTGACACCCGCCGGGGCCCAAAGGGTATGTGTGCCAAGTTTGGTCCGGATCGGTAAGAAATGGAATTTTCTATTCGGAACATACGGCGGAGCCGGGTAGGCCAGCTAGTTTTTGCATAAATTCTGCGTTCATGTTTTGCTCCAAAAAACATGCATAACTCGGCGCCAAGAAGCGCTTGGCAGGTAGTAAAAGCATATTTGGAATCAGCGTTTAATGCTCTTTGAACTAGTATAAGACTCAAATGGAAAGGCCACTTCGACTGTACACGATTTCTTGTTAATTCTTTACTAAACTTTTCTCTCCTTTTTGACGAAGCCAAATCTCCGATAACATTGCTTAAGGTACGAAAAATCATCCTAAAGGCTTGATCATTCAACTTCCAAAAAAGCATATACAGCACAAAAGATTGCTCAAAACAGAGTCAGACCTACAGCATCGAGCAGCACACTTGTCGCTATGCCTCATTATATGAGGAGGTGCAAAAGGCTATGCATGCAAAGCTTTGGAATTGGCTCAGAAAAACGTTCCCAACTCCCTTCACAGTAATGTTTTGCAGCTAAGGGAAGATAGATTCAAATTAACGCTCCAAGCTCCCAATATTTATCTTTGCTGTTGGTCGCTCTCTTGCAATTGAATAAGTAAACTGTAACCCTTCGGAAATCTCGTGCTTTCACAATTTGGTTAACTTACATGATTTTTCAGATATGTAGAAATCGCTGCTGAGGCTGCTTCTCATCTCAGCGAAACGAGATGCTAGGCTGGTGTGAGATCCTCTCGGCGGGACGCTAAACGACAAGCGTAAATAGTGCGCTCCGGTTGCTTTCGGCTGCCTGGCGCCATTTACACCGCTTCTCATCAGGTGTGAGGCCTAAGGCCTATTTCCTGCGATTCCTACAAACTGATGCATTCGAGCGACTGGCGATTTGCCAGATGTCCGCAAATCAGTCATGCGCAGGTTCTAAATGCATAGGCGCTTAGCTGTTGTAGTTATTAAACGCATGAGGCCTGGCCCAAACAAAGCGCGCTTACGACCAACTATGGAAAATCGTTGCAGTGCCAGATCGCACAGTGATGGAGTCGCTTGTGGTATACCTTAGGCCCGACAGATTCAAAGCAGGTCTCTCATTGCTTTGGATTATTACAACTTCTCAAAAATTGCCTTTCTGTGTGCAGTAGAAGCTATTGCCATCAACAAACCTTTAGCGATTCAGCATGTACCATGTTCTTGTCGAGCCTCCAAGAAAATTTTGCCGCACAAAATGCTAACTTTTTGAGGAACATTCATGTTGGGAAATAGTAATGGATTAGGACAACCCGTTATGCAAATTTAGTCGATTGTGAAGCAGCATTACGCTTTTACACAAAAATTCAATTTAAAAGTACTCATTTGCTTTTTTGCGGAGGTGAAAAATACCTCGCTCCTGAAAGAATATCACTTGTGGTTGAATGACGAATTCGAAATGCACAAGCGTACCATGATCGATGTCGTGGGAGCGACGCACAGTTTTCGCCGTGGATGACAGCGACCAGGAACTTGCAAAGATGGTTAGATAGCAGGAAACCACGGAACCGTGCCGAAGTTTACGCCCAACTACTAAAAAGAGATTAATTCAGAAACTGTTCATAATCAACATTCAGGTAAGCCAAGGCACCGATCTTTGCTACGGAACACACTTTTTACACAGCTTTAACGCCATCAAGCAAAATTCTCTTTGTTTCATCCAAGTAGCTCTTTTCATACAAACCGATAATGATGTAAAAATGATGATCAGACTTCTTTACATATTTTTTGTAAGCAATCAAAATGCTTTTCCATACAGTAGGATGATGCTGTTCTCTGGATGCGCGCCATGTTGATCGTGAGTGAACATTAGGTCACCGATAGGCGACCTAATGTTCACTCACGCAGACAAGTAGCATGAGGTAGTAATGGTGAAGGCACGAGGTTCATTGCAAATGTCCTTGCGTGACCACCCCTTTTGGCAACCTTTCGTCTCACCCCTTAATCCATGCTGTCACTTAATCCATTCAAGTCGGAAACTGAGCAGTAGGGAAGCAGATGTCCATTTGATCACTTTATCTGCTTTATCCACTTCGTTTGGTCAGCTCATTTATTTGACCACTAGCGAAGCGGATCAAGTGGATCAAGCGAAAGTGGATGAAATGCAAGTATGGTGCATGGCTTAGACTACGAGAACTAGCGGTTGGGCTTCCTCCGCAGACTGCTGGTCTTTTCCACCCACTCCATATATGTGACGATCAGTAGTCCGCAAATTAGTAATTGTCCTACTCTTATAAGCCACGGGCTTGTTGTACTCACACATAAGCGCATAGTTCGTTGTTTTTGGCAAAAAAACTCTGAATCCGAGGTATGATCGTCTCCACGATTCGTGTAGAGGCAGGTTGCAGACTTCCCCTGGTTTTGAGGATGAACATGTTGAACCTCCTCGCTATTAGAAACCACGCTTTGAGCTGGGAAAATCCCGCCTATACATGAATCGTGGAGTCGATGATAATAACCAAAGGACGTGCATAAAAGAAAGAGGAGAACAACAACGTCATGAAAACAGCGCACTAAAAAGAAATCGTTCCTAAGAAAGACAAAATAAATGCAACGACGTCGTATCTGGGACCAATCAAGCACGTATATTCTGATACATAGAACAACAGTGCCTAGAAAGTGGTTAGCATGGATCTTGTAAGGTAAATGAAAAGGATGTTTACTTAAAGGCAGCGTCCAGGCAGATCCGAGCTCGACGACCACGCCCACTTCCCTCGGACGGCCAACCCCTTATGAACGAAATCTCCTAAACCTTGACGTGTTTTCACATGACCAACACAGTCGAACTTACAGCGTTTACCTGTTAATACTTGCTTTCGACAAGGATAACATTAGAAGCACTCGTCCGGGTTTTCCCAAAATAGCCCCAAAAAGTGGTTTTCTGAGAAATTCACGCTTTTTAAGTTCCATATTCGGAATCAGCGCTATGGAAAGGCCTGGATAACATAAAATTATAGAAGTCGAGAATCTGCCTGGACGCTGCCTTTAAAGCATAGTGACAAACCGTGACACCCACTTGTTTCATGTCTGATACAACTTGAAGTCAAAATAAATTCTTTACATAGCATGTGACGGCTAGCGTAAAGCGTGTAGCCGATGCTCTTTCTTTACGATATTGATCTGGAAAGAACCAGTGGACTCAAGTAAACGCGTCAGCTTCGAAAACTCAGTTAAAAGAGCAGCTAGCAATCGTATTTAAATGATTAACGATAACAGAACCAGATTCTCAAGCCGGTTCGCATTTTTGAGCTGACGATTGTTCATATCTGTGAAAAAAACCTGAGCTGATAGCACAGTATGGCTTCCTAAACCACACAAACCAAACGTAGGGCTAGTGCAGAACTTTTTTCAGATTAATCAGTCTATCGGTGCACTGAGTAAATCAGCCCAATAGGCTCTCCTTTTCAGCTGTTTCCTCAATGAAACAACCCCACAAACAATGATGGAGATCTCAACCTAGGAAAAAACAGCCAGATCACATTGAAAGTAGATCGCACCAAGTTACATAATGCTACACAGTAGAACTAAAACATGAAAACTCTTATTAGCAATACTCCACTGGAAGCGCGCAAAATCCAAGTTTTTTGTTGCTGTCGCGCTCCGCGGCGACTGCGCGTCCTCCCCCGACGCCGATTTTGGACTTGTGCGTTTCAATTCGTTTGGTTGAATACTCTAAGTGAATAATTCTGTAAACGCTAAAAGCTCTGCAATTGCTCTGCGCTCATTTCCAGTCGCCAAAGAACAACCATTTAAGTTTTTTTTTGAAATATATCAGCTTAAAAACCTCGAGAAGTCATGTGGATGCATTGTGACACAAGTTACTCACTAACATCATACACCATAAGTTGAAGAAAAAGAAAACAATTGCGGTGAATTTAATGCAAAGAGTATAGGAGAAATATTTTGAGATTTGTTCTCTAAAGTTCGAAGGCACTAAATATTAGAACAGGACTTGCTTACATTCAGTTCCAATTTCAGTTTCATGTAAAAGCATGCATAAGGAACTTTAAAGAGAGCATTCAGAATTATGTAGAATTCTTGAGAAAACGATTTTCTTTCTTGAACCACTTTGGAAAACAATTGCAAAACATATACACTAATTTTGTAACAATATAATAATTTTTTTTGCTTGCCGCAAGTTTTTTCTGACCAAATAGCATTTACAGAAACTGAATGGAGGTAAAAAAAGGAGTTTGGACGCTGTCAAACATAAACATTTCAAAGGTCTTGCGCTTTTCTCTAATAGTCCAGGGTAACTTACCTTCAATATTAATTTTTCTGTAATGTCTTCTGTGTATCCTTAACTTTCAATACCTTATTTTTGAGCCTCTGGCCAAATGCAGATGTGCCATATGAACTGCAGCATGCAGCATATTTTACCTCTCGTGATCTACAAGTTATCCGGTATGCGATGAATGCATTTCACAAACATACATGCATAAGATTCCGAGAGCGAACAGCAGGCGATATGTACTACTTGGCAATCTCTAGAAGACCTGAATGGCAAGTATCAATTTGTAAACCATTCTAGATAATCTATCTTTTGCTTCAGGTGTACTAGCAGCGTCGGTCGGGACCTAAATCATCGGACATATGAGGGCAAGTTCATTACGGAATTGAATATGGACCCTGCTTGCTTTCATGGATCAGCTATGATTCATGAATTAATGCATAGTATCGGATTTCATCACGAACATCAAAGGTGTACATTGGAATAGTCTTGCTTGTTCTGCGTTTGTGAACTCGAAAGACCCTTGCAGAGAGGACCGCGATCCACGCGCTAATGAACGTGATCCAGATCCCTCTCGCGATTATTGGAATCGGCACATTATCTCGAGAGCTGAGGCGCAATACATGGGTGAATACGATTCAGATTCCATTATGCACTACCCTTTCTCTAACTTCAAACCCCACATGCGACCATACTTCACGCAATCTGATGTCAATAACATCAACATATTGTATAAGTGCCCGGAGAATGAAAACAGTATCATCAAGGAAAGTGACGTTTTGAATAGTTCCGAATGGAATACTATATCGGGAATGAACGCCGTTGGAGCGAACACCAATAGTGGAGGTTTTGGGATGAATGCTGCAAGGGAAACTGCCTTGAGTTCCAATGGGGGTACCATGAGGTATTTACCATGGAATGATGCCACTGGAAATCACAGCTTTTAGGAGCGATGACCCCGGAGTTACCGGGTATATCCCTGGGAGAGATGCCACGCAGACGAATGACGATACCGCCTTGACTAATGCTCCTGAGATAAGCCGTAGGAATGGCGAAAGGGAGAATGCCGAGTTGGATGACAATAGTCCCAACAGAAGGTAGGTTTAATATGGAACAATGCCATTAAAAAGAAAACAGCTTTGGTAGGGATGATCCCGGAATTACCAGGAACATCCCTGGGAGAGATGCCACGCAGACGAATGACGATACCGCCTTGACTAATGCTCCTGAGATAAGCCGTAGGAATGGCGAAAGGGAGAATGCTGAGTTGGGTCCCAATAGTCCCAACAGAAGGTATATTTAACATGGGATAATGCGATCAAAAGAATAGCTTTGATAGGGATGAGCTCAGGATTACCAGGAATACTCCGAGGGGAGATGCCACACAGACGAATGACGATACCGCCTTGACTAATGCTTCTGAGATGAGCCGTAGGCATGACGAAAGGAAGAATGCCAAGTTAGGTCCTAATAGTCCCAACAGTAGGTATGTTCAACATGGCATAGCCCTTATGAAGAACTAGTTGATGCAAAAAATCGATAAAATCGATATCAATCGATGACGAAAAGTAGCCTATGACACGCTTCCCGGACTGAAGTGTATGTATGCCAAGTTTGGTCCAAATCGGTTTAGAAATGAAAATTTCTATTCCGCACGTACGTACAGACAGACATACATACACACATTCAATTTTATATATAAGACACAGCCTTTAGAAGAAATGACCTCAGGATTACCAAGACTACTCCTGGGAAGAACGGCAGGAGCACGAACAACAGAGGCACCGCCTTTACTAATGTTCCTAGGACGAGCACAAGAAATGACGAAAGGAAGAGTGCCAGGTTAGTTGAAGTAGTCTCTCAGAAGGTATGTTCATGCGTAAGGCCCTTCATGAAGAATACAGCCTTCAGGAGAAATGACCTCAGGATTACCAAGACTACTCCTGGGAAGAACGGCAGGAGCACGAACAACAGAGGCACCGCCTTTACTAATGTTCCTAGGACGAGCACAAGAAATGACGAAAGGAAGAGTGCCAGGTTAGTTGAAGTAGTCTCTGAGAAGGTATGTTCATGCGTAAGGCCCTTCATGAAGAATACAGCCTTCAGGAGAAATGACCTCAGGATTACCAGGACTACTCCTGGGAAGAATAACAGGAGGACGAATAACGGGAATGCCTCCAGAAATAAGGCGTCTAAGTGGAAGAATACCAGTCCGAGGCGACATGGTACCACCAGAAGGTATTCTCCACGAAGAACCACGAGAAGGAATTCAGCCTATGGAAGAGATAAACCTAGAATCAACTCCAGCAGTGCTCCTGGGAGGAATTACAGAAGAACGAATAATGGGAATGCCTCCAGGAATAAGGCGTCTAAGTGGAAGAATACCAGTCTGAAGCGATATAGTTCCACCAGAAGGAATTCTCCACAAAGAACCACGAGAAAGAATTCAGCCTATGAAAGAGATAAACCTAGAATCAACTTCAGCAGTGCTCCTGGGAGGAATTACAGAAGAACGAATAATGGGAATGCCTCCAGGAATAAGGCGTCTAAGTGGAAGAATACCAGTCTGAAGCGATATAGTTCCACCAGAAGGAATTCTCCACAAAGAACCACGAGAAAGAATTCAGCCTATGGAAGAGATAAACCTAGAATCAACTCCAGCAGTGCTCCTGGGAGGAATTACAGAAGAACGAATAATGGGAATGTCTCCAGGAATAAGGCGTCTAAGTGGAAGAATACCAGTCTGAAGCGATATAGTCCCACCAGAAGGAATTCTTCACGAAGAACCACGAGAAAGAATTCAGCCTATGGAAGAGATAAACCTAGAATCAACTCCAGCAGTGCTCCTGGGAGGAATTACAGAACAACGAATAACGGGAATGCCTACAGGAATAAGGCGTCTAAGTGGAAGAATACCAGTCTGAGGCGACATATTCCAACCAGAAGGTATTCTCCATGGACTAACACAAGAAGGAGTCCAGCATATGCAAGAAATAAACCCAGAATCAACCCCAGCAGTGCTCCTGGGAGGAATAACAGGAGGACGAATAACGGGAATGCCTCCAGAAATAAGGCGTTTAAGTGGAAGAGTACCACTCTGAGGCGACATAGTCCAACCAGAAGGTATTCTCCACGGACTAACAAAAGAAGGAGTCCAGCCTATGGAAGAAATAAACCCAGAATCAATTCCAGCAGTACTCCTTGGAGAAATCTCATGCCCTTGTTCAAAGAAGCTATTGGGAGAAATACGAATGCAGCAAGGAAGTATCCCGGGAGAGTTCCTAATAGTCACACCAGAAGGAATTCTGCAGGAAATGTCTATGGAACCAGCTGGAATACCGGTAATACTCCTGGGAGACATCACTTGACCTGGCCAAATGCTTTTAGGGGAAATGTGAATAATGCAGCAAGGAAGTATCCCGGAAGAGTTCCTAATAGTCACACCAGAAGGAATTTTGCAGGAAATGTTTATGGAACCAGCTGGAATACCGGTAATATTCCTGGCAGACATCACATGACCTGGCCAAATGTTTTTAGGGGAAATATGAATAATGCAGCAAGGAAGTATCCCGGAAGAGTTCCTAATAGTCACACCAGAAGGAATTCTGCAGGAAATGTCTATGGAACCAGCTGGAGTACCGGTAATACTCCTGGGAGAAATAGCATGACCTGGCCAAATGCTTTTAGGGGAAATGTGAATAATGCAGCAAGGAAGTATCCCGGAAGAGTTCCTAATAGTCACACCAGAAGGAATGCAGGAAATGTCTATGGAACCAGCTGGAATACCGGTAATACTCCTGGAAGAAATAGCATGACCTGGCCAATTGCTTTTAAAGGAAATGTGAATAATGCAGCAAGGAAGTATCCCGGAAGAGTTCCTAATATTCACACCAGAAGGAATGCAGGAAATGTCTATGGAACCAGCTGGAATACCAATAACACTCCTAGGAGATATGCCATGCCCTGGACTAATGCTTTCAAAGGAAATGCAAGAATTGCACCAAGGGGGTATGCCGCTAAATGGAGTGCCAGCAGTCCCACCAGAGGAAATTTTCCTGCCATTGCGACGAATAGAGATTTTAGAAGGATGAATCCTGGGGGAAGTGCCATGATGGTTTATACAAGGACTACAGCTAGAGCGAGTCTCAGCGGTAGTAGGCGATAGGAGAATGAATGCCACCAGAAGAAGTGCTCCTAAATTATGAAGTTTATTCTTTGTTTTGAATCTACTATTGCAAGCAACAATAAAAGATTTGAGATCTACATTCGATCGCAGACACTCTTCTATGATTATCTCCACCTCTCATCCTCCTGTTCAGAGAACTACAATGCTTTGATGGTTTTCTATACTCACATTTTATACTGTTGGTCATCAGAGATGAACTTCACAGGTACTAAAATAAGACAAACAAAGTATTGCTTCATGTAGTAAATAGAGCGGTTTCTTTGAGGTATTTCATATTCTTTTTGTTTATAAAACTAGCGTTTTTCTCCATAATTTCGCAATTTTTTGTGCATCACAATTTTGATACAGTCCTTTCTAACCCCAGTCTGCCCATAATTGGCATGGGGGTCCCGTCGCTAGCGTTTTACGTCACGCCTTAGACTACTTTCTGCTCTTTCTTCCATCTTTCTTCCATCAGATGATGGATAACAGTCTTACTTTTCAACAACAGCGCCTTCCTCAGAGACCTAAAAAGAAGCCAATCATTTATTTACCTAATATATAGATTCGAGACGTAAAGAGTGAGTTAGCTGTAAAGGTTATTTTGTTGTAATCTTTCTTTGTCCATCTTCCTTCACAGAAGATTAAACTTGCTTTGCTGATTTTCACACTAGTCTTTCATAGACGTGGCAAGGATCGAGCAAGAGGTGTGGCAAACAATCACCGGATACGATTTTCTCTCAAGTTCTCTCCCACTCCCTCCCCCTCTCCCAGGAACTACCATTTGCCTACCGTAGGCATGAAACTGAGCTCTGTAAAGCATATTAGTAACAAATATGGAATTAGCATGTTGAATAACCCCTATACAAGTTTTAGCGAATTTTGAGGTTGTAACCCATTTTTTGAAAAGTTTGTGAAATGTTTTTGTGCCTCATAAGTTTGGCATCTGTCCCAATCCCAATCAGGCTGGTATGGCGGAAGTTCGCTCGATAGGTTTTCCGTCGCGCCTTGGGCCGCTTGTCTGCTCTCTATTGCACCTCTTTGCTCTCTCTAACAGTGCGGAATGCAGCGCAAACCTTAGCGTTGCCATGCGCAAATTTACGCACGATTCGATTTGATCCCGATTGGGACTGGCTGTGTAAATAGTACAAATAAAGTTCATTTGGCCTTAATTTTTGGCTACAACGTCTTCTTTGGAGGCCTTAAGGCGCGAATCACTCAAATTTAATCAAATTATATATTTGTGATGTGGGAACTAACTCAGCTCTAGGGGTCTTTTGTTGCACTCTTTTCCTATGCAATTACTTTTACAGGGGATTACACGTACTGATCTTATTGCATTCACTTGTAATGCATCATCCTCCCCCCCCCCCTCCCCCTCGCCGCGTAGGTGTTAAGCAAGGAAGTCGTAAACATGATGACTCATCACCTTACCCCACACCTTCCCCCCCCCCACTCCGGCCGGCGCGAGTTGGTGACGTCATCAATTACTGGCAACCAAAAATATCAGTTACGCTGTTTTTATAATCAGTGGGGATTATCACAGGACTATCACTATGATTGGGTGATGAACAAGCACACCTGTCCTCCTTTGGAAACTGACGCAATGAATCAACGCAAGAACTTCAGATCCGTCATTCACTAATAAGGGAAAAATACTTAGTCGAAGTGGCTTTTCCATAAGAAATGTATACTGTCTTATAGGAGATAAATCGCTGATTTCAAATCTGCTTTCCTTACCTGCAAAGCGCTTTTGGGAGGAGAATTCTTGGAATTTTTTGAGGTAAAAATATCACGTTGTAACATAAGTCTTAGAAATGGAGAAAATGAAAATTTTCTTGTTTTTACAAAAACGGCGCTATGCGTTTCTATTCATGTAGCTGTAAACTACAAGACCTTAGAAGTATAACCGTAAATTTTCAGCTTTGAAGCGCTAATTTTCGAAAAGTGCCGAATTTAGATTCTTTCGCTCGGGTGCTCAATGCTAAATCAGGCAATTTTCGAAAATTAGGGCTTTTGGAAAGCTGAAAATTTACGGTTATACTTCTAGGGGCTATTAGTATACAGCTACAGTCGAGTAGATTTAGCGGTAAATATAGTGTGCTTGCACAGAAGGTGAAATGCGGTAAAATTTGCACGTGAAGAAATAGCTTCGACTGTGACGCCGGCCAATTGCGAGCGCAAGGTACCCGCAGTACTGGCGTGGCTACTTGTTCACGCGCAAATTTCACCGCATTTCACCTTCTGTGCAAGCACACCATATTTACCGCTAAACCTACTCGACTGTACATGAATAGAATTAGCATAGCTCCGTTTTTGTAAAAACAAGAAAATTTTCATTTTTTCCATTTCTAAATAAGGAAAAGATACAGCAACGGTACATATGAGTGTGAAATATAGCGTGCAATTTTTACGAGCGAGTTGAAGATTCGTAGGATTTTTGTGAATCGATAGTTTTTCGCAATTTTGTGAGCCTTCAGTACGACTCAAGTTTTGGATGCAAACTTACGGTTGGTCGCAGCTGGTGCGAATTTTTGTATGCTGTCTTGTAGAGCTTGCTTTGCTCTATCGAACGGTACCCTAGAGCCCTATTAAAATTATGGAGTTCACGACTTATCGCCTTGAGAAATTGAAGTGTAACAAGACTTATAACAATCTAATACAATGATTTGGCTAAAAAACAAGTGTCGAGATCTTTCCGGCGCTTGAAAAGAGTAATGACAGCATGAGTTTATTAGATTGAAGGTATCTATTGCATAAAAGCCCATAATAGTAACCATGGTCCCATATGGCTCGCGGGCTAAAGTTTTGAATGCTTTTATTGTAACCGCTCTTCCAAATTTCTGCGTGAAAAATCTCATAACTCTCTTCGCAGAAGAGCTTTGCAGATAAGGAAAGCAGATTTGGAATCAGCGTTTTATGCTTTATAAGATAGTGTACATTCCACATGGAAAAGCCACTTCAATTAAGCATCTTCCCCTTGTAAGAGCATGTAAATCAATGGCACTTACACCACTAAAGTTTACCAGCCGCTTACTGCCAGTTTACTCCGTTGACTAGCCGCTCTCTGACGCTAGCTGCAGGTTCGGCTGATACTCAGCAGTTCCGCTGCCTCGTGAACTTCTCGTTTTATTTTCACTTTCTACTTTAATGCGGAAATGTGAAAATTTGCAGACAGTTTGCTATGTTGCACGAACTAGAGTTATAACTTGAGCAGAAAGAAAAACTGAGGACATAATTTCGGCTTTGTGAGTTCATTTTGACTCAACACTCTAAGCAACGTATACTACGTAAACTGCAAAAATCAATAAATCGATAGAGGCAATCCGTGTGTGTCGAACAAAATGGCTTATTAGCACACGCCCTACCCCCATTATGTATACCAAATTTGGTTCAAATTCCATTACTACTTCTATTCTTTTCGGACGAACATAAAAAATTTCTAAACAAAAACTGCAAAAATCAATAAATCAATAGAGGCATTCCGTGTGTCTCAAACAAAATAGCTTATTAACATAGGCCCGATTCCATACAATATGTATGCCAAATTAGAGTTCTTTTACTCTTTCTGTCCTTTTTAGGCGAAGATACAAAAGTGGCTAAGCCAAGTACTATATAATAATACCAGTCTGATTGTCCGGCTTCGCCGGACCCTCAGACTTCTTTTATAGCACACAAAAATTGTTTAACAAATGTTTTATGCTTAAAAGGATCACATCAAAAATTGCGTAGAAGACGCTGATTTCCTCAGTATACCAAACAAATGAAATGACAAAATATTATTAGGTTGTTGCAAAAATAATGTCCGTTTTTCTAGGCCTATTTTCCGAACAACTTTTTTCCTTCATAGTTTCTTTTTCGATATGGATTCTGCATATCGTTGTAAAGCTTTTTTCATGTACTTTCTGACAGTTGCAAAATTGAGCTTTTATCTCATCTGTGAGAATTTCACCAGCATCTCAAACAGCTGCACTCAAAATCAAAAAGTCGTTGCTTAAACTCCCTTGGCCACAACTCAGACGCAACTCAACGGGTTCTTTTGAAAACATAGCTTCTGTATTACTTGAATATTGTTTACCTATAGCATATTCAAATAGATATTTTCAAAACATCTGAACCGAGAAATCGACGCCCCAAAATAGATACTCACTGCTGGCAATCTATGGGTCCAAAGTTTCTCATAAGTATGGCAATCGCCGAAGCTTCGCCCATTTCTGTATGCCTGAGGTCAGAACATCTTTCTCACAATTTTAGCAGAAAAGCTTAGCTACTCAGTGTAAAAAGAATTTCAAATTTCCATATTTTGGGACATTCTGGCGTCCCACAAATAGGCTCGAAAAAGTGAACAAATTTGAATTTCTATCTTTTCTATTCGCAGGACTCCTTCATTAAAGTCTCTTCTAAGTAGAAGTATACTACTGGCTTGTGTCTACAAAATAAGCTGATTAGCAGTCAATGGAACAAAACTCGAAGGGAGTTGTAGTCTCACAAAGACGAGGTTTTTAAAAGAAAAACTTTCGGTTTTTTGACGCACGGATTTCTTCCCGTTTGTGAAATTAATATATGCAGGTGCGCATCAGATTAAGAAAGGTTTACTGCTTCATATGGTTTTGATTACATTCAAAAATATGAAGACTGGACAAAGTTATAGCCTATCAAAGTGAAAATTTAAAAAACGGACATTATTTTTGCAACAACCTAAAATAAATAAAAAAAATAGAAAAAAAAATATCCCAAAATAGATACTTACTTACTTAGATACTTAGATGGCCCTCCTCACGTGACGTGCGGGCCCCAGTACAAAAGTTGCCATTTTTCCCTGTCCCTCGCTTCAGACATCCGCGATCTTCTTGGTCGTCGTCGGTGGCTGCGTCCACGAGTTCCAGGGGCGAAAGTCGTATCCAGCTGATTTCTCAGCTGGTCCATCCGTTCCACGAACACGTCTGCCCATCTCGTCGGTGGTCTTCCTCGAGGACGTTTGGCTTCGCGAGGAATCCACTCAGATGTTCTTTGTGTCCATCTGTCGTCTGTTCTTCTCATTATGTGACCGGCCCATCGTGTTTGGCTTTTGTAACGTATTCCGCTGGGTCACGGAGACGGGACATTCTTCTCATATCCGTGCTCCGAGTCCGACTAGATGTTGCTTGCGTCGGGTCATCTTCAGAAGACTGCGCGCGCTCTGTGGGTGGTCCGTAAAGCTTTCGACGTGGCTACAGTGTCGGCCCAAGTCTCAGCTGCGTAACAGAGCGCTGGAACGGTTGAGTCCATCAGGTGGGCACGAAGCTCCGGGTCCGTCAATTGGTCGGTGGCTTCCTTCAGAGGCCCGAGGGCGGCCCAGGCTGCTCTTCTTCTCCTGTTAAGTTCTTCCCTCAAGTCGTTCTTCATGTTTATCGAACGTCCGAGATACACGCACTAAAACGTCTCCATGGGTGTGCCTTCCAATTCCATTTCTGCATCTTCTCAAATTGCGTTCTTCATAAACTGGGTCTTCTTTCGATTTATTCGCAATCCGATCTTCTTCCCTACTTTGTTCAGTTCCTTCAGCATCGTCTCTGCTTCAGTGATACTGCTCGAGAAGAGAACGATGTCGTCCGCAAAACGAAGGTTGGACAGGAATTTCCCATCAACTCGTATGCCTCTCTCGTCCCAGTCCAGTGACTTCATCATCCACTGCAAGGCCGCGGTGAACAGCTTCGGCGAGATTGTGTCGCCTTGTCGGACCCGCTTCCCATTTGGTATGGTCAGGGGCGATGGATTAGCTGCATCGTCGCTGTACAGTCCTTGTAGCAGTCGGCTAACGTCCTCACGTAAGCTGGGTCCACTCCTTAATCGACTAGCGCAGACAGGATGGCGTTGGTTTCGACGCTGTCAAAGGCTTTCTCGTAGTCGACAAAGGTTAAGACGAGAGGCAGTCGGTACTCCCGGCAGACTTCTATGACCCTCGAAACGGTCTGGATGTGGTCCATGCCTCTGAACCCTTTGCGAAATTCAGCTTGTTCTTGGGGTTAGGCTTCAACCAGTGTCCTTGCTATGCGAGCGAGGATAATCTTCGTAAAAAGCTTGTACGCAGACTCAGCAGGCATATCGGACGATAGTTCCGAAGATTCTCCCGTTCAGCCTTCTTGAAGCGAAGGACGGTTCTTGACGTTCTCCACTGGTCGGGAATCTTCTCCTTCTGATGGTAAGATGTCAAATGCGACGCTAGAACCTCGTGTAGACGGTGTCCTCCGGCTCGCAGAAGTTCGACGGAAAGATGATCTGGTCCTGGAGCCGTGGACGTCTTCATGGTCTTTATCGCAATACACACTTCAGCAGGTAGAATCCTTGGTGGTACTTTTCCAATGGGAACAACGGGCATCTGCACGGGTGTTGATGAGCGGAAGAGGTTGGTGTAAAAGTTCTTCGCGATGGATTCCATCTTGTATCGGGAAGAAGTCGAAGTCCCGTCTTCGTTCAATAGTGCAGCCAGCGGTACGTGATATTCACAGAGGTCCCCTCGGCATTTCTTAAAACTTCATCTTCCTCTGGCTGCTTCCAGTAACTTGGCTTGCCTGTACTTCCTAAGATCCTCCTGCATAGCTGTTCTGCAACTGGCATTGGCTATAAGTCGCTCGAGATGGGTTGCATTCGGATCCAGCCTCAGAAATCTTCTTCTTTCGAGCAATTCCTTGGTGGTCTTCGAAATACGTTCCAGGTTCTTCTCAGAAGTCACTGAGGCACATTCTCCGCAGGCTCGCAATCCTCTCAGAAGCCGGTCGTAGTCGTACGTTAGGTCCTTCTCGATGGGCCAGTCACATCTTGATATGAGCTCCTCCAGCCTGTTACCGTCATAAACGACTTCCTTCCTTCTCGCGGCACTGTGACAGACTTTCTTTTCCAACCTTCGGCTGAGTCGTATCTTCGCTCGAAAGAGGCGGTGATCGGAGCCACTGCAGAAGGATGGAACTATTGAGACATCGAGCAAGCTCCACCTTCGGTTGATGAGAATGTGGTCGATCTCCGCGTGAGTCGTTCCGTTGGGCGATTCCCATGTCCATCGGCGATGTTCTATCTTCATGAAGATGGAATTTCCATGAAAGAGTTGTGCGGCGGAGAGAAGCCCAGCTAGAAGGTTGCCGTTTTCGTTCCGAAGCCCATATCCAAACTTCCCGATCCTATATTCCTTTTCTAGTGGCATCCCGATTTTCGCATTGAAGTCGCCCACAACATACTTGTAGAAGGACTTTTCGTTGCGGACGACCTCCTCCACGTCTTCGTAAAAAGCATCTAGTTCTGAATCGTCAGTTGCTGATGTTGAAGGGTAGCAGATGATGATGCTGATGGTCTTCTGACGTGGAGGGCGTAGTCGT
The DNA here is from genome assembly GCA_958299035.1 of Cylicocyclus nassatus. Taxonomy (NCBI): domain Eukaryota; kingdom Metazoa; phylum Nematoda; class Chromadorea; order Rhabditida; family Strongylidae; genus Cylicocyclus; species Cylicocyclus nassatus. The sequence continues at coordinate 32,530,125 of CATQJL010000305.1, forward strand.
AGGATGCCTAGTCGAGGTGATAGGGTCTCGTGCGAATCGACAAGATGGGCGATAGATGGGTGGACGACAAAGCCGACGCCTCCCACGTTTCGTGATGGAACCTTTTCACCACGAATAATGAGGGTCCCATTACTCATCTGTCGCTCGTCCTTCTTCCTGGACTTCGTTTCCTGCAGAGCGATGATGTGGTAGTTGATGTGCTCTGCAGCATCGAAAAGAGCGTGGAGGTCGGCGTTTGTGGACACTGTCCTGGCGTTGTAGGTGCAGAGCATGAGGCAGTCTCCGTGGCATGTCGTCCGGGCAGACGTGTCCTTTTTGTCCAATCCAAAAGGCGTCCTGAGGACCCTGAATTCAGTCTTGCTACCCGCCAGCAAGGCGGGTCCGATGTGCAGGGTTTCTTTCTATTCTTCTAACTGGTAGAGTAATGAAATTTTTCCCCTACAAGAGCAGACTTACTAGGCCAACTCTTGATTTCCACGGGGCGATCCTGACCCCGGGCTTGAAGCGGGGAGAACCGCCTAGCGACCTGAAAACCAGACGGCGGTGGATCTGGCCTGGCCGGCTCTTGGCTAGGCATCCGGCCGAAACCGGAAACGTCGAACTCCTTCACAGCTTGGGAGGCCCTGCCGGAGTATACACTCGGCTGTGCATCGCAGTTCGACACCCAGTGTCACCCCCGCGCCACGATGAGGCGGCCGACCATTGTGGGGGAACATTAGATAGCTACTAAAAATTGAAGAATTTATGACATTTGTAAATGCAGCTTGCTGTGAAGCGTTTTCAGATGTAAAATCCATTCCCTCAGCTTCATAGGTTGGTGTGACAACACCATGTGTTATTCATTAGAATCATGTATTAATCTTTTACCTGAAAATTTCGAGTTTCTCATATGGCATTGTATTATACAAAAAGCCAGTAATTGTATTGATCCTCCATAAAACACTCTACTGAAGGGAAAGATAGCGCTCTTACCGATAGTGTAGTTGCAGGTACTCTCTGTGCAAGCAGTGCATTTATACATTATTCGTTTCTTACTGAATGCAATTATAAAAAGCTTAGACGAAAAGTTTAGACTGAAAGCGCTTCGAAATACGCTCATTTTTGTCCGCAAAAATGAGCGTATACTCAACACTACAACGAATCAACATATGCGCTTACTAAAGCCGTCCACTCCATTAAGTATCTTTAACTTAGACACAAATTACAATATGAGACCAATAAAGTAATATGTTTTTCAAAATCATTAGGTTCTGAAATCAATTTTAACACGTTTCGGACCGGTGCTGCACATGGTGCAGCACGCTGCTTTGAGGGATCTTTCTGACGTTTGCAGAAGGTTTCCTTTTAGTCTGAAGTTGTTATGTTAAAGGTCTAACCTCCTACTTTTCAAATGACTCTGTATAGTTGTGCCGCCGATGTTTGTTTAGGAGATATGAGCACAAATTGAACAAGAGTTGCAACGAAGTGCGGCGACGCGAACGACGCGTGCGACGTCGCAACTTTTCTTTGCTTTGATATCAAGGAAAAAAACCGTAGTGTTGATACTGATGTGTACCGTGTCCAACATAGATACTTTTGAATACTATTAGAATCTGAGTTCTTGTTCCTATCTTTCAAGAAAGCGCAAAAGTCCCTCTCATGCGACAGAATTCAAACACTTCGATTTCACTCAGAACTTGGATATGGAGCTTATCTGACATGCTGATTACAAATGCGGCCCATAGGCTGCGAAATAAGGTCCCTTTGTAGGCTAACGGCTGAAAGTACACTCTTTTTCGCCGCGCGCGATTTCGCGGTCCGCAACGTGTTAACTCATTAGTGACCATTACTCATAGTTTCCATTGTTTTACCGGTTCAGTTCTGCACTTCGCTCTTTGCCACTGTTCAGCTCTATACATCATTTATACTCTGTTATCAAACGGAACAGTGGTATGAACTTCACATTAAAAATACTCTTGGCTTTCAGGCTGGATCTATGTCCACTTACTTGTTGCTACTATGACTGCTAAAAGTCGAAATAAACATACATTTGGCTTGCTATCAGCTTGAAAAAAAACTTTGTTATAATGATAAAATCCTGACATTCACGGGACTTTTATTGTACTTAATTCTCGCATAAGTATCAGTGATACTCTTTAGCTATGTTTAATCCCAAATGAGATAGGACTCAAAATTTAGTGTCGTTTACTATCTTTGAGAAAGTGCGTTTCCAATCGCGTAAGTAAAAAGCTGGTTACTTTCAATATTTCTTTTCAAGAGCCTCTTCCTCTTAGGTTCAACAGACTATCGCATGTTGCAAGTTAGATTGAGTTCACATTCTTTCAAACATGTTAATTAATGGGACATACCGTCTTTCCCATCATGTTAGAAACCAAGAAGATCTTTTTTGTTACAAATTTGTGACGTTGCGTCTACATCTGCTCAGTCATCTCTTAAAGCAGTACTTCTTCATAGACGATGTTTCTTACTGCTCTTATAGGAGTACATACTTTCAAACCTTCCGGAGATCTGACCCGGGAGAAGGCGACGTAGAGTTGCCCATGGCTGAATACGTCTTCGGGGAGGTATACACCGACTTCGGTGAACGTCTGCCCCTGTGCTTTACTTATCGTCATAGCGAAAGCAACCTTAACGGGAAATTGCTGCCTTCTCAACCGAAATGGTAACTGCTTGTCGTAGTAATTGTCGATTCTTGGTACTACGGCTAGCTGGTGATTACGCTCCGCGCAGATAAATCGGCATTCCTAAGACGAAACGTCCTAAAGTCACAATTCTTAACCGTGTCCCGTTACAAAGGCCGTTGGTAACGTCAAGATTGCGTAGAAGCATGATTATAGCTCCCCTCGTCAACCTCAGCTCATGTGACGGCATACCGGATGGCTCTAGCGTGTTTAGATATTCAACCGAGTAAGATTCGGAGTCTTGGGCATGAAGTATAGCATCATCTATGCTTCTGTAAACTCTCTCTTCTTGTTCAGTCCCCACGCCAAGCGCTGCATTACGTCATTGAGTTGTTTTACATTTACGTTCTTTGGGACCAAAATTGCTCTATCGTAAAGAGCTTCTTGCACATCAATAACTTCGCCGGAAATTTCTGTGACGATGTTGCCGGTGCAAATGATATGTTCTTCTAAAGCAACACGTCCATCTGCGGTGCTATTGCGACCATTTCCTAATTCTAGGAGAAACTCGTGCCAGTCATTTCCTGCGTTTTGAACGTGCATGTTTCTTCGGAGACGATAAGTCTTAGATAGCTGCCACAAAGATGATCTGGTGACGCATGCCGCAACAACGTCTTCCCGCTGGCCATGTTCAACGACTGGCAAAACTTGGCGGAAGTTCCCATCTACGATGATTAGTTTTCCACCAAACGGTTTATCAATTTGCATGACATCACGAAGTAAAGCGCCAACGGTTCTAAACGAGCATTTGGGAGTCATAGATATTTCGTCCCAAGTGATGACGTCAGTGCTTGCTAGATCGCGGGCCTCTTTCTGTTGCCTTCTTAGAAGCGACGAACGATTGCCGTCAGCCATGTTAAGCTTGAACGCCAAGACTGCGGTTCGTCCGCCAGGAAGAAGATTAGCGGATATTCCAATCCAGGCTACACAAAGCACCCGACGGCGCTGCGCTACGACTAAATTGTAAAGGACTGTGTATATGTAAGTCTTCCCGCTACCTCCTGGGCCATCTATGAAAAAACATCTTTCGAAATCACGATCCATAGCTGCGATTATATCGTCAACGGCGTTCTTTCGATCAGGATTCAACGTCTCATACATGCGTGCTCCGTCGCTACGGTGTCGTCCATATTCTATCGCCTCAATTGGAATTTCAGGACGTTCGTCTGCTGAAGGTGTCACCATTTGCCGCAAGTCTCTTCCTAGAAGTAGCATTCTATCGGCCACATCAAAGTACGCTATGGCAACAGCTTCTGTTTCGCCTAATCCTTGATGCATATAATCGTCGCTCATCGTAATTGCAAACTCATGCCAAAGCTCTTGTGCATCTGCTACTTCGCAGTAGCAGAGCAGGCATGCAAAAAAGCTTCGCAAAGCTGACGGAGTTTGGAACTGGACTGCTTCTTCCATGCTTTGCCTATAGTACGTATCATCATCGAGATAGCCAGCGGCTTTAGCAGCATCTGAGAATGTCGCATACGTATGCCCATCGATTGTGCGAAGGTCTTCGAACGTTTTTCCTTTTGTATAGATTAGCAGTATGCGAAGGCAATAACGCTCTTGTTCTCTTGGCAATACCGTATATATCCTGCCAATTTCTTTGCCGCCTCGCCTTCTTGGCCTCCATCCGTTGCTTGTTGAAAACGTAAAATGTTCGGGAATTTCTTGGTAACAGCAGAAACGTGCATCAATTTCAAGCTCGAAGGTTCGCCTCTGTCAAATGTTCTCGCACTTTGTAAATTCAACTCAAAAAAGGCCGTGAGCGTTGTAAAACGATTTTGAGCGCGATCAACGACTTGCTGTTCTTCTCCCGCGACAAAATGAACGGTCTGATGTTCGGGTAGATGCACGGCTAATCTAAACACAGTATGAAATTTGTCTTGCATAGGATATCCAAAAACTCGATAGAGGGCTTGAGGAGGACAGACATAGCGTGTGTCCAAATGCTGTTTATTTTCATCGATAGCGGAACTATCATCACCGCCTTCAATCGTAATCCGAGCTCGATCAGGTCCCTTGTATATGTACCTATAGAGATACTTCACTGCAGATATCGTTCTACATATCTCGAGATCTATGTGACACTGGAATTTTGTGATAAGATACAAATTTGTTGAAAACCTACTCATCACCGTATGCAACGCCATTGATAACAACACGGGTGCGGTCTCTCCTCCTGTATTTCGGGTAATCATCGAGCGCCAGAAAAGTCTGTCACTAACTGCTTTGGAAAATGTTTGAACATGATCCATTTCGCATACAGGTAAAAAATTAGGATCTTCAAGACCACATTTTTTGTGGAACAAAAGCTGGTGACAGCAGCATATGCTTGCGGCTCTTCCTCTGGGCAGGGTATTTCCGCATACATTGCACTATCAACGTCAGTCGCCGTTTCTTTCATCCGTTTTTCATAATGATAAGCATATGGCAGTGCGGTAGGCCTCTTTTCTGGAATTCGATGACGTAAACGTATGCCTGTACCTCTTCAAGAAGGTGATTTTGAATAGATCCTCACAAAGTTGCCTTAGTTTTCCATAAAAAAAACTTCTGCGGTTAAATCCGGTCTATCGATAGCACTTTGTCCCTCGTAAAGGTTCTCCTAGATCTCTCGCCATTGCTGGTTACAGGTCATAGTGAGGAAGTACGTCGGCTTTCCAAAGCGCTACAATCGCCATGGCGTTCTGGTACGATTGCTGTATCGCTCTTGGACTACCAATATGCGATGAAGCCAGCACGATGCGCCTACCCGGAGGCCCGCTATGGTCATCTCCTGCCAAGTAGTCTTGCAGTCCTCTATATGAGTCTGCGCGAAGATTTACTTGATGTGTTCTTTGATAATTTAGTTGATTTTGCTCGATCTTGACGTAGGCATCGTCTGCAAATTGTTGAAACAACTTTGCATGGAGAATTGGATTGAAAGTATCACGGATTGAGAATAGGTAGGAGTAGTATTTCATTTGCGTAATCCGTACTCCTCTGAAATCCGCTAGACTTGGATCTCACCCACCTCTACCTGTTGGGAACAAAAGCGGGTACGTGAGCGGATCACACCTTTTGTCGATACCGCTTATTCTCATTGAAGAATTTCCTTCGGAACTTCGCAAATGAACGGCGAGGCTTCTAGTAGAGGGCACATCGTTGTCATCGCCAACGTAGACGACGGCAACTTCATTGCTTGTTGGAACGGCGTACCTTCTCCTAGAAACACCCCTTTCTCTGTTTTCGTCAAATACCATTCTGATCACGGTAGGCTGCCGGTTTTCAAGCCTTGCTGACTCTTCCTCAGCCTCACTCATCATTTTGAAGGACTGCGCGTAGATATTATTACAGGCAAACCATTCGCTCAAAAACGTCATTGATCCTGGATCGCAGTTCTTGTTCTGAGCGTTTCCCGAGCGTTGTTGTGCTGCTAGCTCAGTATCTAATACATAAACTTGGCCGTACCGCCTGTCTTCACCTGGATTGGGATGTAGGGGACCAATCCGATGATATATTTGGCCATGAATTCGTAGCAGTACGGTCCTCGACCCTGCGGCACATTAACTTGCGCGCCCTTGGAGGCCATGGCTAAAGCTGAGTTAAAATTTCTAATATTGCTGAAGCAGTTGTTACGGCGCGTTCTCGTTGCTGTAGCAACGATGAAGGCCCCAAAAAAAGACCCGTATCAAAGTAGGGAATTCATCGAAAAACTCCAGAGAAAAATGTCCAAACTCACAGCAGTCAGCAAACGTATCAGCGTGCTGTTGTTTTACCTCGAAGCCGAAATGTAGCGCTCCGCAATGTGAGCAACGATAGTCAAGACCTCCCAAGCTGTTCATGGTTGTCATGCGCTGTCTGAGTGCTATTCCGAGATTACGAACAACATTACGACGCTGACGATTCATGTTCGTTGCTGCATCCCACGCCTCTTGGTTTTCATTTTCACGCTGACGTTCGGGATTTTATAGCAGATCACCTACTTCTTCTTCCCCGTTCTCATGCAGTCGACGCAGTCTATGCCGCACCGCATCCCTTCTTTGGCGCTCAGCGCCCTCCTCACGCGTCTCATTCTGCAGTAGTCTCTGCTGGCACTGATTTTGCATCAATAGACGCTGTTCACGATCTCCTGCACTTTCAACTTGTCGGCGCCTCTGCTGACGCTCAGCATTCGCGGAAAGACGTTCAGCACGGTCCTCGGTATCATTTCCGACGACGTCTTTGTTAACGTTCAGCATTCGCTATCGTTCAGCACGGTCCTCACTGCTTTCGTTCTGGCGACGTCTTTGTTGACGCTCAGCATCCGCTAATAGCCGTCCAACATGGTCCTCACTGCTTTTTCGTTCTGGCGACGTCTCCGTTGACGCTGTGGGTTAGCAAAACGACGTCCAGCATTCTCGGTGACAATCTCAGATTCACGTGACTCGCGGTGACGTTGCGAATCGTCTTCGCGTCTAATGGAGCGATGCTCAGCGTCTTCATGCTGCCGCGTGAGCTGTTGACGTGGTGCATCTGCATCCCGCTGCAAAGCACGTTGCGCTTCTCCTCCAGCAGTGCGGTAATTCCTTTAACGGTCGGCATTCGACGCATAAATGCGTGGACGCCCACGTCTACGGTTTTCTGGTTGCTGGTTAAGTTCCATTTCACTATTTCTAATTTAAATTATAAGATTTTAACCTTAACGAATCTGTCTGCCAACATCGTGCTGTTTGTTTCAATAGCAGTCTCCCTTTTACACGCCACCCGCGTCGTGCTTAGTTAGCGGATCGCATGTGATAGTTGGTGCTACGAAAACGCTAAAGATTTTTGCCATTCTATTGCCTTTCTATTAATCGTCTTTCGTGATACTTCCCAGGCTTCTCACTCATTGGGATCTCCCCCGATATATTTGATTGAAATACTGTTCATCAAACACAGTTGGTTAATCTTGTCCAGCCTTTACTAACCTATAGTTATCCATAAAGAATCACGACTAAAATGATAACTGTTTGAGGACAGATTATTTGGCCTACAAAGAAAAAGAGCTAACGGCAGCTACACTTATGATGTGCTAAAAAGCAAATAGGACTCAGAAATTGCCGTAGGATTCTCAATTTGGAGAGGATGGAGCTAAAAAACAATCCGTATCTTATACCGAGATCAAGAAAATGCGTCTATAAAGCTACGCGAGTGGTAATGCTAGACGCATACAATAAAAAATCCAAGAATGGAATGCAGATGCGGCAAGTCTCAAAGCCTTCAAGCCTAGTTCAATTTTGGCCAGACTGCAAAGAGGGAGCGAAAAGAAACGGTCATTGACGTAAACCGTATTTTAAGACTCTAGTCTGAAACCGTCAAGAAGTGGCACAGTCTACAGTTTCAACCCGCTGTAGGCCGAAATTATATGATGGCTCTTGTAAAAATTATATGATGGCTCAAGTAGCTTTCCTCGCGACCATAGTTGCACCCTACTGTTCTACGCACGTTGCCTCGCTTCCGTTGCTAATTTTTCAATCTTTTTGCAAGAGGCGCATAGCGATTAGATGCCTTGGCCACACCAAACTGAGACTGACTATACCCCTATAGCAAATGTGTGCAGAACCTACCACTTCGAATAAATCGATCAAAATGGATCATTGCTCTTAACACTTTTCATTCTTGATTCAAATTCATGGCTATATGCACATAGCTAAACTCGGTTTTAACATCTTCACACTCATTTGTTTCCTCGTTAGCTTTCTCAAATGAAAAGATAAGTTTCTTACGGAGAGGCCACGACGGCCAGTGAAAACATTTAATACAAATTTATGATCTTTCCATAGTGTTTGGCTATACAAAAACAGAAGTAGCATTGTCTGTGCTTAATCATAGCGTTGTCAAAATTCGGAAGTTAACTATCACAAAACTTCAATCACCATAATAGATGTTCTTTCGCCCTTCGTTGACGCATATGTATATACCTGCGTCACCTCTGCTTCGCAGAGGCTCGCACTGGTATCCACTATCTGTATCTGTGCCTTACTCATTCCCCCAATAATGACATTGAAACTCACCGTACTATGCAGCCTATCACGAATGATTCGTAAACATTTACTCATTTCTATAGTTTTTTCATGTGAGATCGATAATTTCTCATGGATGAAACTTTTTCCAGAAGAATAAATGCAAATTTGAACTGGTTTTCGGATCTTTTATGACGTGATAGTCTCCTTAACGGTAATAATCACCGTGGACCACATCTCTGTGCAAGAATCTTCACAAATGATCAAGTAAAATCTTGGCAAATTGAATGTTTACACACCCAATACTTTCTGGCGCCATTTTTATAAAGCAATAAAATTTTGTTTACTTTCTTGAGCTAAGGTCCTTTGCTTCCACATTGACTTGTCCAGCATATCCATGACATTGCAAAAAGTGGTGCTATGGGCCCAATTTTGCTGATCAGAAGCCAAGTGGACCCATTTGACGCGCAGTTTTTAAGGGATCCACTCGACGGATTTGCTCGCGCTTTTGTATATTGGACTTTCCTGCTGCTAGCGTGCGCCGTGCAAAATTTGAGCTCAGGAAGTTGGCTGGAACATGTTCTACGAATTTCGTAACGGACACACACACACACACACACACACACACACACACACACACACACACACACACACACACACACACACACACACACACACACACACACACACACACACACACACACACACACACACACACACGCACACACGCACACACGCACACGCACACACACGCACACACACGCACACGCACGCACACGCACACACACACACACACACGCACACACACGCACACACACGCACACGCACACACACACAATTACCTTTATATATAAAAATAGTGTAGAATATTGTACTACCCTAAATTCACGAGTATAAGACGGGGGAGGGAAGGAGTGATTTACTTATAAGAACTATAAACAAGACACGGTGAGGGATTTCGCGAGCAAGGAACTATATATAAATTTAGTGCTGCATATGGTTTGGGGGTAACGTGCGGCATAGATTTCGCTTACAATATGCAAGGCGACTGAGCGGCTCGCTCAAAATCGAAAAAGTGTTATACTCTTGAAATTGAGTAAATTAGGTTGATGCAAAATTTTGTCAGTTCTTTGAAATGATCCGTAGATCCTCTACACGAAGACAGAGAACTACTTTGAGCGTTATCTGATGCAGAATTTTTTGGTTCTTCCAGAAGCTATGATCTGAGTGCGTACGTTGATAAAGCTCAGAGATAATCGCTGGAAATTCCATTCTTTCCTTTAAAGCATAGAGCAAACTTTCTCCAACTGAAACAATTTTTTGCAGTTCTGTGGCTTGCCTTTCAGAATTTCTAAAATATTTTTGAAGTGACCAAAATCTATATTCGGCCTATTCTAAACTCGTAAAACATGAAATGTAAACAGCTTTCGTACCAGAAGTTTGTGGGGAAATTTGCAGTATTTCTGAATTTCACAAATGCGCACTGACGTACCCCTCATCTCTAACTTTGATCAACATCCAGAGAATCGCCGGAAATAGGCGACCATGCGATTTATAGGCAAGCGGGCACTGGAAAAATAGACCGCTGATTTCTCGCGGTCAGTTTTCGTAAGAGTTTTGGGCAGAGATTTTTTACAGATTAGTTGCGTTGCAGTGGCTACATAATCTTCTCCTGGGATATGCAAAGTTGTTGGCGGCCTCACGGTCCTTTGTGAAGGACTAGACAGCCCGTAGGTATCTTTCACTTGAATAACTAAACCAACGGTGACATCTCTGCTATTAGAGTCTTACCCTTGCTCGGCTTACTCCCGAAAATGCATTACAAGAGTCAGAGCGCTTGCTGGAGGTTTGGCCAGCGTTCGCTGAAAGAAATTATTTGATTAGGGCCTTCACAAAATTCTGTACTGCTCAACAGTAAAGGAAGTCCCGCTCGCTGGAGTTCTGGCCACGCCAAAATTTGGCTGACCGCTTGAAAGAAAGCGCGATCGCGGTCCGCCTGCTTCGGCGGTTACCTGAGCGGTAAATAAAGGTTCGTTTTCATCAACGTAATCGGTACCCGACAACGTGGAAAGGTATTTGAAGGCTTGGTCCCACCTCAGACAAAACACTGCAATGTACTTTTATTCGGGTAACCACAGGGGGTAGGCGGCCATGCGATTATTGGGCTAGCGGGCACCAGAAAAATAGTTCGCTGATTTAATGCGGCCCGCTTGCAGAAATTTATCCTAATTTCACGCGTACAAGGCGCGGGGTGGTCCTAGCTTTCATCGAGCTACTCAGCCGCCCCAACGTGTACTAAGAAGCGATCCTTATGCCGCACGATTCGTCAGGCAAAACGCAGCACGGTATGGGGTTCCTTTGGTTGCGAAATCCTTTGCCGTGTTCGGGCTGATCGATGAAAGCTAGGACCACCCCGCGCCTTGTACGCGTGAAATTAGGGTAATAGAATTTTGGCCAATTTTTAGTCGATTGCTCGGAGAACAATTGCGGTTTTCTCATAGATTAGTTGCTGCGCAGTGGCCGCATTCTCGTGGACACCCCGCGAGAATATGCAAAATTACTGGGGGCGCACGATCCCTTTGTGAAGGACCGCACAGCCCGTAGGTACCCTCCGCTAAAAGCAGGTACCCCAAACTTGGGTAATCAAGCCATCGATGACAGCTCTGCCACATAGAGTCTCATCTTTACTCGGCGTACGCCCAAAACTGCGTTAAATGAGTCCGAGCGCATGCTGAACGTCTGGCCAGCGCTCGCTGAAAGAAATAATTTGCCGAGCGCTCGCAGAAGATGCTGTGCTGCTGCCCGCTGGCAAAATATACAGTAAAGGAAGTACCGCCCGCCAAAAGTTTGGCCACGCCCCAAAATCTGGTGACCGCCTGCAGAAAAGCGCGAGTTTGCGGACTGCCTGCCCCGGCGATCATCTGAGTAGGCGCCCGATGTCGAATTTATCAAAGTTGAATCTTGTCGAAAACTGAGACCGATAAACATTTTCACCGTGTAAACCTAGCACTGGCATAACATTAAATAAAATCTTTGTTGTGTCGTCTCGCGAACATTTGATCACATATGAATGAGTTTTTAGATAGATAGCAACGAAAACTAAAAAGAAGCAACGGTGGGAGAGTACCGCTTTGAGGTACCCCACTACTACAACAGTAACAATCTGAGCATTTATGTCCAATACGCACTGTCATGCGCAGGTGCGAGTTAGCAAGGAAACAAGAAAACCCCGTACAACTTCTGCCAACTTGTGAATAAGCTTGCTATGGTCTACAGTACCGCTCACAGAATGTGCAAAATTTCCGTGATTGTCGCGAAATTCCGCAAAGTTCGCGAAGTTTCGCGAAATTCCAGGAATTTCGCAAAATTTTCAGAATTTTGCGACATTCACGGAAATTTTACACATTTTGTGAGCGGTTTTGTGTAGTAACATCGTAAGTTGGCGGGGCTTACAGTTCACAGCTAAAAAGCGAAAAATCGATATCTTGAAGGCTAGTAAACCACCAAATCCTCAGAAATTGATAGAATCGATATTCTGAAGGTTTCGAAATCTCGAAAACTGACAAAAATCGATATCCCAAAAATCGTCAAAGTTGATAAAATCGATGTTTTGAAGGTTGCGAAATCCCGAAAATCGACAAAATCGATATTCTGAAGGTTGTAAAATCTCGCAAATTGACAAAAATCGATAAAATCAATATTCTGAAGGTTTCGAAATCCCTAAAATTGACAAAAGTCGATATCCCAAAAATCGACAAAATCGATAAAATCGATATTGAAGGTTGTGGTTTCGAGGTTTCGAAATTTCGGAAATCGATAAAATTAGCGAAAAACTAAACGAAAAATTCGAAAAACTCCATAATAAGCTCATTTCCAGTGCTTTTACACTGCTGAAACTCCTCCAAGCAAGCTCCGCCCACTTTATACCCCACATCACGGTCAAAGTTAAAGAAAATAAGAAAAATTAAGAAAAAATAAAGAAAAATAAGCGAAAATCGCGTTTTTCCAGCCCTATTTACCTCCTTTCTAGCCGTTTTCCGGAATCTCGCGAAATTCCGGAAAGTTCGCGAAGTTTCGCGAAATTTCAGGAATTTCGCGGAATTTTCGGAATTTCGCGACATTTACGAAAATTTTGCACATTTTGTGAACGGTATTGTATCTTTTCAAAGGCTTAAAGAACGATATGCGATGTCAACTGATTGTTAGTTCCTGAGTGTAGTGATCCAGTCAAATGCGACAATAGAAAGTAAGGTTGTAGTGGAACATCCAGGAAAAAAGCCGTGTTGCTTGAATCTTGCAGATAATCTTTTCAAAGACTTTAACAGTGGCTGGCATGATGCTAATAGGGCGAAAGTTTGACAGTGCATTACTAAGCACTTTTTGAGACTTGCAATGACTAAGAGTTTTTTTCGGATTTTGTCATGATTCCAGCAGTGGAGAACACATTGGAAATTTGAGAACTAGTCTCAAAATGCGCACGCTTTTCTCATTTGAGAAATGTCGTCATATGTATGAGTGATGTTAAGCCTCAATTTCTTCAAACATAAATACTCCAAGTGTGAAAGAACAAAAGACTTGCAAAGGCGCTTCAAACAGTGAATTAGTTTTCAACTACGGAGAAGTACAAAAAAAGCATAAGCTCATTCAGAGCATCAACCTGCTCAGAAAATCTAATTACAAGCTTCGAAAGAATAATGACTCCCAAATGTTGAGCTAAGCAGCACAGTCTGTACTTCTGTTCAAATTATCACAACTGTATAACCGTATATTTCTATATCATTTGCGCATAATTACGTATATATTTCATAAAACGTCCGGAAGATGACAGATCAAGCGTTTATATAAGGAACTGCAGAGGCAACATAGTTTCTCCCTGGGAATCACTGCTTACACAAGAACATGCATAAAAATTGTTTCGCAAACTTTGATTATTATACAGCGATTGTGCAGACAGTAAGTAAACCAGTAGGGGACCATAAACACCAACCGCTTTGATTTATGAGATGCTAGAGTGACAGGCCTTGTCAAACGCTTTGTATAAATCAATATAGAGTACATCCATTGCCATTACTACTGTATTTCTGTTTGACCCCGCAGAGTGCAAAGTGACTGATGCAAAATCTATCGAAACAACAAAAACACGCAGGGAGTAGATGTCTACACGAATCGGGACGTGCGATACAAGTTCAAGCTGTACACGGTTAAGCAGATGTTCCAGCTCCAGTTGTTGCTTCTGTTATGACCTGTTATGACCATATGTACAATATCCAAGCATTAATTATCGACTTGACGGTCCAGTTCAAAATCAAACTTTGACTGAGCCTGTACCCGAAAAACGCCGGACGCCTTCCGTTGTCACTGTATACTCTCTCGACTTCAATCCCTTTCCTTTTTCATCCACGAAACTCCGTCGCATAATTCGCAGTTGTTCCTGCAAAATACTCGCACTTGGAAAAGTAAGAGGTTTTAAAGCTAAGGCATGTCAAAAATGTTTGTATAGAGCTCTGTATCTGTTGAGGCGGTTCTAGCAGCTCAAGAATGGAAGTGATTCCATGCACAAAATACCTTATCTACCGCACGAGTAGGGCTTGCGGATAGCCACATAATCAAAAATTAGAACTTTGTAAAAAAACCTTTTCAAAAAAAACGGACCTAGAAATGCTTACTATATAAAAAATGTTTGTAAAGGATGGACGCCGTGGCACCTATAGGCGATGATTATTGAATTTGATCTTGACCATGTACTTTGTACCGTGGCGGCTATAAATAAGACCGCCCGGCCATTGTTTTAGTCATTGTTATTGTCTGTTATTTCTAGTCCTCTAATAAATTTTTCTATTACTCTCTCGTTCCCCACCTGGACATCCGCCCTCGCACTAACGAACCCGGTTAGTGCGTGACATGGGGGCCGAACCGAACCAACCCAACCCCGCCGATAAGACCGCGTAAGCGGAAAAGGCGAGTATCCTGCCTATATCAGAGGCAGTGTATATCCCCGATTCAAAGAGGAGCTCGTTGTGTGGCACATCGAGCTTTCTCAGAGGACCGGAGGAGGGTGTCAGTTACACCGCGGTCTACCTCTACAAGGGAGCAGCGGCGCGTGTACCGTATACTGACAGGTCCCTCTTGGTCAAGGGGTATACTTTGTGGCTTGTATCAGCTACACTGCAAGACCCAGCCTAGAGGGAGGCGGGGTATACGCGTGTGTACCGTGAGCTGATACATCATCGAAATTGAATTTGTGCTGCAGGTGATGCACAGAACATTGGATTTAAATAAAGCTCTATCTCGTACAGATATTGAGCTTGAATTGTTTTCATCGAAGAAGCCGATGGACACCATGCAGAAAATGCCGGAGTGTCAGAAAAGGGTTCCGCACACAATCCCGTCGATCGAGGGTGAGGTCGCACAGGCAGATATTGCGGAGGTGTTGGCAGCAATGGCCCTTCCAGAGGTTGAGCTCTATGGAGATCCCCAAGGAAGGAACTTCGATGATTTTGTCTGCAGATTCATAATGAAGTATGGTAGACTTGGACTGCATAACGACATGCTAGTACATCTTTTTCTGTCTAAATTGGACGGATATCCTAAGGCAGTGGCCGAAACAGTATCAGCAAGGATACGGGAGAGTACGTTCGAAGAAATTGTAGAAGCACTGCGAAATACATGGAGCATAAATGAGTCTGCTGATCAAATGACTGCGTATGTACAACTCAAACATCTGCGGATGACAAAGGACATTACAGCCTTCTGTCTTGAGTTAGAGAGGCTTACGCGGTTAGCGTACCCAGACACCACAGACAAGCAGCTCTCATGGATAAGGGCTGCAGAATTGGTTTTGCAGTTGAGGGACTGGCCTGAATACTTCCAGATGTTCACCACCGTAGAGACAGCGCCGAGGGAACGCGCGTATGAGCTGGTGAAAGCTATGGCGCTGCGCTGCGAACGTAGCAGGGAGTTGGCTGTGGCGGTGCAACAAAGCACGGAACAAGTCGTGCTAAATGCATATGCCGATACATCCGTTAGCGAGAGCCAGACTCCAGTTGTGGAAAAAAATTGTGTTATGCAAGATACTTTGGCAGCATCTTGCAAAAGGTGGCCACGCTGTTACAACTGCAACAAACCAGGACATTATAGTCGCGAGTGTGGCAAAAGGAAAACCTCAGAGTCAGCAAAGAAACTTGAGCAGTGCCCAAGTAACTTTACGGCATCTTTGGATCGATGGATTTGCAGCTCGGCAAGGACGCGATCAAGGAAGAATCAGCTGTTTGGGAAGCAAATGGTGCTAAATGTACGTTTGCTAGGATTGTTTCGAAGAGCTGTGGTAGATACAGGCTCTCAAATCAGCATCATCCCCCTGAGATTGCTAATGACGAGCATGAGAAAGGGATTTGATCTGAACGCGGACGTTGAAGAAATCCCGATTCAGCAGTTACCTTCCGCATACGATGCCTCCGGGAAACGGATAAAGTTCAAGGGAGCGGTGAAGCTCACCTTGTAAGTCGAGAGTGGCACCAAGCACAGAGTAGCCTTCTTCGTTACAGAGGGAGGAGATGGCAGAGTTGTGCTCGGAACAAATGCGCTACCGCAACTTGGGCCATCTATCGCTGATTTGAGAAACACTCATAATGGCACAAGAAGGACAGTTGTCGAAAAATTCGTCCAAGTCGGTGTTCCAAGAAAACGGAAAAAGCGGAAACAACAGCTCGAGACTGCATCGCTAATCGAGATGTCTCCTAATCGTAAAGGAGTACGGGAAGAGGTCGCGAACTGTAAAGTAGCCTCGAGTACAAAAAGCAGGAGCAGTCGCTCTCAGCACGACGTTAACTTGGCAGGGGCCAAGCTCACCGTGGCGGGGGAGAACACGAGGATCTGCAATCCTGTGCGGTCCCTAGAGCGACAGCTCAAGAGAGCCAAGAGAGGCAGGTTGTCAAAAGCCGCCAGGAATCGATTAAATCGAAATTCACAACGCTCTAGCTTAGGAAATGACGTGAAGACAACCGAATCTGGTGCTGAATCACGTACTAAGAGCCACAAATATCACATTAGACCCCTTAATTCTATTTTCAGGTATAGTCGTAGGTGGATGCAAGGACAACCTCTTGATTTGGTAGATGATTGCCACGATGCGGGTAGCCAAGGTGGAAATCGGCCATCAATGGTGCAACAGCACTCCTTTTATGGAGGTGGGAGAAGACCTGTCGTCAGTTTCCTGGTCTCCAAGGGTCAAGACGCGAGAGTTGTCAATCCTCACTATGCACAAGTCAAGAGTCGGGACGACTCTTACCGACGGAGGGGCATGTCAAGGATGGACGCCGTGGCACCTATAGGCGATGATTATTGAATTTGATCTTGACCATGTACTTTGTACCGTGGCGGCTATAAATAAGACCGCCCGGCCATTGTTTTAGTCATTGTTATTGTCTGCTATTTCTAGTCCTCTAATAAATTTCTCTATTACTCTCTCTATCCCCACCTGGACATCCGCCCTCGCACTAACGAACCCGGTTAGTGCGTGACATGTTCATTTTTGCGTGTGTCTTTTTGGGTAGGAGGCTTTTGAGTTGATGCGAGTGATCCTATATCATCTGCATCCCCGTTGCCCACCGTGTTGCATGTTGCACGACGGGTGCGAGCGATTCGTCGTCGTAAGCGACTGTTGGCCAGCATTTGCGTATTGCATAAGGAACCCTTGAAACGCTCTGAAGGACGTCATTAGAGATCTCCGTATACATTTTCTGAACATCGCGTCTACGGTCTTCCTCGTACGCGTTTGATGTCATCCTGTTTCTTAAGACCCTCACCCAATTGTCGTCAAAACGCACTATGTGTCGGGCCAGAGTCGAGCAGGATGTGTGGCATACAACTGCCGGATACGACCCCCCCCCCCTTCCACCAGCTCATCGTTTGCCTTTCACAGGCGTGACATAAAGGCTCTACCAACACAATTAGCAACAAATTCGTAACTATCATGTCAAATAATCCCCATAGCCAAGATTTAGCAAATGCTTTTTTTCAGTACTGGGCCATCTAAATAAAGTGACCATTCTCAAACTGATTAGCTAGACTTCAAAAGTGAATTAGCTAACTCCTTTTGTACTCATTACGAAGCACTAGTCGCTGTTTACCCATATCATGTACAATACAGCTCATTCGTCAAAAAAGTCGCCGCACTCAGCGGAGTGTGCCACAGTGCGCTGCAGTGCGCTGGAGAGCAGCGGAGTGCGCCGCACTCCACTGGAGTGCACCGAAATACGCGTCGCATCGCCATATCTCGCTTGAGAATAGACGAATTCTGAAGAGAACACCGTTTAATTCAGCCCTGCTAGACGGATCATATAGTATATAGAAGTGCCATAATCTACGGTAGATATACGGTCGACAGTAGGTTTTCGCTCAATTTTGCAGGTTTTTGTTTGATTGGATTGTTGAGTGTGCTGATCAATAATGACATTGATTTGCTGCTGATGGCACCGTAGGGATACTGTAGAAAGTCACTCAGATCGAAGCTGTCCAAAAATCAGCTCAAGGTACGATACCGCTCACAGTGTGCAATTTCCGTAAACGTCGCGGAGTTGCCGGAATTCCGCGACATTCCAGGAACTCCGCGAAGTAACGGAAATCACGCAAACTACGCAGCACCGTAACTTCCTTCGGAATGAATTTAATCTGAATCCGGAAGCAGCAATGTGTTCAGCTCGTCAAGACGAATCTTCATATTCAGCATGTCCTCGATATTCCGTTCCCAGTTTTCTCAAATTCTTCTGCGAAAATCTTTCGCAAGGATGCAACGCAGCGCCTATCCAATGTAAAAGGATTCAGTAAGCACTGCTTGATAGCACTGCTCTTGTAGTTTATCGTGCACTAGGTAGTAGCCGCAGACTTCTTTCCAAAAAAGATAGAAGCGCTGGTGAATTCTGGAGAAATCACGCATTCCAAATTCTACTCGCCACAACTTCATTCGGAATGAATACATTCCAAATCATAGAAGGGCACTGTGCTCAGCTCATCGAGGCGAATCTTTCAATTTACAGCACGTCCTTGATATCCCGATTTCAGTATTCTTAAATTTTCCTGCGGAACTCTCTTCGCAAATGTATGTAAAGCAGCGCGCATTACCCCTAGTAGACTATTGCAAGAACCATTCGGTAGTACTTTTTCCGTAGATTATGGGTCGCCAAAAAGTAGCCGTTGGCCCCTTTCCAAAGGAGATAGAAGGGCTGGTAAATTGTGGAAAAATCTTGTCGTCCCAAATTCTGTTCGTCATAACCCTAGGATAAGGAGCTATCTTGCTAAGCAGATGTGATTTTCGTAATCAACAGTTCGGATAATCTTCTCTATGAGCAGGTTTTCCAATATGTTCGAGCTATTTAATTTTTCTCGTTTTACGTGCTTTGGAAGCTCGCAGATAGATTTTGTTCAAAACGTTGATGCTCTTGAACTGTAAGGAAACTTCGCTTATAGAGGTTTTCGAACACGTTCTTCATGAAAATTGTGGTCTTTGAGGATTATAAGGTCTTTTTGGAGAGATACGGTGAGGTGAGCGTGACTGAATCACGGAATTACGTAACTTTGCCGGCACTTCGCGCGCATCTGTAAGAAAACTTGTCTGTGCTTTACCAAGTCAAAGTTACTTGACTCAAGCTCTAGTCTTAAAAATCGCCGAGCTATGAGCCTACGAAAACAGTCTTATTTTTGCACAAAATGTAAAGATCGCATATTCTGTCGAAGTTCCACCGTGTAATCTTCTACCATACTCCTACAGTATCCCTACAGTGCCATCAGCGGCAAATCAATGTCAGTATTGTTATCAGCGCACTCAACAATCCAATCAAACAAAAACCTGCAAAATGGAGAGAAAACCTACTGTCGACCGTATACCTACCGTACCCACTAGATTGTGGCATTTCTATACACTAGATGATTTGTCTAGCCGAGCTGAGTCGAATGGTGTCCTCGTCAGAATTCGTCTGTTCTCAAGCGAGATATGGCGATGCGACGCGTATTCCGGCGCACTCCAGTGGAGTGCGGCACACTCCGCTCTCCGGCACCCTCCGCCGCACTCCGGCCCACTGCAACGCACTGTGGCGCAGTCTAGTGGAGTGCGGCGCATTCCGCTAGAGTGCGGCGACTTTTTTGACGAATTATGAGCGGTATTGTATTCTGATTCAAATAAACATCAAGTGGAATCAAAAGCAATAAACATTATATGGAATCAAAATCATTTGTTCCATTTTTCGCTTTCAGTGTCTGTAATGTCACTAACATCTTCTTCACTAGCAAAGAAGACGAATCAGGCCCGAATTCATTACGTGAAAACTATGTTTGTTCGCTAAAATTCTTTTAGGAGGTAAGTAAACGAGGTGTTGTACAACCCCCAGAGAAGCTGTGACTGTCACGCATTTTAAAGAGTTGTGCTACACTCATCTATTTATCTCAAGCATTCAAATATTTATGTCTTTTTTATTTGGTTGCTGCTAAACCTTCTTCTCTACATTTTTTAAGAATTTATTCATAACTGTTTTTCTTAGAAAAAGATATAATCGTTTTCCTTACCTATGCAAATGGAAACTACTCCGAAATTACTGGATTACGGTAGCATGCTACGTCTGCGCTACTGCATGGATCGCGAGAAAAGGTGACAAGAACGAATGCATCCGATAGCCGTATCCTCGTAGTTTTCACAAAACTGATTTGAGCCTGATTGGTCTCTTCTAGTCGAGATAATGAAAGCGAAAAATGGGATAAACGAGTAAAAGCGAAAAATGGGATAAACGAGTTTTTGGTTTGCTCTTATTCCATAGTTCGGAGGTGATTT
Organism: Cylicocyclus nassatus; assembly: GCA_958299035.1. NCBI lineage: Eukaryota > Metazoa > Nematoda > Chromadorea > Rhabditida > Strongylidae > Cylicocyclus > Cylicocyclus nassatus. The sequence continues at coordinate 32,550,581 of CATQJL010000305.1, forward strand.
GAAGTAGGATTTCTAAAGTGAGCAAAGAAGTAGTAGCAATTTGTATTAAGTGCAAAAAGAAGAGTTAACTCACCTTTGAAACAAAGTTAGCTTGTTTGAAAATGACCATCTCACTTGGGGCCTAATATTTGACCTCGAAATTCGCTGTAACTTAGCCCACAGGGGTTATTTGATATGCTAATTACGAAAATGGTTCTTTTATGCTTTGAGAAGTCCTTCCTTATGCTTATTGTACGTATACGACGGTAAGCCAAAATTTTAGTGCAACTAATTTGTATAACGGGAATATCTAACATTGTTCGAGTATCATGTTATGCTAACATCACTGTCACTTCATGACGATCCCCTCTCTCCACGACTCCTCATCAGAGGTGCGATAGGGGGAGCCAAGTCTCCCCCTACCTTCACTTTTGAGCTGGTACGGGGTGACCACCTTCACTTTTGGAATAAAAAATTTTTCGCTGGACGACAAAGAAGGAAAATAAGCAAAACAAACGCAAAAAAGATTATTGAAAGCATATATTTATGTATACGGCGGCATATATATTTAAAATAAAGGTTTTAGTAAATGGTGTATTTGGAAGTAAAGCTTAGCAAAACTGTACGGATTTTATTAAGCAAATTATGTTATAACGTATAGCGAAGGAAGTAGGTCGATCCAGGCAGTAACGGCGGAGAACCAGAATTTTGAATATTTAAATAGTGAAAAATCATGCGAAATTTCCACTGTTATAAATCTGTTGTTTGAAGATGTCAGCAGTTGCGACTTCATAGGTTTTGAAGAGTAGATGTTGCTCTATCAGCTAGTGAAGGAATCGGGTCGATTTAAGAGATAGTCGTTGAAAACCAGAGTTCTAAAACTTTACGCCATTTTTGCGTGTTTTTTGACTGTTGAGAGTTAAACTCTTATAAATCTTGAATGTGGAAGTGTATGATGTTGCGACTTCATAGGTTTTATAGAGTAAGGTTTGCCTTATCAGAATATGTCTTGTCCGTTCCGATCCATTGAAACACCTCCGAGATCCAGAGTCATGAAAAAGCAGGTAAAAAAGAGCTTTTTGAACTTCAACAGCTCATAACTTCTTCAGAACTGCATGAATCATGTTGCGACTTCATAGGTTAGATTCCTCTCATCAAGGGCTTTCAGATGATATATAATATGTGGGGGTTTAGAGCCTCCTGCGAATTATGACCGGGGGGGGAGACTTTTTAGGCCAAAGTCTCCCCCTCGCCCATTTTAATGTATTGGCTGGAGGCTGCCGGGGGAGACTTTGGCCTAAAAAGTCTCCCCCCCCGGGCATATGCCGTAAGAGGCGCGAAACCCCCACATATTATATATCATCTGAAAGCTCTTGACGAGAAGAATCTAACCTATGAAGTCGCAACATGATTCGTGCAATCCTGAAAAAGTTATGAGCTGTTGAATTTCAAAAAGCTCTTTTTTACCTGCTTTTTCATGACTCTGGATCTCGGAGGTGTTTCAATGGATCGGAACGGACAAGACATATTCTGATAAGGCAAACCTTACTCTATAAAACCTATGAAGTCGCAACATCATACACTTCCACATTCAAGATTTATAAGAGTTTAACTCTCAACAGTCAAAAAACACGCAAAAATGGCGTAAAGTTTTAGAACTCTGGTTTTCAACGACTATCTCTTAAATCGACCAGATTCCTTCACTAGCTGATAGAGCAACATTTACTCTTTAAAACCTATGAAGTCGCAACTGCTGACATCTTCAAACAACAAATTTATAACAGTGGAAATTTTGCATGATTTTTCACTATTTATTTATTCGAAATTCTGATTCTCGGCCGTTACTGCCTGGATCGATCTACTTTCTTCGCTGTACGTTATAACAAAATTTGCTTAATAAAATCCGTACAGTCCAACAAACTTCTACTTCCAAATACACCATTTACTAAACACGTCTATTTTAAATTTTTATAAATAAAATTTATAGATATTTTTAATATTCATCGTATCTGTGGCCCTAAAGAGGGCCGTTGGGTCGACGTTAGACCTAGAAAGATAGCTCCGTTCGTCCGTTCTATCCTCCCCCCGCACCTCCCTCCCCCCCCCCCCCCCCGTCGACGTTTTTGGGAGGTGAGTGTCCGACACTACCACCTTCACTTTTGGCCGGCCAGTGGTAGCTGAAACCACCTTCACTTTTGGGGGACCCGGCTCCCTTTATCGCACCTCTGCTCCTCATTATGAGCTTGATTCTGCGTCCGGCCCATCTCATCTTGTTCTGCATGGCGCATGCGGCGCGTCCTTGGTCTTGGATCATTGACGTGGAAACTCTGTACTACCATCTCGCTTGCGTGAGTTGTTCACTCCTAGCATCACTTTGTCAACAGCGTGATCGAAAAAGCTGACCGCGTCTTATTCTGCTTTCTCACTGTCCATGTTTTTGAAGCGCACGTCAAAGCAGGAAGAACCTCAAAAAGAGTGGGCGCGGTGCCGGATGTTCTTGATCTCCTTCACTACGTTCTCAATTGTCTCATATGCTCTCCATGCTGCACATTCCCTCCTGCTCATTTTCGCAGCTAGATCGTTCGTCATTCTGGTTTCTCGATGGTAGGTGTAGTTTAAGTATTCGCTACTATTCGCTCCGTTGAGCTTGCGTTCCTCACTCATGAACATCGTCTTCGTTAGATTGAGTCGTAGACCGATCTTTCCACAAAGATCGTCAAAACTTATCACTGCGATGTCATCGGCAAAGCAAAGATGATGTGGTTGCCGGCAGTCTACTTTCACTCCTATTTCGTTCCATTCTTCTTCCTTCTCGAGAGCAGTGCTGATACGCTTCTTTTAGCGTCAGTGATGATGCCTCTGTAGAATAATGTGATGCTGGAGTTGATGAAAGTGAGACAGAGCTGCATCGTATACTCTCGTGATGACCCTTGACACCGTGTGTGCGTAGTCTATCGTACTAATTTCTCTTCGGAACTCAGCTTGCTCGCATGTTTGTCTTTATTTAACTCTCTTGCGATCCTGTTAAGAATCGTGTAAAGGGTTTTTAGACTATGGGCAACAGGCAGATGAGGCGATAGTTGCCATGTCGCGGGGATCCTTCGCGCAGCGACACAGTCTTGTTGGTTTTTATCAAATTCGTACCTCGCCTTCCGCCAGGTACAGCGTGAAGAGCCTTGCCAAGGTCTTGATGAGGAGTGGCGAAAGATTCTTTAGATATTCTGGCTTGATTCTGTCGCAGCCGGACGCTGTACGTCTCATCGACATGATAGCATACACATCTTGGAAGCAGATGATGTGACGTAATCATCCTCCCTAAGGGGAGTGCCGCTCTGACGAACCATGACTGCTTTCCGAAGGTCAATGGACAATGGACAGTCTTATTGTTTTTGAAGTTGACAAAGCTTCAGCGGCCGTTGCATATACTTCTTCCACCCTCCGCGCCGACAGCAATCACTGCTACTCTTTTCTCCTCATAGGCAGTGGCTCGGAAATCTCGATATTGAGTTATTCTCGCTTACTTGGGGTTATGCGAGGCGCTGATGCCAAAAATCCATTTTAAAGAGCTTGAAAATGACGAAAACGGGCTTTTTCCAAGGCGCTTCTTTTTGAATGTGGACGAGTGGTACGGTTAGCACTAGAGACGCAGAGCCGGTGCAGGACCTTCTCGGTTATAACATAACATTGCGGCATGCGGCCTCCAACGATGGGAGGGTAACCACGAGCTTGTCTGAGCGCATGTAAAAAAGGCTTGTGCGCACGGGTTTCAGGGTTTCTCGGCAGGGAGGGCAAACTGTCCAACAGGAATTGCTGTGTTTTTATCGTTGGAGAGTAAGCAACGGACTGCATCAGAATCCCGAAGGGTTCAGTTTGCCGATCCTCTGCCTTCAAGTCTTCTCTTAATGTCGAGTGGATATGACTGTCGAAGAGATAGTTATAAGTCGTGGACAACATTCCTCCACTAACCTCCAGAAGTCAGTCATGGTTCGAAAGAGCGGCGAAGTGCGCTCATATTGTTTTTTGTGTTGACAAAGCTTCGGCGCCCGTTGCATATACTTCTTCCGCCCTCCGCGCCGACAACGCTTACTGCTACTTTTCACTTCTCAAGATCTCCTCTTATGGCGTCTTTGCATCGCTTCGCAAGCTCGGACGCAGTGGGCAACTGCTTGTGCTCGTGCTCGTCCAAGCTGGGGTATCATGGTTTAGAGTCTCCGATGAGAGTCGTTTCCCGCACTCCTTGGACTGGTTTCCTTAACGCAGTTGTAAAGAGGCTAGATAAATCCTTTCTATTCCTCGTCGATGTTGTCGACCACGGTACCTTGCCAAAAGTCTGAGAGCGAAGAAAACACTTCTCAGTTGATGGTAGTCGTGGGACGATGCTTTCCAAACTTGATGTCTTTCTTTCTCTATTCCATGGAAATAGAACTTGGCACGTAAGAGGCGATGGTCTGATTCCGTAAAGAAGTTTGAAGACAGAGACGTCCGTCAGGCAATACGACAATCTCATTGTAGCACTTTCCTCTGGCGATTTCCAGGTCTAACGTCAGAAAAGGGTTCTTTTAACTGCAAGTTTCCATGTGTAGTTTCAACATAAAATTGGACAATCTGGTCCAGGGTCTCGATGTGAAGTTCTACAGGTAATCTACTGGCTTCGATCTTTGCGTTGGAATCACACCGACGATGATACTATAGAAGGTGTTGCCTTCTGTAGAACCTCTCCAAGTCCATATAGAAAGCCTCGAGCTCGTCCTCATCATAACTTGATGTTGGGGCATACGCGCTGAAAAACTCCCAAGGTCGGGATTGGTCCACATCATAATGTTCGTAAAGGTCCGATTCGGTTTGTTAGTTGTTCGAAGAATTCGTCACGGCCAAACTCTTCTTCAGTCTCGAGCATGCAACGGTTGGTGTCTTCTTGTCTCGGTCATTTCGATCACGTCGTACTTGGGCTTCCTTGCTTGCATTTGAGATCTTCGATAGATGCGTCCATCGACCGTCCATGGTTGTAAGTCAGATTGTCATCGTTGTTCCTATTGTTTTTGGCATCCTAGATCGTCCTCAAACCTGACCTCTGGTGTTGCCTAACGAGGGCTTTTCCGTGTTCAGGGCAGCTTTCCATTATATCTAGCGTTTGAACTATCGCAAGAGTAGCCTGTTGAGCTCAAAGTCTCCTTCGAGAACGATTGGAGCTTAGTTATTAGACGCGTCTCCGAGCCCGCGATTCCCACACCTACCCAGGAAATAGGTATGCAAGCTTTTGATAGAGGCAGGAACTCCGTTCTCCTCTGCTTGCTTATTAGAGCAGACGCGGGATCGCTTTTGGTCGGAACCGGCTAAGATCTTTTTGAGAGCCGCATGCAATCCCCGCTGGGGAGGAGATCGCAGCCTAGAAAAAAGCTTCATATTTTAAAGCTGCAAAGTTTTTGATTTTCCGTCTATCTATTTCCAAGTGTTTCTACTATCCTTTACTACAAACATAATTAACGGGAGCGAGAAGGAGGGTAAGCAGCATTTTTCAACCTTTTGTATGATACTTTAATGATTCCCTGCGGCCGGTCGCATTTTCCTACAGTTGTGAATATACCTCAGAATCGTACCAATACCTGGCCCAACGTTTTAAGAATGTTTTCGACAAGAAACAAACGTGTATTGAAGTGATGAAAAACTCGATGAACTACCGTCGAAAATTGGGGTTCGTCTATGATTTTGATATGGTGGTTCATTTCTTCTTATTAGAATTATGCTCAGCACAATGGGGCAATGTGTACAACCTTGAGATGTTTTCATTGACTTTAAAGAAAGAAAAACGACTTTGAAGGAAAGGCGGCTGGCCGCCGCGGATTATCAGGGATCATACAAAGTGCTTGAGAAGCAGCTTCTACAATTCTTGTTCCCGTTCATCCCGTTCAGTATGTCCAGAGTAAAAGCTAGTAGAAACTCCAAAGAACGGATAAACGATACAAAATGCAGAACTGTGCAGCTTCTGATTGAAGCTTTGTTCTAAGGGCCGCATGCACTAACCTCCCCGTTGGGCAGGGGATCGCGGCTTAAAAGAAAGCTTTATATTTCGAAACTCCAGATACCTGGATTTCCCGTTGTGTACCTATCCGTAAGTATTCCTACTACCCATTACTGTGAACATGTTGAGCAGGAGCGAAAAGCTGTAGGAACCGCATTTTCCAGCTTTTGTATGGTCCCTGATGATCCCCGGCGCTTTTCTTTGAAGTCATTTTTCTTTCCCCGAAGCTAACGAAAACCTTCCAAAGTTGTACTGAACATTTAATACAACAGTGCTAAGCATGTTGCTGATGAGAACAAATGAGTTTTTGAAAAGTCGAATTCTTTGGTAAACCTCAAATTTCGTTGGTAAACCTCAAATTTCGACCTATGGATCATCGAAAATTTCATGACTTCAAAACATCATTTGTTCTTATCAGCAACATGCTTAGCACTGTCGGGTTAGATAATCTGCACAACTTTGGAGGTTTTTCGTTGACTTCGGAGAAAGAAAAATGGCTTCAAAGAAAAGCGCCGGGGATCATCAGGGGTCATACTAAAGCTGGAAATGCGGTTCGTACAGCTTCTCGCTCCTCTTCAACATGTTCGTAGTGAAGGGAGTAGGAATACTTACGGATAGGTGCACAACGTGAAATCCAGGTATCTGGAGTTTCGAAATATCAAGCTTTCTTTCAAGCTGCGATCCCCTCCCCGCGGGGATGTTAGTGCATGCGACCCTAAGGGCCGTATGCACTAACATCCCTGCGGCGAGGGGAGCGGCATCCCCCATTATGAAGGGGTCGCGTGCGGACGCCGCTACGACTTTTACATCATTGGGGACGTCGCTCCCCTCGCCGCAGGGATGTTAGTGCATTCGGGCCTAAGTTGCGATCGATCCCCTCCCCAGCGGGAGCGTTAATGCATGCGGCGGTAAAAGGGGGATCCCTGGATGCGAACGTTGAGGTAGCGAACATGATGAAAACCTTAAGAATCACTGACTGCTTAGGGCTTTCAGCGATTTCGCACTTTTCGCCCGCGAAACAACCAAATGGCATTCAATAGAAACTAATCATGGAAAAGCCAGTCGAAAAAATAACAAGTCTTCATCCGTGTATGTGCAGCTTATCTCTTAATCATCGGCCTGAAGTAAACCCCCATTCATCTCAGTTTATCTGAGATGAAAAACTTCCTAGGGTGAACTTAAGACTATCTTCCTTCTTGTGCTCAAATACACTTGGTTGAACAGTCAGAACAGTTCAACTCAATGCCACTTAGTCGAGGGTAGATGGCTGTGAGTTGAGAAAGATAGTGTGCAAAAGAGGAGTATCAGGAGAAAGAGGAGAACAAAGGACAAATTATCCATAAGTTGCTCGTGAGTAATTTACGAGATCATTTATTGATCTTTACTTAGAAGGATTCACTCAAATAATGACGATACTATCCATAAGGTATACCCGATCCGCAGTGGATAGTAGAGGGATTTGCTGGCAACTTTGAAACATTTGGCTGTTGTGGGGAGGGGGGGGGGGGAGGAGAAAGTCGCAGCGCAGTTTTTCTTCTGTCGGTCTGTGAGCGGTCCATGTTTGTTCTACTTCATAAATAACTATTTTAGGCTGCCCTTAGGGTCATTTTTTCTCAAAATATCGGATTGTAGGGGCTCGTAGGACAGTGCGGCCCATAGGGCAGTATTTTCCTCAAAATATCGGTCTGTAGGCGTAGGACCCTCTTTTTGACTGATTGGCAAAGACTCGTAGGGTAGTTACCATCGCAAATTAAGTTTATAAGTGGCACGGGACAATTATAATCTCAATAGAGAATGGTGTATGCGGCCCCGTAGGGCAGCTTCTCTCAAAATATTGGATTCGGAGGTTTATACACCAGTTCTTGTTTATAATTGCCAGTCTGTAAGCGGACCACGGGGCATTGCTTCCTTCAAATTATAAATGTGAGCGGCCTGTAAGGAGTTTTTTTGAACAACGCTTGGAAGGGAGGAGGAGAGGAGGGAGGAGAGAACGGAGTAGGGCAGATCAGGCTTTGTTCAGACCGTTCTATGAGCGATTTAAAGGGTTGTCATTTCTTGTAAACATCGGGTGGAGGAGATTCGTAGGATAGTGTTCTCAGAACATTCTGTAAACGGCCCACAAGGCAGTCCTTTTCTATAACATCAATTCGGCTTTTGAGTCACTTTTCCCCATAAAGTAGGGTTCGTAGGGTAGTTGTAGGGCAGTACTTTTTATTCTTATAAGACTGTAGGCTACTTTTATTACTTAAAAGCTTGTAATGTTGAGTGACATCCAAATGAATTTGCCTTGACCATCTTGTAAGGGGCCCTTGTGTTCGCTAGTTAGAAAGAAAAAGCTCAAAAAGCTTCCTTGAAGACTCTGTCAATAACTTAAAGAGTCTCTGGGTACCATGAGAGAAGATTTCAGCAAAAGTTTTTTTGCGTTTTTTTCAACATCGCTTTGATGACCTTGAAAAGCATCAGGTTACTTCAGAACAAAGACCATAGGTTGTGTATACAAATGTCCTCTACTGAATGGAACAGTCTGATTGTCAGGAATGAAAAATATTGAGGTATTCCATGATTTTTATATCGGTTCAATGAATTCATGAAATGGTAAGTCACTCAAGAACCGTAAGCGGGGAACGTGTGGGGTCATCTTTTATATGCATAGTAGCTTTTTTGAGAAGGTGCAAATGGCTGGTAATAAAAATAAAAAATGAAATTCTTGTAGCTATTTTTCCTAAGAGCGCAAAAATGCAAATCTAGTGCCTCTCTTCCGCGGCATCGCAGTAAATACAGATTTGAACAAAACAGATCTCAAACATTACCTTGAATGCAGCTGCATACTCCGGAGACCTCCAAAAAAGTATGTAATATGATTGGCTATAACAAAGGAGAGCGAAAAACACCTGAAGCAACTTCTGTGTTATTTCTGTGTGGAAATGTTCAAAAGGTTACTCACCATGTAACTTTGTAGGATATCACGTATTTCGTGATTGGGGAGGTATTTGTACAATATGTCATCCAAAAATTCAATGGCAACTATGGCCGTACACCATGCCCACAAGAATAAAACTAACTGTATTGAGATTGAGTGCAACGCCTAGAGTTGAGGTTGAGAAGAAAGTTCGAGAAGTCAGTTTGAATTTACCTTCTGCTGGTCTTTGTAAACGCTACGTCGAAGGATCCCATTTCTCTCTAAGAAGGACAATTTTCTCAGAATTAAGGTTGCGCGAGCAGTAAAGGGAATTACAAACCTGATTCTTTCGACATGGAAGACGACCGACGATGAGCGGCAACTAAAAGTAATTTGAATGAGGTGGATTTCAACTGAGAAGCGGGAAAACTAACTTCTATTTACGAGAATCATCCTAGCCATAAGGTGAAAAATTATGACAACCGCAATTATTGCAAGGTTTGAGTAAAGCCAAAACCGATTCACTGTCCCGCTCAAGGCCAGTGTAGGATTGCAAAACATTATGGTCCTCTCTTCGACTGAGAATGCTCCCCAAACCTGTAACAGCTTTGGTACGTATCAGTGTCTCCACAGAAAACTTCTCCAGAAAAGGGGGGGGTAGCAATAAACAGCTTAGGATCCAAGAAAGCCTTGGAAGAAAGTGTGGTGGTGTTCTGTTGCAAAGAAAATTCTGCTTGACAAACTAGTTGTTTATTACTTCTGCTACTGCAGGATTGTCTTTTTCACATGCAAGGTGGAGATGGACGAGGGGAGTGAGAGTGGGGGAAATTTTCCCCCATTTATTAGGTTGTTGCAAAAGTTCTGTCGTTTCATTTTCAAAAAATCGTAACTTTGCACTGTCACAACGGATTTACTTCCTTTTATTTTTATTAGAAAAAGCAAAGCTTTCGCTTTCGAATGGTATTTTGCTGAGCTTGCGCTTCACACTGGGTGCAGCGAGAAAAATGGAGAACTAAGACCATATAAGCTTTGACCATTTTATGTTAGGCCACCAAAAATCGGGAACGCTGCAGAAAAATCTGAAATCGTCAGTACATATGTTTTTTGGCATACCCTTTGCATTTATGAAAAGTTTGTGCTGTTTGGACGTCTTTGTGAGAAGTTATGATTTTCGCGAAAATTGACAAATTGATTGATTTTGGCGTTTTCCATAGTAAACTCGATATTCATAACTTCTCACAGAGACGTCCAAACAGCACAAACTTTTCGCGTATGCAAAGGGTATGCCAAAAAACATATGTACCGACGATTTTAGATTTTTCTGCAGCGTTCCCGATTTTTGGTGACCTAACTTAAAATGGTCAAAGCTTAGATGGTCTTAGTTTTCCATTTTTATCGCCGCACCCAGTGTGAAGCGCATGCTCAGCAAAATATAATAGCATTCGAAAGCGAAAGCTTTGCCCTTCCTAATAAAAATAAAAGGAAGTAAATCCGTTGTGAAAGCGCAAAGTTACGATTTTTCAAAAATGAAACGACAGAACTTTTGCAACAACCTAATATTTGTACTTTGTTTAATTTCTTCGTAATATCAGAGCACCGCTTCAAAACAAAGCTGAAGGATGCCGTAAGCCCGTGTCAAGAAACTAAGCAGTTACATTGTGAAGCGGTAGTGTCACTTCTCATTAGATGCTAAATACTTGAAGGCAGCGTCGACAAAGAATTATGTTTTTCATGTTTTTGTCGTTCTGGGGCCTTTCAGTGGCCCTAATATAATTATGAAGTTCAATATGTGCAAACGCAAAAATCCGACTTTGGGATCCCTATTCTGATGAACCAGATGGCTTTCTCTACCTAATTTACGTAGTCACTACCTGGTTGGGCGGAGCTTGATAAGATTTGGGCGTGGCTTGAATAGCACTTTCGCTATTCTAGGTCCATTATTTCCATTCAGAGACAGCATTAGAGGACCGGACCTACGCAAATTCCCATCGGCACGAAACGGAGGGTTAGATTTAGCCTGCACACTGCCTTCAAGCAATATTCTGCGTTTCAATAAGGGCGAAAATTCGGTACCCGAAAGTAGGAGTTCTGTTCAAAAATCTGCGAACCTCCACTTTGCTCAGGTACGCCGCCTTCATATTAGAATTTACGTGTACGGGTTTGAAGTTCTTCTATGGCGAGAAGACGTTAAACAGAAATAGGTCAAAAGTATGGACATATCTCGTATTTCGGGTTAGGCTTTTCACGAAAACTAAGCTTACAGAAAGCTGAGAATGCATGTCTATATTTCCAAATATAAGGGCTGTTGCAAGGCGCAGAAGTAGTATTAGTTGAGCGGGCGCAAACGCTGCGCGCGCGTACCTTTACCGTTGTAAATCCTACTCCTCATGCGCTCTGCGGCTAATGAAACCTCGTTCACACCTAAAGATATTGCGTCTTTTTCATGCAGCAGCCTATACTATAAAGTCAACTACTTGGAAAGAGTTCAAAACTGCTTTGGCAAAGCAAGAAAATTCTGTTCTCTCGAAGTTGCGAAACTGTACATTAGAGCATTCGATGCAAAGAGTGTAATCGTGAGCAGGTTGGGCTTACACTGGATTTTTATTTGCACGGTGATACATTTTTTTCGGTGGCTCGAACCTTTAAACAAATCAAACTAGGTGCGATCTTCTGAACTAAACCTTATAGAGCATGCTCCCCTAACAAATAGTACCCCACTCACTTGTTCTTGATGCTCAGACATCCGCGATGTTGATGATGATGAGATAAGATGATACGAAATATTTTTAGACAACCTATTACATTGTTATTTTTTTTACATCGTGCTGCCTTGCTTTTGCTTGCAGAAAAATGCAGCCGATATCAGAGCCAGTATTAGGTTGAGTTCTTGATCCTTAAAGGCACCGTCCACCCAGATTTTCGACTTCCACGTTTTTGTCGTTTCAGGGCCTTCTCATGTCCCTGATTCCGATTATGAAGTCGAGAATGCGCGAAAACCCCGGCAATCTCCATTCCGCAGAACCCACAGGCCGGCTTTCCGGAGCGGCGATTGGATGGGTGCGCACAAATGGGCGGGCATGGATGGGGGTCCTCGTGCATCTTCGCTATTCCAAAGCGATTTTCTCGCTTCCGAAGCGGCATTTTGCGCCGCGATCGAACATTGGATTAATAGGAGGCCCTACTATTATGTGCTGCCAAAAGCTCAACACCTTCAACTTAGGGTGGACGGTGCCTTTAAAGGCAGCGTCCACAATCCTTTGGCGTGCCCTCTAAAAGGAGTTACGGGCCTGTGATACGTATCACAAGCCGCCCCTTCGTATCACAAACCACCCTTGAGGACGAGTGCTCACGCAGGGTGCGGTTGCATTGCAGTTGCATTACAGTTGCACTGCACACTACAATGCAACTGCATCCGTGCAGTTGCAGCTCCTCCCGCTGGCATGACGATGGGGACGAGCAATTCGAAACTCGTCCACCTTTTTAAGAGAGGGTCCCCCAAAACAATTTCGACTTTACAGCTGGAATCAGGGCCACGGAAAGGCCCCAGAATGGCAGAAACATGCGAGGCGAGATTTTGCCCGGACACTGCTTTTAAGCTTTTGTTCGCGAACGCTTTAAAGAACTCCTCTCCTTCTCCTGCAAGTTTGTTGCCTTTTCCAACAACGTCCGCTCTCATTTGCAGAAACACATAATAAGATACCTAACCCCTTCAGAAAATCTCGCTCGTAATGTAACCAGCTTTTCTCTATTTTGTCACGATTGCTCAGCTTTGCCTTGAAGCAGATTTTGAAGAAAAAAATTATTGAAAATTCTAGCGCTTACCCTTGCCACACTTTCCTTCAATCATACAAAAAGAGGATTGACTGGATTATGTCACGGCTGGTTTTATAGAAAATTGGTCTGATAAAAAACTACTCAAAAATGCACCCTTTTGCTGATGAGAGAAAGATCTTCGCTTAATTCTGTGGGATGTTTGCAAGCGGTAGAACAAGAACTCGACTAAGGCGAAAACTTCTAACTTCTAACTTACTCATTCAAGATCTGAATGTCAAAATTGCAATCATTTACAGTGAAATTTTGAGAATTTATAGGACTTGTACAAAATTTGAAAACTTCGTTGAAAGACTAGAATTACTTATAGATCAACTTTTAGCTTTACAATACACTCCCAACATCATTTCTAACGCCATGATCAAATGCTTGAGAAAAAATAAATGCATATCAAAGTATTTGCATCTACAATCGTTCAAAAACACTAAAACCTTTGTTATTAAAATGCTCACAAAATTGCAACATAGCTGAATTTTTGATCTAATTGCTCTACCCCTCATGTGTAAATACCCCCTAGACCTATCCTTCTCAGTACACCACTCTTCTCTACTAACGAGCCTCGGGAGTGGTTCACTCTATAGTAACCTGTATAGGGGTAGAGGCGAAACAGGCGTAAAGAACCCATCTTATCAATACTTACTATTCAATATTCAGCGGGTTTGGAGTCTACGCGCTCATTAAATTTACTCTCCACAACCCCCTTCATTTTCGTCTTCAACTTCAGTTCCCCTAAATTTTGGGAAATATTTCTTGTTTGACCGCGTCGGGCTTTGAACTAGCTGTGTCAAACGTTAGATGGAGCCAAAATCAATTTGTGACAATTTCTGAGAAAAAGTGTTGAATCAGAGCGATGGAAGAGAAGGAAAATTAATTATGTAGAAGAGTCTCTGATGCGTACACGTGACTTTAAAATGCTATTGAAGCATTACATTGCGAGAACGAAGCTTAATTGTGACTAGGCTATTTGATGAAATCGGCAAAAGGCTAGAGAAATTTCAAGAGGAAGGATTTGAAATTAGAGGGGAAAGCCTGCATGAATTAGCTACAAAAACAGTTGGGATTTACGAAAACATTGCTGGTTATCGAGCTCAAATTGTGATTGACTTAAGTATCGAATTTCATTCACGAGGTGCATGAGGGAGGCTTATGGTAATCTAATTCACTGAGAAAAAGTGAAAAAGGAATATGAAACAAAAGTAATAAATGATATTACCCTAATTTCACGCGTACAAGGCGCACCTTTTTCGATTTTTCGACTAAGCCCCTCAGCCGCTTTAAATTGTTTCGGGAAGCGATCCTTATGCCGGACCATTCTCTCAAGCAATATACAGCAAGACATAGGGTCCTTTGGTTGCGAAGTTCTTTGGCGTATTTGGGCTGGTCGTTTGGAAAAAAAATCCCCCGCGCCTTGTACGCTTGAAATTAGGGTAACAACAGCTTCGCGAAAGAAAAAACAAAGAAAAAATCGCGCACAAAATTTCGAGAAGCAAAGCTTTCTTGTAGGCGATACTTATTAATTTGTGGGATAAGTGTGTAAATGTGTTCATACCGTTACAGTAGTCGAATATAACCATACTGGCACCGAGACTATCAAAACGTATGGAAGAGGGCGGATAATACGATGCCTGCAATCAATAATTAGATTTGATTTCGAAGTTTATCAGGTTTCTGATAAAAAAGCTTTACTTGAGTGGGACAAGAATTGCGGCAAGAAGATCTCCGCCAATGACCACGTACATCATCGCTTGAGCACAGATAGCAAATACGTAAGGTAGAATCCATTTGAAACATTCGTTTTGCCGAGGTAATTGATGAGAATAACTGAAAATAATTTAGAATGGAATGAGGTTAATAGAAACAAAAGAAGAAAAATTTGCCTGTATTTCATATTGACAAACTGATTAGAAATACATATGATATGATATACTGCCAGATTTGCCAGTAATAACCCTAAATTACTATTTTTTCGGCTACCAAATATATCAATAACATAATTTTTACCGTGCTTGTTGCGAAGATGTTTATGTCTATACGTAGCCCAAATTACATTGAAATTTCCAAAGAGGCCAATTCCATAGAAAACGACAATGATTACACTTATCGTGTAGAAATAAACCATATTTACTCTGAAAGAAAAAGATAGCACGTGAAAGAACAATAACAAAGTGGCTTTTGGAAAAAAAATTCGGTTAAGATTGCATAGATGGAGGAGAGATTTACTACGAATTCTATAAGCAACATAGAAAATGGCAACATTCATAATGGACACTGATGTAGTTTTTCTTGAAAATGAAAAAAAATGAAAAAATTAGAAGCCAAACTCTGGTTAGTCATGCTAATGTCTTGAAATTATCGTGTGAAATTTAGAAAAAAGTCATCGATTTTTGAATTCTAGACACAAATTTTGTCATTCCATTCTAGAATCGATATTTCATGCGATTAGAAAGGAAATTTAAAAACTAGTTGCTGAAAGCTTCTTCACACAAGCTTCTGGCAACCACTTTTCTCATTTCAGAAAGCTTGAATAGTAAGACAAGCAGGCAGACCAGACGGATGGGGCCGGCATCATTTACATGACATTTTTCGCCAAGAACGTCCTTCTTCTTAATTAGCTTTCTAAAAGCAGAGCAGATACTGGTAAAATGCTGCTATATATAGCAAGCGAAGCAAATATTTGCTTACTCAAGTTCCTTTGGACGGATATACTAGTCATTATGGAAATAAAGTTTTTTAGCCGGTTTTTACCCAGAGCCTCGTGAGATTTTCTACGTAAGGAGTTTGAGTTTTTATTGTATTTTTCAAGCAGCGTCGCTTTTCTAAACTAAGACCTACAACTTTCGTTTATTGGTTATGGAATACAATGTGGGTGGAATCAAAATCAAAAGCCAACCTTATAGTTCTGCCGCCTCTAACATGAGAAATAATCTTTAGAAAATTATTTACAGGCCTTCTGCGCTACATACGCATCCTCTTAGGCATGTATTAGGTTCTAAAGGATTCAATGCAGGTTTTCACACCTTTTTTAAAAGTGCAGGTTCAGAACATATCACCTCTTCCTCAAAGGTTTTTATATATCATCTGAAGGTCTTTACTTCTAGATTCGTTAGCATCCTTTGGATTAGAACGGGAATGAGTTCAATAGAAAATTCGTGCATCTGAAATAAAGAGACCAAATCTTTGAAATTCTTCTTTTGACACTCTTTGCTGTGAATTCACCGCAAAACGGAATTTCGCAAGTCAGCATAGCGTTTGTGAGTGAGCTGTGCTACAGAATGCATAATAAATTATGACTTCCATGATTTTTCGAACTGAGAAATTTCGAAGCAGACTTGCACGGTCGATGCCGTCCTTCTGTCCTATATAAAAATCTTGAGCGCAAAGCAATTGGAAAGCTTCGTTGCGCACAGGAAGAACAGACTTACATCTGCAACAAAACCGAAGTTGTTTTTCTTATTCAGCTTTGAGAAAACTTTAAAATTCGAAAAAAATACAATTTTCCACTTCTTCGAAGGGTTGGAAAAAACTTCGAAATTTTTTTGTGAGCAACAGGCGACAATAAGTCGTACAATGGGTAAAATTTGCGCTATCCTATTATTTACATTTCACAGTTTATGGTTTTTTGTCTAATGTAAAGGTTTTCCTAAACATCTGAGAAGTATTTACTCTGTAAGATTTTGTTTGGTGGAGCTACAACAGCACAATGGTGCAGCTGAATTGCTAATGGTTGTTAAATGCGAAACTTTTTATTGCACTTGAAAAGACTGTTTGAGTAAAAAGTTATATTCAAAAAATTTGAAATACGAGAAACCTGCATTAATTCTGTTATGACCTATAGGCCATTCGAAAAATCGTGACGACGGCGCCCCGCACGCGACACGCACGCGATTCTGGCAACAGCATTATCTTGGCCTTCATCTCTACTCGAATGGTTTTCCGCTTACGTGTGATAGCAATAAGACACTAGAAGTGACTAAGCTGAGCGTTGAGGTAATGCCTTTCTGTTTGACGTTTTATGCTCTTATGGGCGCGAAGACCGCAGTCAAATCCGTCGTCACGATTTTATAAATGACCTATAATAATAATCACATGGTCGAAAAATTTGAAAATCCTTTGGCAATGCACATATCTACCTAGCATCAATCAATCGAGATTAGACCACCCCCAAAACGTAAAGAATTTTGGAGCTTATATCTGGTTAGTAAGGGACGATAGCCAGTTATTTTAAAAAGCATCGTCTTGCCTGAAGGCCATCAAATATCGAAAACTGCATACATAGTTTTCATGAGTACATGTGACCTCAAGATGTACGCATACAAATGATTTACTGCGTTTGAGTCGATATGTAAAAAAAAATTCGTGGTCTAAGCTGACAGTAAAGTAGCAAATGAGTGGCACATTGTATTCAGTATTCCTTGCTGCGCTTAATCTTTCGTACCACCGCAAGATTATGATTGACATTACCTGTGGAATTTCTGCAATGCTCTCAAATGGGTATAGATGGGTGTAGTTTTTCTTACAAATCCGCTTTAATGATTTGACTTCAATACCGGCTCGAAGCAAAAATTTTCTGATAGGTGTGATTCTAAAATTTAGAATTCCTGCTCGAGTTTACGATATAAGACCTTCACACTTCATCCTACTGTGACGCTGCAAAGACACTAAATTCTTCAATTCATTTCTTAAAGCAAATTTCTCGTTCCTAATTTTTGTCATGAAGCTGCCGGTGGAGTATAGGCTTTTCTTGAAATCGTGACGACGGTTCAATTGCGGTCTTTGCGCCCACAGGAGCATAAAGCACCCATACAAAGTGGCATCACCTCAACGCTCAGCTCACTCACTTCCAGTATCTAAATACTACCATATCTCAGGAAAATCTTTCCAGTAGAGATAGAAACTGAGGAAATGCTGTTGCTGGAAGTGCATGCGTGTCGCGCGCGGTCGCACCATCGTCACGATTTTCCGAATGGCCTATACACATACTGCAAGCGAAGAAGTGGGTTTGTATAGTTTATACCTGAAGCAGCGCATCCTTGAACTTGAACAGGTCTTCTCCTGATACTTTTGAAAATTTCGATTCTGCTATCGACAGAAATACGACGAAATACGGCGAGAAATCGCGCGATCTTTCTTTTGCATCAAATCACCATGATAAAAAAAACAGTAGGTCGCCTTGACAATAGTATAGGCCTCATCCAGAACCAATCAACTGGCCAGTTTAGCGGTAATGACCAGGGTTCGGCACCAGGGCTTCGTAAGCAAGCTGGATATGTTTTTGAGACAAAAGCAAAGGGAATTAGCGTTTTTGTAGCCGAAAAAACACAGAATTTGTGGCGTTTTTTTTGAACGTTTCGTTTGGAGATCTTTTAGACATTATGGTCTAGGGTCAAAGGGGACTTCGTAAAAATTCACAAAAGTCAAGGGAGACTTCGTTTTTTGCATTTTCAACTAGCCACCTCATGCCGAGCCGTGGTAATGACCACTTGGCCCACTGCACAAAAAAACACTAAAAAGCCCGAAAGGTTGGCTATACTTGCGTGGGGCTGGTTAATTCCAATTACTATGCGTACGTACGGAAACGTTCTATCCTTCATCCTGGGGCAACATACATATTCGTTTTGAGCGCAATGAGAGTACAATTTATGAGCACCACGGACGTCAAAATGGATGTGGTCTTACTGTGCCTGTCCTCAAATCTTTACTGCGTCTGCTAAAACGTTGCTAAAACTTCAACTGAAGAAGTTTGTGACAGCCTATTTTCCAAAATAAAAACAGTTTTGACCAGTTGTAAGGTATTGCGGATTTGCAATTTAGGGGACATTTGTGTGGGCTATGAAAAAAGTCCTCATTTGTTGCATTAGTGAAATACACCGAAACGAATATAAAGGATCCAAAAAAACTTATAAAGTCAATGAGTGAGTTCAGCAAAATCTGCACAAGCTGTCCCAACACTACAAAACTTTTCTGAATCAAGTTCTTACTTTCTTAGCAGACCTTAGGACATTATTAGATAGAGCAAAGCAAGCTCTATAAAAGCTCTACGGTCCACCTACATCGTATTTAGGTGGAATCTGGAGTCAGACTGGAAAAAACTTCACATTA
Source organism: Cylicocyclus nassatus (assembly GCA_958299035.1). NCBI lineage: Eukaryota > Metazoa > Nematoda > Chromadorea > Rhabditida > Strongylidae > Cylicocyclus > Cylicocyclus nassatus. The sequence continues at coordinate 32,569,408 of CATQJL010000305.1, forward strand.
AAATTGAATTTTTGCGAATGAATTGGTCGTCATACAGAAGGTATTATGTAGATTCATAAATGCATTTGCCAAATTGTTTTGCGTATGGAAGTTAAAGGCGGTGTCCAAGCAAAAAGTCGACTTTGTGATTTTGTGCTTGCCCGGGCCTATTCGCCATGCTGAATCCGATAAACCACAATGGAGAGCGCGCAAACGCCAAAAAAGGCCCTAACGCAGGGAGAAAATCGCAGGTGAGCGGGGCCGTTCACACCGTGACGTCACTCTCCCAGGCTTTAGGAGCGATCTTCTCGGTTCCGATTTTATGTCATGCGTTTCGCAGTTGGCTGGTGGTGATGTTAGGGCGACTAGCGTAAGCGAGAAGATCGCTCCTGAAGCTGGGAGAGTGACGCCACTATGTGAACAGCCCCGCCCACCTGCAATTTCCCTCCTCCGTTAGTGCCTTTTTTCGCCGTTTTCGTGCTCACCAATGTTCATTTTCGGATTCAGCATAGCGAATAGGGCTAAGCTCAAAATCTCAAAATCGACTTTTTGCTTGGACACTGCCTTTGAGGTAAGAATAGATAGTCCAAAAGTGGCAAATTCTTCCTCTATCACGTGTGATTTTGTACTGCAAGCCTTACTAATTTGACACTTCTGCATTTTTGGGCTATTTTTGTTTTTGATCTTTAGCTCGGGAAAAATCAAGCGAATATATTCATGAATATTACCGTATGTCTCTATGATGATAAAGATGTAAGTTCGCAGGAACTTTCTGCATTCCATTTTTAGAATAATGAAATTTTATAGTTTTTGGCTCTGAGCTTTACCTGAATTACGAACTTATTCGAATCTTTGGTAGTCATTTTGTAGAGCTTGCTTTGCTCTATCGAAAAGTGCCCAAGTCTGCTAAGAAAAAAAAACGTTAGATTATTCATGAAAGGGTTTACTTCTGGGATAGCCTAATATCAGGTTGTCCGGAAAATAATGTCGCATGGCATCCTACCGCGACAGAATGACCACAAAAAACATCGAGTGGGATATCATTCGATAGGGCAAAGCAAGCTCTACAAGATAGTTCACAAATCTCCGCGGAGATGTTGCTCCAACTGAAGTTCGAATCCAAAATATAAAAAATTTCAGACGCCCGAAAAATAGTATCTCCGTTCACAGACGTCTTAGGGATCTCCAATTTGCACAGGCATGTACTCTCTACACTAAACATTCACCTGTATAGTTTTTGGTATTTTTCCATGGCTACAGTACGAGAAATAAAAAGAGGTCAAAAGTGCGAATATGTCGTGTTTTTCGGGTTTTTTGCAAGCAATTTGATTTTTCTCGAAAACTAGCGCTTGTCTAAAGCTGAAAATTCATGGTTATACTCCTAAAGGTTCACGCTACAGAATCACCATGTGAGAGAAGCTCAGGATTGCTTTGGCAAAAACATGCCAAATTTGGTTTTCTCAATTTTCAGCCATGGAAAAACCTCGAAAATGCGCGTACGAGTGTCTCGTATAGTGAGTCCATGCGTGAGCAAGTTAGGGGTCTTCAGGACTTCTCTGAACGGAGATACGGTTTTTTTCGTTTTTTTCGGATCTTGAGTGCCTTGTGAAATTTGGCTTCAAACTTCACGCAACTCAAAACTGACGCGAAGGTTCGAGCTTCATTTTGTAGAGCTTGCTCTGATCTATCGGTTGATACCCCATTCACTTACTTTCGTGCGCACCCTGCTGCGATTTTGCATGATAAAACAAAAAGCGACATTATTTTCCGGACAACCATATACATTCTTTAGCAGTAGCTCACTAGATTTTATCTGCAATACAGAAGCAAAAAACCGTTACACAATCGTCGTTGCACAAGATTAAAATTTTCGACAAAAACGCTTGTAACAATTTGCAGTACAGAGGATTGCTCATACAAAGCATTAGCAAGGGCTGAAAGAAGCTGTGTAAATTATTCATAGAGTCAGCGTGAAATTGTCCGTGCTCTGTGCGCGTAATTACGCTGTATTCATGGAATTGTTTGAATGACTTAGATTCGAAAAATAGGTTTGATGAATTACTTCACAATTTGTTTTGATCTTTCTCTGTTGTCTACCATCATTACATTGGAATTATTGACTTTGAAATAATTGACAAACAATTTTTGTGAAGCAAAAACAAAGGCAATATATATAGCGTATCGCAAAAAATGCAAAAATGCACCAAACGTTTGGTCTTCAATAACTCTTTTGTACGGGAACTTTTGTGGTCCTTACAACATCATGATGGACTGGAAGGTTCAGTACCAGTTGTTATAAATGCCGATTAGTGCTTAACATACGGTTTTCAAAGCTTTTTAAGCGTAAAAACTTATGAAAGAGGCATTAGAGGTTCAAAGGCAAATTTGACAAAGATTCAATTTGATATAGACTACTCTGATCAGTCTAGTGTATGAATATCTAGGTTGCTTGGTTTGTTTTCCGAACCAAAATAGAGCCGCCTAGCTCAAATACTTTTTCAATATTCTTAGCTTAATCTACCGTAATGAAGAGCGATTAGGATTTGTTTTATAACGAAAATGAGCCAGCTCTACAATATTGAGGGTTTAAGAAGGTAAACTCCCGTGTCTGAGTTGACTGAATCGAGAAAATGTTCTCGCAAATTTGCCTGTCTGTTTTTTTAAATTTAGTGAATGATTCAATGTGCCTGCTCTGAAATGCAATAACAGAACAAAGGAAGAACAAAAAAGTCATGGATTTTGCTGCACTTGAGATGAAACGGCTCATCTCACACAAGCTTCAACATTCAAGCAAATGTCTAAAAAAAATTTTTTTGATAGTGATTTTTTGTGGGAGATAGTGTTTTGTGATATTAAGCAGAAAGAAATGCGCTTCTTGCTGAGCCATTTGAGTAGTGCCCCCAATAGGGGCAATTTAACCCATTGACGGTGTCACCTAATTCTGCTTGGCGGCGCTGTGAGACGACGCGATTTTGCACAACATCTTCGCTGTGGGAAGGTTTTGTGGTTATTTACGAAATGCAAGGTTGTTTTGTAAAAAAACTACCAATGGTTGCTTGAACGACGAAGCCTACAGGTCCCAAGAGTGCAAAAATTTGGAAAAATATTAGTATGCGGAAAAAATACTAGACCTACAGTTAGTATGAAGAGGTGCAGGAGGTGTGGACCACCGGTGGCCAATCGTCGTCAATGGGTTAAAGGTGAAAAGTTAAGGGTTGAGAAGCGAATGGTGCCAATAGGCTCTAGCTTCGGGCCTACTAATCCTTCCATGCGTGACTTTGATTCCAAGAGTTACGAGTTAATAGTTAGAATTGTGAAAAAAGGGAAAAGGAGAATTGTGAAAAAAGAGAAAATTACCTCGAAATACTAGACATAATCATGACTAGGTAACCTCTGACTGAGATGTGAACATCCAAAAAAACGTGAGAAGAAGTTCAAAAATTTCATAAAACGAAATGTTTCTACGCAGCAAGGTCAGTCGAACCGATCACTGCCATAGTGCATAGTCTTTATACGCGTAGTAGTAGTGATCGAAAGTGCACAACAATTTGTGAGCACATCAATCTTGTCAACGGACACCCTGGTGATCGTCCTCTATAAGGAAAGACCTTTAACCTTTGAAAAACGCAGCACTTTATTGTCAGTCCAGTTTGACCACATCTGCGCAAGCTTTTTTTGCAATTAAGTGTTGGCTTGGCTTAGGCTGATGATATTTTCGGTCGTTTTTTGATGGTTTGTAGAAATATTACTAATAAAGTTCTACATGGAAGTTTGGTACCACCGAAAAAAGTAACTCAAGAAAAATCAGGTGGTCAGAAAAATCATCTTTGCTTAAGCAGAAAGTATTTTCCTGATGACAAAATGGTGCAGGAAGGTAACAAACTCATATATTTCATTGAATTTTCATGCAAAAAGCTAATTGAAATTGGATGTAAAGTGTACAGCACACAGGTTTTGATGTTTGCAATTATTTGATGCAAAAATGGTCAAGCCCAAGCTATTTGGACTGCCTAAAAATCGAATTCCTCGCAGCTAGTTGTGGAGTCACATTGTCAAAAAATATTATTCAATCTAATGCTGGCTTAATCTACTTCTTTTAGCTCAAGCAAATTAACCCTCTCTCCCCATTCTTACTCGGTGTATCCACACATCCGGTAGTGCCAAGCAATGAATTGAAAGAAAATTGGCACCGTATAGCTAAGCTAATTCGTATTGCCCTTGTAAGCAGAACGTATAGATATAGGTCAGTAGGGTACCGAGGGGGGGGGGGCTTCCTACCGAGAATGGGTCGTGAAATTTTTGAAAGATACTTACTTATATGAGTTATACAAGTGCGCAAACGAATTGTTTATACTTGCAAACAAATGATACGATTTTTTAGAGCTTTTAAAGAATCAACTTAACGCTAACAAAATTTTTTTCGGGGGCGTGACTAGCGCCACGCCCCTTTTTTTGTTTCGGGTTAGGGCCTCAAAAATTTCAGGAAGCATACCTCGTATTCTCCATGTTTATTCATTCCTAAATACCAGTCTAAGATTGTAAAATGAAAACTATAAATTGCTATCAATCGACATGAATAATCAAAGCCATGCTATGGCCACCTTTCGAAGTGTAATACATAGTTTGCTTCGGAATTTTCTATTCAAATACAAACAGGTGTGCACAAATATAAAATCATAGACGTACAGACTTTTGAACAGCCAAACTTCTAGCCTTCCACAGCTCAATCTGTCGAATGTTTTTCTGGGGGATCTCTCCGGTTGCGAGAGGAACCATTGCAAAAGCGCGATTATACCTCCATTATACTTTGAAAAATAAAAAATCTCGAATTGCTGACCAAGACTGGGTTGTTATTTAACCAAAGATCGAAATGCAGAAACTGTTTTTAGTCTAAAAATTTTTTGAGAGAAATACTGCGAGTGACTGAGGCGGCTGCCCACATTTTCAACCACGTCAGGAAAACTTGATAAAGTTCTGAAGGTCCTTGTAGTTTCAACAAAATTGAATATAAGCACACCAAAACTTTCTGCTTCGTCTTGGATCGGTTCGAAATCACGTGTGCTTTGGAAAGTTTAGCTTAAACTCCAACTTCCCAGAAGATCAAAAGATTATAGCGACAATTGATTCCCTTTTTGAAACTTCTAAGGTCAGAATTCTCAGAATTTTGTGCGATTTTAATTCGCTTTCTTTAGCGGCGTATTCGATAAAACAATCATGTTGTCAGATATTTCGCTTCTATGTGTGAACTTCAGGCGAAGACTGCAGAAAAACTGTATTTTGATTTTCACTCGGATTTGGAATGAGCAGAGTTCATCAGGTCAGAAAAGAATTATATATAAACGAATAATAAACGAGACGATGACGTTTTCAAAACGAGACGAGGACGTTTTCAGATAGCATAAAAGAAGAGTCCGAAATGTTTTTTTACCTCTTTCTCAAAACGAGAAAACAAGCACTTTATGCGGTCTAGAGAGGCAAAAGATCTTTTGGTAGTCGTGACAATCCCACCTGGAATGTTTGTACGTAGCTATATTCATTTGAGGACGCATACTGAGACTAAGTCCCCTATCCGGGGTTTGTACTTACTTTCGCAGGAGTTATGCAAGTTCGTACTATCTGCGAAAATGCTAAAAAGAAAAAAGTCTATCAACTCTTTTTTTGTACAAAATGCTCTATGATGCGCCAGAAAAGGAAGAGAGGAAGAAGCCGAAAACTGCAAATCACAAGACATCGCATCTACCATGACTTGAGAATTACCTACGACCATAGTAAAAGGAAATACTCATTGTGAAAGTGGGAACTATTTGAAAGCATGTGCTAAACGCGAGGGGTACTATGAACCACAGCAAATATGCAGTTCATGCTGGTATTGCCCTTTTACTCATGAAGATTGTAGTACATGAAGAGACATGCAAGTCTCGAGGGCAGAAACTTCCATAATACCAAAAGTGGTCGTCCCTCAGAAAGCCTACAGTTTTGAACTTACCCTAAATAGAAAACATTCATTATTTCTTCAATTGAAAAACAAATGGTTATTCATTAACTTGCATGCAGAAGTACAAGAAAAAAAATCCAAGTGGCCTGAAGCCTTCAGACAGTTTAATCTCTTTAAAAGGGGGAAAAAGTTTGGATTTTTTTTTACTCAAAATTACCAGCCCAGGGTTTGCCTCACTCAAACTTTAGGCGAACGAGTTAGTTAGTGACATTGGGCGAGTGGGAGAAGGGACCTCAGGGCAGGGTTCAACTAACAACAAACTTTCCAACGGCTATTTTTTTTTGGAGAAAAGCTACTCCGATGCTGTCATTACGCTGAAGTTCATATAAAAAATCATAAAACCACAGGTAGACTTATCAAAATATGAAAACTGTGCCGAATTCGCATGGCAAAAATGGAGGGCAACAAAAAACAAAGAGGTGTAGCTGACTGAAAATGGTCGTAAACTTGTAGATATTTCTTTCTAAACCTAGCATTAGATAAGGGACTATGTGTTGCCGAAAGGTGTGGTGCCTAGCGGACATCTGCTATAGACCGCGCAGCTCCATACATTACAGAGTTTACAGATTTGTAGCAGCTGTCCGCAGTGGGTGGAGCTATCGGCGACATATAGTCATCTACCCCTTATCGTCAGAGATATTACAGAGCTGGATCTTCCGGGATCATCGGAGCTTCGTCGGTCATTAATAACTACTTTGCTCTTAGAATAGCATAATCTATTAGTGCAGACGCAATTGCACCTATTGAGCTCAGGCTTATCTTTAAGGTGTAAGTGAACTTCCATTGATGGTGTTGATAATCGCCTAACAACGACGTGTACGCTTAAAGAAGAAGAGCCATGAAAGCTACGTTTTCTAGATAATGCAGTAGATTTAAGCATATATGACCACGGAAACGGCAAAGGCTAATCTGCGGATTGTTGGAGCACATGAGTACTAGATCTGAACGAACACACTCGAAAAAACATTGTAAGCGAATGTTGTACTTTGTGAAAAAGAGCTAATTGGGTTGACTAAGCTATTTTAGGAAAAACCATAGGCTTTTTGAGAATAAGAAAAAGAAACCTTTTATTTTGAAGCAGGTGTTAATGGCAAGTGCACGATGGCGAGTTCCATGGGCAATTTCTAGTGAAATTATGAGTCAAAACTCTTGCTAGCCGAGTTCAGCAGATGTTTTGAAGGATTTGCACGCTAACGAGCAAACTCATGCAAAACTACTCTTATTGTTAGCTAATCCTTTTTTGCCAAACTTTGCACCGTTGTCTTCAATTTTTGATTGAGCGTTGAAAAAAAAACAAGAAACTAGTCAGAACATAATCTTTCAATACATCTACATATACCACCTGTTATTAGCAGTTTTGTAAAGTAGAGCAGCCGCTGATGTTTTGACAGTAAAGTGTACCTTTCCTAGTTTTAAGAAAAGAACACAATCTTCACTTCCTGTTCCCTTCACTACAAAATACAATGCACTTTGCACTGAAAAATTTGCCCTAATAACATAGATCGAAGATTCGAGGCGAAGCAAAAATGGATTGGTGGTTGACTGCGAATTAAATGTCTCAATGGCTTATCGTAGCTATAGAGTATTAAGGTCCATGGTCTATGGTCAAGTTCGGCTAATTTTCTAGTTTTTGTATAATTCCCCGAAGAAGAAATAACGTAAAATACGATAACGGGTAGATAGATCAAACCCTGTAGGACACAGAGTAATTTTTTTCTTTTCCTTAGCTTGCTTCTCAAAGTTTCTGGAAACAATTCTTCAATACCATCAAATTACATATGTATTTGGTCAACTCAAACCTCACAAAAGAACCGGCAAGCAGCTCGGATGTCTTTCGATACAACTTTTTCACCTCTTTCCACCAGTTCTTTTTTGTCTATTTATAAAATCTCCAAGAATAAGATCATCAAAATTCAAGTTTCTGGGGGAGCATCCCAGGCTGTACCCGGAATTCTAAAAAGTTGCCAATTTGAAGCGGTAAATGCTCATTTGCTTTGAAATATTAGTGTAATCCATAATCCACTTTTGTAAGTTTCAAAATCCAAAGACATTGGTAATTGATGAATTTCTGTCTGAGACAAGCGTGCTAAAATTTGTTGATTCCAATAAAAAATCTATAAAAAAATTATGATGAGTTAGGGAAAGTAGAAAAAATTGTACTGTTTCCTGTAGGAATTGCTCTTGTTACTTACACTCCTTCTGAGGGTTGTTATAAATAGAAAAATTGTGAAACGTGGCCTTCTTAAAAAGCATGGGTCGCAGATTTAACTAAATTATAAAGCTCATTGAATAATATGCAAAGGTTTTACGGCTATTCGAAAGTGAATGAAATGCTGCACCAAACTCTTTAGAGATTCCTAACAGATTTTTGTTTCACGAGATGTGGCGTACATTTAAAAAAAGCAACATTACTTTTCGAACGACCTAATGTTACGGTAAAATGAAGAAATGCCTGCAAATTGTATCCTTTCTCACATAAGAAATATCTATGTCAGAATGAAAATGTGCATCGCACAAACGTGATTCCGCGTTGGCTGAGAAAATTATTTTTTGACGGTATGTAAATTTGTTATCACCATGGAAGCATAATGATTTTCTAACAGAACCATGGAGAATGGGAGTATACAATCGTTTTCGTATTTTGAAAAATTTACCACTGTACTTATGAAGAGGAGTATTTATGTACGACAGTTTGACATGAGCTTGAAACTGCTCAGTAGTGCTTCTTGAAGCTTATTTCATATTTTGTAAATGTAGTGTATCTATTAGGCTGGAAACTAAATTCTGCAACTGGTTTCATAGCTTCACTCTCTTTGGATATGGCGCACTCAAACAACTTTGGCGTTATGTAGAAGGCAAAGTGAGCTACAAGTAAGCACAAATTGTTCAAATTTTGAACACGAAATAGAAAAGTTTCAGGCGTTTTTCGAAAACTAGTGAAATTTGAGAATTTTTGGGGTTTCAAGCTAAAATGAAGCCTTTGGCAGCCTGGACTATGCGCAGTAATTAGGATTCGACTACAAATTATTGCTGGAGGTTGACTCCTTCGGCCTAGTAAGAAAGAAACAAAATTTGGGGGCATGTCCAGATTTGGCGTCCTCATAAAGTCGAACGAGTCGATGTACGCAAGAGCTGCTGGGGACGACCGTCAATGACTAAAGAGTCCGAAGCTCAAATTCCGCCGAGACTTTACATAGTAAGGTTATTTGACCTGCCAAACGAATATCACATTCATTTGTTGAATTCAACGCCTTTTTCCTTGTTTAGGGTGAGACCCCATATCGTACACCTACAGTAATCCTATAAAAAAGCCCTTATCACGCAATTTCACTATCGTTTTCGTGATCAGCATGTCGAATAACACTTATGCCAAATTTCAGCCAAATCCCTCAAACTTTGAATCTTTCCCCTTCATACAATGCACCTACCGTAACCCTCACTGCGACGTCAGAATTTGGTAGGACAGCAGCTGCGCTTGTAGCTTACGTAATAACCAACGCAGTGGCAAAATTTGAGTGCGTGATGTTGAGTGAGAGGGAAGTTATGAGACCAGTTGCAAAACTTAGTTTCCAATCTAATATAATAATAATGTGTCAACACTATCTTCATTTTTACGAAGTCAATAGAACAGCCAAAATAATCGAAAGATGAGAGTTACAGAATTTGTAAAGAATAAGTTTGGCATACATCGCACTATCATAATACCTACTCAAAACACAAATGTCAATCTATGTCGTTTTCAGCAGTACGAATCGAAGTACTATATCGCAGGTATTTGAAATTAGAACTTAATGATAAAACCTCTGCAGAGCATAACTCAAGATATTAGCGATAGTTTCTTTCAATGTTATTATTCAACTAATCGCATTCGCAAATAAAATGCACATCTATTAAGTATGTCCGAAAGTTTTATCAATTTTTGAATGACCCTTAGATCCGGAATAGTGAAAATGAACAACCATTTCAAGCTGTATCCGATGCAGAATTCCTTCCTCTATCCAGCTGCTATATCCATTATATGGTTTGTCAGAAGAGTGATGAGATAATAGTTAGAAATTACAACCCTCCGTTTTCACACGTTTCCATTTTCGCTGATTTTCAAAATTTTTAAGACGCGAACTTTAATATCAGTAGGTAGGGCAAAATTTTGCCAAATGGAACTTTTCAAGAACTCTTTCAGAGTTATTTTGCATAATTTTTCAAGTTTTGAGTTCTGGAAAAATCGCATAACCTGTTATTGCACCAATCACTGCAAAATCCTTAGACTAAAGACGTTTCAAAATTTAGTCATTAGTATAACTGGCCGTACGATATAAATGAGCGGTTTTTGCTTCAAAAAAAAAAGAAGATTCTGGAACTAATAGGGTACGTCAGCGCGCACTCGTGAAATCGACATTTCTGTGATCTGCACCGCAAATCTCGCGTATCTCATCAAATAAAAAGCTCTAAGAAATAAAAGAAACAGTTGTATCGAATGATACCTGAACTATTCACCTTTTCATGTTCTACGGGGTTGGAATAGGCGGGATATAAAATTTTAACTTTAAAAAATATATTCAAAATTCTGAAAGAGAAGCCACAGAGCTACAAAAATTTGCTTCAGTTGACAAAGGTTTGCCCTACATGCTGTTATTAAAGCTCTGCCAAAAGTCTCATGTAGAAATCTTGAAAATTTGGACATGGTGAAAACAAAGAGATGTACTGTTTAGCAATTGTCTCAGCATTCTTTCATCGAATCACATAAGGATATAGCAGCTGGAAAAAGGAAGAAATATCGAACACAATTTGAAATGCTCATTTATTTTTACTGTAAGAAACTTGCGGGTATTATAAATAACCGATAGAGCTTCTGGACCGATAGATTGATGCCTGATTCTTCCAAATTTACAAGACATTTCATACCGAGATATCCTGGAATAGGGTTGTAGATTCTTTCACTCCATCTAGGAACAGGAACGAAACATAGTTTAATGGCAATATTTGATGAATTTGATTTTTATCATGGAAAAGTCCTCTCAAATATAATAATCACAAAAAGCATGTAAGTATCTGAATGTTTGGATAGAAAGCGTATCAGGTGTATTTGAGAAGGGTTTGCGAAAGAAAACGAAAGAGGAAAAGCTGGTTATGTCAAACGAAGCAGAAACTCAAATTATCAAAAGAATTCAAAGCTCAGATTGTAGAAGAATAGATCTGAAGATGTTTTGAAAGCTAAGCAAGCTGATTACATAATTTGATAGCAGACCTAAGTAGTCGAATTTCTGCGTTTACGTGTGTCCTGTGTGATGTGTTGGTCTATTGTGAGTGCACTCACTCTCTTTTTGTTTTCTTGTAAAAAGAATTAGCAATGAGTATGATACAAGAAGGAACCGCTCAAGTTGTTGAGACCAGTATGACGATTGCTTAAGGAGAGTCACCGCTTTTCAATGTCCCCACAAGATACAGCAAGAAAAAAGAAACTTGACATTTTTCTTTAGTTTTAACTGATTGCTTTTGATTCTGAAAATTTTTCTTTTAACTTTTTGCTTTGATTCAATAAGATCTCGTGTGTGTGTATGAGTGATTATAGTATTTGCTTATGATACAAAAAGCATGAAAGTTTAAAAAAACTACTTGTGAGTTTTTCATGTTTTTTTTGGCACAAGACCAAAGCATCAAAGTGATAATTGTGCTCTGGTTGAGAGGCATTCTGAGCATTCATATCTCAGGTGGTGGTAATAATAATAATACAGTTCAAAGTCTCTTAGAATCAAGTAGATGGAAAGGACAACACAATGTTCGGTGTAGTTCGCTAGCAATCATGTGACTACATATATTTTGAAAAAAAGTTTACTCTTTTAGGAAGTACACAAATTTTTATTGAAGACATGTGAATAAGTAATCCTCAGATGTCATTTCCAGCTGGAGTTATTTTTAAACTCTATAGACCTCGCTTAGGCATCATAGAATTTTAGTGAAGCTTGTAGGCAAGCCGTGCTCAGTTTGAAAATAGAATGAAGGCTCTGATTATGAATACTATACGATTACGATAACAAATTTCTCATTCTAGTACTGGGCGTGACTGAGCTTGTGAAATGAAGCTAATCGACTCTTTAGTTGACGATTCATCCGTAACAGGCATTAGCTTTAGCCTTGTCCTAGATCTTATGATTAAATTTATGATTTCATCGCAAGCCTAAATCCTAAGCTGATCTCAAAAGCAAAGAGATTATTGCCACCTTGCAAACTGATACTTGATCATAACTACATAATTAGCCCTTAAACTTGCACCAAATAATTTGAAAAAATATAATTTGGGAAGAAACAGCCAAGTAGCGGAGACAAGCCAACTAGATAACTTGTACTTTCTCGAGTAGCTTTTGCTCGAAGAGATTGAATGTTTATCAAATTGAAATGAGGTAAACATTCTATTTAAAGCTAAAAAGGACAATATTGCGTGTCAGAATCAACTTGTGATCATCCTTATTATGAGAAAAAGTACATTCTTCGAATCTCAAAAATCATCATAACAAAAGTTTGGATCTATCCTGCTAGAGGAGTAAACATTATGATTTATTATGAAGCTTTATAAAGACAGCATAGTAAAATATTGAAATACCACAGAAAAGATTCTGAGTATGAGGTTAAAAACTCCGGAAACTTGCTTGTTACCACCCAAGAAGTTGAATCGATACGATTAATTTGATAGACATACCGGTCCAAATGATGATTTCATTAACTTATTGCACTTCTATTACGTTCAATTTGGCATCGCTCGATCGAAAATACATATAGTATAGGTTGTTGTTGCAAAATCTAACTCTATAAATTCTCGGCACATTTTGCAGAATACGATTGTTCATTTGTAGTTTCAATTTTTGTGATTTCCCAAGAGAGAAAAGCACAAAGAATTAGTTCCTCTGAATCCAGCGGCCCTGTCTGACAATTTCTATTCCAAAAGTACCTAGAAAAGTTCGGTGCGACATTCAGTTTGATTTGGCAGTGCTAAGATCAAAAGTATAAAAACTGTTTTCCAGCCTCTATCGGAGCGACTAACCCTTCAAAATACTAGATTTGAATGAGGCTAGTTGACGCGCCGTTCGCAGGTACCATTTTTAAAGGGTCTTGGGTTCGCGATATCATTGAAAGTTACTTACATGGGTTGAAAATGTGTAAATCGTCTGTTTATATCTCTATATATAAAGCAGAAAATGTATTTCCGTGCACTTCTGTCCCCATAGTCATGAAGGATGAGCGGTGAAGCTCATTTTGATCTGCTTGTCATCAAGATATGATAAGAACGGTAGGAAGCGAGTCCGAGACGGTCGTAATTAAAAAAGAGTAAATTTTGCTACATGAGAAATCAAGCGCGATGAACTGGCTCCAGAAGGTGGAACCCGAGAAGCCAGCTCGTCTGAATCGGAGAATTTTGAAATTCTTTGAAAGTTCAGATTAAGCCTTGTAATACACAAACAGACAAAAGATTTGGCCTTATATATTAGGTCGTCCCAGAAGTTTTGTCGCACCATTTTCAAAAATTCATAACTTCTAATTTTTCCAACCCATTTGACTGTATTTATTTTTGTATGAAAGAGTAAGTCATCCTTCTTTACAATGACATCTTAGCTGCTTACTAATGGTAATCTCTTGCATAGATAGGAGCGGTAGAAGAAAATTGGTCAAAATTTGAATTTTCTGTGTAGGGTCATAAAAAATCGGAGACTTGCAATAAAAATCGGAGGAGTCAGTATTATAGGTTTTCCCATCAGCTCTTTCTAACTGTGCAAAGTTTGCGCTGATTGAGCGTCTCTATGAAAAGTTGTGATTTTCGAGCAAGCAATACAAAGGGGCGAATTTGATTTATTTTGGCATTTTTCAGGGAATTCATCTTTTCATAGAGACGCTCAATCAGCGCAAACTTTCCACTGTTGGAAGGAGCTGGTAAAAGAACGTACAATACCGACTGCTCCGATTTTTGCTGCAAGTTTCCGATTTTTTATGACCCTACGCGGAAAATCCAAATTTTGACTAATTTTCTTCTATCGCTCCTATCGATGCAACAGATGACCATTAGTAAGCAGCTAGGATGTCATTATAAAGAGCATGACTTACTCTTTCATACAAAAATAATTGCAGTCAAATCGGTCTGAAAAATCAGAGGTTGTGAATTTTTGAAAATGGTGCGACAGAATTTTCGGCATGACCTAATATAAGATAACTAGTAACCGCATTCCCTAAAAGTTGAGATACACCGCTTTCGTCATTTCACACCCAGTTTCACTGCGACAAAAAGCTAAATTCGAATTTCGCTCAGGCACTTTGAACATTGTACATTGTAATCGCTAATGCACTTGAGTGGTTTGAATGGATACCAGTCTGGGTGATACTTTACGCTTTTTTACGACTAAGATAATTGGGAGCATGTGTTGCTTGAATATTGAGAAACAAGAAGTAACGAAGGAATAAAGGGACAAAAATGCAAAACGATAAACTGCTTTCAACGACAAAAGCCTTAGTTTATGGATGTGCAAATAAATAGTTAATCTAGAATTCTCTTTCCTTTCTAAGGAAGAAGATACTTGTTGAAAAGCCAGATCAATAAGAGTTTATCATAAACGAAATTTACGTTGTTGTACCTAACACCGTAACGAACACATGAATAATACTTTTTGACAATTAGTGTGTGCCCTTAGCACTAGTACTTGCCCGAAAGCAAGCGAACTGATTTTTTATTCATTGATAGGCGCTACCATGAATCATTTGCTCTGAAAGTAGATTTACGTGGCTTTGTGCTTTTTGCTCAACATGCCCAAAAGGGAGGTAGCCAGGAACAGAATTTGTCAAAAAATGAGCTTAATAAAAGAATTCAACTATGATGTGGTTACTACAAGGACTAAGGTTGACATTAGCATACCCAATGATCTTCACTATTGCAATCAAGCAAACCCCAAAAAGTTTGCCTTAGCGTACACCCACCGCAGGAATTCCAAAAAGGTCAGCCATGTAAAATGTTTGCAGTTTCCATAATCAACATGTCAAATTACTTTCTAAGAGTCCATAAACCATCACTTGCTTTCATTTCTTTATTCCTAACGTTTGAAAAGCGTCATTTTCAAGCATGATTAAATTATTTTTTAAGAGGTCTGCGCAAAGCTCAAATGAAAGAGCCCCTTCGGAGATAAATTTAACAAAATGAGGCACAACTTTTGAAAGACAAGGCTGCTCGAGGTTTGACAGCTTCGATCTTGACCCGCTCAACGTACTTTTGAAGTCCGCACACCACTTCATTTTTAATATGATGAGTAGCTTTACAATCTATTCTTAACACAATGGGATAGCACTTTAAAAAATCATTATCAAGTTCTACCATACTGTACGTGTGGTCATAAGCAGTCGCATAAAATTGGGAGTGCAGAACTCAATATGTTCACAAACCTCAAAAATGTCTTTTTAGGTTTTCCAACTAACCCCGGGGGGGGGGGGAGGAGAGAAGACGGGTTGAGGCGTATTAATATTGATGAAACCGTTGCTTGTAACTAGCAATAAGTTCGAATGATTTTCTGAGTTCGAACGGCGATTTTCGCAAAGCCAATGATACAAAGATTGAAAATGTTGAAGGTCTGTTCTAAACTCACTTCTATTGAGGTACGACGAAACAATCGCGATAAAATCGTTGCAGTTCGGTCCAACAAAGTCTGAGGTTTTTACATTCTTAACCATATTTTCAGACAATAGAATGAGATTGATCAAACATCGACCGAAAATGAAAACAAATCTATTTGAG
Source organism: Cylicocyclus nassatus (assembly GCA_958299035.1). Taxonomy (NCBI): domain Eukaryota; kingdom Metazoa; phylum Nematoda; class Chromadorea; order Rhabditida; family Strongylidae; genus Cylicocyclus; species Cylicocyclus nassatus. The sequence goes on from CATQJL010000305.1 coordinate 32,585,145, forward strand.
ACGGAGTTATGGGCGACGGTTTCGTCGCGATTTTTCCGTCGCTTCAAAGATCTTTTTAATGAAAATAACTTCAGAACATCCAATGGCTTCGTATTTTTGTGCCACTGACTTTCCAAAAATCAAATTTTGAATTCGTAAGGTTCATTGTGAAAGCTGCTAAAGAATTGCGACGTTTCGCAAAATAAATACGCCTCAAAACGTCTTTTCTACGGGTTAGAGGCTTCGTGTGCGTTATCTGTAGCTATATAACCTTGCTTATCTAGTAGGAGATAAATACCTGCATGATGTACCGCTCTACAAAACTGTACCTTTGTTAACAAAATGAGCTAATTTTGAATCATTTTATAAAAAACCTTCTGGAAAGAGCTATAAAGCTTATGCTCTCACAAAGTTCAAGGAAGTAATGGTGCAAAGGATCTCATTAGGGAAGGATACCCACATTAGCGCGATTGAAGATGGGATGTATATCATCAAACGCGCCTTTGAACTCTGATCTCAAATCTGCTTTCTTTTTTTTGCGGAATAGGTTTCTGAGAGAAGTTATACGCGTTTGAATGTTATTTATTTGCCAAGCAAATTTGCCAAGCATTGAATGGCTCAAAACCGGCTTTGTTCCTTTCTTGCAAACAATATACTCGATACAAAACTGATTTTCCACTTTCCGGTGTTTTTGTACATTTTTTGAACATTCAAACGCTCATAACTTCTTTCGAAAACTTGTTCCGCAAAAAAGGAAAGCAGATTTAATATCAGCGTTTAAAGTCGCTTCTACTAGTGTACATCTCATCTTCAATCGCCGACTAATGTTGCTATCCTTCCCTTGTCAGCACTTGCATCGGCGAAATGATGGATTAGCTCAAAGCATGGTTTGAGTGGTAAATGATCTGCTGCTTTTAACATCAATTCACTTCTGCATGACCATTATTATAAGCTTGTGCAAGAATAGCTTCAACATTCTGTCTATATTTAACAGCAACAGTATGTTTTTACCAGCTTAGAGCATGCGCGTTGTAGTTTTAGTATCAGTATATCATATTCCAGCAGATTTAAGGTTTCGGATTTGCCCGAAAATATTATTTTGATGCAAAAATTATCAGCTTTTCTTATCCTCTGCGACAGAGAAAGTTTGAAAAAGTGTAAAACATATCATTCGAAGAGCAAGGCAAGCTTTACAAAATAGCTTTTTGAAAAGCTGCGAAGTATCAGGCCAACGTACAATTTAGAAAAAAAATCCGAAAAGTTTCAAATATTTCAAAAACCGATTTTTTGTCCAGAAAAATGTATAAACCTCTAATTTGATCATGCATATATTATCCGCACAAGACATCATGTGTACATTTGCCGTATTTTTTTTGTTCGTGTCTGAAATCGAAAAACAGACATATGCCATAACTACGTTCTTCGCATTTTTAAATGTCAAACTTGATATTTGGCGCAACTGACACTAAAAGAAAGCTGTAATTTTGTTGTGATACTTCTTAATTTCTCAACCTTTACATATGGAGCACAGCATGAGGCTATAGATAACTTTTTGAGCAAATCAGAGGTTTTTGGGATTTTTTTGTACAAAAATTCGACTTCGGGTGTTTGGCAAATTTTAGATATCTCTTCTACACATACCGTATATGGACTTCTTGCGATTTCTCATTCAACATTTTGTGGAGCTTTCTTTGCTTTATCAAGCCTATTGCCTGGCGTCCCGGGTTCCACCCCGTTCTGGAGCCAGTCCATCGCGCTTGATCTCTCATTTAGCGATTACCCTTCTTTTGATTCCGAATCGCTTACCAGATGACCAGAAGATCAAAATGAGCTTTACCGCTCATCCTTCATGATTATGGAAACTGTGCACAAACACACAAGCACACAGATTTTCTGCTTTATATATATAGAGATATCACATTTCTAATCTTTGTACACTTCTGCATCAACCGAATACTATAGTTCAACTTCTTCGATATATTAGTTACGGAACATATGCCCAAACAAGTGACTTTGCTCTCCTACTTTTCTACAAGGTGCGCTCGATCATTCCCTTTCTATATGGAGTAAAGCTTTGCCTTGAAAGAAACTGTTAGATTTCACTTTCTTATCAGGGAATCAGATTGCTTTTTTTACGATATTGTAAATGACATGAGCCAAGAAAATGATTCAGTTTCGAAATGGTAGATGTTTTCCTACTTCAATTTTTTGCAGTGGATTTGCATGGGTTGTCGTCAGGATATCATGTGCGATTTTTTTGCAGCCTTTTGCCACAAGGGCTCCACCTTGATATTTTGGGAGGAAAAGAATGTCGCTTTCTATTTGCTAGTCATGTCATTGCAAGCTCAAATCCCAACGTGTACGGAACCCTTTCACTGAGTTAAACAAGCTCTACAGAATGACATTACTGCTTTTGCACCAAGCTGTATCCACATGGAGTTCGAAGATGGAATCTGAAAAATTTTAATGATCGAAAATCAGAATATTCGTATTTCCGCTCAAAAAATGTCTACGGATTCCCAACATGCTCGTGGACATACCTCATCAAACAATCATGTGCAGTTGCTGTAATTTTTGCTTGGCTAGACATCAAGAAATTGGAATGTTTCATATCATGCCAAAGTGATGCTGGGCTGTTCTCGCGACAGTAATTCTATACTTATTAGCGGAACAGGAAGGTTCACTTGCGATGAATGACAAGTAGCGATTTTATCAAGTGTAAGTTGAGAGAGTACTCATAATTTCTTCTTGCTCTAGGAAAAAAACAGGAAAGAGGTATTTGTTCTCTTATCCTGGATGTCACGTGCTGAGAAGGTTTCATGGTTCATAAAAGCATTGCAATTTGCATTCGCTGGAACTATGCATTAGTTTAAGACAACAATTGGCTTTTTCAAAGAGATGTAGTTGAGGGAGAGAAACTCTGTACAACTTCAAGGGAGAGAAACTCTGTACAACTTCAAAGTATCTATTTAAAAAGCATTTGTGAGAGAAACTAAACAGAATGTTTTGTTTGGAGGAGATTTTACTGTGGGAAAGCCATTGCTAAAAAAGAACAAAAAAATGAAAGGATTTGTATTATAGTATGCCCTATGACGTAAATGTTATACAATACCTCTTCTTTTTGCGGAAGGAACGGATTTTCAAGTAGTTGCGTTAGAAAAACTGTCCTTCACCGCATAGCGATTTCTTCACAGCGAGCTTTCTTCGGACAAGAAAATCTACATATACAAACACAGTAAGCGAATCCTTCCATGAGTGTTATTAGTGCTTAGTAAATACGGAAACAAAAGAACTATAGTATTAGGTGACACATGCTTTGGCACACTTTTTCGTTTTTTTTTTCGGGGAAATGGGCATGAGCGGAGAGGTGAATGATCTGATGGCATCATTTCCGCCTTCGCGGCATGAGTTACAATAAATATTAGGTTGGACCGGAAGTTTTGTTTCACCACATTTGAAAATTCGTGACTTCCTACTGTTACGATAGTCTCAGAGCCCAGCACGAGGTGGATAAACGGGATTTTCCAAAACGAATTCCCCATTGATTCCAATATTTTTTACGAATACCCCTTGAGCCCAAAAATAATGCTCTGTGCTTGTGCAACGAGAACACCGGCCACACTTCGCCCAAAAGCGCTCAAAAGCGCCCAAAATGCTCAAATTCCTCTTATTACTCCTCACCTGTATCAAGATAGGAAACAAGAAGAAGAATAAGCAAGAAAAATGATGAAGGAATCAAGAAATTTCAAAGTAACGCACATAATAGGATTGAGAGACGTCCCGCGCGTATCGATTGACTGGGGCGCGCTTTACAAGGGAAGGAAGGTTGGTCGAAGTGGCCTTCTGCATTGAAATGTATGATATCTTAAAGAGCCTGAAACGCTAATCCCAAATCTGCTTTTGCCATCTGCTGCGGGCTTCTGCGCGAGAAGTTATGAAGGTTTTTGTGCGTAAAATTTTGAAAGCAAGATTAGTGTAAAATCTGTCGTGACATTTTCTCTAGGGCTTGACTAACAGTCGGGTCACTCGGTGCAAGAAATATATTTGATTCAAATCTAGCATCTCGCTGCTGCCTCATTTGAAAAAGGAAAAGGCTACAACTGATTTTATACTAATCTTGCATTTGAATTTCTACTCACAGACTTTCATAACCCCTCGCTCAAAGTCCGCTGCAGATAAGAGGGGTGGATTTAGAAACAGCGTTGCAAACTCTAAAATGATGTACATCTCGTTCTAAAAGGCCACTTCGACCAACCTTCCTTCCTTTGTTAGAGTAAGCTGCTGATGCATTTTGGGCTATAACAAAGACAAGAGTAGGAGTTTCGGAACTAAAATCTCACCATGTAGTAAAGTTTAGGTGTACAACAGATTTATGTGAAAATTCTGAAAAACTTATGTGAATTGAAAGTTTTGCTTACCTCAGGTGGGCATTAGGTGGGCAACTGCCCAGCTAATTTGTAAAATAGTTGGGCACGCTCTTCATTCACATAAGTTTTTCATAATTTTTCATACAATGTTCCTTAGTCCTACTCTGCGCATACACACCAAGTCTCGCGCGATTTCGTTTCCTCTGCGCTGCAAATGAGCCATTTTTCCATTTTCTTGATAGTGGGAAATCTTCAGAAAAAAGCTTGCCACAACCTTCAGTCACATAATTTTTCAATGGAACTTCTAAGTCAAGCCCTGCAGGCCCGCGTTCGTGTATTTACCAACTTTCGTATGGTCGTCTGTGCGCTGCAAATGAGCCATTTGAATTCACATCTTTATTTGCCAGTTTTGCAAAATTTTTGGAAAAAATGCTTATTACACCTCCCATTCACATAATTTTTTCATAATATTTCATACTTTGTTTCTACTACCTCTCTTCGTTCGCTTACATAATTTGGTGCTATACAGTTACGCCTGCATTCAGAACTGATCATGCAATCCGCTGTTCAACGGCATCGCTGCGACGTCGCGTACGCGGCAATTAGCGGCGGCGCGGCGTAGCGCACGCGAACTCTGCTTGCGTTGAGGCTTATGAAAACTACTTCCCAATGAACTAGATGTATCTTATATATAAAGCTGAATGTCTGTTTATTGTATGTCTATATGTCTGTATGTCTGTGTGTACATATGTTCCGAATAGAAAATTCCATTTCTGAACCGATCCGGACCAAACTTGGCACACATACAACGGGCCCCGCCGAGTGTCATAGGCTACTTTTCGTCATCGATCGACATCGATTTTATCGATTTTTATCGATTTTTTTGCAGAGTCCACCTACGGGGCTGGGATCTGCACAGGGGGGGGGGGGGGGTAATCGAGCATGCTGATTACGAATACAATATTAATTTTTGAAATCGTCCATTATTTTTATCGATTTTATCGATTTTTTGCAAAATTTGAGCCACAGGGCTGGGAGTTTGCACGGGGGGGGGGTCGAGCATGCTGATTACGAATACAATATTAGTTTCTGAAATCGTCCATTGCTTTTATCGAACTTATCGATTTTTTAAGCAAAGTTTGAGCTACGGGGCTGGTAGATGGCACAGGGGTAATCGAGCATGCTGATTACGAGTGCAATATTAGTTTGGCCGGCTATCCAGGCCCCAAAGTTTCTTTGTCGTAGAGCTTGCTCAAACTTCGTGTATAAGGGTTATCTTACTTGCTGAAAACAGATATCACACTTTCTCCGCAGAACGTCTCCCCGTGTGGTTACGGTAGGTGTACGGTAGGGAGTCAAAATCATGAATTCGGCTGAAGTTTGGTCCAGAGAACTTATTCGACATGCTGATTACGAATTTCATACTCTCTTTGCATATTGGAACCTTTTCATAGAGTTATTGTGGTTATACGGTATGGGGACGAAAACATAGATTTGCTTTAAACTTCGTCTAGGGTGGTCGTTTAGCGCGCTGAACATGAATATTATGCTGAATTTGCAGGATAGTGCATTTTCTTGGGTTACGGTGGGTGTAGATGGGTCGAAGTTCCAGATTTGCTCAAAACCTTACCTGTAACGGTTCAGAAGTATACTGCTTATGAATATGATGCTTGCTCGCTGTCATAACGCATTAGTTAAGTTATGGTGAATTGCGGGGTTTGAAAGGACATTTTTCGCTTTCGGGCCAAATTAGATCCCAGATATTCACAAAATGGGAAAACGGTTGTTTTGCATGGCGGTCTCCAGCGCCATCCTGATAACCTGTCCCAAAGTGAACGCACGCGGCAAATCTCCCTCCCCTTGTTTTTGCTCAGGCAAAAGCCGCCGAAGGGTGTATCGCGCGCTGCAGTGGTCCTATGAGGAAAGCCTTGCGGTCATGGGAAACTTCTATGCCACACGAATTGCCATTATCATGGGGATTAAGCACGATATTCTTGAAACAGCTTTTTAGGTAATTCCCTGCCAAGGTTTCAGGCAGGTTCATGATTTTTACCCGCTGCCACGCGAAATGACTACAATATTCGTCATCAGCGGCTTGAATAACTCCCATACACCAAGTTTGAGCAAGACACACCACAAAAACATTTTAGGGCCCGGATAGCCGAATAACGCCATCAGTTTTTAGACTTATCCTTACTTTTATCGATTTTATTGTTTTTTTGCAAAGTTTGAGCTACGGGGCGTGGGGGTGGTGAGGAAGGTATATGAGCATACTGATTACTCACACAGCGGGAATAGGGAATTGCATGTGGAAGTGGACACAGGTAAAGGTGTACAGAGATAGAAATGGAACCTTTATCGTTTTTGACAGGGCCGGGCGGAGCCGGGTAAGCCAGCTAATATCTCCTCCATGACGAAGGCGGTCGCCCAAATAGGTTGAGAGCATGCAAGGCTGACGCGCACGCGGCGCGCGGGCAATTGTCAACCACGGGTCGCGCGCACGCTCGCGTGGATGACCGCTGACCGAGCGTGCGCGCACCCTGTGGTTGACAATTGCCCGCGCGCCGCAGCCTTTCATGCTTTCAACCTATTTGGGCGACCGCCTTCGTCTTGGAGCAGATATTAGTAAGGTAATAAGCATGATTCGACCTTCTTTTACTTGCACTTGGAATCTTCTTCCGGGGCTCAGCCCCGGACCCCGCAAGAACGATTTCCGCTTTCTTTTTCCACCAAAATAATTTCCAGCTTGTTATTTGCCCACCTCGTGCCGGGCCCTGGATAGTCTGTCTCAGACAGGGAGACGGCCCTTTTGCACCGCTAGCTTAGCCTTATAATTGCAGACCTTATCCTCTCACACTTTGAGTACGCTTTTCATATAAAATACAACATCCGAAATCCTATTCCACGCTTATCCATGCATGTACGGCATTTTGATTATTCACGATAAAACACAGTATACATAAAGTCGTTATTGGAGCAAGTTTATGATAACGTTCTGAGTATGGAAACTGTTAATCCAACACCCTGTAAGTGTAATTTTTTGGATTCACACATTTTTATTAGAAATGATGTTATTATCACTAAGCAATACAATAAAACAGAAGCTTTGGTTTTGATGTCGTAAGATTTTGTCATGGAATTTCACATGTAAGCTTTGCACCAAAAGTACTATCAGAATTGTTGAGAATCTACAGGACATGCACTGAATTTGAGGTTTTTTATAATAGGAAAAACTTGATCAAATTATTACTCAGCCTAATTTATGACAAGAAAACTATTCAACTGAGAAGAGCCAAATGTGTCACTGTCAACAAATGTATTTATATATAAAGCTGAATGTCTGTTTGTCTGTCTGTATGTATGTATGTATGTATGTGTGTACGTATGTTCCGAATAGAAAATCTTATTTATAAACCAATCCGGACCAAACTTGGCACACATACACTTCGGGGCGGGTGTCATAGGCTACTTTTCGTGATCAATCGATATTGATTTTATCGATTTTTATCGATTTTTTTGTAGAGTTCCCTATGGGGCTCGAATTTGGCGCAGGGGGATAATCGAGCATGCTGATTACGAATACAATTTTGATTTTTAGAACTGCCAATTTCTTTTATCGATTTTATCAATTTTTGCAAAGTTCAAGCTACGGGGCTGGGAGTTGGCAAAGGGGGTAATCGAATCTAATGACTTCGAAAACATTTTTTTGAGAGTACAAGTAAATTCGATTAAGAATCATTGTAAGCAATCAGGCTCTGATATGGTGACAGCTCGTTAGTAATGGCTATGCACACGTCCTTCGGTTCATTTTTGAATTTTAGGAGGCTATTCAAAACGCTTCGAGTGCGTTGCGCGCTAGGATTTCAGGTTCACGCGCCAGGACCCGAACCTGCACTCTCCCACCTCCGCATCGTTATGTCTGAGCCTGCGATGAATGCCTAATGGAGTAGCTATGTTGCCCTTGTTGAGACCATCTAAGTGTTCTTTGATGCGCCTGCATAGAGGGCGATCTGTCTCGCCAATATACGTATCCTGCATGATGTACATGCAATAAGGTAGACAACACCTAATATCGTACAGTCTCCTTGCTTGCCCAACTTGTTTTCTGAGTGTGCACAACTACCACTGCGCTATGCGTCCAATTTGGGTTGTAGTTGGGCAAAGAGTATTTACGACGCACGGCGGCCTCGCGATGATCGAGGGCCATAATTTTGTGTAGGAGACCGATGAGCAGGTACTGAAGGCGGATATGTAACCAGCCCTCCATGGAGTGTTCAATGGTGTACGGATTGCTGGTATTTGGTCACTTCTAACTTTGACCATTCCCTTGCGAGTACCGTAAGAATTGAATCTCAGCCCAGAAACCTACCAACTTGCTACTTGGTCGGCATATAAGGGTGCCTTCATACTGCTCCGGCAGCCTCCTCTAGCAGCCTTCAGCAGCGCACAGCCCGTAGCAGTCCACAGCAGCCGAGAGCAGCCAGTGGCCGCTTTTGTCATAGAAATGCAAGATCATCAAATTCTCATTATTTTAAGTGTAAACGCCCACGCTTTCCATCTTCCACGCTTTTTCTTTCCTGTAGTCGCAATTCGATCTCATATATCATAGTTGTGTCCATTGTTGTTGAAATCTTGTTTCCGTAGGTTGGATATCCTATTGGTGCTCAGTTTCCTTCTCGCAGTTGAACATATTGAAGGAGTCCAAGAAAATGGATGGGTAGAGCAATCCTTACAAGCAGCGCCATTCTTTGTTTTCATAGCTCGTCATAATTTTTGTATAAGCTTTTTATTAGAACCACCGAATTTTAGCAGGCTTGTCTTATGGTTAGAACAACTTCATCAAAGACCAGTAATTCTTCGGATTTTGGAACTTACAAAGATGGATTATGGTTTGACATTGATTTTACAAAGCAAATGAGCATTTACCGTTTTAGATTAGCAACTTTTAAAAATTCCGTACATCCGGGGGGAGGGGATGCTTGTGAAACCTCAATTACGATGACTTCATCCAGGAAACTTATGGATCGAAAAAGAAGCGACTGGTAGAAAGAGGAGAAATAGCTGCGTCTGATGACACCCGTATGGCTTGCCGGTTGCTGTTCTGTGAGGTTTGAGCTGACCAAATATAAAAGTTAACAGCATTGAGAGATTGAAAGAAAAATTTGTTTTGTGTCCTAATGGGTTTGTTCTATCTATATGTTACTTGTGCCTCTTCGGGGAGTACAAAAATCTAGAAAAAAAAACCGAGCTTAAACATGGCAAAAAGCATGAGTCGCAGATTTTGATACGAGAGCTCATCGAGTATTATGCTCAAAAAGAAGATGAAACACTGCATCGACTGCTCCCAAGATCTCCTGAAAATCTTGGTTTCACGAAATGTGGCGTTCATTAAAAAAGCGACATCATTCTCGAAACAAGCTATTATTTGTGCATTCACAGTCTTTCTTCACAGCTGTAAACTGGAAAAGATAACAGACGAAATTTGACAAACACAATCCGCACTACTTTCACATTTACTCATTCACACTTGTATATTCTACGAACTTTTGGAAGGAGAGCCATAAAAATTATTTCTGTTTGTGCCCTAGTATCGAAAAATAACACATTTAGCACAAGTAATTCGACAAACGAATCACTTTCATTTTGGACTATTGTTGAATCTAGCAACTGCATTTATGTATTTTTCATATTTCTAATGTACAACAAAAGAATGGAAAACTTGTAGAAATTTTTTGATAAAGTTTCGCTTTTGCTCAATTGAGAAATTTTTATTTTGGCTCTCAAGTTGAGGTGGATCACGATTTCTGAGAGAATCTGGTAGCTGTCTCAAGCACTTACATTCCCGCTCGGAGGGAATGTTTTTGGGGCCAAATGCATTAACATCCCTGGAGGGGGGTTAGGGGAAGCAGCTCTCGCGCTGTCTACCTATCCGTGAGTATTCCTACCATCTCTACTCTAAACATATTGCACAGAAGCGAGAAGCTGTACAAGCCGCATTTCTAGCTTTATGTACGATCCCCTGATAACCTCCGGCGGCCGACCGTCATTTTTTCAAAGTCATTTTTCTTTCTTCGAAGTCAGCGAAAACCTTCCAAAGTTGCACTAATTACCTAACCCAACAGTGCTTTTCAACACGCATGTTCTTAATAGGAACAAATGACGTAGTGGAGTCATCAAATTCGCGATGAATCGCAAGTCGGAAGTGGGTCTATCGAAAAATTTGATATTTTGAAAACTTATTTGTTCTTATCAGCAACATGCTTAGAACTATTGAGTTAGATAATCAGCAACTTCGGAAAGTTTTCATTGACTTCGGAGAAAGAAAAATGACATTGAAGAAAAGACGGTTGGCCGCCCGGGATCATCAGGGGATCTACAGATGCTGCGAAATGCGGTCTATACAGCTTCTCGTTCCTGTTCAATATGTTTGTAGTGAAGATGGTAAGAATTATAAGTGCTATAGGGGGAGCAGGGTCTCCACTAGGTGAAGGGGTTTTTGGCTACTTCCGACCGAGAAAAGCGAAGGAGGTAAAGGAGCTCTAAGATGAATGCTGACGCAAGCTTACATGATCAACGGGAGCGGGAGTGAAAAGAAAGAAAATAAGTAGCACAGAGGTGTGATATGAAGATTTCCTCAGTGCTTAGGCTTTCGAATGCCATCCAACAGAGACTTTTCTGACTTGGAAAAGCTTCATGTTTCATCAATCATACCATTCGAAAGCTTGGAACATACAGAATTGACGTAGACCGTTTTTTTCCATCTTCTGTGAATTCAGATATAAAAAATTATATTTAGCTTAACATTAGCAGATTTCGTGCAATCACTCCATTTCTGAATGAAAGAGGGAAGCTAGAAAAACGAGGCAGTCTATTTTTCTGGCGAAGTCTTGCTCTATAACAGATTAGACAACTGAGCATCTTCATTCACTCTTCGCATAAAAATTTTCTAACAAGAACACACATGTTTTTAGCTAAAGTGCCATGTATTTCTGAGTGGAGGGAAACTGGAGAAAAAGAGACGGTCTGAGTTGAACCCCTGTTTCGTAAGCTCTCTAATGGTATATAAGTAGTTAAATAAAAAAACTCATGGCTTTTCAAAAGTGAGGTGGAGATGTTTACCTAGGGGAGAAGAAGAAGAAGAAGAGAGCAATAAGAGATGCAAGGGGAAGGGGAAAGGAGAGGGAGAAAGGGGCAAAGGCACGGGAAGTCAGTATTCTTGCACATTCTGTTCAAAACCCATTCTGATATACATAATTTACCGAGAATACTTTTTTGGCGAAGGCTTGTAGTAGCGGTGAAGAAGATGCGACTACCGCAATCACACCGTCCCTGTTGTAGATGCAGTGGTGGGGATCGCTCTCCCTCCATCGGTCATAATGAGGTTAAGGAGGTCGCTCCCCTGAGAATCCCGCTCCCCTCCCCTTTCCAGCTAGGATGTACGTGCATGCGGACCTTTAAAAACTTGCTTTGCTCTGCATCAATCCCGCGGTTATCCCAAAAGGAACGCCTCAATTTCGCATCAGTCGGTTGGCGGATAATTTTTGTTACTTCATTTTCAAATATCATAAAAATCTGAGATTTTAGTGCGTGCTGTCACATTTGAAATCCGTGTGCAAAACACCCATCTTATCGTTGAGAGTATGTTTTACGAACATTTTTACCAACGGCATGAAACTCAGGTGCAGGGAAAACCGAGCGATGTATGATGTAGTTGACGCGATGTTATGAGCAGGATATGGACTACAGTTTTCAGCGAATATAGGGGACTAGCTGGCTTACTCGGCCCCGCTCGGCCCTGTCAAAGGACTATGATAAAGGTCCCATCCCTATTCCTGTATAACCTTTCCCTGTGCCCACTACATGCCAATTCCCTATTCCTGCTGTGTTAGTAATCACTACCCCCGTGCTAACTCCCAACCCCGTAGCTCAAAGTTTGCAAAAAATCGATAAAATCGGTACTGGTATTGTATTCGTAATCAACGTGCTCGATTACCTCCCTGTGCCAACTCCCAGCCTCGTAAGCCATACTACACAAAAATCGATAAAATCGATATCGATGGATGACGAAAAGTAGCCTATGACACGCTCCCCGCCCCGAAGTGTATGTGAGCCAAGTTTGGTCCAATTCGGTTTAGAAATGAAAATTTCTATTCCGCACACACGTACAGACAGACAAACAGACAATGAACTTTATATATAAAACGACACAAAATGTCGGCAACACTTCCACGTGATCCTCGCGAAGCAAAACGTCGCCGAGGAAGACCGAACGAGATGGGCAGACTGTTCATGGAACAACGGATCCAGCTGAAAAATCAGCTGGATACGATTTTCGCAACTGGAACTCGTGGATGCAGCCATCGACGACAGCCAAGAAGATCATGTCCGAAGCGAAAGACAGGGATCACTGGAAACTTCTGTACTAGGTTGTCATGTGAGGACGGGGCATAATCTAACAAGGGAATGGTCAGAAGTCGAAGTGGTCAGTCCATATAAGTCTGTCTTCCATATCTGCAGAGCGCCTTTGTAGGCGAAGTTATGAGCAGCTTTGCTGCGAAAAAAAACCGTGTACAAAAATTGCAAAATTAGGCACATCATCGCTTTTTCAGCTCACCTTTAGGTACGGATCATGTGAAGTGACCTAGTTGCATGTTTTGATCCAACACTGAGCCAAGAATGGCTTTGTACGGCCGAGTTTGCACTTTGAAAGCACAATTTCTTAGCAAAATAATGGCCTTCAACGGCTTATAATCTCGTCCACAAAAGCACTCTGCAGATAACAAGGCAGATTCACAGTCGTCGTTTTATGCTGCATCTAATGGTAAGCAGCTTGTATGGATTGGCCACTTCGAATTCTGACCATTCCCTTGTAAACAAGTATCTAATTGTAAGTAGGTAAGCAGGAAAAAGACCAGTTCATGTTGGCGCATTTATCGCTTTTAGCACATTCATGAACAATGTCGAATTTTCCCAGAAGTTGGAAAAAGTGTTTGGGACTTAGAGAACCTTGTCACTTTGCATTGGCGCTTGAGTGTAATAAGTATAAATGGACTCAAAATCTTCTCTCTTTGCACCGCAACTTTCTACACCTCTTCAAACCCTTGCGGACCTTTCTACCCTGAAAAAGTTCCCTTTGCAATTTGACACCTCCACGCTTTTATGCTCCCGAATATTATGACTTGAGCCAACCTTGCGTCTGCCCGACTTCTCTGCAAATTTTTAATCACTTGCAGCAAAAGAAAATCACTTTAAACTCATCAGAATTGCGTGGCGCTCATCTAGCTTCCTCAAGTTTCATAAACAGGGAATACAATCCTACACAGTATTGCACTAAAAGTGATCTCTCTAGAAACTTTCCTAAAACTACATAGCGTTGATAACCTTTCGGAATTGTTGAAGTATGGATGCTGAAGTTTAATTCATCCATGAAGATGTTTACAGATAATAGTTTTTTGTTCGCGACAAAAAATCTAAGGTTCATTCGTCTAGTAATCTTTTCCTTATTGTTTCTCAAAATTAAATGTTGACTTCTCTTCACATATTTGACCGCTCTCAAGGCTTTCCAACTGTGTGTTACAAGTGCTACGGTGCATGCGCTGCAAAAAGATGATAGGTTTGCTTTTAGGCAGTTAACCAAGTTTTCAACTTTCTCCATAACTTTCCTCTCTCTGAAGTAAAACGCTCAAACTTTGATGTTATGTAAATAGCAATGTGAGCTACAAGCGAACGTAAATTGTTTGATTCTTGATAACAATATAGAAAGAATTTGAGTATATTTCCAAATCAAAATTCTGAATTTCGTTGGATTACAAGCAAAGATAAAGCCGCGAATTATTGTCAGAGAGCGGCACAGTGAGCTCTGTGGGAAGATAACAGCAGCTGGAAGACATCGAGATGAGGCTCTCTCGGGAAGTCAAACATCGCAGGTGAACGGAAAATTGATGCAAACATCCGTCAATAACTAGTGAACGAAGCCTCAGAATTTGCCGAGACTTTGCGTTATACGGTGATTCGACAAACTGAACACGGATATCACACTCATTAGCTGCCAAATTAAAACTTTTTGTCACCTTAACAAAAATGCATTGTCGTGCAAATTGAGTGTATTTTTGTAATCAGCATGTCGATAAACGCGCTTAGGCCTAGAGCATACCTCACGCGGTGCGCGATTCGGCACAGAAACGCCTAATTGGTCTTTACCTATTTTTGTTTGAACAGACCTGATCCGCTTGCAAGACATTACAGAAGCTATGCGCCTAGGCGCTTGAAAATCGTTCACGACGAATTTGTAATATAGCAAAGCGTCAAGTCGCGTGGAGTCGCGATTTGATAAAATCGCATGAGGTATGCCTCAGGCCTTAGACCAAGTCTCAGTTGAAACTGGCCTGGAACGACCCGTGAAATTTTTTCTTTTCACCGTTCAACTACTGTAATCATTACACGAGTGGCCAGATTTTGGGACAAATTGCTGTATGTGTAGCTCACATCATAGACTAACATTGCTAAAGTATGAGTGTATAACATTCAAAAAGAGAAGAATTATGAAGAAAGTTGCAAAACTTTGTTGACAACCTGGTTAATAGTAATGCTGAGAAAGTACTCCGGTTTCGGAGTATTTTGGCTGTGCAGAATGCACTAAAGGTAGTTTTTGGAAACTTAAGTATGCATGCAAAGGTGCGATAGAACAATTGCATTACTTGGAGATTAGGACAATTGAAAGATCGAGTAACCTGAGCGCTGCATTAGCCAAGACCGCATCTCGCTAAAGAAGTGTGCAAGACCGCTTCAAAAGCATCGAGTGTAAAACGAGCCCAAATGCAGGGGCCTCTCCTAGACGAGCACTTGCAATTGGCAGTGTATGCAATCGTATTTAGTTTCTGGAATTAGTTTTCGGAATCTGTACAGTTCAAAGCAGACAACATCACAAAGTTGGCAAAGCAAAAAAAATTAATAAGTTGGCTTCCCGCACATCATTCTATTCAAAGGCGCACTGTCTGCTTATGCTGATCTTTACATAACTAGAATGACTCTTCCAGTGGCCGTATTCATCATTGCTACCTTGAGGTAATTCCTACCTCCAGGTAGGATTATCACTCGAAACCCGTATTCATCAATGTACCTTGAGGTAAATGCTCAAGGTTAAATCAACCTTGAAAATGATTTCAAGTGGAATGGATGATACCTCGAGATGAATTCTACCTAGGTAGCCTTATCAGCGATAAATCCGTATTTATCAAACTCGATACTTTTACCTCAATGTACATTCACCATAGAGACTCTTACCCTAGCAAAAGGCAAGGTTAGAGGTGTTACCTTCAAAACTCTACAAGGTTTTAGAGGCTGATTATTCACACGAAAACTGCAGTGACAAAACTGAACCCATTGCAGCAATTTTTCCAATTTCGTTAAGAAGAGCTAGAGTTGTAGGCATAAATAAATTGGTACCACACTTCTCTTTGATCCTATGAATATGTTGTGAGTGTTTTAAAACTCCTGTGAAACTGATGTACCGAACCAGAGAAAGTCAAACACGTCCTTTACTTGTTCCAACAGCATTTTGAGCATCATAAATCCTACCAAACAGTATTTTAAGCATAGCACACTGGAACCACAAGCTTAAAATTGCATGACCCAAAAACAGTCGCTTTGCAAGTTCTGTATTCAAGAAAAGCCAGTGTTGCCGTTCGTGTAACGCGATTCTTTAGCCTTGTTCAGTTGCTCAAATCAAATCCAACTGAAGTTATTTCACTAAGGATTATGTGGACCAGCACTTCAACAGATAATGAGGTTCGACTCCAAGAATCCGAAAAAAGATAGAAAGTTTACTAGCTTAGCAAAGAAATTCTAATCTTTTGCTCTTTAATCACTTTGTTCATCCATTTAACTTCGATTCACATAATTAGATGTTACCTCCGATGTCTAAGTTTGTAATGCAAACATCGGAATTTTCACAAAGCGTTTCATCATAAAATTTCATTTCAAAATTTTAAACTGTCTTGATTAAATCATATTTCCGTGATTTAGAAAGAATGTTGAGCAAAAATAGCTCACTAAACATCACGCGTCCTCCTTACGCCCAGAAGGGCTTAAAAAAGCTGTTATTGTCCAGAATTGTTGCATGCAGCAATCGATTGGCTGCCGCTGCTGCAGTCCATTGGCTGCAGCGAATGCGGTATGAAACACAACTGTAAGCTCATCAATAAAGTAGGCAAATCCCTAGTTGTGACTGTCTGCGAAGTCACTTTTATAAAGCATGTCAAAAATGTGGAAAATGTTCGATGCCGAATGAGTACAACATCCTTCAAGTAGGATAGCAGCGGAAAAGTTTTTTTTCAGTTCAAGTGAATTGTACTTAGAAGCAGATAATTTCCCGGATAGAGTCCTGACACTTAGAGTTGTTAAATATGGGAATCTTATCTTCTCCAATTCACCAGTTGTAGCGCTTCACACTCTAAAAACAGAAGTATCCTACCTTGAGGAGAATTTTTTGAGGTAGCTTCTCAAGGTAACTTGCAGTAAGGTTCCTTCTAATCTCACCATTGCAGCCTATGCTGCTATAAGAGTTCGTGCCATAAAGTCATTCTTCGAATCTCAGAACCTGAAAGCGCACGAGTGGCAGATTTTCAGTAAATGAAGAACTTCGGGGCAGCCGTAATACAACCTACCAGCGCCCTCTGGTCAAATAACACTAGAAAACACTAAGCGAGCAGTGATCCTCAATTCAATTCGGCCGAAGACCCTATGCGTACTGCAACCGTCTATTCGTGGGCTAGCTAGCCCGCAAAAAATGTGAAAACCGCTCGCAGTAGTAATCAAGGGTCACGGCTCGTCCACTTCCTGTGTCTGAGACGTCACATTCGTCCCATGACGGCAGTCGAAAGTTTAGAATTTGTTCAATGTAGTAACTGATTGTTTACTAAAGTAAGACCAAAATTATAGACTCCTAGCGTATGCTATTTCATTTGTAACGATTTTTACACAATTAACTTATTAAACCTGCTCATACTTCTTTTTTAAGGAAATGGCCATAGTGCCCGGTAACGATTGCCGAGGTTGCCGGCGTTGCGAAGTTGATAGGGTGCCGGCGTTGCCGGTCGTTGTAAGATCTCATGGTAAGCTCCACGTTTCGTGCGCTCTCTTAGGTGTCTCTGACCCCGGCAACGCCATCAACTTCGGCAACTTCGGCAACCGTTGCCGGCAACCTACGACCGTTCCCTACCTAACAAGGGAAAGACGCTGACTTAAATTCGTCTACTGAGACGAGACGCATATATTTGGAGTCAGTTTGGAACGCTGATCCCAAATATGTCGTTCGTAGCTGCTTAGCATTATTTTGAATTGTGCAATTGTATTAGGTTGTCGGATAATTTCTGTTACACTTTTTATTTTAATTCTTAAAAATCTCAGAAGCTTTGGAAACATCTCATGTTCACGGTGTATGGGCAGGGTCAAAAGGCCTATTCAACGGTACCGTCGCATCCGCGATCCGTGCGCAAAACACATACTTTGTGGCTGAAAATCCACTACTTCCCATTTTCGTAAATGGGCTGGCATTTTCTCAGGTGATGAGCGATAGACCGGACAATGTGGTAATCAGGTAGGGCTTAGTCTCTAGCGTTTAGCTAATATGGAGGATAACGCAGACATGTCTGCACACACTTTTCTAAGCGGTTCAAATCTCAGTATGCGCTATATTTGCAATCATCGGAATTTTTACGAATAAAACGTCTCCAAAAAATTTCGAAGAATCATTTTTATGTTTTCTGTATTCATTTCTATACGACGCACACTGAAAAAATTTAAGAGAGTTTTTTTATTTTTTTGATATTTTTTTCACCCCCTCGTTTTTGAAACGCTAGAGGCACCGGAATGCCTCCTTGTGAGAGACAATGCCAAAATACGCTCTAGAAAAAAATTTTGGAAGAGGAAAAGCGTAGTTAGGTTCAGAGAAAAAAATCAGACAAAAAATGAAAAGTTTGACTGCTTTTACAAGATTGCCGTAAACTTGTTGGTCATTAGTGCACTTGCGGCATCAAACATGCTGATGTGTAGACCCTGCTATGTTCTAAGCGTGTTGCAAATTTGGGGTTTTCAGAAAGCTTCTGGAACTTCCTGGAAAGTTTAGAAAAATGTGTAACAGAAATTATCCGACAACCTAATATAATATAATGCTCCATTTCAATATCGAATGAATTAATCTGATGCTAGTTCAACATCTTAGCACTTTTTTCTAGCAGCTTCTTATCTATACGCCGTCTTACGACGTTTAGAAGTTTGCTAATTATTATTCACAACGGCAAGCCCATAACTCGCTCCGGAATGATGCTAAGCAGCTAGGAACAACATATTTGGACGTTCAAAGCTGATTCCAAATGTATGTGTATCATTTTGAAAGGCGAATCTAAGTTAGTATCCTTTCCTTGTAAGATGCAACTCAACACAAAAAACCGCCGTACAACATTTTTAGAAAGGTTGGAGGCGAAGCTACGTACCGCATGTCTATCTATGCCCAACGTAACCTCCCAAATTCGTCCACTGTGCGAAATCCGCGTTATTCACGTACTATGCCAGTGGTGGAGCGTAATGCGATTGGTAGGTATGTATAGCTATAGGTATAGTTAGGTATGGTTTGTCTCAATGGATCAGGCAGACGTTGGCTCAATCGCGTGCTCGCAACAGTCGCAGTCTGTGTTGCATGCGCGCTGCACGCGCGCGCTGGAGAGAGCGCAGAAAATGAGAAGAGAACGGACAAATAGTGACGATCACTGCAGCAAACCGCAAACCTGACGTTAGATAATGGCAGTGTGGACAGGCGTCATGTCAATGTCGGCCTGATCCAGAGCGCAGACTGGCATCAATCCGCGGTTTGGGGACTTTCCACACAGGAACGCTTTGGGATAAATTACAAAAAACGAGATTAATATGTCTTTTAAGAGTGTCAGGCTGTAATTATCTATTGGTTCTCTTTGTCTTTCTCATCCGCTCCTCCAGTGGCGCAACATACGCAAAGCGAGCATTGCGTGCGAACGGTTCTAAAATGTAAACCTCCACAGAACGAAAGTAAGAAAAGAGAGATCAACAACAAGGAAGTTTACACACCGCTGAGACTTTGGCATGCCCTGAATGAGCGTCATTGTACATCATGCAAGCTGAGGTAGAACCAACTTTGAAATACTTTGATGAATACGAAAAAGCCTTGAGGTAGATATTGTACCTTGAGGTATGAACTACCTCAAAGTGCATTTTACCACAGGTAGCAATGATGAATACGGCCACTGGATAGTACTGCCTGCGGTAAGAACTGCACGAAGAAGAAAAAAAAACAACAGAAGAAGTCTTCTTCTTCTTCATCTTCGTCCTTACCTTGAGGATGGATAGTGTTGCAGTGTAATTTTCGTTCGATTCGATGTTCATCAATTTTTGGATGTCATTCCACATGATTGAAGTGATAGTGACGATAGTGCTTTGCCGGCCAAATATTGAAGAAGTCCGGCAATAGCTTCATGTTACATTAAGAACAAGCCAACTGTAAGTAAAAAATTTCTCAAAACTTTGCACTACTGATACAGCATATTCTACAATGTCCTAGAAACCGTTATCAAAAGCTGGAAATGCTTTGGTCTGCACTTTTAAATGAGCGTAGATGCCCATTACGTGAAACTCCAGTCAGCAGAGGAAGGAAAAGCAACTGCGTTCAACACTTTTACTTCTTCCTCAAATTCTGCAAACCTCTTTGCTATCAATCACTGCTGCAGCCTTCCGAAGAGCAGGCTCCAATAGATTATTGTATTTTATAATCTGAGCGCTATAAAGCATTAGAGCGATGAAAAGTAGTCACAGGCGTCTTTCCAATGGAGGTAGAAGGGCTGGTGAATTGTAAAAAAAATCTTGTCGTCCCAAATTCTACTCGACGTGACCCGTGGTTGTATGAAACGCTAATCAAATCTGTCAAAATCCCTTAATGGATCTTTGTTGAATTTGACAGTTAGATGGATCTGAGCTCTAGCCATGAAGCTGATTGAATTAAGCAGCTGAACCACACGCAACCACCATATTCAGTACAGTGGGATTCTTTGAGCAAAGTGAACACAGTAATTGCACTCAGACTGTTACCACTCAAGGTGGAATTTCGACGAAGTATGCGATCTTTACATTTTGGGCAGTATGCGAACATGTTTTCGTTCACAGACTGGAGCATGAGACATGCATTATTCAATGGCACAGTTCCTAGTAACTTTAACCTTCATAAGCAGGCAGGCAAGTTTTTAGAAGGATACGCGAGAGGTGCAGGCGAAATTACGAGTTTTCGTGACTCCGTTACAGGTCCCTCACCATATATCTGCAAAAAGACCCTATACTTGACAGACACCACATTTTCATAAACTGTGTGTTCGAAAACCTCTATGAGCGGGGATTCCTTCCAAACCAAGATCATCAACATTTCGACCAAAATCCATTGGCGAGCTTCAGAGCGTGAAACGAGAAAAACCCAAATAACCCGAAGTTTCCTGAAAATTTGCTCGTAGGAGTTACCTAGCCTGCTGATTGCGAAATCCATATCTGCTGAGCATGACAGCTTCGTACCCTAAGGCTACGAAGATTAGAAATTGTGACGACAAGATTTTTTTACAATTCACCAGTCCTTCTATCTCCATTAAAAAGACGACTGTGATTACTTTTCAGCGCTCCATAATCTACAGAAGAAGTGTTATCGAACAGTTTTTGATGGAGTCTACTGGGAGCATTGCGCGCTGCCTTACACTTTTATGAAAAGACATCCACAGAAAGATTTATACTCAAATTGGAATATCGGGACATGCTGTATATCGAAAGATGCCCTGATGAGGCACAACCCCTTTTTTGATTTAGAATATATTTATTGCGAAGAAAGTTACGGCGAGTAGAATTTGAAAACGCGTGATTTTTTTAAAATTTATTAATTATGTATACGAACTTGTAACTGCGCTAGTGTCTAGTGGTATTTTGAGGTTTCCACCTTGATGACGGGACACACGAACAGACTGAAATTAAGAAAGTTTATCCGTATGCAGAACAAACAGTAGCAATGGCCTCAAGGACAACAGCGAATGAAAACAACAAGAAAACACGAAATCGGGAGAAAATATCCCGATTTGTCCCTCCAGCAGGGCTTTACACGGTACGTTTGGATCAATTCTCGCTTAGTTTTCACGTGGGAGGTCTAGCTCTCTCCTGACCAGTTTTCGACCCAGCGAGTTTCTTCTGCTCGCGGCTCTCCTCTCTCTTCCCCTTTTATACCCTGCTGAGAGGTCAAATCGGCCTCTTCTTTTCCCGCCATCAAATATTGTAGATCTGATCCTTTCCATCCAACAAACTTGCATTCGTATCGTTCGTTGAATCGCGAGGAATGCACGATGGTGAACTTTGACCAAGGCTCGAATGTTTTACAGATTTACTTTCTTCGATGCTCTTATCAATAAATTTCCCAAGCTTGCTTGAGTGTGTTTATATTTGCTTATACATATAAGTAGTTAGTATCGTGTAGTAAACATTTTCACGTTTGTATGATGTTTTTCTCTCGTTGTATCCAACATTATGATATTTCTTGCCTTGCTTACTTAGTCATTTTAGTCATACTCTCCTCACGGTTCTCTCATAGTAAGTCACAGTCCCTTCACAGAACCCCTCACAACAATTCACGGGCTATTTGTATGACAGACATCGAACATATACTCTTTGCGTATTATCATTGTAGCACTTTGTAGTTGTTAGTTGCATATTTAATAAAAGTTTAATTATCCAAGTTTGAAGTGTGCTCGCTGTGTGCAAAGTCGCGCGTGGCACCCGGTCAGCAAATTAATACACAGGCCACATATCGACCGTAGACCGTACACCAACGCCTCTATCTCCAGTCTACTGCTACTTTTTAGCGCACAATAACCTACAAGAACAGTGTTATCGAATAGTGTTTACTGGAATCTTTTATGTTACATAGACGCCACTTACAATCTTGCGAAAGGACCTCTACAGAAGAATTTAAGAAAACTGTAAACGCAATATCGAGGGCATGCTGTAAATCAAAAGATCTGCCTTGACAAGCTGAACACAATGCTGCTTCCGGATTCAGAATATATTCAATCCGAAGGAAGTTATGGACTGCGAAGTTCACGTGATCCTCGTGAATTCCGCGGATCCTGGAGTGTCGCGAACTTTCGCGGAAATCTCAGAACTCCGCGAAGTTCACAGAATTTTTGCACATTCTGTGAGCGATATTGAATAGAATCACAAATAAAAAATCCTCCTAAAAAATAATAATAATAATAATAATAAATCCTTAATAAATAAATATATAATAATAATAAAAATCCTTTTTTCTCGCTAGTGCCAATAGTGAATTCTTGATGTACTACAGATTTTTTTCATACCACTATTCTCAAACTCGCCGAATATTTAAAAATGAACCGAGGCCATTGTGGAAGAAAGGATAAAAAGCTTTGTGGAAGTACGAGTACGCCTTGAGCATACCTTCGATAGTCTAGAGACAGGGTGTCAAAAGTGAAGGTTGTTTGAACATCTGACGTCATAAATAGTGAAGGTTGTTTAAAGGTGATCAGAGAAGAGAAAATGACACAAAACAGATACAAAAAGCAAAAGAAACTGCTGAAAATAGGATAAAAACGCTGCAATGAGGCTTGAAATCTTTCATTTGGCGGCTTTTCAAAGTGCAAGTTTTCGCTTCAGAACCAGCAATTCGCAACACGGGGTTTTGATTTTTGATGCGTCCTTTGAATTTTTACCCCCGCATTGACGTTCCTGTTTCCTGGGACGTTGTCTGGATTGTTGCGCTTATTGTTCTGAGCAACAATCGCCCAAGCTGGAAAAAAATCGATGCGAAGGCATTGAAACAGAACAAGGTAAAGAAAAACGCACTTTTTACGATTTTTCGCAAAAAAATCCACAATAATCGAAGAGGTAAAGGCTGGGTGGTTGTCTGCATTATGAACAGAAGCAAGATCTATAGAATGCACGAAAAAACCGGGTAAAAAGAGGTAAACTAGAAGAAAAACAAGAGATTTTCGAAAACAAGGTTTTTGCCGGATTTCTCGTCCAAATCAAGGAATGTGATTTTGGAACGTTGTCAGCGTAAAAATATAGATTAAGAGCTTCAAAATGATATATAGCTTGCTAAAATTGGGTGCGAAACAGCGAAGAAAAGGGTACCAGAGCCAAATGCCCCGCGCCCCGCGTTTGGGGTAGCGAGGTAGTGCGCAGCGCGCGGAGACGCAGACGAGCAGCGGAGACAGACCAGAGCCGACGGGGCATTTGGCTCTGGTCGTAGATCTCCGCGGGGTCTCAACGAAACCCTGTAACATTATATATCATTCTGACCGTCATGCCACGACGAGGAGAGCTGACAACGACCCAAGCTTTAAAATTCACTTACTAACGAGATAGACCAGCATTTTCGTGCGCTACTCTCTGTGCACAATTAAGCGCAGTTTCTCATTTTAATTCAACTCCAACAGCTTTCCAAACTTTTGAAACTCATTTTTGGTCAAGTGGGAGGCTAAATGAGGAACGTTGTCCTGAATTCTGAGGAAATTTTCACAGAAATTCTCTTTTCAGCGTAAAAAAGGCTTTAAAAAGCAATTTCTCGGTCTCGCTGAGACATTCTTCAAACATTCTTTCCTATAATTGGTTCATTCACATTCTTCCGAAGTCAGGAGCATAACATCCGGGGCTTCGCCCCGGATAACTTCTGTTTTTTTCCCAGGTGAAGGTTGTGTCCCCTCATAGCCCTCAAAGTGAAGGTTACCAGAGTATGTGGCTCTATGTATCGAGGGTATGGCCTTGAGAGTTAGGAAAAATACGCAAATTATTTTGACAAGGGTACGTTTTTGTGTTTCCGATGCTAATCACAGATTACATCGATATCAATACCCAATTATTTTTTCTGATAGATTTTACAAGGAAGCAACTACGGGTTAATACTTGTTGACACATAATGCATGCTAGACTTGTTTATCTTACCAGCCTTGCAAAAAGCTCCGTTATATCGCAATTATTAGAAAGGCTAATTGAGTATCTAGAGATCTTCACGGCAAAAAGCCAGGCAGAAGGGGTAAATATGCAAAAATTCGACGGAATAGTGAAATAGGTCGTTGAAATTCAACAAGTCAGAAGTGTTTTCGACATGAAGTGCATTGTTCTCACTGCATCGCCACCATTTCCGCTAATAGCGTGAGCAGGTGACATATTTCCCCTTGAACTGATTTCAAAATAAATTCGATCCTAAGTGTATTTAGTATGTGCCATCAGCGACTAATCGTGGCAACTGTTATCAGCACACTATGTAATCCAACCAGAAAAATCTGCAAAACTTGGCGAAAATATACTGTCTACAGTATACCTATACTCTATCCTCTGATAGATTGTGGCACCTCTATATACATGATGCGTCTCGACGAGCTGAATCGAATTTTGTCCTTGGATTTAGAATTCGTCCATTCTGAAACGAGATATGGCTATGCGACGCGGACTCTGCTGCCCTCTCGCGGACTCTAGTGGAGTGCGGCGCACTCTGCTGCACTCCGGCGCCTTTTTTGACAAACTATGAGCGGTATTGTATATATACAGGGTGTCCCAAAAAATGTAATTACTGTTTGATTGTAAATAACTCTCATGTAGTGAAATCTTTTGAAAAGCTTTAAGCCTAAGGCATACCTCGCGCGGTTGTCGGAATCGCCACTTTCACGCGACTTGGCGATTTGCCAGATTTCTATAAATTTACCATGCGCACTTCTGGGATGCATATTTGGGTAGCTTGTGTGAGTTGTTGCAAACAGAACAAGTTCTGATCAAAGGCAGCGCATTAGGGAGTCTCCAGACCACGCCGGACGAGTTAGAGTCGCTGTTGTGCCAAATCGCGCAGCGACAGGAATCGCGAGAGGTATGTCTTAGGCCTTAGGTACCCTTTTGTAGAGCTGGCTTAAACTTAGATTTACAGTACAGAGCGAATCACCGATCGCTCTTTATTTGCAGGATTGCGGTAGAAACTTTAAACATTTGTATTTCATTTTTGAGGTGGTGCATCGTTCACGATGTATTTTAATAAATAAATAATTAAACATGGTGTCACCGTGGAAAAAGCTGCCGTCTCAAAAATTTTCAAAAAAATGTGAAAACTTGTGTGATAGGATTTTTATGGACGCAGAGTTCCATATTCAACTATTCACAAAATTGCGAAGCTTTCCAAACGGTGTAACCGCACTTTTTAGGAACATTGAAAAATGGCCGCTACTGCTTACCTCGCATAATTTTTTATTGAAGCATTATGATAAGCTGCGAACTTCACATTTAGAATCAATAACTCTCTAATTAGCCCAGCGTGAAACATTTCATGTTGTTTTGTTTGCTTTCTGAGGCAAAATATGTTCTTTCATGGCTCAAAACCCCTCTTCAATGTTCCTACCTCAATCCTACAGTAGTGAAGAGCAGTCGGTGATTCGCTCTGTACTGTAAATCTAAGTTGAACCTCGCTCTACAAAATGGTACCTAAAGCTTCCCGAAACATTTCATTACAAGAGAGTTATTTACAATCAAACAATGAGTACATTTTTTGGGACACCCTGTACGTAACAATGTCTTTCGTAAACATCTTGAACGAACGTTCAAGACCAAGTTCCTACTAGTGCTGGGATGTGATGTTCCCTTTTCACGTGGACGTCAGCTTTCTGGTAATGTGTATGTTTGTGAGTGTTTGCGATTGGCATACTCGTGGAGCTCACATGAATTTTTTTAGAAAGTGAAGGAAAATCAAACTTACATCAAAAGGCTGATCGAGCATTGAGTTTCAAGCGAGTAAATTTCAGGTAGGCATGGAAGTTCGTGCCGTTTTTTAGACTATTTTAGAATCGTTCACAATAAAGATAGACAAATGTCCTAACCAGTATTTGATGCAGAAAATCTTCCTCTTTCTAGTAGTGATGATGCTTTTGTTCCGAGATAATTGATGATTGCACAAATTGTCGTCAGAAGCTCCAGCTCTTAATTTTACCTACCCTTGTCTTGGCTATTTTTTAAAATTTTCTCCAGTTTCTTGGAGTAGTTTTGATTGCTGTTGGAAAGGTAGGCAAAATGCAAGACAGTAAATTTTTCTGGCTTCTTTGACGGGCTTGCTAAGTGTTTTTAAAAGAATCGTTTCTGAAAAGATTTCATTTTTGCGAAGAAGTAAAATACACACAATGAAACTTCGGAATATGAATATTCCGGAAGTCGATTATGTTTAAACGCTATTAACAAAGCAAACAAGTGTTTACCCAAACTTTCGATACATAGAACCAGGAACTCTGCTGACCTTTGAGCGACATAAGAGAACACGGCCTTCACCAAGAAAAGATGGTATTTTCAATCGACCTCTTTTAGACTACGATTGAATCTCAAAAACTTGAGAGAGTTATTGCAGTTTAGCAAAAACAAGAAAAATGTGCTTAAATTATGCGGAGATTTCGCGCACGAAAATGCTGGTTTGTCCCGTCAAGAAGTGATTTTCAAATCTTCGACGTTGTCACTGCTTCTAGTTGTGTCATGACGACTAAAATGATATTAATGTTGCAGGGTTTCGCCAAGACCTCGTCGAGATCTGCGACCAGATCCAAAAGTCCCGTCGGCTCTGATCTTTCTGCTCTGCTCGTTTGCGTCTCCGCGCGTTGCGCGCTACCTCGCTACCTCAAACGCGGAGCACAAGGCATTTGACTCTGGTACGTCGCGGCGCTAACTTTTTGACTGGGGTGAAATAATTAGCAAAAAGCTGCAAAAATCTTTTGTTCGTGGCCTTTATTGGGGTTAGCAAGCAACCACTTCCTACAAGCTTTAGGGCAATGTGGCAGGATTTCGAGCATAACAAAAATGAAAACTTCGCCAAAAACAGAAGCTACTGAAATGGGTAAAAATTCGGAGGACGCACTAAATAGGTTTTTCGATGTGCATTTCGACTTAAAAGATAAAACTTCGCGTTCCCATAAAGAATTTTTTCTTGTTTATCTTCTTTGACAATTACCACTTCCGAAATATGTTTGTTCTAAAAACAATCACAATGAAGAAATTAGCTTCTCGTTTCTCCCAGTGTCGCCCGGTCCTGGAGCGAAAACCTGTAATTCCGCCGAACGAAACGCTTCATGATTGCAGGTTTTATCAGGTTTTCACAGGTTCCTTCTGCTTCTGCTATTTATTTTGCATCTTTTCTTCCTTGATGTCCTTCAAACAACTTCACTTTTTAAGGGGACAAATATTCGAACAACCTTCACTTTTTACGCCCCCATCTCTAGATTATCGAAGGTATGGTTTACTGCTTCGAATATTGAATTTTGAATTTCTCGGGAATAGCTTGGCGTGCGCTTAGAAACTTAAAATACCCGATTTTACCCTCAAAACCCTTGTGATCAGGGAAAAAACGTGCCAGAAAGAGGAGAACAATATGTATTGAATGACACCTTAGTTGCTCTCTGTTTGATTTTCTGTGAGGTTGAGATGACCGAATATGGAATATGATGGCATCAAAAATTCATTAAAAGAACTTTGAAAATCCAGCCATGAATGCCAAAAAGGTCCTTGTCTTGCATTTTGTCTTCTATATCCTATAGTGATCAGAAATCTTTCACAAGTTTGAAATGAAATTCCCTAAAAATAGCCAAAACAAGAGTACGTAAAAATTTTGTTCTGGAGATCCTGGTGATGATTCGAGCGACCATCAAAGTTCTCGGAATAAAAACTTTACTGCTAGAAGGAGGAACACCATCGAACACTGCTTAGAAAGTTTGTCTATCTTTCTTTTTGACGATAGGATAGGTCTAGAAAACGGCACGAGCTTTTGAATCGAGCTAATATTTACTCACGTGAAATTCAAAGCTCACTCAACTTTTTGATGTAAGTCTGAGCTTCGTTCACTTTCAAATTCATTGATTCCCACAAATTTTTTCTACCAATCGCAAACATTCACGAAAGGGCACATCATTAGCTGACAAATGCACCTTGAAATGGAAACTTATAAATCCTAGCACTAGTGAGTGAGTTTTTGAATGTTTATATATTTCAATATTCACAAAACTATCTAATGTATACCTAACTTATATTTTGAAGAGCATTTCTATCTGTATCACTCTCCGTTCAGACACGTTTCATCCAGGTTTTCATATTATTTCTCGCAAAAATCAAAAAGTGTGCGTCAGAGTATATAAGAAATGCAAGGGCTTAAAGGATTAGGTGTGAATAGGGAATAAACCTTTACTCACGCAAAAAAGATATCCTGTAATGAGTTCAACTTCTACCGCGCTACATCCTAAGTAGGCTAGTTGTAGCTGCGCTGCTCATAATGGATTGGAAGGAAATGTTTTCGTTAGGATCATAGATTCCAGTGGCGCACCCAGAGGGGGGAGGGAGGAGAATGGGACCCGAAATTTTTCAAGAGTTACTTACATGGGGTGTTTAGCGACTTGTTTATACATGCAAATAATTCAAATAGTTTTTGAATATTTTTTAAACATTCAACTTAGTGTCGTAAAAAATACTTTCCCGCGGGTGTGTCATGGGCCCGAAATTTTGGGAAGTACCCCAAAAAGTTTTTGGAGCGCTCATTCAAAAAATCATCCCCCCCCCCCTTCCCCGCCTCCCCGAATCCTGAGTACGTCACTGTTACATACGTGCAGCATAATAACAGATAAAATTCGAAAAATAAATAAAATGAAATAAATACAGGGTGTCCCAAAAGTAAGTATACACTTTTCAATCGTCAATATCTCTCTTCTCCAATGGGTCTTTTTTGGCCAGTCAAGTGTCATTGTGTAGAGGAGGCTTTAACTTAGATTTATAGTATCGAGCAAATCAACGATCGCTCTTCGGTACTGTAGGATTATGGTAAGAACTTCCAGTATGTGGAACCGCTGTGAATATGTCATCTGACAAAATTTTTTTTCAAAAAATTCGAAAAATCGTATACTAGGGTTTTCGCTCACGCTGGTTCTACTACACAACTTTTTACGAGTTTTCAGCCTTTTTTTGACGATGTACCCTAATTTCACGCGTACAAAGCGCGGGGGATTTTTTTCCAAAATCGACCAGTCCAAATACGCTAAAGAACTTCGCAACCAAAGGACCCTATGCCTTGCTGTATATTGCTTAAGAGAATCGTACGGCATAAGGGTCGCTTTCCGAAATAATTTAAGGCGGCTGAAGGGCTTGGTCGAAACATCGAAAAAGGTGCGCCTGTACGCGTGAAATTAGGGTAATCACATTTCAGACTAATACTGAGAATTCGTTTATTACGGTTTACCTGGGTAACTTTGCAAAGAACCATCACAGTAAAGCTGGACTTTCATACTCGAAATCAGCGGCTTCCATTACCATAGAGTTTTCGGCTTGTTTGGTTTTTTCCGAGGCAGAATATGGCTTGCAATGGCTTAAAATCCTTGTCGAAGTTCTTACTGTAATCCTACAGTAATGGAAAGCGATCGGTATTTCACTCGATACTGTAGATCTAAGTTGAAGCCTCCTCTACAGAATGTTACTTGAATGGCGGAAAAAGACACAACGGGAAGAGAGACATTAACGATTGAAAACTGTATACTTACTTCTGGGACACCCTGTATAATAAAATAATTAATAAAATTAAAAGCCAAGGATAAGGGTAATTTAATTTACTCAAACAGCAGCATCTTTGATCAATCTAGTTTGAAAAAATACAGTGAGCGTTTCTTTTCAATATCTTGCAGCGTCGCCATTTACCGGAAACAATTTTCAATACAACAATGGCTATAGAGTACATAATTTTCTTTCTTAGAGAATTCATCCAAGTAAACCAAATTGTATCCAGATTGCTACGATTTTGCGAATAATGCGTGCGACAATGTGACAGTTTCACGCACAAACTATATCGTAACTTATATCCGCTATAAAGTGTTCATATGAGAGGACGAGTAATACCAGCTAGATTGTGTATATAGACCCTATAATCTCATTTTCCATGCAAAATTTGTGATTCTACAAATCATCTTTGAATTTTCCTTCATCTTAGCGCAGAGCTGCTCTCAGTACTCGTAAGTACCTTTAATGGAAGCGTGTAAAAAGCTTGTACTATGGCTCAAAGAAAGCATAATAAAACTAGTTCAGTTGAGCACTAGCGGTTGAGTGAAATATAATGTATGCGTAGCATGCCTGGCGAGTAGATAATCCTAACGGCTCGCAGAACTGCGAACGAACAATATAAGTTCCTAATTAAACAGCAAGACAGCAAATGAATTAGTGGAAAAAAGCGGGGAGATAAAATCAAATATGAAGGGCGATTTATTACTCAAAAGGCAAAAATGTCAAAAATAGGAGTTATCCAAATTCATGGTTATTGATTGCAAAATGATCAAGTCGAATCTTAAATAGCTTTGGACTCGAATTAGCTTATAGTTAATTAAAAGTAAAAGATATTTAGTTACACAAATATATTTCGGCTAAGACAATATAGAAAAAAAACCTTTTTTTGAATAATAATTTTCTCGATGATGTCGTCTCCGTCTCCAATCCATAACGAGAATTTGCTCGATTCTTAAACTCCTCCAGGAATAATCAAAATCGCTCAGATTTTCTGAAATATCGTTTACAAACCAGGCCCTCCAGCTTTGAGCAGCGTATTTGCCTACCGTTTTATTTTGCGCAAGAAATTCCAAGGGCTAGGAAGATTTGGGACAGTTCTCTTTGCAACTGGTCATGCTTCTGTTTCCTTTTTTCAGATTAAGGGCCCCTACATGCAATGCCCTAACAAGGAAAAGTTCCGTTTTGCTTTTTAGCAGAACCTGTTTCGCAAATCATTCATTCAGCTGTTCGGGAATAAAAACGCCCGATCGGGAACCATGTTCCTCTTTAGGGAAAAAACTGCGCTGTTGACATAAATGACTACGTCGCCGGCGGTGTGCCTAAGGGCGGGCACGCCCGCCCCCCGCCCCGTCGCAGCCCCGCACTCTGCTTTGCTCTTGGACCACTTCCGCGTGATCCCCTCAGTGCTCTGCTTGACTTCATCGTCAAAGACTTCTATCTATGGTTGCCCTTCGGTAAGTGCTGTTTTATTCCGATATCTTGGCGTGTTCGTCCAGAACCCGGCATTGATGCCCCATTTTGTCCCCCCGTCAAAACGTCAGCGATGCGTTGGCATCAAAAAGCGTTCATGCGAGTTAATGACGCGATCGAAAACAGCAGCGCTTGGCAGAATTCTGCCTTCCAAGCTAGATATTCAGAATGAAAAGCTCCAATCAGCTGCTGGGCATCACTTTCACATTCAAACTCAACCAGGATGAAAAAAACTTTGCGGCGTGCCATATTTCACTCAGGACAAAATGTGAATGTGCGTTTCCATGACTCCCTTCATAGAAAAAATATAGTTATAGGATCATAAATATCGTTGAGATGGGACGAGTTATTTTTCTGCAAATGAGATTATTATGCTTCATGAGACGTCAGTGTCCACTCAGACTGATGTTGTGCTGTCACGCTTAATCTTAGTCAGAATGGATCAGACGTAGACAACAAGTATATTTATGGGCTTAGGAGGATGATGGAGGGTTCTGACGTAGACTAGATTTTTTTTTGAAATTATCATGGCAACCGCATAATCATTTTCATGGTGACCTTCTTGGCAAAGCTCTCACATAAAATCATCTTACGCGCTTAAAAATCCACATAAATTTATTTCGTAAATTTTTCTATCAGTTTCTCTCGGTCTTTGCATGGATAGCAGGACGCGATTAGCCAAATTACTCGTTATTTTTGAGCTGCTACGAATTTAGGCATTCGAAGTATGCCAAATTAATAAAAATAGAAGTTTTGCCTCTCACTACTAGTGATCTTTCGTAGTGTGAATACGTTCTCGGATTAGTGGGGAGTATCAATTTACACGGCTGCCGTTGCATTCCAAATCAACTTGATGCGTTCTGGTTCGAAATTGCTTCCAAATAATTTAATATTTGTCCATCACTGAATTTCTCTCAACTTTTGGCAAAGAAGTTTATCCAGGGTTCCTCTATTTTAATTACACCTGAAATTTTGAAAATTTTGTACCTCCAAGCGCTCTTGATCTTTGTAAGTATGAGCAGTTTCTAAGCATATTCAGCAGATAGCCTCTAATATAGTGTTTTTGCGTTGTCGACAACATTTGCGCGTAAAATATGGCCATGTAACAGAGACCTTATTTTTACGCGCAAATGCTGCAGCTACTGCAGGTGCACTATACTGGTGCTCAAATAGTGTAGTTTTTTGTAAATATATGACTGATTGTTGATTATTGTATGCAAACTCTTTAAACTCCAATCGTTTTGATCTTTTCCTATTTTCCGGTCTTCACTTTGTCTGAGAATAAAGCGTCTTATTGAGCTTCCTTATCTTGGTAAATCTCAAACTCTTTTCGTTTTTCTCATGGACATTCACCTATAGCACCAAACTTTGGCGGAACAATTCCCCTCAAGCCGAACAGCGTAAAGCTCAGCTTCCATTTTCCTCTAAACTACTTTGATGGGCCAATTCAGGAAACGCCAACAAGGGAGTTGACTGGCACTTTTGTGGCAGGACAACAAACGTTTAGCAGACGGCTTAATGTGCCGTTTAGAGTGATTGGTTTCGAATTCGCCTATTAGCTGGGAAAATCTTTAGCCTTTTGTCCTATTTCTGGAGAGCGACATAGGGCCAGAAACGCAGCACCCGACATATCCACACATTAGGCCGTCAGCGTATCAAGTTGCTGGGGCCTTGTCACGCGAAAAAAGCGTTTCTCGCAATCTAGTCGCTGCACATAGTCCGAATTTTATTGCAAGAAATTATTTTTGGCGCACGGCCATGCGATGGAGTGCAGATGCACTATTTGTCTTTTGAGTATCTCGAACGTCTCTTTCGCTGAGGGAGAAAGGTTATGTCGCACGGAAGAAGCTCAGCATGGCTTTTTAAAGCATTCCATTGAATGAGACGAACTACATACGCTGCCAGGCTTCATACGAAAAATTACTCAGGAAATTAAATACAATGGCTTCCGCCTAGTGTCCTTTACAAAGAATCTGATACAGTCCTTGAAAATTACTGTGACCTTTAACTCTTAGAATTTGCATATTAATGTAACCCATTTCTAGAATTTTCCAAAAAATTCTCCAACTTGTTCGCATTAGTTTATCCGAAAGGGACTATTACTAATCAAAACTCGACCTTTTTTCCCGCTTACTGACCCCATCTACATCGAAGCTCTACGAAGCATATTCCCATATATCAATTCTCTAAAAGTAAGTCTGGAATATTCTATGGGAACTGATGTAGTCTACTCAAAAAAAACCCTGTTTTTGTGACTCACGTCATTTTTATATAGACCCTCATTTTCTTTCTATTAATTTCTTTGCTAAAGCGGCTGAATTCTCGTATTGTTATCCTCTAGATGAAAACTCCCTCTCAAAAACTCTTCTCATACTAATCAAAGCATTTCTACCAGCTAATTCAAAAACCTTCCAGCGCATATTGCCCCATCAATTTTGGAAAGCATATCTCTGTCTTATAGAAAGTTCTTTATTTCCAAAACTTTAAGTTTTTATCACAAATCAACTCTAACTCAAGATTTTAAAAATCGCAACAATTCTCTCGCTAATTCTCTGGGAGGCTATAGTAATCCATGGAAGCTAATTGGTCTAAAAGCGCCAAAAAAGTTTTTTGAGTCTTTGCCTATTTTTCTTTCTACGCCGGAATTCACCGGCTATTCTACAACTTCCACAAATTTCCATTATTTTTCAGAGTATGTCCCATAATCAATTCTTGATTTCCACTCTGCACGTGGCAGCAAAAGTTTTTAGCAAGCTAATCATGTAATAATGTGCTCAAATTACATGGTTGAATAGTGCTCGCTTCAGCAAAGTGCATGAAACTCTCATATTGCCCTCCTAACCGAGCTTTAATTCAAGTATGGCTGTAAATTGTGGAGAAACACAAGCTTATTATTTTGCATTTTGTCAATTCGTGACAATGAGAGGTTCCTTGTAATTTTTACTTTCGAGCGGTCATAACTAGCAATTAAACTTTTGCTTTTCTGCTGAAGTCTTATATTAGCTTCG
Organism: Cylicocyclus nassatus; assembly: GCA_958299035.1. Classification (NCBI taxonomy): domain Eukaryota; kingdom Metazoa; phylum Nematoda; class Chromadorea; order Rhabditida; family Strongylidae; genus Cylicocyclus; species Cylicocyclus nassatus. The sequence goes on from CATQJL010000305.1 coordinate 32,619,586, forward strand.
TCTTGCGTCAATAAGACGTGAGGGTAGGACTTCCTACATATTATCAAGTACAAAATGCAAGGATGGGCGCTAATCCCATGTTTCTAGCGAAGAAAATTACATATTGCACTATCAAATTGATTTTACATTTTATCTAAGCTTGCACGAATTATTACCATGAAAGCATCACTTCAATCGAACATTTGCATGGCTGGATGTTGGTTGATGGATATTTTTTGATGGCGTAGCACTCCGATTTTGGCATGAAATTATATAGCCAGTCAAATTCTGGTCGTGTATTAAGAAGTTCAGGAAAAAAGAGGAAAGTTCCTTCGAATTGAAAAAAGAAGAGAAATGGAATTCTCTCAGCTAAAGGTAGAACTTTCTTTTATATTATATTAGGTCGTTACATAAGTTTCATTACATTCGACTGAAAAAATCCTCATAAAATGATTTTTTTCATAGTGATTTTCGTGTGGTGTTGCAGATTTTGATGTATATCAGGTTGTCCCATAAGTTCCGTCCGTTTAAACTTTCGATCGCTATAAGTCATGAACTTCTTGATTTTAGGCAGGTTGCAAGGTATCATTTGATAGAGCAAAGCAAGCTCTACAAGATGCGCCTCTCATTTTCGCATCAGTTCAAATCCATCTCGAGTTTGAAGCCAAAAACCAAAAAGATCCAAAGATCCAACCAAAAAGAAAAAATCGTAACTCCGTTTAGAAAAATCCTAGAAAATTCCTAACTTGCTCACAGATAGCCTATCCACATCAGACATTTACATATACTGTTGCTGTATTTTTTCCTTTGAAAGAAATCGAGAAAACGAAAATTTTCATGTTTTTGCCAAAGTGATGCTGTGCCGTTCTCACACTAGTAGTTGTATACTACAGACCAGTACAAGTACAGACAAAAACTTTCAGCGCTCTACAGGCTTTAGTTCTCGAGAAACATTGAGTTTAGCTTCGTACAGTCGGGTGTCCCGTCTTAAAACGATTATTTCTCGAGAACTAAAGCATATAGAGCGCTGAAAATTTGTGTCTGTACTTGTACTGGTCTGTAGTATACAATACTAGTGTGAGAACAGCACAGCATCACTTTGGCAAAAACATGAAAATTTTCGTTTTCTCGATTTCTTTCAAAGGAAAAAATACAGCAACAGTATATGTAAATGTCTGATGTGGATAGGCTATCTGTGAGCAAGTTAGGAATTTTCTAGGATTTTTCTAAACGGAGTTACGATTTTTTCTTTATTTTTCGGGCGGTTGGATCTTTTTGGTTTTTGGCTTCAAACTCGAGATGGATTTGAACTGATGCGAAAATGAGAAGCGCATCTTGTAGAGCTTGCTTTGCTCTATCAAATGATACCTTGCAACCTGTCTAAAACCAAGAAGTTCATGACTTATAGCGATCGAAAGTTTAAACGGACGGAACTTACGGGACAACCTGATACGTGTCACACATAAAAAGTTTAATTTCAAGTTTTTCGAAACTTTTTCGAATTATTTTTGTCAAATTTCCAATTCTGAACAGTGAAGATTTTGAACTTGCAAACTGCTTTAGTATTACTACCAATTCTCCCAGAAGTCCATAAAAAATCTAAAAGCGTTAAAAAGAAATATAAGAGGATTTTTGAAAAATGAAGAAAAATAAAGGTTGGAGTGTCCTTATAGAAATGCCTTTATATTGACTGCAAGTGATGTCATGGGGCATAAATGGTGCCAGCGGATAGCCCTTTACCTTTCCCCATGTATGCCAATCATGAGGCCTTGCTGAATTCTAAGAGTTTCCATAGGAAGACGAAGAAAGTGTAAAGTAACTTATGTAACAACCTAATATATAGGAGCCCACGTTATGCTGTCCAGCCTGCTGTGGCGTTTCGTCAGAGTCATGTGCACAAACTTCCATGCTAATATTAGAATATTCTATGAAGCCACGTAACAAATAGGGTAGGTGTACTAGACCCAGCTTGCTTTCGAGCATTCCATCAATAGTGTATTTAGCTCAAATATCACGGAGAATTACAAAAAAGCCTGCATTGGGCATTGTGACGACAACGATCACTTTCGCTCTAGTTCTGGTCAAAAAATTAATGGCGTTTCTTAGAAGTTCTTTCATTTTATCAATTCTGTACCTTGACCCCCGATTTCGTTCAGCTACAAGTGTAACCATAAAGCGAAGCAAAATACTTTCCTCTAAAAATGGAGAGAGCCTAATGGATGTGAGTAGTAAACCAAAGTGCATCATTCTGCTTGAGCAGCGGCCACTCTCTATCACCTCCTAATAAAAAAATAATGATTCATTAAAACATTGTAAGCGATTTTTTTTTCGAGTTTTCCACGAAAGAAATTTTGCTAGATTTTGCTTACTCCTACATACTTATCAGATTGAATGTCTGGCACTCCCTATTGTATATCTTTATGGGATGTTGACCTCGCTGATCACCCCATCTCTTGTACATCGATAAACATAATTTGAATCAAGAAAGTTCAAATTTTAAGGTGTAATTCCTGCATAGATTTTAATCCTCGAAACTTTTATGCTTCAGAGATGAAATTGTCTCATTAAAAATTTAGTCACTAAAAATATTCCTGTTGTTGCCACTGCGAAGAAAAACGATCTACATTGAACAGGATGTGGATTCTTTCATCTCAGTCAACGATTTATGACTAGCCCAGCCTTGAAGGCCAGGTGATTTTGCCGATCTCGCCATTTAGCGTCCCTATTCCTCCTTTCCCTTTGTTCCGCTCCAACTTTGGAATTCCTAGGATGCTACCAATTTTCTAAAACGTAAAGGCCCTGATAATATCTGAGATTAACAAGTCCTTTAAAATTCAGTACATTAAAGGTCCCGTTAACATGAGACCACCAACGCTTTAAAATTTGGTACATTACGTCAACAGTTTCTTCTTAAAACATGAAGCCGAAGTTAAATGCTTTTTGGCGTTTTTTTTGCTGATTCTGCCGAGCTTCACGTAACGTTTTATAATCTTCAATAGAGTAGACCCCATATTTAGACTCCAGACTCCATACTCCAGTTCGGGCTGCCCTTTGGAGTTCCAGTGCGAATTAACTGCTCGGCTTTCCGCTGCTAAGAGCTCTTCGCCTACGTTCGCGCTCCGAACGTAATCGTTGCTCTCAGTTGCTCTTGTTCGTAACCGCTCCGGAAGCGGCACACATTTCGTGGTGGAGCTCAGCGGGTGGCTTGCCGCACTCCATTGTTGGTCTAAGCACCAATTCAATAAACGAATGGAGATTGAGAGCCTCCGGGCCCGGAGAGGTGATGACAGCTGTTTTATGTGTGGAAGTGTGTGGAAGAAAGCTCTTCTGGCCGGGGGATCAAGCATCGTCGTGGTTGTTTTTCTCCAGCCACTATTTCCACTCGCGACAGCCACTATTTTCGCTATGGGAGCGAACATATTTGCAGGACGAGCACTGTGATTATGCTAATTGCGCTCGTACGTTCTAGTAGTCAACGCCAGGGCTACCGCACAATAATTTATTATGGATCAAGTCATTGAGCTGAGCTGCTGCTCAGAGAAAACACGCGCATAATGAGATGTGAAGTTGATTGCACCTGATGCTTGCAGGCACGATGTCTATTACGGGCTAGTGAGGGAAATTAATGGAGTGTCACTGAATGATAAACAACCCTCAGGGAGCTTATTTTGGTACCTGAGATAATAAGAATTTTTGGCCACAATTCTAATATTACATCTAACATGGGTTTTGCCCCAAATTTTCTCAAAATCTATCCCTCAATCTCGTTTGATATAGCATTTGTTAGACGAGAGAACATGCGCTTTCTAGAGCGTTCAAAGCAAAAATTCTTGTTGTTATATTGCTGCAATAAAACCAGATGTGGACAAATATTCAAGTTAAATTTTCTTGGATTTTGGTCACTAGCACCAAAAGGTCCAGGAATCTTATGAATTATTCCTTCTAACTAAGATTGACTCGTATTGATTGGATGTCTCTAAAGTTGTGATTTAGATTTCTTTGTGCTATTCTCCGACAAAAATACAAAAAGTAGAAGCGAATTTTTTTCATGTTATAAAAAGGATTACTGTGACTGAACCACCAGTTATGAATGCAATCTCCAAGTTTCAACTTAACATATTTATCATAGCAGAAACATAGTATTATATATATATAATACTGGAGATAATGTAGAGCTTGAGTAACTCTCAGTCCCTCAAGCTCCAACTCTGATAGCTCTGAATCATTGGTGATTGCGCATATGCTTTCTTGCGAACATGAAGTCAAACGCTTGGGCTTCTTCAGCTAACTTTTGGATACTTTTAATGATTTTTTTATGCAAAGCTAGTAAAACCCAATTAAGTAAACTTCGACTTCTCACGATTTCCTCTTCGCTGAGTTAGTGATGCTAATGCAATCAAATGTTTCGTACTTTTGAATCTGCTATAGATTGGGCGCTAAGTTCAATACAAGCAAAAAAATTAAAACACTAATAAAAGAGAAAACTATATGCGTTACTTTTCACTCCGATCGTTATTCCTTAGACAGAGTATGACTTGATGTCTGATTCTTCCCCGGAACTCCTCAGTAAGGAAGGAAGACTTAGTATTTATAGACTAAGTCCCACGCAGTATTAATGATCCGCTTGAGCCCTTTGCTCGAAGTTGTTGGTCAAGAACGTTATGTCTCTAGAGAACATTCTTTTAGGGAAAAAAGTGAGCATCCACCGGAGTTGAATCACAAGAATTTTGAACGCCTTCGCATCCCATAAAGTCACTCCTCGCGCGAGATCTTTTATTTGACACGAAAAGCACATACTTAACAGTTAACGGTCATCACTGCTTTTGTGCTTCTCAGACATGGAATTGATGTTCTGAACGAAGTCTTGCAAGAAAAATTTTATGAGCTCTACGATGTGCATCCTTTACAAGAAAGTATGTGCATGAACAATAAGTTTGCGAACAATTGCTTCCTGTATATAATATTTTGCTTACAAGAATTCTTTACATGAAACCAGTTTTGCCTCCAGTTTATTTCAACCGATCAAATGGTTCTAATGAAATAGACATTTCTAACATAAAAGTACATCACAATAAATTGCAATCTTCTTGGGTGAAATGAAACGAGTGAATGTGACTTTCAAATGCGTTTTTTGGAAAGACGTTCATAGATATAAAGAGTGGTTAAAGTCACAAGGATTTCGAATTGGCCATTCAAAAGTACGGTAGTAGCGTATGGGAAGAAAAATTCCCCAGATCTCTCCCCCCCCCTCCCTATATTTTTTGGAGAGTTCAAATTTGAAGATCAAAACTTTTACAAGAGATGGTTCAAAAAGATCTATATCCATGTGAGCAGTAAAGTCTCCGAGACAATACGTGTATAATTTTTGAGGCGCTGGTGATGACAAAATCATATTATTCTTGGAATTACTTATTATTTCTTGAAGAGTTACTCCTTAGCAGATTTCTTTCCTTATTTCACTTCATCTAGTTATAAAGCTCTCTCACCTTCATTAAACCAAGTGCGAGCCAGAACTTGATTTCTAATGCACTCGAAAAACCCATCAAAAAATCATTTGAAAAAGGTAGGAAATTTCTTTCAAATGGCGCGTGATGATGAAGAAAATACGGAATTCAGCCTAATAATTCATGAACGGGAAAATTGGAAGAGAGAGAAGTCTTAAGGACTTCTCTGAGGCCAGAGCTGGCAAAGTGATGGATAAAGGATGGTAATTGGTATATTATAATGTGGTTTCTATTTGGTAAAGAGGACGGGCCATAAAAACTCTTATCAAAATTTTATATTTTTCCAATTACGGTAATAATCTGCAAAACAAGACCAAGTCTAAATTTCATGGAATGTAGAAGTTAATTTCTTTGGTATATCTGGCAATACGAATTGTTACTACCTCCCGAAAACTTCTTTAGACAATAAAACGAGATTTACTGCGAGTGTCCACTTAACTCAGATTCAAGGCAAGGCTTCTGATATCTATATTCGATATTTTATATAACACAATTCTCTGCAACTATCTTCTACCCCCCCCCCCCCCTCTTCCCTCCACCCCAACTTCAACAGCCAGCCAAATCGAGCGAAAATGAGTTCGAGCCAAAGTGCACAAAGCATTAAAATGTACTTTCTTTGTTCGAGACTTTTTTCTGCCCTTTTCAGGTGAGCAAAAATGAGTTGTATTTCCTGCAAATGACATGCTTCATTTGCGTATGGTTTATGAGATTCTTTACCCTTTCTAGAGCTGCAAAAAGAGTTGGACTTCACTTTTATTAGCGCACTCTAATGAAAAGTTTTGCTAGCCACTTTGACGATGAACGCAATAATCATTTTCACCAAAATTTTTCGCCCGTAATTTGTATGAAAAAAGAGAATTTGTTCGAAAAAAGCAGCAATTGCTTCTTTTCTTTCAATTTTTTCGCTGACACTTTTCCATTCGGTATTCTCCGTAGTTATGGGCAAACTCAAGAAAAACGGTTACTGGTTTCTAAAGAGCATCGAAGCGCACTGAGAATGCTATGCTGTTCATCCTCGTAAAATCGTATGAACAGACTTAAAGATAAGGAATAGCCTAGAAGAAGAAAGGCGGCTAGTTCACTTCACGATGCCCCGTAAGTTGGAAAAAACAGTAATGGGACATAGTTCAAGCGAAGCGGTTTGGGAATGTGAACTTGAACGGGTATGATCCTTTACAATGATTTCTCTGATGAGGGACCGATAGTTCCCCGTTGAAATTGCGCTAAGGATGTGCGTAATTCTACCTTTTCTATCTGCAAAAGAATCCTAGGAAAATTATAATTTTGTTGTAAAAATGATTAGGATTAACTCGGAGAGATGCACTTTGATCGTGGAAATGCGTTTAATCATTGTCTTGATTCGCTATTTCAGTTTTTTTCCCTTTGAGCCCTTTCAGTACTCGTCCGATTTTACTGGGCATAGAGCCGCTTAGTGGTCCTCTTTCTCTTCACCAAATGCATCTAATCGCTTTTACAAAAACGAGAACAATTTTCGTTATGAAAAAAAAAGGTTTGACAGCCAAGGAATGTATTAGGTATGAAGTCAGCATTTTCACTCTATAGTATGTTCTATAGTACGCTTCAAATAACACACCGTCACTTCAACTGTATATTCCTCCATTTCTTTCAATATTCAGGGTAAGGTAGATTTATGCAAAATTATACAGAAATGCTTCGGTAGGTTAACACAATCTTAACTACGACTTTCCCCAAAGGCAGTGTCCAGACAAATCAGGATGTACTTGCGAAAGTGATTGGAAAAGCTTAACTATCATTGCCCAACAGGTAATCATTATAGAGAAATTCGATTTTAAACTTGCTTGGCACCCTACAACTGAGCTCCTCATTCAGGTGGGAAAGACGGCCTGTGGCGTAGCAATCATGACGGAACTGACGGACTCCATATTCCCAAAAATTAGTTTTTATTGAAAGGGTTTTTTATTGGCCGAATGATCGTGGCGAAACCGTCGCATCGCCACAATCTGATAGATTTGACTTTTTCTTAGTAGTATTTTTAGAGCAACAACGAACCGGAATTGATGAAACTTGAATTAAATACGAAAAAATCTGTTTAAGAGATTATGGGAGTGCGACGATTTTGCAGCTCTTTTCTTCAGCGTAATACAATGAAAATCCTTCCCATGAAAGTGATTTCTGAACATTTTATGATTTTCCGGATCTTTGTAGAATTTTCTTTCCAAAGATCAAAACCCGATCTTTGAAAATCAATATGAACAAAGTTACGGAGTCCCGACACTTTCTTTCTTCAGGACGTCTTTTCTACCCGAATTAGGGGCTTAGTTGTACACGACGATGTTGTATAGAATGTCCATGAAGAGTACGGTAATTAGAATTCAACGAGACACAGTTTCTGTGTAACCTTTATGAAAGTATCTATCAAAAAATAAGCAAGCACAACATATACAAAGGTAAGTAAGAATGTAATGTATATGTTTCAAGTAGAAACTGACCCTCCTGAGAAAATTCGCGCTTGACAACAACTTTATTGAGTTCGCACATTTCCAATAAGAGTGAAAGAACTATCGAGTCTGAAATTAGCTTCGTAGTTACCCAGAAATTTGAGAAGTGGCTCAGTTACTGAGTTATTATTGCCCTCTTTTCCAATGGAGAGACGATTAGCTAGAAGCGAGCAAGAAAGAAAAATTATAGCTTGAACTTTGAAAGGGGGTTTCTAAGATGCATCTGATTCTCAAAAATCGTCAAATTTTAGCTCACATTGCCCTGAATACGTCAACAGCTAATTAGCCTTTGGTGCATCAGGTCATTTTCAGCCTCTTAACGCCTATCGGCGCATCTTCAAGCCGGGTGCTAATTAGTCGCGGCTCTATCTAGATGACACTGATTAGACTATGCAAATCGAGATATCCTTTCCGTTCACTCCTCACAACAGCAATATTCCTGTTTATATGGGGAAGGTTGTTACTTTCGGGGCACTTGCTATGCTTCCGAGAGTGGCTTTTCCGCTTGGACTGTTCCACTTCCAAGAAAGCATTCGTTTGTGACTAAATCTGTGACTACTCACTTGTAAACGAGCAGAGGGAGTGCATCGAAGCGGGTGGCTGTCCGGTCTAAGCTGCTGATTTGCTTGCACTGCTATGAAAGCGGAAACAAAAGTTCTGATTCCAGATTTTGCTTCGTTTTGGGTAAATAGCAAAGTACAGGGGTCTCTAAAGTGAAGGATGCCGTTATTGACACAGTTGCGAAACAGTAGCTTTATTCTTTCACGAAAAAATGTTTTTTTTTTTCAGCAATTTCCGTCATCAGATCGCCGACTCTGTTAGGAGACTTTTGCGCTCATCACGGCATTCACCTACGAAACTATTCTTCAGGAAGAAAAACGGCTATAGCTCCGATCTGAGGTAAGAATTGTCGGTATTGTTTTTTAATAGATTTCACTCAAGCCAGGATTGGGTAACCTTAGATAAGTTTAACTCATGAATCGATCGCTATCGATATGCGCGCGAAGGGTTGAAAGACTGAGAAGAACGAGAGAGGGCAGACATGGTCCCGTCACGAACTGCCAAAAAAGCAAAGTGGATACACAAAAAATCAGCGAAGTAAAGATGTACTTATATGTAGCCTATGGTATTCTCGAATTTAAACCTCAAGTGAAAAAAAAAGTTGTGAATTCATGTTTTGACTATTTCCATCCCAATCGGATTTGGTGCCATTCGACACGATGTGTGTTCACTTAGCAGTGTTTAACATCACTTTGCGTATCGCTATGGTACTTCGTGGCGGGACCATGTCTGTTTTGTCTCGTACTCCACAATCTCTGCGCGCACAATGCCAGTGCTTTAATCGCGCGGAAGCAGCGCAGACTAATGTCGCTACGAGTGCAGTGTTTCTATGCCAATGTTTTGACTGCTTATAGGGTAAGATCTAAAGAGCACGAGACCTTTTACTGAAGCATTAAGAGGTTTACGGTGGTCAATCGTGAAACAAAAAGTTTGCTTGCCCCATTCATCCCTCAGATATTTTTGGCATTTATGAAGTAAGGTAAACTTCGAAATCTTCAAACAAAAAACTTTCAACTTTGTTCACAATGAACAAGTCCCACAAATGCAGAGGTAAAATGCAAAAGAAGTGAATTCTGCATATTTGATAACCATTGCCTCGAGCTGCTAATAGAGTGCTGTGCCAATGAAGTTCTTCTCCACTCTGTTAATGCATGGTTGCTTTCAAACAACCTGCCCAGTGTTCAAAAAGCTTTGACTCGTAAGTTATTAGATCACAAGAAAGTCATTGCGAGAAGAAAAATCATGCTGCAAATTTGATGGATCCGCCTTGAGAACGAAGACGTGTGGAAGATGGGCACTGAGGTACTCGAAGGCTATTTTTTCACTTTTTCCCACAAGCATCTGCTTATAAAATCTGATTAAAACATTTGCGGCTTGTGCAGTCATCGAGGATTCAATGGACATTGTGGAACATTCATAGAATACACAACTCTCGCCCACATTCTGATCAAAGTCTATCTCAGCTCACCAGCAGTTTTGGCGATCAGAGTTTATTCACAGCGTTTTTCCGATAAGAATTTCCGCCCTAGTTATTAAACAAGAGACCAAAAATTTCATGCGGCAATAATTGCTACGCATAATTCTCCATACACAGACAACCGAACTTCGTTAGCTTGATAAGCTTGGTAAACGCTCAGGTTTTGATGGGAAGCTGTATGAATATTCATTTGTGATATAGTTGACTACAGCTCAATAAACAAGGATTTTTGAAATTTTTGGTCCTACACTAAGAGCGATATGAAAACTGCCTCTGCTAAATGCACTTCTATGCCAAATTCTTCGAGGTCGATTCAGGGACTTGAACGAGTATTTAACAAAATTAGGTTATTGAATTGATCAGTAAGGAAATAAAACAACTTCTTTTTTGGAAAAATTTATAGTGAGGTCTGTGCTCATAAAATAAAAGGTTGATGTAAGTGACTAGCAAAATATGACTGAACCTAAAAATATTAGGTCGTTCCGAAAGTAATGTCGCTTTTTTCGAATGAACGCCACTATTCGTGGAATTAACATTTTCAAGAGATCTTAGGAGCATTCGATGCAGCATTTCATCCTCTTTCCAATGGTTGTAATTTCATTGCATAATTTTCTTTGAGCTGTCGAAAAATTAACAAAATCTGTGACCCATGCTTTTTGCCATGGTCAAGTTCAGCTATTTTTCTAAATTTTTGTACCTATTCTTCGAAGAAGTACAAGTGACTGTTAGATAGAGCAAACCCTATAGGACAGAGAACAATTTTTTCTTTTCCTTATCTTGCTTCTTATGGTTTCTGGAATCAATTTTTCAATGCCATCAACTTCCATATTTAGTCAAGTCAAACCTCACAGAACAACAACAGGCAAGCGACTCGGGTGTCATTCGATGCAGCTTTTTCTCCTCTTTCTAGCGGTTGTTTTTTGTTTCCGATTCATCGTTTTCCAGGATAAAATCATCGTAATTCAACTTTTCCAAGGCACTCCAAGGTGTACCCGAAATTTTCGAAAGTTGCTAAAGCGAAGCGGTGAACGCTCGTTTGGTTTGTAAAATTGTTGCCAAACCATAATCCATCTTTGTAAGCTTCAAAATCCGAAGACTTGTTGGCGTTTGATGCACTTGTGTCTGAGATAAGCCTGCTAAAATTCGTTGGTTCCATCAAAAAATCAGTACAAAAATTATGACGAGCTCTGAAAAGTAGAAAAATGTTGTGCTGTTTCCTGTAGGGTTTGCTCCATCCATCCATTACTTGGACTCCTTTTGAGGTCTGTTATAAAATTTTAGAAAAATTGTGAAACTTGGCCATCTTAAAAAGCATAGGTTGCAGATTTTGGCTCTTTTCTGGAAGCTCATTAACTGCATTGCAACATCTTCATAACCGTTAGAAAGAGAATGAAATGCTGCATCAAATGCTACCAGAACCTTTTACATATCTTTGTTCCACGAGATGTGGCATACGTTTGAAAAAAGCGACATTACTTTCGGAACGACCTAATACAAATTAATTGCTAAGAATTATGAATTGTGAAGAGCGAGTTGGTAACAACTTATACTGCAAAAATATAAATCTAATAGTTGGAGGGAGTGAGTTTCTGGCAACTTTACGGTGATGAGCAATCAAACAAGATTTTAGGCAATTACGAAATTGCGAAGCAAATACAAAATCAAAAGCAAACCTCAGAGTTTTTGTAAAAGCTTATAGATCTCAATATATTTGTAGGCTACCGATGTGATCCTCAATATAGTCTACTTGCAGTGAAGAGTAATTGCTCACGCGCATATATTGTCGGCAATTTTTGGCACCGCAAGGACACTACAGGGTGTCCCAAAAAATGTTTCGAACGTTTGATCGTTAATATCTCTCTTCCCAAAAAGTCTTTTGCCTTGCTTTAGGTACCGTTTTGTAGAGCTGGCTTCAACTTAGATTTCCATTATAGAGCAAATCATTCATCTCTTTCATTGCTGTAGGATTACGGTAGAAACTTGAAACATATGGTGTCAATGTGGAAAAAGCTGCCGTTTCAAAATTTTTCAAAAAATTGTGATAACTTATGTAATAGGGTTTTTATACTATTCACAAGATTACGAAGGTTTCTAAACGGTGTAACCGCACTTTTTAGGGACATTGAAAAAATGGCCGCTACCTCTTACCTGGCATAACTCTTCAATGAAGCATCATAATAAGTTGGGAACTTTACAGTTATAATCAGCAATTCTAATTAGCCTGGTGTAAAAGTTTTCAGGCTGTTTTGTTTCCTTTCTGAGGCAAAATATGGCCTTTCATGGTTCAAAACCCTCTTTGAAGTTTCTACCGTAACCCTACAGTAATGAAGAAAGATGGGTGATTCGTTCTATAATGGAAATCTAAGTTGAAGCCAGCTCTACAAAATGGTACCTGAAGCAAGGCAAAAGACTTCTTGGGAAGAGAGATATTAACGATCAAACGTTCGAAACATTTTTTTGGGACACCCTGTATATTAAGCGTCAGATCTACTAGCCTATACATCATAAAAAAGCAGAGCCATAAATCAATACGAAATATGTAGATAGCTAGAAAATACGAGCGCGACCGTATGGGTTATAAGCATTGCTCACATAAAAAACACTGAAGCATTGGAAAGAAATGCAAAAATAAATACTAGGCTGTTGCATAAGTTCTGTCCGATTTTTTTGCCTCATGTTTGAAGCAGCTGTTCTAAGAGAATTTCATCTCTAATTCGATACGGTTGGTATCATTGAAAAGTGCTTTCCTTGCGCTTTCTAAAGCATACCAGAATTCAATAAAATTCTTAGTGTACGGAGATCACAGGCCTAAAATCTCTAAGTGGCCGAGGTACGTTCTATCCCTAGAAATATGTCCTTGCGAGGATATCTCCACAATGCGCCCTTCAAGTCAGGTTCTTTCATTGGCTTCGGAATAAGGGTATGGAATGCTAGTATATGCAGAAGTTCGGTCCCATGAAGAATACGTCTTGCTAGTGAAATTTATCCTCGAACATAAATCTTTGGTATAGATGTTTTACAAGCAATAACTTTCTGCGAATAGAAGTAATCGACAAGCTCAAAGTTGGAGGTGCTAGGGCAAAGCAAGAGCTAACAGGGCCCATCCACCAATTCCTTTTCGGCGCTCACGTCAGTTGTAAAACGTTCGTAGTTCATAAATAGGCATGCACACATGTGCTGAAGCGAGGTCAAAAAGTGGCTAATTTTTTGTTCGGTCAAAAAAATCTCTCGGCAGCGCAAACCCTATGGGCTCTTTTATGTTGCATAATAATCTGCGAAAATTTCTCTATCCATCCATTATTAGAAAAGATGCCTATCAATTTTCATAAGGGAGCGTTACCATGTCAAAAAAGACAGATTCGAAGAAAAACGCTGCGAAGTTTTTGCATTCTTGGTTCTTCCTTAACAAAGATTTGCGCAGATCTCAATATGCATTTTTTAGCCAAGGGACTGCTCAACACATAGAAACTAAGACCTTGGAAAAAAGTTGACTCTGAAAGAAGTTATGACATTTTAAACTCAAAAATTCAAATCGGACAGAACTTATGCAACAGCCGTACTTGTACAGACGTACCTGAATTCACCTTCGGAACTTAAATAGTAATGCATTCCTAGACTTTTACAACCTGTAAAAATAATCGTTTCATTTCCTTGTAAACCTTATGAAGCTATTTAGTTGCGCAGTTTTTGATTTAGCTTACCATATCTATGAATATATACACAACATGACCCATAGCTGACAATTCCTGCAGTTTTTTTTTTGAAGCAAAAGCTGCGAGTCTCTACTTCTGTTCACACCCATGGGATTGATTCATATTCGTTGACTTTAGTGAGTCGCAAAAGGGCCATTTCAACTCGGTTAGAAGTGAGTCATGTCACTTGCTTTGAAGAAGAATGGTATCTGCGAAGAGAACAGAAAATTTGTATGTGAAAGCGACAGGGCTAAGAGGAGGATGAATGGAACAGAAGTGTTTGAAAACTTCGATTAATCCAGCATTCATTTTTATAAATCTATAGCAGCCAAGATTTTATGAGTCCCCAAAAATTTCACTTGGAAGTTCTTCAAAAATTGCGGATATCTAAAGTTTTCAAAGAAGTGAGATGGAAAAATGAAACTCTTAAATTATTACAGATTCTAGTTAACAGCAATGGGTAATTTACTAATTTTCAAAGGGAGCGCAAATTTATTTGAATTTATGTTTCCTTGAATTTATTCTTCTTTTAGCACACCAAACTCCACTCGGAGCGTTTCATTCACGGAAGCACTATCATGGCCGTTCATCGATGACGATGTGCCAGAAGAATGACAATGACCGTCATATGATTAACTTTCTCATCACAAAGAAATTCTCCTCCTATGGGTTCATTTTCTCGTCAAATTTCTCCTCGTTGCACTTGATCTCGAGGTGTCTTTACTTGTACATAGTGTTCGGGCATTTGTGACCAGTATCAACGAATTATTCACTGTCTTCTGGTCTCTACTCATCACATAGTAGTGAAATTTTAGCTTCTCATTCGTGCCAGACATCTCTTCACCACATGACTTCATTTCCTTTCAAGGAGGTTGTTTGGTGTTCTGGTTGTTTATGAAGGAATAAACATAACAAATTCCGTTTGTTCACAACCGACTTGAGTGATTAAAAATACGTCAACCTTATGTCAATAACTGCCTCATGGATGGTAAGTGATCCGCTGAAGTGCATGCACTTGTGACTGACGGACTAGCAACAAGCTTGCCAATTTTATGCTCATGGCTGAGCATAGAATAGGCAAGCGTTTAGATTTGCAGCTGCTTCTATTCAAAGTCAACACTTGATGAAATAAGGTTACCTACAATACAGTGCTGTACATAATCATAAAGCCACTCTAGAAATCGTCGTAATTTTCGTTCTTGACCATAACCATCGAATTTCGACTAAATATTTTACTGGTTTATTTGAATCGATTTATTCGAATGGCTAGACGCTTGGATAAATAATTATAAAATGATTTGTTCCAATATCTTGAAGAAAAATCTAAACCTTGCTGGCGTAAGCGTCTCAGTCAATGTGCGCTCTGCACCAAACTCGAAATTTCGTATATCGATAATGTCGAATAGACATTCAAATAGTATTCGTTCAAACCTCGAGCTCCCATAATTCGAGTTTTCAGATTTTATTCAGAGCACCGTTTTTTGATTATTCAAGTTTGCGAATTTTGTTCAAGAAAAATTCCGAGTTTCGAATTTCGAACGCGAATATATTCAAAGTTTTGTTCGAATAGTTAGTTACATACGATTTGAAACAAAATATAGTATAGACAATAAAGCGTATCACTTTATTTCGAGTATGAAAAAGGTTTCTGTCTCTAAAGCTAAGTTAGCGTTCGAAAATGACGTTTGAAAAAAGGAACGGCCTGAGTAGTTGGTTGTTAAGAGATTTAGTCTACAACCCATAGTATCAGCCTGCACGCTAAGCTTCCTAGCAAAAAAACACAAAAGCATCTGCTTTTCTTTCCTTAATTGAAAGATTTAATAACATGTTGAAGGACGTCTTCGCATCTTTTCACCGAGTAGTGGTCGCCTTTTCCAGATAGCACGCAGCATTTTTCTATTTGTGCAGGTCAATTTCATGTAAGAGCAGAATATTCTTTCAGGCATTTCCTCCTTATTTGTATTTGGCATCTTTTTAAACACTTGATATAAGATAGAACGAATATTCAAATATATACGAATATTTGAACCTTTCGACCAAGTACTGTAGCTGTTTACACTGCAAACTTCAGCAGAGACATACCTAATTGGTTTTATGTGGTGTAATGTGCGTGCCGACGATTACAACACTCCCGTCTTTTTCAGAATAGTTTCGCTCAATGTAATGTAGCATTTCCATATGCTTTTATATCAAAGCAAATATACCTGTAGTGATCATGTTTGTTTCCATAAAATAGAGCCGCCACGCCATGTAGCTTGCAATATTGTTCGCAAACTTTGATTTCCGTTTCAAAAAAAACCACATAAAGAGTTGGCTGAGTTGTCGTAGGCTATGTAACTGTCACGATACAAACGGTGCTAGAATTTGAAAATGTCGTACCGTCAAGAGTTGCTTGTGCTTTCTTCTTCACATCTGGCTGACGTGAGACCTCCTTGAAGGCAGTGTCCGGGCAAAAACTCGATTTTGAGATTTTGTGCTTACCCGGGCCTATTTGCTATGCTGAATCCGAAAATGCACACTGGAGAGCGCAAAAACGGCTAAAAACGGCTCCAGCACAGGAGGAAATCAGCAGGCGGGCAGGGTCCTTCCCACTCGAATTCACGCTCCCAGCTTCCGGAGCGATCTTCTCGCTTCCGGTTTAAGGTCAGCCGCCCGCATTTGGCCGGTGACAATGTCAGGACGGCTAGCAGAATCGAGAAGGCCACTTCGAAAGCTGGGAGCGTGAATTCACAGTGGGGAGGACCCCGCCCACTTGCTGTTTCCCTCCTGCGTTTCGGAGTTAGCATGAGGATTAGGACAAGCAAAAAATCTTAAAATCGAGTTTTTGCCCGAATACCTGCATTTGAAACTACTGAAAATTTGCAAAACGTTTACGATATAACGCGAACTAAAATGCACATAAATGCCAAAGAATGCGGTCGCATACAAACCCTCATAACGCAAGTAAGATTAAGTTCCTAGAGGTCAGAAATCTGACAGAGAGATAGGCGCAGATGCCCAGATCGTTTGCCACAGTTAACGTAGGCAACGGAAAGAGTACTTGAATGTGGAACAATGTAAATTACAAAACAATGTTGACCGCAGCGTTAGCTCCAAATACCCTCTACGATGTGGTGAGGAAGCAGGAAAGAGGTGAGAATCAAAACAAGTCTTGACTATGAAGAGAACATGCTTTCGCCTAACAAAACAGTCTCTGTAGGTTCGTAACATCGAGAATCTTGATGCCGTCATCGTAAATTCGTGCGGCATAGTTTTGAGCAGAGTGAGACCAACGTCACTTGTATGACTAATACGACGGGAGGCGACACATTGCATTTTTTGTACTGCATGTAGGTATGGCCTCGGTTCGCGACTTACTCACTTCTCTCGTAGTCCAAAACATAACATCGTGATTGCAGCTTCGCTGTCGGTTTTGCGATCTCCGGGTTTCACGCAACTGGATGATTACCCATCAAGAGTCAAGCTCCGAAAGGATACCTACAGATGCATGGTACAAGATAACGAAAGATTAGCATGCATATCCGGTTTCGTTGAAAAATGTGAGAAAACACGAGAGCAAACATGTGCAGTGCGCACCACTTAATGACGGTAAACTGCCCATTCTTTTTCGATTTATCTCTTTACATTCGAGAGCTTCAATTCTAAGCTTTTGATCACTCTTACGCTTCGCTGGTATCACACATTTTCTAACGAAGTGGTAGGAAAAGCAGAAGGTTGCAACAGCCACTTGTAGCTACTTGTTTGGGCCTCCTTCTCCATTAACTTAAACTTCTAGCAAATCATCTTCATTTAAAACGCTGATGCCGTCCTGTTGGATGTCTTGGAAACCTTTGCGCTACTGGATGGTGGATCGGAGAAGTTTCGATTCACGAAACATGTGTGACAATCGCTGAACATTAGTGAGCATCATGAGATTAGGAAGAAGTCGAGCTGCTTTTCGACATGTTAAATTGTCTCTGTCTCTTGTCTTCTTCTTCCTTTCTGGTTGATGTGGTCGACAAATTTGAAGTGTTTGTTTTGTCGCGCAGGACGCCCAATGAACGACATTTTTTCACTTGTGGTGGCGCTGTGACGGTGTCGACTTCCATCGCGCTATCGGATCTTTCGCATGACATGTTTTTATGTTTGAGGGCAGAATTGTCTCTTCGTCCTCTTTGGTTTCGAAGAAGACGGGGAAAAATGGTTTCGAAGAAGACGGAGCAAGTCATGGGATGAGCAAGAGCGATAATTCAAACATGAAAAGAATTCAGCTTAAATCATATCGCACAACGTCGCAACTGCATTGGGAGTCGGGCAAGACACACCGGCTTGCTGTAACTTGTGACAATTACACTTGACTTGACATGCGCATAATAAGCATCTTTGACAAATGAATTTGAATGAAAAATGTGTGGGTGTGACAAATACAAGACTAGTAGCAATACTGCTTCATTGCTACCATTACGAGGATTATTAAATATACCTTGTAGGCCCAGAGCGATTTCCTGTCGTGACTTTCCAGCATTTTGTTTCTTTTACATCTGCGTTCTAAAATTGTGCAGTTGCTAAGTTATCAGTCGGTAGAAGCCCACCAGATTTGCAGAGTAATAGCCAAGGCATCTTCATGCTTCGCTCTACTCCTTCTTCTACGTGGAGCACCAGCGCCATCCTTTGAATTCTAGTATATGCTAAATTAGGATTACCAGAAGGATGATTAGAGGATTGACCGAACGAATGAATTGCAAATGCCTATCTTGGGAGTCTTTTGTAACACATAAGTTGCCCAGCCTTCCATTTCGCTTGCTGTGTATAGTGTGTGCTTGCGAACACAATGATATAATTCCAAATGATTTGATGTTGTGAAGTGGGCATACTGCGGATAGCAGGAACCACTCTATTTTTCTGCACGACTAGTTTTCTTTTATGTATTGAGGTGAACAATTTGACGGTGACTGACATCTTAGAGATTTCAATTTCAAAAAAGCATACCTTGACTATTTCTATCGCTTTAACGGTCACCAGCCACGACAGATGTGCAGACAATTTGAGAGCTGACGTACTGTCAACATCTCTCTGTGTTTCTTCTGCTTCGTGAAACTTATGTAAAAGGCACAAGCACCTCCTCTGCAAAGCAATCCGGGAATACATCTGCAACCGTCAAAAAAAAGGTATATGTCATCACTCATAATATAGAAAGGATTAACATCGGAGCTTTCCTGAATGCCTTACTTAAAAACTCTGTTCGCATTGCAAACAAACTTTTGTACCGAAATATCCGAAGTGTGACTTTGACAGAATCATCATGATTGTGTTGTAGCTAGGTACGCGGTTCAGAATGCTACAGAAGAATGTAAACATGCAAAAACGGGACACTTCCCCTGAACTTTTTCGTATTCGTCAATGTTCTTTTGCTCTTGAGAAACAATAAATTGCTTTCTTGTGCGCACAAAGCAGATGGTAGAATTATGATAAGCTCTTCGTTTTGTATCTCTCCTAAGCAATCGAGTCTATGTATAGTACTCTTCGTTCTTTAGAACATCCGAAAATAAAACAATATAACTGGTTTAATAAACCTAAAGGAGATAGAAAGATAAACGGCGAACTCATTCTAGCTGCTTAACTTATTTTCCTAGCGCAGTGATCTAGCAGTGATTCGTCAACTCAACTGTTTACGAAAGTTTCCTAAGCACGCCGGACATCTTGAGGTGAACTGCTCGGTCTCTGTTTGCAACAGCTGCCGGCTGCTGAATTGTACACATCTAAAATGCGGAAAGTAAAAGCGAGCATGCTGCACCTTCCGATGTTTTCAGGCTTCGCGAAGAAAAGAAGAGATTCACAGTTGTAACATCTGTGGATCTTCTTCTCCGCAAGTTTCGCTCGTTGCACCGGTTTCTTACTTCCTTTACCGCATACTCTAAGGAATGGTGTCTTGTAAATATGCGTACAAGATCTTTCGCAAAGGGCCATTCTACAAAGGTGGCAGGCTTTCATGATCATTTTACACGACCCTGTTAAAAGAGGTTTTTCCCCTACAGTGAACCTGCAAACTCACATCTACCCTAGGGTATGTGAAGGCTCAGCGAGCTTTTGAGGTATCTAAACAATGAAGCCCACTCGAAAAAGTGTTCGGCCCGATTGGGGCTGAAGATGTTGTATGGTAAAAAAGTAGCCCCTCGCTGAAGTTTTGTCCGGGCACTGTCCCAAATAAACTATGCAGCATACGATATATGAACGCGGTCGCCGAAAGTGTCTGACGTGGGACTGTGTTGGGTTGTGTATCTACCGTAGGCATCCTAAGGCTCTATCGAATACAGTCGAGTAGATTCCCTGCTTAATATATTGTCCTTGCAGATGCGGCACTTGTGCGTCAACAGTTGCTATTGCAAATTTTCCGAGCGAGTGTTTTAGTATTTTCCTTGCTTATTCTTGCTATTTGGGTAATTCTTGCTGATAAAGGAGAAAGAGGTAAGTCTAGTTATATCATTGTTTGTTCTCGGGTATCTACGTAGAAGCGCCAGTTTCATGTGTATTTTTGTCACTTCATGTCTCGTTCTTCTCGTGAAGCATTTCTTTGAAGCTAGCAGGCTCTGCAGCAACTTCGCTTTCACCTAAGAAGAAATACCACCTAATCAAGTAGTTCGTGTGACAAAAACGATAAGCCAAACGTAAAAGAAGTTTGCTGGCGATTGAAGAATTGCTTCATAAGAAGAAATAGGCAAAATGTGACAAAATATTTCTATGAAACTGACGTGAGGAGGCATGAAGTGACAGAAAAACACTTAAAACTGTAGCGACGCAGCTTCCAAGTAGATACTGAGAATAAGCTTTCAACTACTCAGAAATCAAAAGCTACTCTCTAAATTACCATTTTTCATTTATCAGTATCTAAAAAGCAAAGAAAATACTAGAAAACAATAGCTGAAACTCGCAATGGCTACTTGTTGACGCACAAGCGTTGTCGCGTCTGCAGGGACACTATATTAAGCAAGAAATCTACTCGACGTAGACTGGTAGCCAGCCTAACCAGCACATCAAGTGGCCCTCACAGCGATATCTGCAATTTTGACACCGCATACTCATACACTGCATACCGTAGTCCCACTAAAATCCTATCGTGCGGGTCAAATATCGTTGCTGTAATCATCATGGCAAACAAACCTGTGGGAAAATCTGAGTTCTAGCATATTACTTGCAGCACTATGATGCAGCAGTTTTGAAACGTAAAATGAAATCAAAATGTTTAAGACTTTATAAGAGGAGCGATTAGGAACATGATAATGCCAGGTGATGAGTACGTTGCTAACAAACAATGACCTTGGCGACTTGATCAGCAAGTGTTGCGAAATTACTTGCTAACATCCAAAAATCCTGTCAGGTGTCTAGCGCTTGTCTGTGCAGTTTCTTGCGAATCACCGGCGTGTAACTGGCGGCTATCCCGAGGCTGCGTAGGCAGGCGTGCCCGACTGGGGGTCGTACTGACGAGTGGATAGGGGAGAAGGTTAGCGTGGACGAGAAGCTGATATCTTATAGCGACAATACTACGACAATATAAGACATACCATACTAGGACAGGGCGAAGAATAAAAGCTCCAGATCGATGATGTCATACCTCACCAAAATAAAATTCGCTTTTTGCAAAGGCTGAATACTTAATAACCCTTCTATCGATACTAGGCTGTTTTAAAAGTGCTGTCCGATTTTCAACTGCCTATTTTCTCAAGGTTTTGCACTTATGGCAATGTCATACCCATTGTCTAGAAGTACTTTTCTTGCTCTTTCTAGTGCTTACTGATGCTTAGCCAGTCACCTTTAGTGTGACGAAATTTTGAATCCCGAAGCAAAGTTGCCAAAATTCAGTCATGCCCAAGAAAAAGCACCCATGGTAGGAACTTCCGCAGTATTCGTAAAACTAAATATATGATAATTTATAATGATTGAGGGTGTAATGAGCTAACATAAGCACACTTTTCCTCCGGCGTGGAAAATGTCTTACTTTTCCAATTTTTTTTTCAAATATGGAAGACAAGCCCAGATATTCAACAAGCGACAACAATCGACATATAGCGACGGGTGTGCATTCAATATTGCATAGTTAGAGTAAAGCGAGGGCAAGCAGGAACCGCCAGCCAACTGCCTTTTTTCACAGCAAGAAAAAATCAAATCTTACAAGGGAATGGTCAGAAATCGAAGTGGCCAATCCATACAAGCTGCATACCTTTCGATGCAGCACAGAATACTGATTTCAAATCTGTCTTCCGTATCTGCAGAGCGCCTTTGTAGGCGAAGTTATGAGCAGCTTTACCGCGGAAAAATCGTATACAAAAAGTGCAAAATTAGGCACATTTTTACACTTTCAGCTCACCTCTAGGTACGGGTCATATGAAGTACCTAGTTGCATGTTTTAGTCCAACAATGAGCCGAGAATGGCTTTGTACGGCCAGGTTTGCACTTTATACGTACAATTTCCTAGCAAAATAGTGGCTTTCAACGGCTTGTAATTTCGTCCAGAAGAGGGCTCTGCAGATAAGGAAGACAGATTTAAAGACAGCGTTTTATGCTGCATCTAATGGTATGCAGCTTGTTTGGATTGGCCACTTCGACTTCTGACCATTCCCTTGTTAGAAAGTTGGCATATTAGGTTTCCCGAAAGTTTTGTCTGTTTTTTTCGTCGCTCACCAAAACTCACAATACACCAATCTATGGACGACATAGGTACCATTTGATTCAGATTTTTGTCCTCTTTCTTACAGTTATATTTTCTCTCTGATCTATCCTGTCTTTGCAATGTTATTGCCATGGCTCTTTGAGCAGTTCAGCAGTAACGCTAAATTTTTCTAAATTTAGAAAATCTTTATCCTGATGTTTCCAAAAAACACAAATAACCGTTATATAGTGCAAACCTTTGGCTACATTGCATCAATTTAGATTGCAGGGCCACATTTACCAAGTTCGTTATAACTATTTGTTTAGTAAAAACTACAAAGTAAATATTACTTTGTAGTCCAAAAATTGCTCTTTTTGACCTATACTTAACCTTATCCAAAACTTTTGAATAAAATTTTCAAAAATTAGCCTAACTTTGAGCAGATAAAATTGACGGATAAAGAGTTTTAGCAATTATCAAAAAAAGCATACAAAATTGTGGTTCAAAAATGCATCCATAAGAAAGAGAAGGAGAAGCTGCATCAAGCATTCAGTTGTTTATCGTGTGTGGTTTTACAGTGGTTTGAAAAAACGGACAAAACTTCTCGGACAACCTAATATTTTCACACGCGGAGAAGGGCTCAAATAATGGTTTTTTTACTTGCTCGCAAAAATTTCTATGCAGCAAAGATAACTCGAATTCTCTTTAACCGCAGAAGAACCTTAAAGTATAGGCTAGTTAACGATGGCGGCCAAATATGTCTGTTCATCCTCATATGGAAGCATTAGTAAGTCAAACTGGGTGGTTTTGAGAAAGTCTTGCAGAATTCGAAAAATTTTCTCTTCTCTCTCGTTAGCCTTCCTTACATGGCATACAGCGCTTTTGATAGCCATAAACTCGTTTAATTCAACGAAATTTAATGTGTTCAAAACTGTTGATTTTATACAAAGTTATAAAATTCAAATGAAAAAAATCGCAAATCGGACAGAACTTTCGAAACAACCTAGTATTTCAATCACTAAAAACCCCCATTTTTTACAGTACAACTACTACCGCAAGCTATAAAAAGACCCCACAATTCAAAATGGGTGTAATTTCTGTAATCAGCTGATGACATCTATGATTTGTGGATTACTTACTAAATTTTTCTGTGATTTCCAGCATCTGAGCGTCACTTGAAAACATGATTAAGTTAATTCCAAAGATGAAGACAGTCAGCCTTTTCATATTCGTAGCAAAGCCATGACTTTTACCAAACTATGCTAACAATAAAAATTTTGTCTTATACCGTTCGTGATTAGTGAATTCGGAAGTGTTTCCAAAACTCCAACCATCGCGTCTTTCATGAAGAGTTCTTTCACTCAACGGATACAAGCTCAAACACCTGGTATGTAATCTAGATGGTTTGTACTAACAAACGACTCACAACTGGGTTAAAAAAATTTTTTTTTTCTTGAGAGTATTAATCTTTTCAGAGCTACTTCTCAAAAGGCCAGGTTGTCTGAGCTTTTGTTGCTTCTGTCTGACCCAATTAATTTACCTTAACACATTGATTTCCGCTTGAGCAATGAATCCGCGTGGGACCTTGACACACCATGTGTGTCAATGCTTAAATTTTGTGAAAATGGCTATTATCCTGGGATAAACTCACTCCACGAGCTCTCTTTTGCATTGAAGCAAGGATAACTTCCACCTTTTTTTGTCAGCCTTTCAGATCTATTATAGGTGTACCGTAGATGGCAGTATGCATAATTATATTTGAATGGTCCGTAAGAGGCCTTGGCCCAGAAGGCAGACAACTGAATATCTGCATGGTCGTTAATGTGTTGAATGAGTTTACGGAGATGTCAAGTAGGCATGCAAAACGGGGGGGGGGGAGGTCGTGTTTAGAAGAGATGTGCCAGTACTGCGACTGATATGGCGTTAGCCAGCGCTTCCCGTTAGCTCTTTTGACTTGTTACCGCAGTGCTTTCCACAATAGTCGGTAATAAGTCAGATCATAAGAAGTAAGCAATCTGCTTGAAGGCAGTGTTCGGACAAGGTGGGAGTTTTGAGATTTCAGTGTCATGCGAAAGTGGCCCCTCGGACCCTCATCGCGCAAGTACGAGGTTATAACATTCGGCCTAGAGCAAAAACGACCGGAAAGTAGGGAAACTTACGTTTTGGGGCGGGATCCTCCACCTGTTTGCCCTACTCTGCGGCAGAGTACGCATGCCGCAGTGAAAATCGTGGAATCGCAGCGATCCTGCGTCTCAGCCTTGGCGGAAACCGTCGAATTTCAAATTATATCGTGGGTCGCGATGCAATTGAATAATATCCTGCATGAGAGTTGCGCACGATGACCCCTTAAAGGCAGTGTCTCACCAAAATTTAGTTGCCGAGATTTTTGTATTTTGCAAGCCTGTCGGACCCTGTCTAGCACTGTATGGGCTTAAAATCGCACGAAGTCCCCAAAAACCCCGTTTTCTGGAGGCCCCACGGAAGCAACTGGACGAGTTGTACCATCCAACTTCAGCCTCAGCCACAATGGCAGCAACAGGGGGAGGTGGATGCCAAGTGCAGGGACATGTTCAAACGCGTAAAGGGGGAGACCGAAAGAGTCGTCCGCGGGAAACGGCCCTTTTGAACCGCTCGCTATCACAGCGCGCCTCTGATTGGTCAACATGTCCACTGCCATAACGAGTTAAAACTCGTTCATTTTCGTACATCTTTCGTGTCCAACATGATGATAGGTTTGGCACAGGTATATTACATACTTCCAACTAAGAATTTTTTCGTTGACTGTAAATGCGACTTGTTAGCTTTGCCAGCGGCGCCGCACGCAGCGAGACAAGCGTCGCGCGCGAAGGGTTCAAAAGGGCCTACACCCGTTGTCCGCGAGTACCACATCGCTCTCCGCGTACCACTTTGAGCGAATTTTTTTTAGCGTGGAGGGGGTGAAATTGAGTGGGACTTGTTGCAATGACCTATTTAGAGGTCCCAATGATAGATTATGTGAAGTTCCGCGCGACCTCAACTTTGGTGAGACACTGTCTTTAATACTAGCTGAGACGTTCGTTTCGCGAATTGCATTTCAATCAACCAAAGTTTTCAAGCTTGCTAAATAAAAAAGCTAGTTGCGGAATTCCAAGGAATGAATCTACGATGTCAGATCCGATATTTCACTAGACAAAAAGATTTCGGACTACAGACAAAAACAATTGGAGCTGCAGAAGGAATGATGTGCCAGCAAGCGAATCTCTGTATATACTTAGTCATTCTTACTCATGCATTTTCCATCACTTACACTCATTGCTTGTGTTGCCTTTCTATCCGCTCATTCCATGTACGTAGTAGCACATAAAAAGCCCTTTGTATGCTTTCTAATTTCCTCTTGTACATTTTTTACAAGTAGTCCAAATTCTACAAGATATCTGAGATATCCTTTTGGTTTGACATATCGTCATCGTAGTTCCAACTATTTGTTGGCGACTTCGTCACTTTTTCATGTTGATTTGCTTCGTTGTTTATGTGTGTTTATAACTCAAGCAGAATGAGGTTTTAATTAGCCAAGTCTGGGGTAATCGGCAATAAACGTGTGTTCGTGTGGTGGTTGATGTGGTTCAATTGGCAAGGTTGTGGCAACCTTTTTAGGGCCTTGGCGGAAATTCGAAATAAGTCGCATATTTTTCCATGTCCGATTGTCACTGAATCTCGGCATCGCGTATAACTTTGAGCTTGTTTTTTGAGCCTTGAACCAAGATTGACAATAACTTTTTAATATTTTGGGCTAACGTTAACGCATATTTTTCCCGTTTCAGATTCGAAGTTGCGGATAACCCCCGCTAAGCGGAATTCCTAAAAATCGAGTTCTTCCCGGACACTGCCTTTAAGCATCTGGACTCATTACTAACTCTAAATTTGCTAAAGAAAATTTTCTTTCATAAGCAAATCAAGGTGTTCCTCTTTCCAAGTGAACTTCCTTTCGTAGACTATTGAGCGGTCAACGAAATTCTTTCTTGTGCAGACCATTGCCAAATCCCTAAGGTACGAAATTATATTGCCACGAAAGTAATCACATACCTCAATAAGAAACCAACAATAATCAGCCACATATCCTGTCATTATGTATCGTTTACCAATGATAATGTTGTTATCACCTATACTACTGGTCAACTACAGCTTGCAGACTTCGTTTATGAACAGACGATTGAAAAGCAGAGCAAAGGGAACTAATAAGATTTCCATGGCAACAACAAGGATCACAAGGTACGACATCGAAAACAATCATTGTCTACTTCATCATGTTACGAAAACAGTCGCCCAGTAAGTTCTTCTTGAAACCTATAGTGAAGTTAGTTAGCTAGGCCAAAGCTGCTGAAGTACTTTATTCAACGAAGTCTTTCTAAAAACAGGCTTGTAAATTTATTTCGCACCTGCACGTGTATGTACTATAAATTTCAGGCAAAAAAGATGAGAAAGCGACGAAGGAGATGACAAAAGTTGACGACAAGAAAAGGAAGCCGAGTCTAGTCGCAGACCGAACAAAGAGCGACAAAGCAGATATCGAATCTACGAAAAAGGACAGCCCAACTAAGGAAGCGCGAGATCGTCAAGTAGAGAAGGAGAAGCCCAAAAAGACGAACTCGACTGAGGAGCCTGCGAAAATCAAAAAAGCAGAGGAGAAACCTATTCCTATTGAAGTTGTAGTAAAGCAAGCGGAATTGGGAAAGATAGATCCGTTTGAGGATCGACCAAAGATCCCGAGAACTAAAGACGAGTCAAGGAGGGACTCGCTGACAAAGGACAAGAACAAAGATCCCATGGTCGGCAAAAGCGAGAAAATTTCTGTAGAAAAAGCCAATGAAAATAGTTCGTCAAAAGCAGCTGGAAAGGCTGACGCGAATTCTGTGAGGCGAAAAACCTTGGAAAAAGTTAGCGGAATACCTCCGACTCAAAAAGGAGCAATGGACAAGAGCAGCCCGCTCGAGAAGAAACAATTCAGTGCATTTGCTGAGGAAAGGAAAGCGAAAATGCGAGGGGACAAACCGGCTGAGGGGTCACCTCAGAGAAAAGGCTATGGACATGTGGGAAAAAAGCAAAAGCATGATTCTTTTTCGGACGAGGATAAGGGCGGTGCTAGCGAAAAACCTCAGCCCAGTGAGTTTTTTTGGAACTGATTCGAAAATATTACAGTTTCTCTCTTTATTATTCTGAGTGCTGATTGTGAAATTACAAAAAATGATATTGCATAGCTTACTTTTTTCCGTTTTAGGATCAGATGCCCAGCGAAATGCTAAGCGAGACCAAAGCCCAGAAGCAAACCTTACAGCTCATGTCGAAGTGATTCGCGAGAGAAGAAGTCAGTTTCTATGCAATTTTGATCCATATTATGATTATAAGACTTGCCCTCTAAGTTGATTTCCCATCTGTGAGAGTCAGCAATCAAACATCACTTTCCCACGAGAGTCAGCGTATTGATACTTACCCTAATTAGGTAACTTTTCTTTAATCAGCAGCTTTGCAGTGTCGCTTCCGCGAACAATCACCACGGATCCGGCTGCAGATGTGGAAATCGTGATCGGTGACGGTGAGTAATTTTCAAAATAACAATTTCAAAATATAGGTTATATATAGGAGCCGCAGAGAGGCCGGATGATGACTAGTTGTATTACTGAGTATTGGTGCCTTCGTTAGAATGTTTTACGAAGTTTCTTGGCAAAAAAACATGAACAAAATTCTGGTTCTTAATTTTACTCAGAAATGTTTGTTGATTCCTAGGTTAAGTATTCTTATATACTTAAGAAAAGAAATGGAAAGAAGTAGGACATGTAAACGATCTTTTTACTTGAAAAATGGAAGGATGAAGCAATCAAATACATTTCTTGGAAACTTGAAAAAGTTTTTGTCACTCGAAATAGTGTTGGAAAGAAATTTAAGAAACGACCTTTTAAAATTTTTTGAATGAGTGCTTTTTTCAAGCTGCTCACCGGCAGGGTAAAGTCATGGATACTTCTCGAGAAAATTGTTTTCGCTTATTTCCAATTCCTTTCTCAACCGCGTGAATGCACGTCTTGTGACTCTCACTTTCAAAAAGCTACAAGCCTTATTGTTGCAAAAAACAAAAGAAGTCTTTGTTCAACACCTGCATCTACAGTCTAATGCACCTGTGTTTCTTTATCAGAAACTGTCGCAATTATATACTGAGTCAAAAGAGTACGTTGTTTTTTCCCATACCCTTTGTACTTTCTTCAGAAAAACACAGAAGTGCTTGTAAAAAGCGTGTTCAATAGTAATGGCATCAAGCTTATAGAACGGATGCGTTTATGTACCTATCACTAGCAACGCTCCCCAAAACTTCATTTTCATTAGCTTGTTCAAAGGCCCAAATGAACATCCCCTAAACTTTTCTCTTTTTCTATTCGATCTCCTGATATTCTCCAGAAGAACAGAATTTTGTGCTCTGGTGTGATATCCACTTATCACTCCTAAGAACATGTTTGTCTTATAGGAACCATACTTCAACATAAAAAAAAGTAGTGCGCAAAAACGTAACCTCAACTCTCTAACGTTTTTCGTGCACTATGCGAATGAAACTCAATTTCTTATTTACTGCACGCAGAAGCTTATCCAACAGCGTAAATTTTCTTCTTTCCCATCTTCTGTATGTCAGCACTTTGACTACAAACAAAGAAGGCTTTTAGGTGCTCTATATCTTGAATTACACTCCTCCGATGGTTATCTGGATTTATGCCTAGCAAGCAGAAAACAAAGTTTGTAAACCAGAAAGGATTAGTGGCCTAAATCCCCCATGCAGTTTCCATTCTATTGTAAGCTATACTTGGTGGTTGACGCAGGGCTTTTAGTATGCGTGAATTTTTTCGTAACCACCAATCGAGAAACTTATTTGCTAACAACTTGATACGCTCTCTGAAGTTTGGGTGTTCTTCCTGACCGCTGCTCAACTGGAAGATATTCTCAAAGATTACAGCATTCGTAGGAAAAGAAGTCTACCAGATTTTATGTAACTTTTGATTCAAATGGCTTGGCAGCTGGAAGGCGGTGTTTGTGACCTAATTAAGGCCGCTCGCGCCAGTGACGCAGTCCGCATCTCCCTCTCGCAATGCTCTCTGATAAATATTTAGCCTTAACTAGGTCATGAAGCCCCGCCATCCAGCCGCCAAGCCAGTTGAATTAAAGGATAAAAGATCTAGAGCGCTATAAACCTAACTATGAAGTTCGCAACCACTGACACGCGCTTTGTGATATTCAAAGTCTATGAGTTTTTGCTTCGCAAGAAATCTAACGTCCCGTTTGCAAAGACAGAAAGAAGCACTGATATCCTTGTCCATAATTTCATTTACATGTTTCAGATGGAAAACCCGTGTTTCAACCAACGATGACACCAAAAGCCGACGAAATCTTGCGTGAGCTCACAAAACTCGTCGTGGAAGATGAAACTGGCAAAGGGCGAGTGCCCAAGCTTATACCCTCGTAAATTACCTCATCTAAATTCTAAACAGTATTTGACTATTTGTAAATTGAGCATCTCTTGTTGTATCAATAAACTTTATCGAAATGCGACAAATATGAGACCCGTGATATGTCTTTGGACACAACGAAGAAAACGAATGCACATTGGAGATCACAGCAAGGGCAGAGAGCAAACAGAGTAGAATCCTTGAGCGGTCGGCTAAGCAACCTCGAGTCGGCTTCCTAATTTCAATTTGACTTCTTTACTCAATTGGGCTCAGCTGGATGTTGGAGCCGAAGGGGGCTCCGAAACTGGTCGAGGTATGGCTCTTTTTGGGCGCCGCGGCAATGATTTGTTCATCATCGGGTCGGCGGGGAAAACTGCATAGCCCTTGCGTGCTCTGAAATAAGCAATTTGAGCTATGAGTAACAGAAAACTTAGGAAATTATTGTTTACGTCAAAGAGAAGTCATAATAAGGTGTTGGGTGATGTCTTTTGAACGTGCGGCTTCGAAGTGGCATAAACTCTTTCACTAAAGATCAAAAAGCAAATCTCAAGCATTATGACTTCTTGTAGTAGATCAATTCGCCAAAACCTCGCATTTGTAACTCCAACTGTATGTAAGATTATGGGACTTGTTGTACAGTAATGCTTTTATAGAGCTCTCTCAAACTTAATGAAAGCTTACAATGCAATAGAGCCCTGCTGTGTGTAAAGTGCTCAAGAGGAGTCCAATGACGTGCAGCAAAAAATTTTGTTTGCAAATTTTAAATAGTTGGAAGGAGCTCTCCGAAGCTTTCGCCGATACACAAAAAGTGCTATTCTCTCTTCCACTGAAACTACAACTTTGAAAGTAAGGCCCAAATTTCAAGAAGCGTACATAATTATTAGAGTGTTGATTTTTTACCGTTTTTACTATAACAGTCGTGTCTTTGTATTTTTTTCTCAATTCATGTGGTTTGCGTAATCATTCGACAGACCGAAGCGAGCTCTACAAGATGGGTATGAGGAATCCGTTCAAATCGTATTTCACCGGAATTTTTGAGCAGAAATTGATAGCAGTCGAAAATGAACTTTTCCTTCAAAAATCATATCTCCGCCCCAAGATGTCTTAAATGTTCCCCATTTATCCTAGCGTATGCTTGACATATCGCACATTCATATTCACTAATGTTTTTTCATAGCTGAAAATAAAGAAAAAAATGAAGGGAAAAATGGCACACTCCGCCCCTAAGCATCCTGAGCTCCTCCCAAGCACGTGATCTATAGCTCATACATGCAGAAGTACGACATTATTTGTAAACTTTCAAGGTGTCCCAGTTCTCGAGAAATGCTGAGGTTTAGGGAAAAAACGGTGAAAAATTATGGGACAGCCCAA
Source organism: Cylicocyclus nassatus (assembly GCA_958299035.1). NCBI lineage: Eukaryota > Metazoa > Nematoda > Chromadorea > Rhabditida > Strongylidae > Cylicocyclus > Cylicocyclus nassatus. Next base: position 32,650,733 of record CATQJL010000305.1, read on the forward strand.
TATTGGATTTTAGGGTATTTTGTTATGCGTGTTTCTCAAGATTTGCTTGATTTTTTGTTCCTCCTCTCTTTCAAGTTTCAAGTACTCGTCACAACTTCGAGTCGGTCTTTGTGAATGCATAACAAATAATTCAAACAGAAGCCTGAACCGGTAAAGCCACAAATCATGTAAGAGAGCACTCTCTAGGCATACAGCTATAGCCATATTTTGCGAATATGCGCTTTTGTCAAGAACCTGTCATGTCTTTTTGATATATCCCTTTTAGTTGCTTATTTACAGCGAATGAGTTCAATGGCCGGATCAAGCAGCTTATGCTCATATAGTACAGCATGTCGTGTGGAGGAAAATAGGTTAGAGAAAAGCCTACTGTAACACTCCTCTACCCCAAAATCTCAAAAATTCCTTACCTTATGTCCGAAGGCATGCGTGGAGGTGATGATTTTGGCAAGGAAGGTACTCGTGCGAGAGATAGAGATTTTTGAACTGGGCGTGGACTAGCCTCACCAAGAAGCGTAGGAATTTGCGAAGTGGGTAACCGAGGTTTGGCTGCTATTCTGGGAGGAGTTCTTGCTGCGGGTTTTGGCAACTGGGTTCCTTTCGCTGAGCGGGATTCGAAACCTGAAACAGACACGCTTTTGGGTGAGTGCTTAGTTAGCCATTCAGAGCTCAAATACCATTAACGATGTTCCGCACGCAGCTGATGTGCTCAACTTCAGTCGTCTCCTTTCTTTCGCTCTCCCTTCCATCTTTGTCATCTTCTCTGCTTGAATCATCCGATTCCGATGAGTGTGACTCTCTTCCACTGTCTACAGACTTGTCACTTTTAGGTGAGTCTTGCTGCTGATTGTCCACATGCTGCGTCGTTTGCTCTGGCTCAATCTCCTGGACCACGGAAATTCGATTCTTAAGGTGTTGGGCATTGGGAAACGAACACACATGAGAAGCTGGTCCTTACCTCTTCGTGATCTTCGGGAATGGTGATCAGCATGGGTACAAATCGGCGCATTCGGATTCTCTCTCTAGCTACGTCTATGACCCGGCGGAGGTCGGCGAGGAACTGTTCAGCTACGGGAGGAGGGTTAGCCATCATCGACTCGTCGAGATATTCTGTAACAGCTTTGTTTGTTCATATGATGTTTTTGGAGGTCGCAGAATTATTTTTGGGGGTAGTGTGACAATATTATTTTGATTTAAGGGGAGTGGAGTGGAACATACCCTCGCGGGTTTTTGTGAAGCTTTTCTATGGAACAAATTATTGACTTTGATAATTTGCAAAAAATAGGAATGAAGTTAGCCATTAGTCTTCTCTCCTTTCCCAGATCCGTCTACTCCCTGACTAATTACGTCTTTTACTTACCCGAGCTAAAATACAGTCTCCTTTTCGGTATTCGATCCAGAGAGGTTTTGAATTCACAAGGACCCATTTCGTTTGCTGTGGCCTGAGCCAAAGCCGCCTGAATATAACCATTTTCGTCAAACGACAAAAATATGAGACTATTTTACCTTTTGTAGCTCTTGTTGTTTTTGCAAATGATAAAGAAACTGCATCTGAATGTCCGAGATCAGCTGACGCTTCTTGATCCGCCAGCACAGGTGCCAGACGACGAATGAGCCAATGATAGTAAGTGCCAGCAGAAATGCCAGCACCAAGATAAATAGTAATTCCGCCCTAGTGTTTGACGAAGTCAGCATGTATGGATTCGCTCCTGGAGAAAGAAATTTTTATAGCGAAAATCTGAAAATCGGTCGAGACATACCCGATATTCCACTAACACGGAAAGAGAGGCAATGCTCGTCGGGAGCAAACCCGGCGCATGATAATTTCAGTTGAACAACAGCTCCAGTCAGGACAGCCACATCTGCTTCGGAGCCCCGAAACTACAAGAATGGGGTGATTACTGTGTTACCCGAGCAGAATGATCATAGTTGATGAACAAACTTCTAGAGTTCTGAAGTATCCCCATCAACACTTCATGAAATGATAGGGTTTTCCGAGATAATATAATTATAGCAGCGAATTCCCACATATAGACATTATTTATTTATTTAATTATTTATTCATGCACTCACAAGTGCGCCAAAAATGTAAATAAAAAATGAGAAGTACACTGTTGCTGGCTTAGCTGGTTTCCGCAGAAAAAAAGAGAAAAGGACATATCTCTTGCATAGGTGGTCAGGTCATGACATTAAGCATATTCCATCAAATAAAGCTTGCCGTTTTTCTCATTTTTTTTTCAAAGTTCAATATATTTCACACCTAATGAGTTACTAAATAGAGCATTTGGGTCCGTCGAAAGACACACGTTTCGGCAAATTCGTACACTCGGAGATGGTATTACAAATATGAATTTCATTTCAGCGCTCTCTGTTGATAGATTGCAATTGGCGAAATTGCCAATTCCGAAAACGAGGAGAAGCCTCTATTGAGCCAGAAATAAAAGCATTGCTTTTTTTATTTTTTGACAGCAAAGATGAATTGCAGAGGGAAAATAGCATTTTGAGTGACAAAAGTCATTCCGAATACAACCACCATATAGACGCTATGTTGAACCAACCTACATTTGTTTGAAGGATACGCACTGCAATTGAAATAGTTGAGAAGTTTGTTCTAAGATTGAAAACCTCAAACTGAAAAAAATGTACTTTTTCATTACTACCATCGAGATAAATGTTGTTATTTATTACACCATTGAAAATTCCATTTAGATGAAGATAAGGAAGGTCTAAATAATCCGATATGGATATCTTCCAAATAAGAAACGTAGGTCATAAGGCCAGAAACTAAAATTGAATTCAAATGACATTTCAACATTTCAAGATCCAAAATTGAAGCTTTTTTTGAGTGTTCTTTCGAACACGTATTGCTGTCGCGTGCCAAGAAAGAATTTTGACAAGCACTTTAAGAAGTGAAAGATTTCTTTTTCTTATCTATCAAATAACAGATAAAAACCGGAGAAAACGCGGGTTTCAGAGTAGAAATGCGCTCTCTCCATTTCGATCGTGCTTCTTGGTTCAAATGTCAAACAAGTGTCCTTTGCACTTTTGTTTATTTTTCAGCGAAATAACGCAGCATGTACTTCTTGCTTGGACGACGTTGTGATCAGGTCAGCCAAAAGCATCATACTCTAGCCAAAAAGACTTTTTTATTTTGATATTTTCAGAGTTTACGTTAAAATCATATCATTACAGTACAATGCTGAGTGTGTAAGTAGCAATTTTTTTGTGCTCCAAGGCGACATAAAAAATCACTATACTCGGACATGAAATATTAGGTTGTTACATAAGTCTTGTTACACTTAACTTCTAACGGCGATAAGTCATACACCTCATAGTCTTTGCAGGACTCCAAGGTACCATTCGATAGAGCAAAGCAAGCTCTACAAAATGGCCTGCAAAAGTTCGCACCAGCTCCGACCCACCGTAAGTTTGCACCCAAAATCTGAGTCGTACTGAAATTCAAAAAATCGCGAAAAATTCATATCTTTGTTCAAACAAATCCTACGGATCTCTAACTTGCTCAAAAAAATTGCACACTATATCAAACACTCATTTGTACCGTTGCTGTATTTTTTCTATATCTAGAAATCGAGAAAAAGAATTTTTTTTGATTTTTACAAAAACGAAGCTATGCTGTTTCTATTCATGTAGCTGTATACTACAAGCTCTTAGAAGTATGCCCGTAAATTTTCAGCTTCCCAGAAGCCCTAGTTTTCGAGAAATATCAAATTTAGCTTCAATCACTCGGGTGTTCAATGCTAAATTAGGTATTTCTCGCAAACTAGGGCTTCTGGGAAGCTGAAAATTTACGGGCATACTTCTAAGAGCTTGTAGTATACAGCTACATGAATAGAAACAGCATAGCTTCGTTTTTGTAAAAATTAAAAAAAATTCTTTTTCTCGATTTCTAGATATAGAAAAAATACAGCAACGGTACAAATGAGTGTTTGATATAGTGTGCAATTTTTTTGAGCAAGTTGGAGATCCGTAGGATTTGTTTGAACAAAGATATGAATTTTTCGCGATTTTTTGAATTTCAGTACGACTCAGATTTTGGGTGCAAACTTACGGTGGGTCGGAGCTGGTGCGAACTTTTGCAGACCATTTTGTAGAGCTTGCTTTGCTCTATCGAATGGTACCTTGGAGTCCTGCAAAGACTATGAGGTGTATGACTTATCGCCGTTAGAAGTTAAGTGGTGTAACAAGACTTATGTAACAACCTAATAAATGAATTCAAATTTAATTAGATGCAGAGCTCGGCACAGGTGGCTTGTAAGCAAGCTGGATATCGTTTTTGGGACAGAAACCAAAACAAATATCGTTTTTGAGAAGGAAAAGACACAATGATGTTTGTTTATTCGACGTTTCGTGTTTTGTGGGTTTTTTACGTTTAAGGTTTATAGTCAAAGGGAACTTTGTAAAAATTCGCGAAAGTCAAGGGGGACTTATTCTCCAACACTTCGTGCCGAACCCTGATTAGATGAAAGAGACAAAATACTATAAATGATAAATCTTATTTTTTACATTGCTTGAACTGAATCTCCTCCTCACTTCTGTACAAACCAGCGCAATGTGTATCCTTCCAAGTTTTGTTTTAGCTGTTCTTGCTTCCCAAACTCCATAGCATTGATGAGTGGGTCAATGCGACGATCAGATGGTTTTTTCATGGCCTACGATGGCGATTTTTTATGTGCGCAATGGCATGCGAAGCATCTCCACCTCAACCCACATGACTGATACGCAGTGCGAAAAGAATGCGGCTGTGAATCCCGTCGTATTCGATGTCCGATCGCAGGAAAAAAAGCGTGCTTTGTAACAGTGTTGTTTCCTTATATTGAACTTCCAAGCCAGAAGAAAAGAACAACCTTGAGAATGTTCCATGGAAAACAGATGTAGTGGCACCATCGAAAATTTTTTAGTTGCATCTGATGGCTAGCCACGGATTGAAAACTGTGGCCTAGTATTAGGTTGATGGATAATTTCTGTCACACTTTTCTATTTATTCTGAGAAATTGAAGAAGCGTCTTGACATTATTTGCGTCATGCCTAGGATATAGCAAGGTCTACTATAAGCATGACTAATGCCTCTTACAGAAGTGGACAACAAATTTACGTCAGATTTTCAATTGAATTTTTATTTTTTCTCATTTTTTCTGTGCTTCTGTGCTTTTTCGCTTTTGTTATTTTTCAGAAAGTATCTCGATATTGTCTCTCCTTCAAAACGAGAATAAAAAATATCAAAAGAACTTAGGAAGTATTAAAAATTTACCTACCATCACGACAGACCGATTTCGTGCTACAGCTATGTCAAAAAGCGTTCGTCTAGTGGTTGCTCTCCATCGGTGGTCCATATTGTCGTAGAATGCAGCGGTTATTGTGCAGTCGACAGTTCCAAGCTGTGACACGGCTATACCGGCGTCTGGAAAAAATCAAATCTTTGTTGTAGCTATTGCTTTACTGCAAAGCTGTTTGTAGCCAGGCAACATCCAGCCCCAAATCACTAACTTTCTTTATATACGCTCAAAGAAATACTTAAATGGTGATAGGCCTTGTTGTTCAAAAGAAATTGCTTATATCTCTACTAGTCCGCGTTTGCAAGGTTTTCTATTCAATCGAACTAATGTTATGACCCAAATAATTTGTTCTGTCATTAAGAAAATGTGAATCATAACTTTTATTATAAAGTATTTTATGAATAAGTCCAGAAAAGTAGGTGGATACTGTCGACGTTTCTCCTTGTCTTCAAATCCCCCGTTGCTTCCATCCCAAGCGATTCAAATGCCCTGATTATGTAAGTCTTTTCATGCATGGACTGAAAAGGAAATCTATTCAGAATTAATCAGTAAATTCTTTTTCACCTGCCATAAAGTTAACTCTGAGGCAATTGCTAATAGTGTAAGGCAAGATTTCAGCATTAATTTGGTACCGAGGACTTCAAGAATGAGAACATTCTTTATTTTTTAGAAAACTGAACTCATTGAATATCTCGGCCCCAGACTTGTATTAAGTTTATGATTTGTTATAGTGCATTGAGTCTATTCTATTCCCATCTGCACCAGATTTGAAACAAATGAAAGCTTGGGACCAATCTTGATAAAAAAATTCATGGCAGATAGAATAATTTCTCTAGGTACATTTCATCTTCAATTAACTACATACGACCCATGGATTTTGCCATGGTCAAGTTTCGCTATTTTTTCCTAACATTATGACGACCCTCCGATAAAGTCCGAGTAACCGATAATACCCCAATAAAGGATAGAAAACCTTATTTTTGCCTTTTCATGATTCGCCATGATTGTTTGAGGAAATTTATTGAAGCCACCGAATTTCAGCAGGCTTACCTCAAGCACGTATTTAACAGGGTCAAATCTTCTAAATTTACAGCTCTTAAAAATGAAGTATGAAGGCACTAATTTACAAAGTAAATGATCGTTTACGATTTGAAATATCAAACACGAGAATCTAACTCCAAGCAAACTTGCACTGTCCTCAATCTTTGTTCTAACACAATCAACGACAAGGCCGATTTTTCGATTACTGCCATTTCGGATCAGAGTCTTTTTCACTTTTCAAACTTACGACCCACCGGTGGGTCGTATTGTCCGAAATGGCAGAACACGTACGACCCACCGGTGGGTCGTATTGTTGTGAATGTCTTATTCATCGCATGCAAAAGTGATGCTCGTGATGTGATGTTGGCCTGCTACACCCTTCTTTGAGTGCCGTAGAAACTGTTGAAATCATTCCGATGCATCTAGAGATAGCGCTTAGACTACTGTCGCTGTTGACTCATTGCCCATGTTTTGAGTTGAGTTATCCTTGACGAACTTTCACAATTGAATCGCGCACCAATCGCATACAAATCGCTTGCGATCTGTTATGTCCACCATTGTGGATGCAGCCATATCCGATGTCCCATTTTCTGAGATCCACAGACTAGGGAATCCTCTAAGATTCCCGCAAATCGCAATCTCTCACCTTCCCATCTAATCGCAACTTTCGGATGGAGAACACCGTTCTTTGCTGGTAGCGAGACAACAGGGATCAGCCGTTCGGTTTCGATCGACGAGTTGAACGCAATGTTGTGCCGACATTCGTCTGGAACAATAGATGAACTTTGCTAAGCGAAACGGTATCATGATAAAAGCAAGAAAAAAAAGGAAAAAAGAGGACAGAGTTCTGCGCAAGAAAATTTCTCGGATTCTTTTGCGCTCTTTGTAAAAGAAAGAGTGAGAACATCCTAATGCTTGCTGTTCCTAACAGTGAAAAATGCAAAGACTTCATCAAAGCAAGAATTATTGAAGAAAGAAATCTTTTCGATTTGGATCAGTGCAACTATTCGAAGCGCCATAATTTCGGGTCAAGGAAATTCCCTAATCTTGGAATCAGGTGTAGACTGAACTTTTGTGTACGACTTTTTATGGAGAGAAACGCAAGAAAATGCAGAGCATGGCATCAGGCAAATTTCTTTTCTATCTGTAACTGAACAATAACTCGTGACAAAAAATTCTGGGGTTCCAGCTATTGGATGATATTCACCATAGAAAAATGAACTTGAGGTTCGAGGAATCGACATCTTTCTCATTTTTACAGTACAATACTGAAGGAAAGGGACAAAACAAAGCAAATTAACCGGCCAGAGGTGATTTCCTTAGCAATCTCCTGCCCATTCGAAGACGACATAGTCACTAATTCGTTACGAATTCCCTAGCATAACCCATTTAGCGGAACGCTCCCTATCCAGTTTTTTAAAGATGCAGGATCGAGATTTGATTGACATCTTTGTTGATTATTCGGAAAAACTTGAACGAATTGTTGTGGGTGTGTCTGGTAAAATCGAACCATTGTGACAGCTAATATCAATGGTAATGTCAATTACAAGGTTGACTGATGATCGAATTACCATAAGTCTTGAAAACCAAAACTTTCTATGTCATACCCAAAAAAATTTTTAAGGAGCAAAGACAGATCGAGGCTAAGTGCAAGCAGTGTTAGCGAATGTGTCTAATATTTGAACAAAAAAAATTTGCGTATAGATGTGCATAAAAATCTTCAACCACTCCCAAATTCATTTACGCACTTTGTGTTCTCTTAATGAAATTTGTCGAAGTTCTTGCTAATCGGACGATAAATCTCAGAAATCTATGTCATGTGCTGTAAACAAGCATGGCGGCCATAATTTATCCTTCAGAATCTAACAGCATCACAGTTTGCAGCGCAATGAGACGTGAACTTCTTCTCAGTTACATAGCGATTTTGTCATCAACGCAGTAAAACCAGCTTTATGAGCTACTCGTCTAGAAAATGCTGAAAATTTTCTGAATTCGCGTTGAAGAACCATCTTAATAGCTAATGGAACAAGCCCATCAAAATACTAAAGAACTAAAAATGAGTTTCAACTTCCTTTTACCAAACAGGTTGCCAAATTTTATCGCATCTATTATGTAGTTACTAATTATTGTTCTAGACTGCAATTTGCAGAATTAAACGTAATGTGGGTGCAAAAGACTGGCATGCTACAGTTGTTTTAGAGCTTTCATGCATTTTCTAGATCACTAAAGATGGAAAAACGAAAATCTCTATAGGATAAGAGAAGATAACAAGAAGCTATATTTTCAACGTTCATTTCCAACATCTATGTTTTTTTTGCTTTTCCTTTTAAAAATATAGCGGTCTCATTCATTGCTGACTTCGCCACTTCAAAATCTTGAGGATCCTCGCGCATAGATAAAAATGCGACAAACATTGTCTTTAATATCCCAAAGAGATTCTCAAAGCAAATGGACATAGAGCGCATTGTTTCTCGGCGTTAGGTTTTCCAAACAAAAGTTTCGAGAGTAGAATAAATGCTGAACTGACACATGCAATAGCTACATGAAGTTTATTGAGCGAAAAGAAGTGGAACAAGAAAGTTTGGATATGCTCTTTTCAACGGCCCGATAGCATGAGCACAACTTTATTCTATTGAAATTACTATCAAAAAGGGACTATCACTCATTTAATGCAAATAGAAGATCATCGCTAGAATGATCACAAACAAAATTGTGGAAAATGATATGGTGCCAAAAAATCCCTTTCCGATCAAAACTGGATTGGTTTTTATTGTTAAACCGTGGACAACTATAATGCGTATCATGAGAGGCAATCCGCACAAGTTTTTGCTCAAACATCTCTTTGGAAACGATTCCGTTTCGAATCGAGGTTGTAATAGATATCAAAATGAGGCCACCGAATTCTCAGCCGAGTTCTTCGAGTTTTACACTCGGTTTAACGTCTTGGTTAGAGGTTTGACAAGAAGTATCGTAGAAAAACAGTATTTGAGTTGTTAGCGTAGACGTTTGCTGTTTTTTTTGAAGTGTGTTGGCGAAAGAAATCACAAAGGAATTGTTAGTTTATGACGAAAGTTTTGCACCAAAATTTTTCAAAAACTTTTTTGAAGATTTGTGAGTCTCTCAGTTCAATAAATCTTCTCTGTACAATAAAAATAAGGGTACAAATTCTACGCTTATGAGAGTGCTGAAGGCAATGATTATCTGTATACAAGGCTATAGAAGGTGTTAAGGATAATTACTCAAATTGCCCCTATTTACTTTGATTCATTTTGTTCTTATTTTGTCGCTAAAACACCTAAAATCCAACAACTATTTTTTATTTTAATACGAATCTTATATTTACTAGGCTAACATGAATTAGCTGTGATGGATATCTATATAGAAAAGTTGTACTTTCAAGTTTCTTTTTTTCAAAAATCTATTTTGCTCGGAATATATTTTTGATAGATGATAAAAAACTGCATACATTATGTACTGCGAAAGTGTATCATAGAGGAAAAGTTAAAAGCATTTTTTAATAATTTCCCTTTCTGGTCAAGACTTCAGCTTCAATATAGTAAAATAATCACTTCGATTTATAACAAGAAAATGTATATCGAAAATTTTGAAGTAGAGGAAATAAAAAACTCGAAGCAAGCTCTAGTGATTTACTAACTGCAGAGAACGAATGAGTGAAGAAGCACTTGGTTTCTGAGCTAAACTTGGAACGTTGTTGAGTCCGGTCAAGGAATAAATTTTTTGCATGGAAAAGCTTCATGGAAATGGCCTCAAAACAGGAGCGACTAATCTGAAATCATCATAGAAATTACCAAAGTTTTTCTGGTGTCCTATTGCCTTGTCATCAGCTTTGAAATGGGAGATGTTTGAGAGGAGCAGCTAAGCAATTCATAGCCTGGCTCCCGGTATACCTCACGCAATTTGAAGCGCGACGTGGTTTGCCATCACTCCATCTTTTTATTTTATTATTATCTTTTATCTTATCTTATTATTATCTTTTATTTTATCTTTATCTTTTTATTTTTTATTTTATTTTTAACTTATCGCAAGAACTTTTTGAATGAACAGAAGATGGGCATTTTGTGGATTCGCGAAAGCTGTACATACTGTGAATTTGTAGTCAACAGGTTTTGAATTTGAGAGATCTGGCAGATTGCCAAATCGCGTGGCGATTGAAAATCACGTAAGGTATGCCCGAGGCTTCAGAAATAAATCGAAAAAGTACCTACCTAGACGATCCACACAGTAACCGGCAGTGTTCAGATACACTGGAGCAGTGGAAGGACATACACAGCTGCACCGGTTGTTGAGCGAAGTATTGGGTTCGGTTTCTTCGGCGTGAAAAAGCTGAGTACATGCCGAAGGGCAGACGGACGGATATAGCACGTCAGGTTGTCCAGGTTTTCGGACTAAACAAAATATCATAAATGGAAAACACACATGTACACAGCATAATGTAAAAGAAATTTCATAGATTTGGAGACATATCTTGAAAAGGAGGAGCCTAATGTCAAACTTCAAAATTTTGATCAAATGGCTTGATATCTGTTTATTCAGCAATCAAGATTAGAAGAAAATTATCCCAAATAAAGTAACAATATAGAAATAGTCATTTAATGTAATCGCAAAACAATGAAATGTTTCCAAAGTTCTGTCAAACGTGGTACAGAATTCTGCTAACGACTGAAGGGTAGAAACAACTTGCTAGAACTATAAAATGTGTTGCTTTTGAGGTTTTTTTAACCTAGAAAAACAGAAGCTAGGTATAAGCTAGGTCTCTCCCTCTCTCTTGATTTCTTAGCTCTTCCCACCTCTTCTCCATTTTCATAGCTTCGATAGGTGTTCAGTAAAAAAAATAGAAAACGTAATGTACGGAAACTCGTAAAGTTAACAGTACAGCGACGTAGTAAAATCAATACTGTCTTAGATTCTATTCTTATAAGAAAAACACAAAAATATCTGTTTACGAATTAGCATAACCTTCAAAGTCCTCAAATGCAGCAAGACTTGCAAATTTCCAACGTAATCGGTCTATGGTCCAAAATGCATAAAATATGTGCAAGTGAAATTGCCTTGACATACATGATAGATGGTTGGGAAATTTCCAACTCATTACTTTTTGATATTCCTAACCGGTTTAACTAATGTTGCAATCGGCAGATCAAGTGGATCAAATTCAAATTCCCACGTAAACAACCTTTCTTCTATTTTCGACGTTTTGTCGAAATTCTGGGTCGCATCCCTTTTCACTGCTACTGGTTGAGCCTGCATGCATACATAAAATGTCCAAAGAAAAACCAAGCCATCCGTTTATATAGAGGCAAATGTCACTTACTACATCCATATAACATCTCTAAGCAAAGGCAGCAAAACCTGTTTGGCGGCAACATTAGGAGAGACTCTGGTGAATCCTCCCTCTGAAGGAGATATTCCGCTTATGGACAGTGATCAATTGCCCCAGTTTATTCTATTCCTATATACATTGCTATGATCGTTGAATAGCGATAGCCGGTTGGCAGCAAGATTTTTGCAGGCTGGGAAGCTGGTTGAGTGCTTGAGAAAGAAAGAAGTTATGCATGCGAAGGGAAAGAAGAAGTTATGCTGGACAGATGATATGAAAAGATGCTGTAGGATCTGTGGGAAGAAATGTGGATAAGAATAGTGGGAAAATCTTACAAATGTCCAAAAAACTTTATTTTCAGTGGGCAAAAAGGAGATGAGCAAGATCTTACCAATAGAACTCAGCACACCAGATAAAGTCTGCAAAGACGCAGCTTGAAGGCGGTGAAATACAGCCAGCAGAAGTAGGACGTCGTAAAGACGCACTATAGCCGACATGGCAACGGATATTGGTGCGTGTGTTAGTGATACGTTATCCGGTAGCCATGTCTTCGAGAAGGTCAGTTCGTTCAGCCACGGGGGGAGAGATCTGCAACGTACGCGCAGGGGGAGGAGCAGTGGGGTCTGTGCGTCCCTACTGCGAAGTCTGCACGTCCGAGACGCGTGGCGCGCGCATCTCGGCGCTCTCGCGCGGCGCTTCCCGCGCTCGACTACGGTCGATCGCTGATCAGTTCGGGTGATAAGGGATTCTCGCAAGTTGGTCGCCGACAACCGACGACCTCGAAAATAGAGCAGAACCAGCCGCTCTCCCATCACCACCACACACAACCAGACTCACCATCGAAACGATTTAGGGAAATTCGCGACGATGAGTTGGCGTAGAGCTCAAAGGATGGTGGTAATAGGGCTATCAGTCAGTCGAAGCAGCACCAGCTTCTTCAAAGTCCTGCGAAACTTCCGATAGAATGGATTAAGTGGGAGTAAAAGTTGACTTAGTTTTGACGGATGAAGCATCTGCCTCCGAAATGGCGCTTGTTGCTTTAATCCTCTAAGACGATGCTTCCGTTCGCTACTTGCAAAACTGCTGAGAAGAATTTTGAAAGTTTATGTGACTAGTGAGATAAAAACTGCAAACACCTTTCCCCGAGAGAGCCATTCAATGATCTTACACTTTCAAAGCTTGATTATATATGCGTACATTTCATAATTTTTCGATCAAACTATTAGATGAACACAAAAGTCGTGCACCAAAAAATACAGAAATTTCGTTCTAAGGATGTCCCAGTTATTACTTATTTTCTGTATCAATAAAACGTTCTACATAGATATTATGAATTTTTCCGTATTGAAAGCAAAAAGTTGAATAGAATCGAAAATCATAACAAATCGTATAAATGTCCCTTCAACACGATTTTTCATTAGCTAGAAAACAGGCCATGAAACCAGAAGGAAACCAAAGCGAGAATTTACCAGACTTTTCACAAGTTCTAGTAAGCAAAAAAACACTTTTGGAGCGTTTTGCAAAATAGCAATAATATTTGCTTTGAACCTTTAAAAAATGTGAGATTCTCTCTATTTGCTATGTAATAAATCGAAATATTTCATTCAAATTAGAACAAATTGCAAAATTTTCAAACTTCTGGCACAAAACTTATGTGGCAATCCAATACTTTGATTACTTCTGAAATATTTTGAGGCTCCAGTGTACCTAGAAACGGCAAAAAGAAAATTAAAACTCTTTCCTCTATGCCGTTTGATATCGTCATTTCCTTAGCCTGTATTACGTATAAATGCGCACATTTACTACCCAATGAGTTTCTGGTCAATGCTCTTTGTTTATCTTTGAGATTGTTTGAGCCTCATCATGCTTAAAAATAGCAAAATAAAATATGCAGACCTTTTTCTTACGAGCCATTCGATAATCGTACTTCTTTATCCTGATTATATACGCATACATCTCAAATTCATTGAATTCTCAGTTGAAGGCTTCGATTATTCATGCAGTCTTGAAAAAACACCCTTCGAACTCTCCCTTTCACCTTGACAGTATTCAATGTGATAAATTACCCCAATGTCATCAATCCTCGGAGCTCGACGAGGGCAGAAATGCTGAAACTTGCGCCAAAGATTAATTCACGGAGTCTTGATGACATATGGGTCACAATTAGCTGAAGGGCCAAAATCTTGATTTTTACATAGTCGAAGTGATACCACGTAAAGAATATGACGAATGTCAGTTTTGCAAATTTTGCAGAACCGTCCTACTTACGAAGTCGTGTCATACATACATTACTACATTACACCACTCTTTGAGCAAGAAACTTTTCTTTCTTTTGGAGAATTTCGCAGTTTTCGCTCTCACGCCAAACATTACGATTGAATCAAATAGATTCCGATGCCATCACTTTCAGCTGCCTACTGCTTCTTATACAATTTCTTTTCCGCTGCTTTTCTATTGTTCGAGCTGCTAAGTTTTTGTATTGTATTGTGTAGATGCACTCAAATGAGACCAATACGCAATTCCACTAGAATCACAACCCCACACATGCCGGAATAATTGTACGCCAAGTTACAAGAATATGATTTTATGATAGGTATTGCATTTGTGAGCAAGTCCTCTCATAGTCTTATAGAATATGTTACAATGCTACAACTATTCTACATCAAAATTGTACCACTCTAGGTTTTAGAACTGAGTGCATTTGGCTAAAGTAAAAGAGGAATTAGAAATGATGTAAATTTAGAGTGAACTGTAAAGTAAGCGAGTAAAAAAGGACGGAAATAGAGCACCTCAAGTAAGGGGGTGCTCTATTTCCAAAAACGAAGTTATTGGCAAAGTTGCAAAACTATGTGCCAACCTAATAAAACTGGATGATTTGTACATATACTAGATCATAAAACTTTATAGACTATACACTTAATGTCAATTACGTTATCTCTTTCGCATGGCAACTAAGCATGCGCAACGCAAGGGCCTGCGTGTGGAATTCCAATCGATGAGGCCAATTTCATCACGAACGGGCGCGACGCGAAGCTTATTGCGTTTACGGAGAAGGGAGCATGTGATTGACATGGACTGTACTTCGCGAACTATGCCATCCGCACAGAACGTGCACATGAATTGCTCTATGAAGTGCTATCGATCTTGATGTTTTCTGATATCGCGAAAAATTTGCAAATTTCAAGGCATTTTTAATCACTCTATAACTTTGACCCAAAGCAACTACTTTCATTCAACATCAGTTGTGGTATAGATATGGTTTGAAATTTATCTCAGACTTTTCTCTTAGGATAATCAAACGAAGATGAAGTTGCATTATTATCTTGACGCGAAAGTTTACATTTTTGGAAACAAAGACAATCAAGTGACTTTAACTTTTTTGCTATGTACATTGAAGAGATTATCGCTCTTATCACTTGTTCTTGTGCAATCCATGAAATAACTTCAATCTCTCACGTTTTAACGAGGCGATTGTTAAGAATAAGTCGTAAACACTATAGTCAGAACTCAAGCTCAACTCTCCTTTTATCTTTCTTCCCTTCAAAATTGAAAAAATCAGATCAAGAGCTAAGCATGGAATTTACCAACATGTGTGCTGATAGTCGGATTTTCTAAGTTGTGAAGGTGAGGCAGTGCAGGCCAAACTATAGGTTGCCATCAAAAAAGCCGTAATTCGCCGCCAAGAACTGATCTAAATTTGGTACAGTTATGTATGTATCATCCTACTATTTTCAATACGGGCCTCGGCTTCGTTACATTTTCCGAGAAAAATCAAAAAAAATTGAAACAAGCAGGCATGAACGTAGGTCCAAAACTATGAGACCAGCTAGAGCTTCTTTTATTAGAACTAGCTTTGAAAGCCTTTCACGTGAAAACATGTTAAGAATGTTGAGTAGCTGCTCCAGCTACTGTGTCACATTTTCATAAAAGTTCTTACCTGCTTTCTTGACTCAAAAATACTTTCAGACGTACTTTGCTTCTTTTCTGTGTATGAGTATAAAAAACTCTGCAGTTTCTCATCTGATTTGATAACGACGGGATGACAACTGTTTTCTGATGCTTAGCGATCTGAGCGTATAACAAATTGTGTTCTCGTTGTGTAGCAAACCCTATTTCGACTTGGCCGCAAAGGTAAATTCAAATTCCGACGAGCTTAGCAAATATGTTACAATGTTCGTGCTATGCAGGCTTACAAAATGATGTGAGATCCATAGATTTTTCCTAACATTAGTAAGCAGTTGATTCAATAACAACTTCAACAACTGGTGGGGTATTTCCTTTTCAAAATCAAGGAAAAGCTTGAAAAGCTTATCTAGTGTCAAGCAAAGGTGAAATATATAGGCGAAACCGGACAGCCGCTATGTTTATGGATTGAGAAGCACCTTAGATAGATCCATAAAATGTAAAGTATCAGCATCCCCATGAGGCTATCGTTAAACAGTTCATGAAAATTCGGTAGCCACAGCCGCTTCATTTTAACTTAAAACCTGAGACTATCGAGCGCAAAAGGTTTGAAGAATGTGGATTTCTTTGCGGATTCCAAAAATGAAAAAGGAGAGTGTCCCCAAATTCACCTTCTCAATCTTTAAGGGGCTTCAATGGTGAAGAAGCTTAGAAGGCAACGGCCTATGCTCTGCACATCCTGAGTTTGAGCGATCACATCTCGTCTTCCATTCGATGAGGTAAGCACTGCTCTCGCACTTGTTCGTCTCTCATAGCAAATCGGCACGACTTTTGTGGCAGAGAAGAGACATTTGCGAGTAAAACTTCGAATTGAGGCTCAAAGACAAGGCGTTCGAAACGTAAAAAATAAATCTTACCAACCTGGCACTGCTCAACAGGAAAGTTTCAAAATAGAGATTTTTGCAGTTTGCATCAGAAGAAGATTAAAAACTTTTCAGACCAGTGAAGGATTTGCATTGCCTTGAAGGTACCTCTTCTGTACGTTGCTTCACATGGCACCGCTCTTTTGGCAGTGTAGAGGAGATGCTATAATAGTGCAGGTTTGACGAAATAGTCGTGATAATGTATCTGAGCATCAAAGAAAAGATGTGTAAATAAAGAGTACCGGAAATGCCAGCTACTACTTGGGATCATTCCGTATTCGCACGAAAAACGCGCCACTTGCACAATTTTATAGCATGCCACTGTTGGTCTTGAAACATTTTCTGGCAATGTAGCGATAAAATTCGAATAAAGAACATGTTTATCATCAAGGGGCTTCGGAAATTATTTTTCAGGGCTGAATTACTTTACTAACGGGAAGCTACCTAACTTAGCTCGCGCTTTCGGAATAAGACACATGTATTTGCAATCGGCCTGGTACGCTGATGCCAAATATGCTGTTTCCAGGTGCCACGCATCATTCGGAACGAAGTTACGAGGGCCTCCTTTCGTATGAACCGGCAAGTCTAGAGTAAACTCGACAATGATTAATAGAGAGTCGTGTGGTAAAATGGTAATGTCTCGCCTTGTACGCTGAGGGTCCCGTGTTCGAGTCCTATTGAACGTTCTTCGTTTTGCAAAGGTAGTCCACAAACCCAGACATGATCCACAAGTGGTCAATCATGTATACATGCATCTTTGGTAAGTGGGGTTATCATAATTCGAAGATGTTGTGCCCCGAGCTGGTCGTTGCTTATCTTTCAAAGACCTTTAGCTCTCGTGACATTACAGAAGAGCCGTCGAGGAAGGAGCAGACTAATGAAAACTTTCGAGGGCTTGCAAAACGAAAACCTGCAACAGGACCCGTGCCCCGGACCCTCAGCGTACAAGGCGAGACACTTACCACCAGGGTAAAGCGGGGGGTGCGGCACGCCGCAGGGGGGGGGTCGTAAGGGGGGGTAGGTAGGGGGGGGGGTCGTATCGACCCAAGGTCAAAAGCGGTTTCTAAGGGGAAATGACTGCAGCTGAGTTCTTAGATGTGCCACGCTGTTGAAATCCTGCAAAATTCAAGTTCAACGACACAAACTTGCAGATATCGTATGCCTACCGTAACCTACCGTACCTCTAATCAAGCATAATTGTCGTAATCCGCGTGTCGAATAACCCCTATGCGCCAAGTTTCAGCGAACTCTGAGGTCTGCGAGCAGCAAACAACCTTGTATAAAGCAGTAATTTAAAACATGATTAACTTCATCTTAACGGTGAGTAAGCTACCTCTTCTTGCACTCAATACAAAGCACTACTCCTTCTTTGTCCACCTCAGGAATCCCGCTTCAGAAGACCTCCAAACTATTGAATTAGAAACCAACCAAAATCGCTTTTAGCTTTTAATCGCTGTGCTTTCACCAAATATTACTCAGAGCAAAGAAGACGAATCAGGCTCAAAACATCCCTATGGAATCTATGAGGTTTAGGCTATTGATTCATATAAATATTATCCGCTAAAAATGTTTTTTTGATATAGTTAATTGCCTGCGGCACCCCCCCTCAAAACCTGCGGCTGCCGCAGGTTTTGAGGGGGGGTGCCGCAGGCCATTAACTTACCTTCAAATCGTTCAAACAGCTGCCTTTTTCATATCATCCTATAGATTCATCCTTCCTCTCTCCGTAGTAGCTGTTTCCCCTCGAACCTTTTTCTTTAGAAGGAAATACATATGGTTTTTGCGAACCATATGCTGGGAAGTGTGGCTAAAAAATATTGGGTTACGGTAGCGCTCAAAGATTGTCAAAACACACAGAGGCGCGAGATACGCGCCTTTGAATCCCACTCTCGTTATGAGCTGTGATGTTCTCGCCTAGCCCTATCAGCTCCTCCAGCCCAGATCGTACAACGGC
The DNA here is from genome assembly GCA_958299035.1 of Cylicocyclus nassatus. NCBI lineage: Eukaryota > Metazoa > Nematoda > Chromadorea > Rhabditida > Strongylidae > Cylicocyclus > Cylicocyclus nassatus. The sequence goes on from CATQJL010000305.1 coordinate 32,669,183, forward strand.
CCTTAGTAGTCTTGTGACCTTCGTGCACAGACGACCCAACACTGGCATTTTCCCTAGAATAGTCCTGTGCGATGTTGCAAGATTTGTAAGTTATTATCTATTTGCCGGTTGGTCGTTATCATTATGATGTATATTGCAGGCCTTGGCAAATCTGCATCAAGAACATATGCAGTGCGTACTAATGCTCAACTTTATCTACGAGAAGATCTACACCTTCCTGTGGTTCTGGGTTTTCATTGCCATTGCATCTACTTTCTCAGCAATAAGGTACACGATCGCATTGTTTCTACCAATGTATCGCGGGCTAATTGCTGACAACTTTTTACCGGTGAGTTTTCGATTCAGAAAAGTTCTTATCTCATAATCTTACTTCAGACACAAGACGTGCTTTTTTCGAACTTTGCTGCTGAGCATGGTGTACGTCGCCAACCCCAGTCGCAAGTAGAGCGCTTGTGGATTATTTTGTGCACAAAATTCTCAGGTACCTCTCAGGCAATTTATTTCATCTCTCATTTCAATTTATTTCATTCACCAGTCTTCTGCATTCCAATCATTGGGCTGTAGATGGGCGAATGAACATTGCCTGCCTTCCTATTTGCATTCAATGTTTTAATTTTCGAATGTTGCTTCGCTCACTTAGTTAGTTAGACAGTGTTGGCCCCTCATAACCGAGGCGAGCGTCGAACACGGCTCAGTAGAAATAGGTAATGGCGCAAGCTTCGCTTTTTGGCTCGTATCGCCTTTCTATGTAATCATCAAAAACTTGCTTTTGTGCATGCGTCCCCCTATTTCATGCCGATTGTGGCTTAGTGTAGATAACAACGGGACTTTGAGCTCCCTTTTGTCTTTAAGTTAACAGAGATTTTTTGAAGGTCCATGGTGGCAACGGACCTGGCAAATTCTATCATGAATGCATACGTAGTTGCTTCTACTGCTCAATATTCGATGACTGTTGAAGTAGGAGCAAGATCGTCCACATTTCACTGTTCGATGGCTAATTTCAGATCACGAAACCCCTGTAGGCCTTTTTTGGAATATGTGCACTTTACTTTACCCCTCTGCATCTTGTTGGAAAACACTTTTGACAGCGCAGTCAATCATACTCAGCTTTTTGAATCGTACATCCTACTGTGTTCTTCACTATAACTGAACTTGCTTTCTTCGGTTGAGCGTCTGAATCTTTTAGAATTAAAAGCTGATTTCCTAAATCAGGTCAATGTTTACCGTGTGTAGTGGGTGTCGCCATCCATTTATGTGACTTTTATGCTTGTTAGGAATGCGCCATACTTGATCCGCTGATCCACTTGATCAATTCAATCCACTTCGTTAATGGTCAGTTTGCTGATCTGACCAATAGCGAAGTGGATGAATTGGATCAAGTGGGCATCCGCTTTGCCATTGGTCACTTTATAGATTTCCAATAGTGAATGTGGATGAAGTGGATCAAGCGTATCAAGTGGATCAAGTATGATGGTGCCCTATATGAATCATATATTCGTGTATACGCTATTTCTGACTTTCAGATGTGATGGCATTCTCTTACTTTCATTCATAAATGTGAACGCTGGAGGTCTTGTTACGCACGATATCGCGCACCAGCTTTGGAAAATCACTGTGCAGCCCACGTTCAAGTATGTTTCACAACTTTGAGATTCATCAAATTGTTGCCAAAGCGAATTCGACAGGGGCGCCGCCACAGTGTCTCCATCCGAGGAGTGCACCGTGAGAAAGGAGTCTGAGATGAGGAAAGATTCGGGGATGTTGTACTGGCCGAGCTTCATTAACCTGCCTGCAACTGTAATATATTCATTTGAGACATTTAGAAGCACAATTATCCTGTTATTTTGCTTCTAGGTAAGAAAAATGGGCTTGGCAAAGCGAATGGAGGCTGCTGGTGACAGCCGCGATGTTTCTTTCAATGACAAAAAGTCATACGCAATAGCACAACCCATGGTACGCATGCGATCTCTCAGTGTTGGTGTAAGTTGTCACGACGTACACCTCAGTCGATCGATGGGGTTTGAAGTTAGCGGGTTAAATTGCAGAATCTGGAAGCCGAGCCTACAGCTCCTATGGAATCTTCGCCTTTGATTTCTGACGGATCTACACAAGCCGTCGAGGACTCGACGTGTCCCATTCAGAGGTATTTTCTAATATCTGCAGTGCTTATAATATGTAGTTCTCTCAATGACTCCGTTGCAGTCTTCCTGCTTCACCTGGTAGACGACGCCGTTTTGCCAACGGAGGACCAGGAGTTGCTTTTGTCGACAATCGTTCTGAGAAGAAGTAGAACAAATTGTTTGAAATGGTGTGCTAATAATCTTAATAAGAAATCTAGCTCTAGTGTAAGTTCTCTACGGCGTTTGTTGAAATAAAAATATACCGAATGTGAGTTGAAGCTGTGAAAGGCAAAGGCATCGTCCACCCAAATTGGGGTTGGTGAGACTATGATACCTAGCAGATGCAGGGCCCCCAACTAAATGATTGCCCAACTTGCGCTGCCTGAAGCTGCTTCCGAACCGAAAAAACTGCTTCGGAAATCGCTTCTGGCCCCGTTCGCGACGCTGGTTCCTCCCCTTTCGGGTGGGCATGACGTTCGTCCCGCCCATCCGTGCGCGCCCAACCAATCACGTACCGAAGAAATCGCTCTGCGGGTTCTGGAGACAGGGGTTTTTCGTGGTTTTCGTGGATTTTCAACTTGATATTCGCAATCAGAGGTATGAGAAGGCCCTGGAACGGCAAAAACATGGAGGTCGAAATTCCGGGTGGACGGTGCCTTCAAGAGCGAGAGGGGGGGGTCGTGCCGAGGTCCGGCCCAAGGGGGGGGGGTCGTATCCGACGGTCGTGTGCCGCACCCCCCGCTTTACCCTGCTTACCACTTTACCACACGACCCCTTTTGGTCATTGTCGAGTTTCCCATAGACTTGCCGGTGGAGGAGTCATACGGAAGGAGGCCCTCGTAACTCCGTTCCAAATGATGCGTGGCACCTGGAAACAGCATATTTGGCATCAGCGTACCAGGCCGATTGCAAATATATGTGTCTTACTCCGAAAGCACGAGTATGTTAGGTAGCTTCCCTCTTAAGTTTGATTGCTTACAAGATGAACAAATTATTTGCTTACAATAGAACTTGTTTACCCCACATATAAACATCTTTCTGGCCTCCAGGGGGGGGGGGAGGGGGTGTGTGATAACTCAAATGACAAGTTCAATTTTCGCGGTCAGACAAACATGCAAAGCTGGAGCTTTTAAGACAAATAATAAGTGAAGATCGTCAGTGGAGATCACTTTACAACGCAACACAATAATTTTGCGGTTCGCAAGTGGGACCAGCTCCGAGCTGCTTGCAAACGTGCTGCCGCCTAAAGCTTACCGTCTCACCCTATATATATAACTATATCTAGATTATGTGCATCAATTCAGGGACCGTGCATAATAGGGCGATTTTACATCTTGAACAGAGATCTCTGTGTCTTGGCTCGCAAATGTAAAAATATTTCTGGTCCTTGAAAGTTAAGTACTTAACTCATACGCAAGCTGTAAATTCTACACCTCATTGCTGACGAACAACTGAAACAAGGAAATTAACATGAACTTCGATCCGTCTATACCTTAATTTCACTGTGGAATTTTCATCAAATTAGCTTGTGGGACCTTTGTGTGCAGGATCTTGCGCGCAACATTGCCGGCATACGAAGAGATGGGCTTTTGCGAGAGAGTCTCCCTTAGTCTCGTCGTGGATATTGTTGAACTTGGAGGGAACTTTATCTTTGGCATAGTCATAAGATATCAACAATTCGCAAAAAAGGTACAGAATATTATTCACTATAATTGTTTTTTTAGTAAGCACTTTTTTCGACATCATAGTTGGTGATTCTCAGCACGTTGCATTTGCAGTCTTAAGTGCCTCGCAATTTTTTCAAAGTACCGCATTGCAATATAAAAGGAGCGTCATGGCGTGACTGCTATCACTTTTGATAAATTTAATCGCCAATTCTTTGTCCTACTTTTCTTAGCTCGTCACTCACTTTGTGTCAGAATTACTGCCGTACTCAAGCTTTACTTATTATTAGTTGCCGCACACACCAGCGAATATGAATAAGAGTATACTCTATCGATGGCAAGGTAATCCTTGCGATGACAAATCAAATTTTATTATAGTGTGTAATTCGCTCCTAGAACGTTCCAAGCTCTAAGCTCCGCTTTAGCATATGCTAAATCTCTGGAATTTGAGGCAAGCAATGGGATGCTGAAACTGTAGGGCTGATTAATAGAATAATGTTGATTAGAGTATTTTCGAAGGATGCAGTTGCCGTTGCAAGATTTTCTTTCATTGATGTCATGTTTGGAGAAACGTACGGTAAGTTGATTTGATATTTGGTGGTTGAAAACTGACGTTCCGGAAAAACAGAGGCTGCTGTTCTTCTTATGTCGAAGGAAAGTCCAGATAACCTAAAGTCACTACGGTCACAAGCTGTAACAGATAAAAAGAAGGTTAGAGTGACTGCAGAAAAACCACCACAGATTACTATTATGGTGGACTCAATTAATTCTATTTCCTTCACTGTAAGAAGTTTAGTATTCCACATTTGGGTTTTGGTTAAGATTCGGGTCCCGGGATATGAGATAAGCGCCACCTCTTAAGATGAAATGTCTTTGGTATGTCAAAAAAAATTTATGACATTATTGACCTTGAAAAAGTTCGAAGTGTCATAAACTCGTGGTAATTATAAAAAAAGGGTTTCTTGGACAGTGGCGTCATTTTTAGAGTTAAGGAGTTCGAAGTATCATAAACTCGTGATAATTATAAAGATCTTGGACAGTGGTGTCATTCTTAGAGTGAACAAAAACTAATGCGGCGTTTGATAAATTTTGAGTGAAAAAATGCTTAGAGCAACTTTTGTAAGAATTTTAGAGTTGTGGAATTTCCGTCGGTGTTGGCTTTCGTATAAAGCATACGTTAGGAAATTTCATGATGACAGAAAAGCTTCTGCGTAAAATACATAGCTTGTGTTAAATTTGTTTATCAGATGATGAAGGATTTGTGTTAACTTGAAGGAAGTTTTCTCGGAAAGCTTTGGTAAATATCATTTTGTTCATTTTTTTTCGCACGCTGTCGAAATTCAATGGCAAATTCTTTGTACTGACTTTATCGGTGTCGAATCGTTCTTGTTTTAGCAAAGGTTTCACAATTTTTCCCGCACTGAACAAACAAAGTTGTCCCAATCTTAATTTAATTGAATGAAAAGCGTATCGACTACGCAGCCGCGCTCGAATTTTGGTTACAAACGCACAACTACAGGCTGTCAAACTTGCCTCGGAGGAACTCTTCTCGCCACTGAAGTTGATTCTGTGAGCCAGCCACACTTGAATGGTGAGCTCGAAAGATGTGCAAGGTGTTGATCAAACAATATTTATAGTAATCAAAAATTCGGTTATCAGTGCGTAAAGGCAACACCTTCAAAGATTTACTTAACGGAGAAAGTTTGGGGTGCATATTGGTCAAGTTTTCAATTTCTTCGAAAATGTTTGCAAGCACCACCTTAGAGTCGCGAATGTTCCTATTAACAGCTCTAGTTATATTTCTCGTAGCCACCGAAAAGCACTCCTGCACTGATTATGCCTGAGAAAATAGTACACAAGCAGGCTAAGCCTGAATTGACCTTTTCACCTTTTGCGCATACAAATGCATAGCTGAGGACAACTACGCATGTTTCGTGAATAACATAGTGTTTTGCAGTGAATTTGAAATTCTCAAACAGGATCAATCTGCATTAGGTTAGAGCCGTATGAAGAATTATTTCGCAAGTGCCCTGAGGCATTGTTTACGACCATAAATTGAGAGTTCTCTTAACACCTCTGGTGAAAGAGCCACAGAACTTTAGATATGTCAAAGGGAATCTGCATTTGTTTCGACTGGAAAATTGAAGGCGAAAGATTCTCAGTAACCTTAGAAAAAGAACCTCGACGCTTCTGCGATACTTTTGTTGCAAAATCTGTAAGTTATGGCAAAAGAATATATAGCAGAGCTCTCGGATTTAAAAAAAGGGAAAGATTGCGGTACCTTGTGGGAATAGCTGTAGTACTTTGGGTTTTGAAATGATACTCGAGTCGCTATACAAAAATTATGTCCAGAATAAAATAAGGTGCGTTGACCATCTATAACAAAATGAATATCCTTAGATGGGTCTTACGAGATGATGCCAGATCTACATTTAAGCACTCACTGTTCGAAAACATTCACATGAACTTATTTCTCCTTGCACAGGGTATGCGAAAAATTGACGGTAACTTTGTCAGTGACACAAACCACTCGCAGTTATGATCTCATTTTCATGCCACAAAATGCTGCAATCCTTTTTTGAAAACCATAGTTTCACCAGAGTTAGCCTAATGTGATACCTATACATGTGTAAGCGCTAAATTATCAAATAAGTAGTTTTGAAGAGTGCGAGAATGAACCCAACTTTTGACTTTGGTTGATTTTGGTACTTGCTACACATTTCTAGGATTTCACTTTATTGTAGGTTGCAGCCGAAGACTTTGACGGGGTAGAGGACTATATGTCGCCGAAAAAGGGCGGTCCCCGCGGTCATTTGCGACAAATACGCACCCTTCATGCGCGGACATGCGTTCCTACAGGGAATCCGCGCGGGACTCTTCCAAATTCGGCGACATATAGTCCTCCACCCACTTTGATGTGCATGTCCTTGAATAACAGTAATAATAATAATAATAATAATAATAATAATTCTAAACGGATGCAAAACGGATTTCTAAAGCACATCTGCGTATTGCGGACAGCTCCGACAATAAATTATATTTTATGGTTTCTGTAACAAAGGTTGAAATTTTTGAAATTATTAATCTTGTACTTAGCTTTTGAATAAAGAGATGCCACCAGAGCGCACGGCTTACATTTTGTTGGAATCACTCAGTGAGTTTGGTTCTTGCAGAATACACTATCAATTCACTCGGCAGTTTATATTCCACCTCATGCCAATCACGTTCTCCTAGCGACTTCAAATCACTTTATGCCTTGAACTCTCAATGGCGTCATTCTAAACGCCCATGAATTCCTTCTAGAGAACCCTTCAGCAGATGTTGACGGCAACTAATGCAATCAGATCATCAAGGCGCATGTAGTTTTGTGCATAGCTTCCACATCCACACTGCGACTTTGTATTTCCCCTTGAATTGAAGTTTGAGATTCAAAGGAAATTCTTATCGGCTACCGCCGGAAGCGGAAAATACCTTACTATTAACACAGAAGAGGAAAGTCAAATAATTGCGCCTTTTACTTTACAAAATTGAGAAGTGCTGGAAAACACAAGATACTAAAAGTCAAGTAACAAAGCGAGGTTTGATGGCAACGGTGCTTAGGTCGCGCCAAAACCATACGAAACAGCCTTGTTACCATACAAAGAAAGCCATAATGCTTTGGCCCCTGCTTTGTTGCAGTCGCTTTCTCTAGTAGCAATTATGTAGACTTAATGAAGATTTCTAAGCACTAATCATAGCACTAATCATATCAGCTGGTAAGTTGTGATAATGAAACTCTCCACTTCTTTCCTTCGTCAATCAAACCTATGTGCAATGATGATTTCTCAAACCGAATCAGTGCTTACTCATGGTCGTGACAATGGAAGCTATTTAGGATGCGTTTCTTGAAATTTTTGCTTTTTGCATTAGTTGCGGCATCGAACGCTTTCATGAATCCGAATAGCATCGAGCAATTCTATAATAGGTTTGTAAAAATATTCCAACAAGATTCCTTCGAAATGTCGACTTTGCAGAGGCTTGGAGCAATCTTCTAAAAGTACTCTCCTTGAGAAGTCGGATGCAGGTTCAGGTTTGCGATTTGTCCTTTTACTTTACTGTATAATTTAAATAGAAAATTGTTCTCAAAACTTTTTTGTTGTAGCTAAAGTGGGAGGTGTTGCGGTTCCCAACATGCTAGATCCGTTTTTTTGGACCGTGATTGATGAAGCGTACCTGTACAGACTTCAACGAGAAGCTTTGGCTTATAGCTGAACACTTTGACTGTAATTAGCTACGTTTCAAAGGGAAAATAGGAAGATTAGCTGACCAACTTTCAAAAATATCACAGTTCAATAAATTTTCTGCGCTATTTACAAGGAAAGCATGTTCAGTCGACGTGGCTTCTTCAGATCGGATGTATAAGCTACTGAAGAGCATAAAACGATGTTTGTGGATGAGGAATTATGGCATTTATTGGATCAAAAATTCAAAAATTCTTTAGGATAAATGAGTTGCTAATATTTTACTATTACAGTTAAAAGTGTGATATGTTTTTTTAGAGAAATTTTTGATGCTCTGATAATCGTCACTGCTCCATCAAAGCGTTAAAATACTACGACTGTTTTCGTCCTACTTACACATTCAGTTTCTTTGCCCTAGTAAACGCTTACAACTTCTCGTCCATAGACCCTCCGCAGGTTAAGAAGGTAGATTTGGAATCAACGTTTTATGCCCCTTAATATGTGTACTCCCATCTAAAAAGGTCACTTTAAATGAACATGCGTCCTTTGTCAGGTATTAGAAAGTACTGGAGCAAAATTAAGAGGAAATGAAGACGGGGACTTACATTTTCGTAAGCATTGCAGCTTTAGAATTGAGTGTTGTTTCTTTAGGGCTTCTCGCAATTCTTTTAGGTTGTCCTAAAAGTGAACGCATTTTGTAAATAGATCAAGCGGTTTTCCCTTCTCTAGCAGACTAGGGTACCGTTCGATAAAGTGAAGAAAGCATAACTAACTACCAAAGGCAAACGTAACTCTTAATTTGGGTAAAATTTGGAGCCAAAAATCAAAATATTCCAGCTATTTCAAAAATCGAATTTTTCCCAAAAAACTCCTACGGACTCCAACTTGGCCATCATACAGACACATACAGTAGTAAACAAAATGCATTTGCTGGATGTTTCCCGCGTATGGAAATCGAGAAAAAATGTGATTAAAAAAAGCCAGCTTCGCCCCAGCTCCCTTCATACATGTGATTGTATACCGCAAGCCTTGATGAGCTATATGTGTCTGTTAATCGAGAAATAGCGAGCTTAACATAAGAACTTGAAAAAATGACATCTTGCATTTTCGGGCTATTATTTCTCAAAATTGGGCCCTGAACAAATTTAGCAATGCACTCCACAATAACTATGTCTACTGTATGATGACCATGTGTAAGGTTCGCAGTTTTGGATGAATGACTTTGAAACTGTGGGGTGAAACCTAGTTCATCTTTTAGACTATCACATGTAAAGAGAAAGACGCAGTTTGTATGGCAATGTTATTCGTCCATTTCAGATATTAGAGCATGTGAAGGTTTATAAGATAGATAGAACAGCAATGATACAGGTACCTAGAGCAGCGAGATATGACGCGTCCGCTCTTAGATCGTCTCCTCTCCTCAGTAAAATTGTAGATGCATAGGCACCTTGAACAAAGTGTTTGCAATATGTGGCCGATCGAGGGCAGTGATCACCAATGGACGTTAGGACGCAGGCTGCCTTAATGCTAATTACATAAACAGATAAATGTTGACAACGTAGTGGCTTTGTCCAATCTTTTAAACAATACTTTTATCAAGCCAAGCCGAGAAAAACGCGTTAAGCTAAGTTAGTACCAGGCGAACATTTGGCCAGCTTTTTTCCACGCTCTTTAGAATTTGCGCTAGAATTCTAGTCCCAGTTACTTAAATGCAGACTTTCTCATTACTTGTTAAAGAGAAGGAAAAAGTATGTTTTGCAGCCGACGTATAATTTTAGAAACTCTGTAACAGCTGTATTTTGTAATGGATAAAAATGATAAAGGTCAACTAGGAATTGAAGCTGAAACTCGGCGAATGGCGCAGATTTACAATGGTCATCGAGAAAGTAATGAAAGGAAACAATTTAGTTTCGAGAATTGATGCGCTTCTAAGGCTTTTAAATTTAGTTTGGCCATAAATGATCACCGGGGCAGGTAACATTGTTTTTTGCTGTCAGCAATGTGAGATTTTGCTTATCAGCTATTGAAATTGCCTTTTAGCATGTCGTGATCATTGCGAAAGTGGGTGGACTTACTTCGACAAGACCGGAGCTTGCTATAAGGTACGTGAGAATTCATTTGAATGGAAGGTAAGAGCAAGTCATGTCCAGATGATTCTGGAAATAAAAAATATCACCATTATGATCAAGTGACACTATTTTATACATAAAATATGTAGTAACTAAATTCAAATCAAGAGATGATTTTAGTAAGATTAGGTGAGCAGGTTTGCTTCTCACAAAAAAACGGTCTCAATTCAAGTGGGATGAAATTATAATCAGATGCATATTGATGAGCTGATTCCAAAGATACTTTTTATACCTGCAATGCGGTTCTTTGGAAAAGTTATAAATAAACATTTAAAACTTTGAATTCGGCAAGCATTCAGTGCCACATCTTCAAAAATTAGTTGTTTTGAAACACTTATTTGTGTTCGGTGATGGCCTTATTATATTCAATATGGCGTTCGTCTTGCACTCCCAAGTTGGCTTGCAAGGTACATTATGCATCAAAACCTTGAGGACTTCACACTTCACACTTTCAACCTGTCACGTTTTTTTTTCAAGAACCGCACTGCAGATATGGCAGATTTGGAATCAGCACATCATGACTGCGTTTCATTCCACCTCAACACCTCGATTTAGGATCGTTCCCTTGTCAAACTCGGCCATAATTCACGCAATTCAGCCTCCACAAAATTTAGCCCTACCCTACTTGTTTATGACTCAGGCCCATATGCACCAGGGCCTAAGGCACACTTCAAGCGTTAAATGCGGCGCGTTCTGGCATTACAGCAACTGCCCGTAACTGGTCGTAAGCAGGATTTGGTCGGGGCTAGACTCAAATGCTTTTGCGACATCTTACAGAAACCATCCCTTTATGCATTTGGAACACACGCACGGTTGATCTGTACACTGCTGGCAAATAGACAAGTCGCCCGAATGTGGCGATACGACGATATTGCGGGAGGTACGCTTTAGGCCTAATATCCTGTAGTAAATGATGAAAAAGCCGCAGTAGCTTACGAAGTCGGCTCTTTCATGTCGGGTGACGCCGCTCCTGTCGCCGCAGGGTGTTCGTGCATATGGGCCTTAGTGTACTCATTCAACGCGCATATTGAGCGTGCAAAAAATCATTGCATTCTGTGTGCTCACAACCTAATCATGCACACCATACATTTTTGGTATGGACAGCTACATTTGAAGACATCCGGTGTATCGTAAATCACCCACTGCCTAAGGACCAAAATCGGCGTTACCTTTTGAGCTTTGTCGGAAACTTAGAAGTATACCTAATGATCATAAAATGTAGCCTTTGATATATGGTATACGTTATGATGTTTGCCTTGAAAAGCTAATCTTAAAACATCTCCGCTGTTTGCAGAATGATTCTAGGAGTTTAGTCGAATCTGCAAAGAAATGCGCAGAGATACTAGCTTTGTTTTACCATGAAAGGTGACGAGTGGTATAGTGGCACGTGTAGTGGACCATGAACATGCACTTGTTGGCGAGTTTGCCTCTGAATGCAGAGGAATACTTTGTCTTCGTTTGAACTGCTGCAATTCTTCTGACATGAGCTTTTTTTCGAAAGTTGCTCCGGTAGCAAATGTTAGGGTGATTGCTGAAAAATGGGGCACCTAGAGAATAAATTTAGATTTCTTAAAAATAAAAGTGAATAAACTTCCCAATTTTGATAGATGTTAGAACAAATTATTCTCTTTCAGAAAAAACACATATAAAAAGTCATTTACATACGTAGTAATTCTTATAGTGGCTGAAATGCAAAGTTAGTCACTTTGACAAATTATAGACTTCGGGCAGTATCTGCGCAGTGAAACATGCGAAACCATCCAAAGTACTACTGCTGCAATGCGTGAAGGTACAGTCACCAGACCCACGATGGGATGCTGGCCTCAATTTTCAAATTCAGGAGATATGGCCATTAGCAGCTTTGAGAACAAAAATGCGTGCTATTCAATTCTTTGCAGGTGAACGCATGGTTTATAGGTACCTTCTGAAAGAGCTTTTTACGCTCTATCCATCGTTACGCAGACTACCTCACATTTTGTCTATCTTCGGAAAATACGGATTGAAACTTGATTTATTTGTTGTTGGTCCAAAAAATAGCGTTTTTTCAAGTGCTTCGCTTTTTTTTACCCAGAAATAGAAAGAAATCCTGCACGATATACTGTTTGAGCGTGAAGACCTCTTTCGAATGGTCTATCATTTCAACTTTACGATATGGCAGCGCAAGAATGAGCGATGTTCAAAAAACCCTATTCGAGTTCTTCAGGGCGCCACGCGTAGGGTCGTGGGAGAGGAGCGTTGACGCTCTGCGAGAATAATAGGCGAATGTCGCTTATATAAGCGACGTTTACGTTGCAGCCTGCTTGTTGTTGATCGAAACAAAAAAACTCAAAATTCAATAAAAATCAAGCTGTCCCATTTTTTACCGTTCCTAATAGGTTTGGGGCATTTCACGCGAATGTTTTAACGGTTGACATACTTGTAAAATTTACGTCCACTGAGTATCCCTCTCTCGCTAGAATGTTGTGTGTATTACGGTAAATATAAATGGGCTGTTTCTACTTTTGACTAATCTTGACTGCTCCAAATGGATGTTAGCTGGGCTGGTAGTAATCCAGTCGAAACGCGTAACTCAAACTCAGAGTTAACGCGCAGCATTCAAGGACTATTAATACGTGCACGAGCAAATCAAAAGGGCTAAAGAAGCGATATGGCAGGATACCGTAAGTTTAGCTTATCCCAAGCGTAGAAACATAGCGTATCTCGTTCCATGCAAGAAGCTGCGCGACGAAAGACGCAGCTGAGCTCTCCAGTTAACTATGAGGTTGGTGCGCGTTTCAAGCGCCCGCGATCAGAGTTAACTATGAGTTAGGTTAGAGGAAGAGAAATAGTGTGCAGAAGAGGAGGAGCAGCTAAAAGTCCTCCTGTGTAACTTGCCCGCAGTTTTAGCAAGAATGAGGGGTATTGTGATGCACTGCTGACCACCAAATTTTGGATAGTGAAACTTTGGCCTTGAGAGTTATACGCGATTGCGGTAGGATTATAGTTGTCAGGCCAGAGCTACATAATAAATTCAAAATCAGGCCAGTTGCGCTATGCGGTGCTGACCACTACTTCATTGCCCATTTTTCACTGCAGCGATGTATAGCGCAGGTTACGGTGGAGATGATGTAGATCAGTCAAAATTACAGAATTTGAACTGAAGCTTGGCAGGGTACTGCACTTTGATCACCAAAATCATAGCCACATAGAAATACCTTTCATAAAAAGGCTATCATTTGACTGTGCAATCAAAAATATGCTGTACGTTTTCAATGTGGATTATTATGTTACGGTGGGCATATACGGAAGAAAGGCGGAAGAAAGTTCACCTTTCTCAGCAGAGATGCAATAATATCAGGTAGCTTTAATTGTTTACTTCTAATATTATTTAGGTGCTGTCAGCACGAATAACCTCAAAAGAATTATTTGAAGGTTGTTATATTATCTAAAAGTCACATGAAAATCGAAAAACATTAGATTTCTAAATCGCCTTCAGATTTTCGATATAACTCGAAAGTCAATTTTAAATTTTGGCCAGATATTTGAGAATAACAGATTTCGGATGTATGATCACTGAATAGTTGAAATTTGAATATCAGTAGAAATTTTGAGTTCTATCAAGTTTGAGGCCATATCAATTAAGGAGAGAAGATGCGAGGGGGGGGGGGGAAGGGTTGTTGGTTTACGGTCTATGTGCGTCCTGTGCATCCTGCTACTGCTTCGAGAATTTGTGGAAAACAACATCTATAACTCAGAGAAAAGCCTAACGCCTTTCGACATTGACATGTATATGTGAGATATCTATCACGGGGATTCACTAATCTATAGCGGCAATGTCAACAAAAGTGGGTACTTGAGCTAGTGGTCTAGTAGTTCGGTCGGCTTCGTGCGCTGACTGAAGTTCATCATGGCTTCGTCGCAGTGTTTTGCAGTGGTGCATATGGCAACTTTTCAACATCTGTATTTGGGTTCTTAAGTGGCAGCACAAAACTCTGAGCTTGAGACTCCAAGTAAACGATTACTACGTTTATCATTATAATATAATAAAAAGATGCTGTGAGGATGTTAGCAGAGGTAGAGGTAAGAACGAGTAACTGAGTAAGAAGGTGTCTAACGAAAGTTTGACCGTAATTACTCTCTTGTTATGAAGTCTTCCGGAAAACTTTAGGCACTATTGTAGTGGCTTCAACCTAGATTTGGGTGTTGGAGCGGATTACCGATTGCTCTTCGCTACTGTGGGTTTCGTTAAGACATTTGAAGAGGGATTCGAGCCAGGGAGGGCCATATATTGCCCCAAATAAACCAAACGACTTGAAAATTTTTTGGGCTAATTACACTTGCTGAATCTAAACTTCAAGTTTACATCATATCGTAGTTTTGTTTAAAAAGATGCCAGGTAAGCAGTAATAGCCGTTTTCTCCACGTTCCTAGCAAGGACGTTTATATCGTTTAGACTTCACAATTCTGTACAAAGGCGAGCATTAAACTCAGCGTCACTTGGTACGCTATAACACGAGTCTTCAGATTTTTTAATGTCATTCAAAACGCAGTTTTTTCACAGTAAGGCCCTATGCAGGAATTCTTACCAAATCCTACAATAACGAAGAGCAGCTGATGATTCGCTCCATACTGTAATCTCAATTGTAGCCAATTCTATAGAACAGTACCTAAAACTTTTCGAAAGGCTTCATGACAAGGAAGTTGTCGATCAAAAGTTCATTACATATTTTGGGACACCCTGTATATAGGAGAGGCAATAATTAGGAGTGCGGTGAATCATACACGAAGTAGATAGGAGCAAGGATTTAAAGGATGCATGCAAAGCGAAAAAAATAGCCGAGGGGAGGGAATTGCAAAAGAACAAGAAGTTGGCGGGGCGGAAGCGCGTGAATAACTCTCTAACTATTGTGCGAGAGCATCCAGAATGCGGGACTAATTCTCTTTGAACCCGTACTAATCGCTGGGTGTTAAAGGCACCGTCTACCCAAAGTGGAGGTGGACGAGATTACGATGGCTTACGTGGGCCCCCACAATAGGCAAACCCCAAGTTGCGCCGCAAAGGATTGCTTCCGATGCTCCATCCGCTCCGGAAGGAGCAATTCTGAAGGTGATTACCCCACCCAGCTGGTCGCCCGCCCACTTTGCAGGCTTTTGTTTGCTGCAGCGGGTTCTTCACACGTGTTTTTGGGGGTTTTCACGGATTCTCAGCTTCACGAAATCAGGGCCTTCAGAAGGCCTGAAAGCGATAAAAACATGGAAGTTGAGAATTTGGGTAGACGGTGCCTCAATAATGCCTTATTGCTTTGGTCCTGTTTCTTTAGTGAGATTGTGCCACGTATACGGCGTGAGTTAAAATCGCGGACAATCTCGCACATGCGTAGTAGTTAGAGCGTCTTTCACGCAGGTCGAAGGAATTTGCATGGACAAAACGAGGCATATCGCTTGCTACTGCTAGCGTTGCCAGTGTACCCATCCTACGTGATGATCACTGCAATCGCAGCGTAGTACAAAATGTATCACCATGCGAATGTGCACAAAATTTGATGACATTGCAAAGCACGCTGTCAAAGGATCAGTTCACCGCTTTACTAGATACGAAGTTTAGTTCATGAATTTACGTCTAGAGTTAGATCGTGTTTGAGCATGTTGACTATGGCAGCGTTGGCCATGTAGCTGGGGTGTGGGATGATATCCACTCTGATCTCACAAAGGAAGGATCCCAACTTAAGTTGGCCAACTAGAATGAGCTTACCAGTAGATGCGCCTTGATGAGTTGATTCCAAATCTATCGTCCACATCTGCGAAGCCGTTCTCTGAAAAGTTATGGGCGGTTAAAAATGTAGAGTCATTGGAGTTTCAACGTATAGTGTGCTTTAGAATCCAACTTAGAAATGCGCGGCCAAAATGAGGGTGTAGTGGTTTGAAAAAAATGTCACATTTACGGGAAACACATACAAGTGTTTTGGTCAACTATTTCTTGAAGTGTGGAGCAGTTTGCCAAATGTAGACTTTCAATGCTTGTAGCTACTGAAAAAACTTTAGTTGTTTTTTTCTTGTTCAAAATACTTATTCCTGTTTCTTCTAAACATGAGCATTCCATGAAATCAGTACTCCTAATATAATGCTAATCATACGTTTTCAAATTCGATTCAAACACATTATGCATTGAAACCCCACAATATCACACTTTTAACCGCTCATAACTTCTTCCAGGAAACGGCATCGATATGAAAGGTAGATCTGGAAACAGCTCATCAAGACGCATCTAATGATATGCGGTTCGCTCGGGTAGGGAACAATACGTCGCCGAAAGTGGGAGGGTCCACTTTGCGAAGCAGAGGTGACACATTGGTGTGAAAAATTTTCGCATATTTATCAGATGAATAGAAAGAGCTTGGGAAGTTGTTTCCTTCGATATGTCACACATTAAGGGCTTCAGAATACAAAGGAACAAAATTGATTAACGTTCTAAGAAGTCTTTTCGACTTCATTGTGGTGCCACTTGCAGAGTTGTAAGAGGGGAGCAGCAGGGCGTTGTCAGAATAGCAAGCGAAGGATATATCGTAAAGAATATTTGCATTGCTCGCTGATTTTTCTGTAAAAAACCAAGGTGCCCTGTTACTTTCAGATCACTTTAATATTAGAAGATTCTTAAAACAAGATCTATTTATCGCAATCACTTTAATATTAGAAGATTCTTAAAACAAGATCTATTTATCGCAACTACAGTACTCGTGTTTCGATACACACCAGCCCTCATCATGCTGGCAGAGGTGGATCTAACCTTGAGAAACAACTCCAATAACTATCTTACCTTGAAGGCACCGCCCACCAAAAATGACGGTGATGATATTTCGTATGTAAATGCCGCCCCTTAACTGAACAATCTATCTCTCTACAAAAGATGGATTTCAAAGCGAGAAAGCCGCTTCAGAAGGTAAATGATGCCTCTACCCATCAACATGGGTGGTCTGAAGATTACGAGTCCGAAATAGGAACTCCAGTGGACAATGTCTCAATTCTGATGATCATAATGAAGGACGGATCCTTGGCAGTCCTGGACATTTGAGCCCAAGTTTGGACATACTATCTTCAGAGACCACCCATTTTGATAAGTGCAGTCAGCTGGGCCACTTCTACTTTCTCGTTTTGGAATGTTTTGCAGCACGTAGCGATTGCTTGGCTAGGGCCTGCGTTACATAGCATCAAAAACTCATCACCCTCAATTTGGTTAATAGTGCCTTTAATTACACCTTCAGTAATTGTACCTTGATTATTCCAAGATAGTCTCCATCTAGTGGTTCACCCCAACGCTGATACTGAACTAAATGCAGAGAGTGTGTCAATTAAATAATTTTTTCTTTTATAAAGCCGCCTTTTTGTACTTTTTATAGGCAGTTTTAGAAACTCATACGCTTGAAAATCACATCTGGCTTTGTTTAAGGCCGCCCCAAGCCGTTCACCATTGCATTTTTGGTTTGCGATATCGCTCTTGATCAGAGCATACGACCCATAACGTACGAAAGTGCATGTCCTAACAGAAGTAACAATCATTTTAGCGCTAAGAAAATAACTGTGGGGCGTCGTCAGTATGCACCTGTAGAAAACATGAGAATCATGGTTGTTACTGGAATTTGCCTAAAAGTATAATATTCTTGCCAAACCTGATACTTAGGGTTAAGGAACACACGATCTGCTGCAGAGAGATCTACCAGCGAGAGGCAACTTCATGCACCGCTAAAACACTGAAAGAAGTAGAAATGAGGGTGCATTCTCACACATCAATCAAATCTCCTTGTACACTGTTTGAGGTAGTCTTTATTTCAAAGTAGTTTCACGCCTAGGCTCAGCTTAAGAGTCTCGGAATGCGTTCCTCGCATGATAACGGTCAGCATTTCTTTTTGGAATTTAAGAATCAAAATCTGCAAGATGAAGTGCATAGTTGAAATGTAAATCGTGCATGTACGGCCTTTCCCATGTCACTTGATCTCACAAAAAATACTCAGTGACCGTGAGCTTTTGTAATATGTCATCAATGGTCAAACTATACTTTGTTCTTTGTTCGCGGAAATGAAGCAACCTACAAAGTTTGGTTTATAGTTCTCCACATTGACCAATACACCACTTTTGCAAACACGTCATCTTGGAGGTAAAGCCCATGACTGAAATAAAATTTTTTTAAAAACTCAAAGAGCCTTGCAAAAAAATTTTTAGGGGAAGGGAAAGGGGTAGTTTTCGCACGCTTCTTTTTCTGATATCCCGCGGTTATTGGTCCAAAAAACTTTGGAGTTACCCCAAAAATATTTTAAAAGCTTTGCTGACGCTAAGCGCCTTTATTCGAAACGAAACTTTTGCGACTCCCCTCCCTTCCCCACTCCCCCCCCCCTTGAACGGGAATTTTGGGACCACCACTGCTAAAAGACCAGATTTACTAAGCATTCTTTCCCACTAGCATGCATGATATACGCACTCGAACATGAATTTATTCGTTTTGCTTCCTTCTATTTCCATTGCTTCTGCTCGAATGATTTCATCGTGATATTTCCCAATTCCGTGGCGACTTTGAAGTTACACTTATGTGGGCGCTGGTATGCAATATTCGTCAGGCAGCAATCCGAAAATGCGCATTGCGTGTATGTGCTAGCCTATATATGAACCCGCAGAATGCGCAGCAATTTGAATACATCTTTTTAGGAACTGTCAATAACAGTTTCGAGATGAAGTGGTGTGTGAACGTGTTTACCACCGAATACATATCCAATTAATCAAAAGGAAGAACAAAACAACGAGTTTTAAAAAAAGAGCCTTTGATCTCAGAAGCCGTGAGGCAGCGCGCATGGTGTGCAATACGCATGTTAATGTAAAAAAATCGAAAACGAGATTGATTGCAGACTCTCTTTGGCGAGTATTTCTACCGTGCCGAATACATGTGTAACATGTTTGGAGGTCATCTGACTTCAATTCATAGTTTTGAAGAAAATTTATTCGTGGCCGGTAAAGTTACTCTGTTTTATTCAAATGCAGTATTCTAGCATAACTTGGATTGTGATTTAGAGTTGGCGACGATGAATAGGAAGTGGACTGACGCGCACGATCTGACTTGGATAGGCTTACGGTATGTAACAAATACCGGGAACTGGACCTGGTTTGACGGCACAGAAGTTGACTTTCTGAATTGGGGTCCTGATTGTCCTAACAACCATGGTGGCTGCGTCCTGGTAAGATTTTTTTTACCAATTGGTATAGGAGGTGCAAGTGTTGGTTGAGCCGAAGCCAACCTATGTATGCAGAATATGAATGATCGGAGAAACAATGACTCAAATTCCAGAAATCTTTTCATTCAGGCGTGCTTTTTGAGAGAAACATTTGTAAACAGCATTCTTTCTGATGCCATACTTTTGACTCCAAATCCGACAATATACTGAAGATCTTTGGAAAAAATAGTAGACCCATTTCAGTAGATTTCGCACGTGCTACGCTGTCCTCAAACTTTCCTACGCTTTTCTTTCGGTATCTGCTCTCTCTAATTCAGCAATTGAGTTGTTATCGCAATAGATCTTCAAAGTAATTGCAAGCAGGGTAAAAGCAAAACTTTTAGCATATAACGACCACTTATGACCAGGGTCCTTTGTAGTCGACGGGAGGAGTGAGAATCATAGAGCTGATATTGCAGTGATAACATGATGATCGTTTCTGCATGTCTGATAAGCCAAATATGCAAAATACAAGCTCTTTCTGCAAATACCATCACCCACCTAACGGCAATCCCGAAATCTCTTACTGTACAGGAGTGACAAAATTCTTTTGACAAGCGGAAAAGTATTCGGAAAATCTGGGATCATAACTCCAATTAAGTCATTAGCAGAACCTTTTATTTCATATAGGCTATTTTCATTTCTTTTTCTTCATTTTGGGAGGGGGGGGGGGGGTGTCTGAGGGGATGCGCCTGCGCCTCTCTTTGGTCTGCCACTGCTATCATCCACCTGATCTAAGCGTAACAAGGAGACTCTACCACACAAAACCAGCTCTACTTTCGTAATAAGCTTGTGAAATAACCAGTGTCAAGTATCAAAGAGTTTTAGGGTTTTGGCTTACAAAGTTGAGGTAGACATTTTCTACGCAAGTCAGAAAAAACGTTTCTCAGGAATTCTCTTCTCCATATCTGCGGAAATAGAACAATCTATACAAATTTGTAGCTCTCGCCGTAGGCTACATAATATCAAAAATGTGAACGCATAAATTTTCACATATAAGGATGTGAAGCGGGTGGTAGATGAGATGCAAATAAGTAAGTAGGATACCATTCGATAGAGAGAAGCAAGTTGTACAAGATGACGTTGAAACAATGGCAACGGTTGATTTGTGAAGTTTCTGGCTAAAATCTGGAGAGGTTTTATATCCTAAAAAGTACAAAAAATTCATATCTTCGCTCTAAAACACTGTGGGACTTTCCATGCTCAAGCATACGCTCCGTACAACAGAGAGTGATAGAAACCAATTCCTGAATTTTTGTGGTCCAGAAAGTGAAAAAAAACACGCCGGAAATGCTGAAATTCAACATCATCAGGTTTCTAATGCGAAAGTTGACTCTTTCAAAAAGCTAACGTTAGTTGAAGGTTGTTTAGCTGCACTTCCGAAGTAGTATAGAATTACTATTGTGCAAATGACTTAGCATCGCTTTGGCAAAGGCATGATAAATACCAATTTTGTAATTTCCAACAGCGGGTGAAAAACACGTAAAATCTGAATATGGATGAATAAAAAATGCTTGAGCAAGCTGGAGATCCGTAGATATTTCGGGACAATAACTTATCTTGCGATTTTCCTAAATTCGAAGCACTTCGAATTTTGACTGCGAATTTCATAAATTAAATTTGAGGGCCTCTTCGTAGAGCTTACTTTGTTCTATCATGGTAACTTATCCACTCTTTTGGTCAAGTTGCCTCTCGCATCACATCTTAACCGGTTATGCGGTAAAACTTTCTGCTCAAACTAATATATTCACGTCTATTTATTTATTTATTTATTTATTCCATACGCACGAAGCGTGCCATAATTGGAAAAAAAAGAGCAAAATACGTAGAGCATGAACAGTAAAAAATAACAAAACATCCCCAAAAGCTCAAGTCCAGCTCCGTGAGTGGAAGGAGGTTAAGCCTGTAGACAGTGTATGAATATCAGTGCAGATGCTCGGTGGAGTCTGTCCCATGCCCCTGCTTTGCAGCAAAAGTGCTCCTGGAGTATTCAACTTAAGCAATTGTAATGCGGGGAAAAGATGTAATAAGAAAAACTTGCCCGACTGAGTTCGGGGGAGAGAGCAGAACTCCGAGACAAAAGATTGTGATGCAAAAAAGATGTCAGGTCAGACAAGCTATTCCCAAATGATAACGAGAATGAGTGAACCGGACCCGAACCGCGTGTGGATAAAGTAAAAATCGGAACAGTGAGTGACGTGAAGGTCCACCGATCACAAGTTTGGTACTTGAGCAAGCTATCACTGGAAGACCTTCTGCGCGATGAGTGACAGACTAACAGAGTTGATCGGTTAAATGGCACTGGAGTAGGCCCGCGACACGCGTAGCAGTGAGTTGGGAAGGTTCGGCAGGCAAACGGTAACACTACACGACCGATGACAGGAAAGTCGTCTGGAAGAAAATCAGTTGAAATCAACTTCTTGAATAGAATCAGACAAATTTAGCTTCTTAAGTCTTCGTTTGAAAGTGAGACTGTCTGGAGAAGACAAAATTTCTTTAGGTAAGCATTGAAGGTATTTTGAAGTGCGTGCAAAAAAATATATAATATTAGCTATATAGTCTATATTAGCTTCTCAGAAATCTCTGACCCCCTTTTTCAAATTTCTGTACCAAATGATCCTTCTGTACCAGCCGTACCAACGTGAGCACAGAGATCGTCGGCACTTTTGGTTGCCACTTACGATGCAGGATCATATGGATGCCTCCAAACTCGCTCCTCACCCTCAACGACACCCAAATGGCTCATGACAGAGAACGTCCACCATTCTCAATCAAAGCGCTACAGGTGGAATTAACAAAAGTATGTTCCGAGCGCATGCTGAAGTAACATCTCAGAAGCATGCAAAGTCATCATCGAAAAAGAGGAAGACCCGGACAGTGCTGCTAATCGCGAAGCTAAGGCAGACAGACAACGATGGCTGGCCAAAGTTCGCTGCATATTAGGCTTTAGTTCCACCTTCAACTCGAGGAGTGCGAATGGAACTCTTGCTAAACACTTCAATTGACGACACAAGCTAAGATGAAAATGACGGATATGCAGAACACACATCACAAACATCTAATCACGGAAACGCCAGCTATCACCAAGACGATCACCGATAACGATTCTGTCAACTCAAAATCGACGAGGGCAGATCCGACGAGGAAGAAGAGACGAAGAAGAAAGGCAAAGCTACACCATGAAACAGCAACCAGCACCACTGCAACTGTTTACCCTAAATTCTCTTCTATCTATAGCTTCCATTAATATGTCTAAGTTTATACAGTTCTATGCATTGGTTATATTTGTGCCTACCAGATTAACTTCTTGCTTGCTCGCCCGGAGTGTTGATGATCTATAAATCATCAACCTCGACAACCCATCTAATCCATACTCATGAATACAGCTATATCTCCATTTTTAAGTACAAATGCTTTTAAGAGGTTTCGATTGTGCTGATTTTTATATTTCACAGATTTCGCCTCTTGCTTGCTCGCCCGGAGTGTTGATGATTCATGTATCATCAACCTCAACAATTCTATAATTCTAATAGCATACGGTTATTCCCCACAGGCTATATTCCCCAACTGCTTATATCTAAGTGCCGAATCACTCAAAATGAGTGGCACCTATCTTCCAGGGGCCGCGCCAAGCCGCGGCATCCTCTTTCATCGTAAATCTTCCTTATGCAGCTTAATCGTGCACGGATCAGCTCCGCCTTGCCACCTATATAAGGACCCCCCGATTGTATTAGAGGTTGCTCCCCCCGGTTCAACACAGGGTTCGTTTCAGTAAATTATTTCAACGACTCTACTGTCGTCAACAAGACATTTGTTTCCACCAAATTACCCTCGTTCAAAAAGAATCTACTTTCGGAACGACCTAATAGGTAGAGTAAGAATTATAGGGATATCTAGAGTAATGTGACGCGTTCCCTCTTCCTCTTCCCTCGTTACCGGAGATGTATGTGCGTAGGCGCCTAAGAATTGCATTGTTGGATTATCAGCATCAGCACCAAAATGATTACTTGAAAAAACCAATACACCATTGATCAAGCATTTTTATATCAATTTCCATCTGTATTCAAGTTACTGAATTCGATTTAGTCCTACATCTTCTCAATGTCGTTGAGGTTTTTCTTGGTGCTTATGGCACAGCTCATAACATTGAAGAATTTTATTTGCAACTTCAAAATTTGCTATTTGACTTTTGAAAAGGCAAGAAAAAAGGATGATCTATGCCACCGCAAAAATCCGACATGCCGGTCACAGAAAACGAGCGCCATCTGCATTTTAATATTTTAAGGGTCACATGTTCTTACTTTACTGTACGTATTCAAGCTCATTTTTAACAAAGATATACGATTTTAGCTGTGGAGTGATCCTCATCAAGACATCTACTTTGCTAAGGTGTATCAAAAGTGGATTGATTATCCTTGTGATCAGATATTGAGAGCGTATGTATGCAAGAAAATGGCTTCGCATTGAAGCAAAACTGTTCCAAGTCTGTTTGTTGGGTTAGATGGCTTATGGTGGACAGAAGAATAAATTTTGATGTGTTTCAAGATTTGGAGAATGGAGGTTGGACCAGGACAGCTAACCTCTGATAATGTCCTTCGCCTATATATGTATACACAGAGTGCTCAGGTGGTTGCATTGTTTTTCTAAGTTTTTTTTATCATGGGCACGCATGCATTATGTCATTATTCGATAATAATGACAACAACCCATCAAGTACAATTGCAAAGCTATCATCACACTTTGCTGAATTTAGAGACCATCGGTCAAAACGGCAAGATGTCCCAAAAATAAGTACATCATTTAATCGTTAATTACTCTCTTCCACAAAGTATTTCACTTAGCTCCTGCCGTTCAAGAGCAGGGTTCGACTGAGATTTGCAGTTTGAAGTAAATCACCCATTGCTTTTCATTATTGCGGGATTATGGTGGGAGCTTTCAGTATACAGGCCATCCTAAATTTGGCAATCTTAAGAAAACTTCCGGAAATATGTGGGAAGTCGTGTATGGCGTTTGGGAAGTCGTGTACGGTGTTTTCAGACATGCTGATTCCATGAGACAACTTTTTACGAGTTTTTTGAGCATTTCAAGTGGTTTCCACAATCTTGAGAACCAATGTAAAAACTTGTTGCTATTTAACTGACATAATAACTTATGAAAAAAGCTCGGTAAACTGCGTATTTCGTGTTCTTATTAGGCATCTCCATTTAGCTCATTGATAAAGTTACTTGTTGAGTATCCATTCTGAAGCAAATGTGGCCAATTTGACTCAAAACTTTTTTCAATGTCCGTACATAATCCTAGGTAACAGAATGCTATGGATGGTTCGCTTCATACCGTGAATCTAAGCTGAAGCCTGCTTTACTAAACTACTCAAAGCTAAGCAAAAAACTTTGCGGGAAAAGAGTTATCAACAAATGAAAAGCGTGTACTTACTTTTGGAACGCCATGTATTAGGATAATGGCACGATGTTTGCAGAAAAATGAAACAATACAAAAAAACACAAAAAATAGAGATCATCAGCAAAATGTCGAAATAAAAAAAGATAAAATTTGTGCATGAAAGTGGGGCTATTGGGACTTTCAACAGCATTAAACTGAAATTGCTGTCGAAGTGACAAGATGAGCTTTGCCGTCACATGTTATCAAAAAATCAAACTTCTCCGACTAATCCTGCTTCTTGAAAGTTTTTGTTTTGTAGGCAAGGAAAGAAAAAACATTTTGTTATTTGATTTGCAAAACTTTATTTACACTGTGCACTACTACGGTAGAAAAATGGGATAAAATGTTACACAAACTGCTGGCCTTATGCGTTCCAAAACTAAAATTTAGAAAGACGTTGTTCATATTACCTAACTTGAAAATATTTTGAGTGGAAAGAACGAAGCGTTGCTTTGCAAAAGTTTCAAACGACTTGCCATTTTTACTGGCCAGAATGCAATTATCAAGGGGATGCATAGCAGCTCATTAACTCGAAGAATTGCCGCTCTCCACACTAATAGCAGTTCAACAATATGGAAAAAGTACTGTCCCTCCAATGCAAGTCTTAGATGTCTCAAAGATAAAAAAGAATTAAACTTTCTTTATTTCACTGTGTAAGGGAGACCATAATTTGAGTTAAGTTTTACTTCCAACCGCCCATGTCCATCTACGGTGATAACAACAGCGAGGATGCTTATCGATAAAGCGGCGCATTTCTCGAGCACGCTTTCAGCCGCCACTTAAAAGCAGCGTCCCACCAGACTGGGGGTACCTGTCAGAGCCGGGGAACGGAACTTAGGTCCCCTGACAGCCAACTGAGATGTAATTTTGGAGGTCATGAGTTGTCAAAAACGATAATTAACACATCTGCGGAGCGCATGCTAGGCCCCGGCTCTATCCAGATCTTTCGCAACCTAGCAGAGGTCCACCAGGACGCGCCCCGTGATAATGAAACGGGGATTTCAAACGAAATTGAAATGCAAAGTTCAGTATTGAAGTTTCACCAAACAAAGTGAAAATTTGGACTTAGGGGTTTTCAAGTACGCTCTTTCCAAATATATAGAGAACTTTTTCATAAGAACATGTACAAGGCTTGTAAAAAAAATTCAATTTTTTTGTATTTTGTTTTCATGGAATTTGCCACTGTAAAAATTTTGATACTCGGAACGGTGAAGCATGAAAATAATTCCACTAGCGAATACGATGAAATTCTCTGATATCTACGATATGTTTTTTTTTGAATTGGTTGAAATTTGATACAAAAAATTGATTTTTTTTACAAACCTTGTACATGTTCTTATGAAAAAATTCTCTACATATTTGGAAAGAGCGTACTTGAAAATCCCTAAGTCTAAGTTTTCACTTTGTTTGGTGAAACTTCAATACTGAATTTTCAAATGCAATTTGTATGAAATTCCCTGTTTCATTCTTAGTAAGCGGTCCGTGGTGAGCTTTAAGGCAGATGGGATTTCCATATTTGAAAAGAGCGTACTTGAAAACCCCTAAATCCAAGTCTTCACTTTGTTTGGCGAAATTTCGATACTGAACTTTGCATTTCAATTTCGTTTGAAATACCCGTTTCATTATCACGGGGCGTGTCCTGGTGGACCTCTGCTAGGTTGCGGAAGGTATCTGGATAGAGGCGGGGTCTAGCATGCGCTCCGCAGATGTGTTAACTATCATTATTGACAACTCATGACCTCCGAAATTACATCTCAGTTGGCTGTCAGGGGACCTAAGTTCCCTCACCCGTCAGAGCCAGGTAGCCACACAGTGAAATAAAGAAAGTTCAATTCTTTTTTATCTTTGAGACATCTAAGACTTGCATTGGAGGGAAAGTACTTTTTCCATATTGTTGAACTGCTATTAGTGTGGAGAGCGGCAATTCTTCGAATTAATGAGCTGCTATACATCCCCTTGATAATTGCATTCTGGCCAGTAAAAATGGCAAGTCGTTTGAAACTTTTGCAAAGCAACGCTTCGTTCTTTCCACTTAAAATATTTTCAAGTTAGGTAATATGAACAACGTCTTTCTAAATTTTAGTTTTGGAACGCATAAGGCCAGCAGTCTGTGTAACATTTTATCCCATTTTTCTACCGTAGTAGTGCGCAGTGTAAATAAAGTTTTGCAAATCAAATGACAAAATGTTTTTTCTTTCCTTGTCTACAAAACAAAAACTTTCAAGAAGCAGGATTAGTCGGAAAAGTTTGATTTTTTGATAACATGTGACGGCAAAGCTCATCTTGTCACTTCGACAGCAATTTCAGTTTAACGCTGTTGAAAGTCCCAATAGCCCCACTTTCATGCACAAATTTTATCTTTTTTTATTTCGACATTTTGCTGATGATTTCTATTTTTGTGTTTTTTTTGTATTGTTTCATTTTTCTGCAAACATCGTGCCATTATCCTAATACATGGCGTTCCAAAAGTAAGTACACGCTTTTCATTTGTTGATAACTCTTTTCCCGCAAAGTTTTTTGCTTAGCTTTGAGTAGTTTAGTAAAGCAGGCTTCAGCTTAGATTCACGGTATGAAGCGAACCATCCATAGCATTCTGTTACCTAGGATTATGTACGGACATTGAAAAAAGTTTTGAGTTAAATTGGCCACATTTGCTTCAGAATGGATACTCAACAAGTAACTTTATCAATGAGCTAAATGGAGATGCCTAATAAGAACACGAAATACGCCGTTTACCGAGCTTTTTTCATAAGTTATTATGTCAGTTAAATAGCAACAAGTTTTTACATTGGTTCTCAAGATTGTGGAAACCACTTGAAATGCTCAAAAAACTCGTAAAAAGTTGTCTCATGGAATCAGCATGTCTGAAAACACCGTACACGACTTCCCAAACGCCATACACGACTTCCCACATATTTCCGGAAGTTTTCTTAAGATTGCCAAATTTAGGATGGCCTGTATACTGAAAGCTCCCACCATAATCCCGCAGTAATGAAAAGCAATGGGTGATTTACTTCAAACTGCAAATCTCAGTCGAACCCTGCTCTTGAACGGCAGGAGCTAAGTGAAATACTTTGTGGAAGAGAGTAATCAACGATTAAATGATGTACTTATTTTTGGGACATCTTGCCGTTTTGACCGATGGTCTCTAAAATCAGCAAAGTGTGATGATAGCTTTGCAATTGTACTTGATGGGTTGTTGTCATTATTATCGTATAATGACATAATGCATGTGTGCCCTTGATAAAAAAAACTTAGAAAAACAATGCAACCACCTGAGCACTCTGTGTATACATATATAGGCGAAGGACATTATCAGAGGTTAGCTGTGGGCGGAGCTTTCCCCAGTGCGATTTCACGCTCCCAGCTCCCGGAGCGATTTTCTCGATTTCGCTAGCCGTCCTAACATCGCTACCGGTCAAGTGCGAATGATTGACTTGAAAGCGGAAGCGAGAAGGTCGCTCCGGAAGCCGGGAACGTGAATTCGCAGTGGGGAGGACCCCGCCCACCTGCTCATTTCCTTACTGTGTTAGAGCCGTTTTTCGCCATTTTCGCGCTCCACAATGTGCATTTTCGGATTCAGCGTAGCGAATAGGCCCAAGTAAGCACAAAATCTCAAAATCGAGTTTTTGCCCGGACACTGCCTTTAATTGAATGAAAAGCGTATCGACTACAAATCGCAGCAGCGCTCGAATTTTGGTTATAAACGCAAACTACAGGCTGTCAAATTGCCCCGCCCAACTCTTTTCGCCAATGACGTTGATTCTGTGAGCCAGCCACACTTCAATGGAGAGCTCGAAAGATGTGCAAGGTGTTGATCAAACAATATTTATGGTAATCAAAAATTCGGTTATCAGTGCGCAAAGGCAACACCTTCAAAGACTTACTTAACGGGGAAAGTTTGGGGTGCATATTGGTCAAGTTTTCAATTTCTTCGAAAATGTTTGCAAGCACCACCCTAGAGTCGCGAATGTTCCTATTAACAGCTCTAGTTATATATCTCGTAGCCACCGAAAAGCACTCCTGCACTGATTATGCCTGAGAAAATAGTACACAAGCAGGCTGAGCCTAAATGGACCTTTTCACCTTTTGCGCATACAAATGCATAGCTGAGGACAACTACGCATGTTTCATGAACAACATAGTCTTTTGCAGTGAATTTGTAATTCTCAAACAGGATCAATCTGCATTAGGTTAGAGCCGTATGAAGAATTATTTCGCAAGTGCCCTGAGGCATTGTTTACGACCATAAATTGAGAGTTCTCTTAACACCTCTGGTGAAAGAGCCCGCCCAGAACTTTAGACGTCAAAGGGAATCTGCATTTGTTTCGACTGGAAAATTGAAGGCAAAAGAGTTTCAGTACCCTCAGAAGAAGAACCTTGACGCTTTTGCGATGCTTTTGTTGCAAAAATCTGTGAGTTTTGGCAAAAGAATATATAACAGACTGCTCAGATTTCGAAAAAAAATGGGAAATTTGCGATATCTTGTGGGAATAGCTGTAATACTTTGGGTTTTGAAATGATATTTAGTCACTATACAAAAATTTTGACCAGAAAAAATAACAAGGTGTGTTGACCATCTATAACAAAATGAACATTATTAGACGAGTCTTGACGAGATGATGCCAAATCTACATTTAAGCATTCACTGTTCGAAAACATTTATTTCACATAAATTTGCTTTCTCTTTGCACAGGGTATGCGAAAATGGACGGTAACTTTGGCAGTGACACAAACTACTCGCAGCTATGATCTCATTTGCATGCCACAAAATGCTGCAGTCTTTTTGAAAACCATAGTTTCACTATAGCTAGCCTAAATTGTTACCTATACACATTTGTAAGCGCTGAATTATCAAATAAGTAGTTTTGAAGAGTGCGAAAACGAACCCAACTTTCGACTTTGGCTGATTATGATACTTGCTACACATTTCTAGGATTTCACTTTATTGTAGGTTGCAGCCGAAAATTTTGATGTGCATGTCCTTGAATAACAGAAGCAATTCTTAATGAATGCAAAACGGATTTCTAAAGCACATCTACGTATTGCGGACAGCTCTGGCATAAATTATATTTTATGGTTTCTGTAACAAAGGTTGAAATTATTAAAATTATTAATCTTGTACTTAGCTTTTGAATAAAGAGATGTCATTAGAGCGCACCGCTTATATTTTGTTGAAATCATTCAATATTTGGTTTTTGCAGAATACACTGTCAATTACCCGGCAGTCTGTACTCGACCTCATGTAAATCACGTTCTCTTAGCTACTTTGAAGCACTATGCCTTCAAATCTCAATGGCGTCATTCTAAACGCTCATAAAGTCTTCTAGAGAACCGTTTAGCAGATAGCAGATTTGCGACCACCTCATCAAGGTGCGTTTAATTTCGTGCAATGCTTCCACATCCCCACTGCGACTTTCTATTTCCCCGTGAAGTGAAGTTTAACAGTAAGGGAAACCTTATCCTTTTTGCTTTACGGAAGTGCAAAATGTCGTACTTTCAACTTGGAAATTTTTTGGGAGTAAAATGACTGCGGCTCCTTCTGTAAAAAAATTAAGGAGTGCAGGGAAACGCATACTAGAAGTAAGCAAGGAAGCGAAATTCGATGGCAACGGTGTTTATATTGCACCAAAACCGTATGAAACAGCCTTATCAATGCAAAGAACTGTAATACCTTGTCCGCTAAACTCGCTTTCTCTCATAGCACAATTAAGCTCCTAACTCATGGAAAAAAAAACGGATTGCGACAAATTTTTCCGTCGCGACATATTTATCTTCGCAAAACCGTCGCAATGCTATAACTTTCTTTGAACTAGTTTTCAAAAGAAACGGAGAACATTTTTGGATTGCTGAGAACATAGCGATTCAGAACAACTGTTAAAATTTCAAAATTGCTTTTATTTGAGCTGTCGCGACGTATTTGTCGCGACAAAACCGTCGCACCGAATTAAGTTGCTTAAAATAATTTTTGTGGAGTAACAAGTAAATTTGTGGACTTCTGACAGAATTTTGACTCAGAAGAAGCTTCAAAAAACCAAAAAAGCTCTTGCACGAAACATGTGATTATTTGAAATGTTTTCATCAAATTTAGGTCAAACTTACGAAAATTTTGAATAAGTCGCAAAATTTATATCAGAAATCGACAGCAATAAGCATTGCGTTGTTTCCTTGATAATTTCGGTTCACCAACTATGATGCAGGCTGATTTGGCCCCTCAAGAATGACCTAGCATGCAGACACGAACTGCGGATTTTAAGGCTTCATAATTTTCAACTTTATGCAGCTTTGGTCAAATAACTTTGCTATCAGTAGAGTACAATGGCTCTTTAAACAAAATAAGGTGAGTCTGGTCTGTTATATGGAATGCCTTGCGAGATACAGGTACTTGAACTGAGGTGCGCAAGCATCGTTGTCAATATGGTGCCACGTTATCGAGACCGTATTGCAGGCAGTCGGTCAGTAAAAGAGCCGAAACTTCATCTACATCTGAAATGGTGCTTGCTGTTTAAGAATTTCATCTTTGAAAATGTGATTTGCAAATAAGAAGTGTTTGATGGTTCCGGGAAAAGTGCAAATGTCAACGATAATTTCACAAAATTTTCACGACTTCCAGTGTCGTCTTAGACTTCATAACTTCCACATATTCTGAATCTATGCAAAAAATGCTTCTAGAAAATGTATGAATTAAATATCTTAGCAACACCTAAATATGCCTTATTTTTGCTTCTTTCCTGATTACGGCTGCCATACCCCTAATTGGGTGCTCCTGCACCCAGAGCTCTGCAGAGTTGGATTCGCACCTAGACGCATGTGTTCGCGGCCTAGCTATTTAGGAAAGAGAGAATTTGAATCAATCCGCTCCAGGCCTTACTTTTGCTTGAAGTGCTTCTGGAAGAACCAGTTGCCAAACTAGATTTAGCAGAAAATTGATAGCATGAACATACTGGCACTATTTAAATTTTTTATATTAGACTTACCATTTTCATGAACATTCAAAATGACATGTCGCATGTCTGCGACATTCAAAATGTACACTTTATTCTCTTAATTACTAATCAATATCTGGGTGACATTCGGTAGATAACTTCGCACCTTTGGGCTTGGCTGGTCAGCTGGCTGCAGGTGCTCTTGGCTATCTCGATTCTGCAAAATCGGACAACGAAATGATGCATGATCTCTGATGCCAAGCTATCCGAGTTATACTGTGCCACAAAATATGGAGATTGCACATTTGAGAATTTTTGAAAAAAATGCCAAAAAGACTTTTGGCAGAAGTTTCGTCGGCCAACCAAAAAAATGAATGTTTAGACATTTCATGAATGTGTGTAATGATGTAGATACTCACTAAAGATTTCTAAGCACTAAACATATCAAAGGGGGACGAGTGGCGTGGTGGTATGAGGCCCGCTATGACCAGATCGGACACAGGTTCAATCTTCGCCCCTGGGCCAACCAAGCCGTCTACTCTCCGGGGCCGGTAGATTGGTACCAGAGTGATCTGGGAGGATAAAAGCATTGACTTGGTAAACGGCTGGCCCCCCTCTCAAGTCACTGTAATAGGCTCGCCGCATACAATTGCCTCTTCGACTATGAAGCAGTGTGTGTTTGGCGCATGCCCTCAGGGGGTATTGAAGACGCCGAATCCTTTATCCTTTATTTTTTATTCTAATCATATCAAATGTTGAGTTGTGATAATGAAATTGCTTACTTCTTTTCATGTCATTCAAACTACGTGCAATGAAAACAATGCAAACTACGTGCAGTGCAAACTACGTTTCAAACTAAATCAATACTTATGGTCGTTTCCAAAATGCAGACTTTGCAGAGGTTTGGAGCAGTCTTCTAGAACCCTCCTTGGAGGATCGGATGCAGGTTTGCGATTTGTCTTCCATTTTAATGTATAATTTAGAAAGAGTTCTAAAAACTTTTCTGATGTATATGCTAGAAAGTGGGAGGAGTCGCGGCTCCCAACGTGCTGGATCCGTTTTTTTGGATGATGATTGATAAAGCGTAGTGCAGATTTCGCGGAGAAGCTTTGACTTGAGCTTAACTCTTCGGTCGTAATCAACCAAGTCTGAAGAGGAAAATGAGCAGACTAGCAGCTCAACCCTTATGGGTATCATACTAAAGTTCAATAAATTTTGTGCGCACTTACAAGAGAAGCGTTTTCAGTCGATGTGGCCTTTTCAGATAGGATGTATACGTTATTGAAGAGCTTAAAATGCTGTTTGTGGACGAGGATTTTTAGCGTTTATTAGATGAAAAATTCAAAAAGTGCTCGCTTCAGCTCCTTGCACACATTTGATTGTATACCGCAAGCATTAATAAGCATAGTACCTACACCTTTATATGTACCCTCGTAATCGAGAATACCAAGCTTAACATAAAAACACGAAAAAAGTGACATTTTTGATTTTCGGGCTACCATTTCTCAACATTGGGCCTTGAAAATATCTAGCAAATGCACTCTGCAATAACTATGTCTACTGTATGATGACCAAGCTGGAGTTTCGCAGGAATTTTTTGGACTTGAATTACGTCTTAGGTAGTCTTCGGTGGTCATGCAAATCGTACCCTAAGTCTGCTAGGTAAACAAAAACGGTTTGGTTTATTTAGAGAAGGCATTAGCTTTCAAGACAACCTATTGTAATTCAGGCTTTGTTGTGGTCTGACATTAATCGTTTCAATGTGAATACAATATTTGGGGTGAAACATTCTTGATCCATCTGTTCGGGGCTTCCTGGACGAATGCTTTTAAAGTCCGGTAGGATTGTGGGGAGAACGGAATGACCGACCAGAAGGGACGTGCAGAGGATCGCATGCTTGTTATCAACACGCTGACGACAACGCAAATTTTTGATTGCCTGTCTCTTGGGACCAAGACCTTTTTCGGACCATTCAGCATTTTCTAGAATGAATCACGCATGCTGCCGTCTACAGTATACCTACAGTAGCTGTGAAAGGCTGACAAAGGTAGAGGTCACTTCTAGATTCACAGCCAAAGAAAACTTTCTGGAATGAGGTTGTACCAAACCATCTTTAATGAAGTTCAATCCTTGACACACCATGTGTTCAAGCGGTCCCACGTGGTAGGCATTGCTTGGCACAACAAGTGTGTGTCAAGCGATCGTCAATGTGTTGAAGCAAATTTGTTCTGGATCAGTGCATCTCTATTTATTTTTGCAAATTTGACGCGTTGAGCTTGAAGTGGTACAGGGGTGGTAGGTGAGCATGTTGAATATGAAAACAAAGGGGGTAGGGAACTGGTTTTTAGGATAGGACAGGGACATGACGTATTGAACTAAGAGGGTTTTTGCAATAATTGTGCTATGTTGTGGTATACTGTGATATATTATGACTGTGTTGACAAGATCGGGCAGAGTCGAGAATACAAGCTAATCACCAGTATAGTACAAGATAAGAGTCTATCTCACTTTATCTCTGTGATATTTTGTGAGGGGTAAAAGCAAGAAGAAGCCTCTGCAGCATCGAACGCTCCCCACCCCATCGCGTTGCCTCTCCTTTCAAAGTTGCTTTAGAGGAAAATGGTGAGGTTTTTGGAAAGATAGTGTTGGTAGTAGTCGTCTGCTCGTCACGACTAAGCTTGCTCAGATTGGACGAAAATCTACGTAGATATGTGAATCCTGGTCTACACAAGGGAAGTTCGCTGGGTCGAAATGGCGATTCCGAAGATGATGTATACCATTGGATAGAACGTGAAACGCTATTCTCAAATATACCTTCGATATCTGTGAGGCGTTTTTTCAAACGAAGTTATGGTCTTATTTATATATCTAATGGAAGTATAGTATGATCTAGAAAGGAGATGACGATCTGTGGATAAACAACATGGTCGGAAGACATTCGAAAACGTTCAGATGAACTCAACTCAGACCTACAATGCTTTCTAGGTGGTTTGCTTGAGCTTGCACACTTTTGTGTAGAAATTTTCATAATTTTGCGACTCAAAATGCACGAAAATTTGGCATTAATAAAACTCATGAGTTTTTTTTTCAGAAAAACGCATGGCAGATACAAAAGGCTTCTAGATTAGTGTTTTAAGCTCTATCCATCGGTATAGTCATCTTCCGAACTGCGACTTCGGGTAAGCGAACTCCCCTTGTCATTCTAAACCTCAATTCAGGGAGCGGGGATGGCTTGGCAAAAAGCTATTATTCTTTGTGAAATTTTGTCAACTTCAGGTGCGTACTTGTTTTTGTTTGCACGATGTTTCTATTCTGTTCTGGATCTCTGCGAATCCCAGTCAAACAGTCAAGCTTAGTTTGAAATAGCTGTAGAGGCATTTATGCACGTACATTCCCGCTTGGAGGGACGAAGTCTAAGAGGAAACTAGTCACATTTTGCTATACTAAGTGTCTATACTCTTCCGTTTCCGTCTATGTTATGGAAGAATCTTTATCTTGATACTTGAGTATAATGGACGGCAGAACATTGCCATACAAGCTGAAATTTTCAATGTTTGTGTGATTCTCTACTAATCCCTGTTTTTTCCAAAGTTGTTCATCACTAGAAGTCGATGAAAACGTCGTAAAGTTGTATTAAGTATCTACTATAGCAGTGACAGGAACACTTTTGACAAAACAAATGGATTGTGTTAGCGGTGTTTTTCGATGAAGCTCAGCTCGCGAACAGCAAGATTTTGATTTTTTTTTTAAGATTTCGTACAATTCGTCGAAGATTTCGATATTCTGATTGTGATACCTCATTCAATTGTATTATAAGCTGTTTAGCAATGCCATAGTATACCCTCGGTAGTGGCAATCCCAAGATATGTTCGAAGGGGGGGGGGAGCCGAAAAATTCTTTACAGGTTGATTTGAAATTATGAAAACTTTTGAAAACTTAATTTATTTGCAGGTATGAACGGGTCACCTGCACACTTTTGTAACTCATGTAAATAACCTCCAAAATCGCAAAGGGCCCCCTTCTCTGTCCCTCACTGCCTCGATACAATTTTGCAGCATTTCATGAAGCTTATAGGAGCATGCATGACTCTAAAGTTGTGAGTCGAACCCCTGTTGATCTTTTAGGGGATCACACGAAAAGAGAAAAACTCAGTTTGTATGGCAACTTCTGTCATTCATTATTATAATCAGATATTAGAGCATGTGAACCTCATAAGATAGATAGAACAACAATGTTGCAGATACCTGGAATAGCGAAATGTGACGCGTCTGCTCTCAGATCCCCTCCTCTCTCCACCGGGGATGCACGTGCGTGAGGGTCTTGGACAAAGTGTTTGCAATATGTCGCTAATCGTGGGCAGTGACCATCGATGGACGTTCGGTCCAGGGGTGTCCTATCGGTGGCTTTGTACAAACACTTAAACAATACATTCATGAACCGAGAAATACGCATTATGCTAAGTAGCATCAGGCGAACATTTGGCTAGTTTTTCTCCACGCTTTTCAAAATTTTCGCTATTCTATTCCCAATTGCCTAAATGGCAGACTTTTTTGTTACTTGTTGAAGGAAAGAAAAAATTTTGCAGCGGATTTGTAGTTTTCGAAACCACTGTAACAGGTGTATTTTGTAATGGTTAAAAATAATAAAGATCAACCCGAGAATTGAAGCTACTCCGGCGAATTTCGCAAACTCTGGTCGTCAAGAAAGGTCATGAAAGGAAGCAAATTAGTTTCAAAAATTGGTGCGCTTCTATAGGTTTCAAACTTATTTTGACCATAAAATGATCACCGGGTCAGGCAACATTGTTTCTCTCTGTCAGCAACGTGAGATTTTGCTTGTCAGCTGAAAATTTCTTTTAGCATACCGTGATCATTGCGAAAGTGGGTGGACTTACTTCTACAAGACGGAAGCTTGCTATAAGGTACGTGAAAACCTTATTTGAGTAGAACGGTAAGTACAAGTATTGTCCAAGTAATTCTGGAAATAAAAAATATGTGCCATTATGACCATGTGACATTATGTTATACATAAAAATTTTGATAATTTTGAGAAGAATTTGATCAATATTAATTGGGAACTACTGACGAGGGCACCAAGGAAGCTGCACTAACGGTATAGTTCTAAGCCCCGAAACCGGATATTGTAGAAAATGAACAAAAAAGGAATTGAATTTTTTGTGTTTTTAATTAATATTTATCAAATTCTTTCTACTACTAAAACTACAAAATCAGTCGCTAATGTAGTAACTAAAGTTCAAATCAAGAGATGATTTCGGTAAAATGAAGTGAGCAGGTTTGCTTCTCACAAAAAGAGCGATCAGGTCCAGTGGAATATAACTATTAGGTCGTTTCAAAAGTAATTTCGCTTTTTTCAAACGAGCGCCACATTTGATGGAACACAGTTTTTTAAGAGATTTTGGAAGCAATCGATGCAGAATTTCATTCCCTTTCTAATTGTTATGAAAATGTTGCAAAACAATCAATGAGCTTTCAGAAAATAACCAAACTTGCGACCCATGCTTTTTAAGATGTTCAAGTTTCACAATTTTTTAAAACTTTCATATCAATCCTCAGAAGAAGTTCAAGTAACGATTCGATAGAGTAAACCTCATAGAATACAGTGCTACTTTTTTCTCTTTCTTGTAGCTCGCCGTAATTTTTTGAAAGATTTTTTAACAGAGCCATCGGATTTTGGCTGGCCCACCTCAGCCACAATCGCAGCAAACATCGTAATTTTTCGGAATTTCAGACTACCAAGACTGTACTATGAGTTAGCACTAACTTTGCAAAGCAAGTGAGGGTTTACGAGTTCGAAGTATCAAATTTCGTGATTTTGAGGTACAGCTTGGGGCTCGCTAAAAAAATGAGTTACGATGATTTTATCCCCGGAAACTAAACGAATCGGAAACAAAAAACACCCATTAGAAAAAAGAGAAAAAACTGCATCGAATAACCCCGGGCTGCTCATCGTTTGATGTTCTACGAGGATTTAGCTGTCCAAGTATGGAAATCGATGGCATCAGTTAAAACTGTCAAAAATGTATGGCAAGTTATGGAAAAGTGAAAAAAGTTGCACTATATTCTATGAGGTTTGCTCTATCGAAAAGTCACTTGAACTCCCCTGAGAATTGATATGAAAGTTTTGAAAAATCGTGAAACTTGACCATCTCAAAAAGCATGGGTCGCAAATTTAGTTATTTTCTGAAAGATTATTGACTGTTTTGCAAGAATTTCATAACCATTAGAAAGAAAATGAAATTCTGCATCGAATGCCTCCAAGATCTCTTGGAAACCTTTGTTCCATCGAATGTGGGGCCCGTTTGAAAAAAGCAAAATTACTTTTGAAACGACCTAATATATATTAGGGTGATCACTAAAAAATGGGACAGCTTGATTTTTGTCAAATTTTGAGATTTTTTGTTTCGATCAACAACAAGCAGACTGCAACGTAAACGTCGCTTATATAAGCGACCTTCGTCTATTATTCTGGCAAAACGTCAACGCTCCTCTCCCACAACCCTACGCGTGGCGCCCTGAAGAACTCGAATAGGGTTTTTTGAACCTCGCTCATTCTTGCGCTGCCATACCGTAAAGTTAAATTGATAGACTATTCGAAAGAGCTCTTCATGCTCTTTCAAACAGTCTATTAAACATACAGAATTTCTGGGTAAAAAAGCGAAATACCTGGAAAATCGCGATTTGGCGCAACAAAAACTAGTAAATCAAGTTTCAATCTGTATTTTCCAAAGATAGATGAAATGTGAGGTAAATGGATGGATAGAGCGTAAAAAGCTCTTTCAGATGGTACCTATAGAACATGCGTTCACCCGCAAAGCATTGAATAGCACGTATCTTTGTTCTCAAAGCTGCTAATGGCCATATCTCCTGAATTTGAAAGTTTACACCAGCAACCCATCTTGGGTCTGGTGACTGTACCTTCACGCATTGCAGCAGTAGTACTTTGGATGGTTTCTCATGTTTCATTGCGCAGATACTGCTCGAAGTTTATAATTTGTCAAAATGACTTTTGCATTTCAGCCACTATAAAAATTGTTAGTTATGTAAATGACTTTTTATATGTGTTTTTTCTGAAAGAGAATAATTTGTTCTAACATCTATCAAAATTGGGAAGTTTATTCACTTTTATTTTTAAGAAATCTGAATTTATTCTCTATGTGCCCCATTTTTTAGTGATCACCCTAATAATTAGATGCATTCTGATGGGCTGATGTCAAAGATACCTTCTATAGTTGCAATTTGAAAGTTTGAATTTGGCAAGCATTCAGTGCCACACCTTCAAGAATTACTTGTTTTAAAACACTTATTTGTGTTCAATAATGACTTACTTTACGCAGTATCGCGTTAGTCATGCACTTCCAATTTGGCTTTCAAGGCATGCATCAAAACCTCGAAAACTTCAAATTTCACCTATCAGCTTCTCATAACTTTCTTTAAAAAACGCGTTGTGGATATGGAAGGTAGATTTCGAATTAGCATATTAGTAGCTGGCTTACCCGGCTCCTCCCGGCCCTGTCAAACACTGTAATAAAGGTCCCATCCCTATCCCTGTACAACCTTTCCCTGGGCCCACTTCTACATGCAATTCCCTATTCGCTGAGTAAGTAATCAGCATGCTCACCTACCGCCCTCAACAACCCCCAGCCTTGTAGCTCAAACTTTGCGAGAAATCAATAAAATCGATAAAAGTAAGGGTAATTCTAAAAATTGATGGCGCTATTCGGCTATCCGGGCCCCAAAATGTTTTTGTGACGGATCTTGCTACTCGGTATATGGGGTTATTTGAGCCACTGATGAAAAATATCGTAGTCATTTCGCGTGGCAGCAGGTAAAAATCATGAACCTGCCTGAAACCTTGGCAGGGAATTACCTAAAGTGCTGTTCCAAGAACATCGTGCTTAATCTTCACGATAAAAGCAATTTGTGGGGTAAGTCTCCTGACACATTGAAATCAGCCATTGAAAACCTCAACCAATGCTTCAAATTCCACAATTTCTATTGACAGGCACATTAGCACATTGTCACTCACATACATAAGAATTGACTGTGACTGTTCACCAAGCAATTGAAACCCTGGTTTAAAAAAGTCACGAAAATTCTAATTTTCCAGCGACAGAATATAGTCCGGAGTCTGTACATGTCCGCGGAATACCCCTTATGGCGCAAAGCACACATATTCGTAACTTGCAATGTTGAACAGAAAAAGGATCCGAACCCTCGACCCTCTGCTTCACAAGCGCCGCGCGTATCCACTACACCAGACGACTACACCTGCTCAGACAATCGCTGAGGGCAGGCGGGCACCTGATTTCTCGCACCCCGCTCGCGTATTTTTTGCAAAGCAATTAGAACTTTTCGGAAGACCGCTTGCTGAGCCAGCGGATTTTTGAGAGACCGCCTGTTGAACTTTTTTTCGTTCTTATCTATTGCAGATATATTTCTGAATCTCTGAGGAATCGAGAACTCAGCAAGCGGTCTTCCAAAAAGTCCTGATTGCTTTTCAAAAAATCCGCGAGCGGGGTGCGAGAGATCAGCAATCTATTCCGGTGCCCGCCTGCCCCCGCCGATTGTCTGAGTGGTTGCCAGGTGCTAATCGTACTTAACGCAACTTGACACGACAACGAGGAAACCGGGGCTCATAACTCCTTGCAGAGAACCGCTTGGCAGATAAGGAATACAGATTTGAAACCAGCGTTTCGCGCTGATTCAGATGGTATATAGCTTACCTCGATTGGCACTTTCGAGTCTGGGTCCGCCACTGGTTAGGCAAAGCCACCGAAGGGTGTATCGCGCGCGGCAGTGGTCCTATAAGAAAGCATTAAGGTCGCGGAAAACTTTTATATGTGAGTGACAATATGCTGTGAGTTTTCACACATCTGTTTTTGCTGAAAATTAGCATTTTGCATCGTTGAAGGCCTCTATCAAGCCACTGCCCAAGTAGCGGCGCAAAATGTCGTTTCGGAAGGAAAAAAATCACGCCGGAATAACGAAGAGCACGAGGGCCTAAAAACGGCACCTCTCCCCATTCATGCCCACCCACTATACTTGGGTCCGAATCGAATAGAAATTCGATCATTCGCATAATACATTCGAATATATTCGTATTTGAAATTCGATATTCAAAGTTCTTCCATTCTCGAATAATATTCGAAACTCGAATAATTGAGAAAACGGGGTTTCGAATAAAATTTGAAACTCGAATAATCAAAAAACAGAATTTCGAACATGATTCGAAACTCGAATAATCAAAAAGCAGGGTTTCGAATAAGATTCAAAAACTTGAATAATCAAAAAACGGGGTTTCGAACAAATTTTACTCGAATGTTTTATTCGAATGTTATATTCGAAATCGTAGTCGACTGAACTCCGTAATTAGATTATTCGAATTTGTTGCAGAGCCAACTGCTCAGTATCAAGCTCGCTTCGTCTGCGTTTATTATTCCGCAAAACTCGGTCATGCATTTTTTGCAACCGTGGTGACTTTCGAAGCGTGTGGAAAGTCGCATTTCTCCG
Source organism: Cylicocyclus nassatus (assembly GCA_958299035.1). Lineage (NCBI taxonomy): Eukaryota > Metazoa > Nematoda > Chromadorea > Rhabditida > Strongylidae > Cylicocyclus > Cylicocyclus nassatus. The sequence goes on from CATQJL010000305.1 coordinate 32,710,444, forward strand.
ACTGCTTGCGACAGTAAAGAACAGGTGATTTTGTTTGATGTTTTTTCGATCAGTGAGATAGTTCGCACTGCTACTGGCATCAAATCAGCAAAAAAAAGCAGCTATTAAACTCAAGCTCATGTTCCGAGTTCATACACTGGAAAGGTGTTGACAAGCCGGTCCTTTTTTCCATTGCTCATGCTTTTGGTCGCAATTCGGTCGTTTTGGTTGCCCACACTGGTGAGCACTCTTGCTTGTAAAAAACACAAGTGCCTCTATTCTTTACCTTAAAGATTTTTGCGGATTGGTGTATTTTGAGTAGACATCGCAGCTGTAATGGAAAATTAGACGGTTACTGAATTTTTCAGTTATATCAACTTGCAATAAAGTTTTGTTTAGTAGATAATAAGGAGTAAAAAATAACTTTTCGCTGATGTATAGACTAATTGCCGACCGACCGACTTAATCGAGTTTTGGAAAAAGCTACGGAGCTGGGAGTTGGTCGGGGAGGGGGGAGGGGGGTAAGTGAGGGTGCATTATGGATAGAACTTCGCTTTATCAATTTCATCGGTTTTTTGGAAAACTTTGAGCTACGGGGCTGGGAGTTGGTACAAGGGGGTAAGTGGGGCTGCTGATTGGAAAAAATTTATTTCATCGGTTTCACCAATTCATGGAGAATTTTGAGCTAGGAGTTTAAGGGGATATGAGGGTGCTGATATAAATGAATCGACTTTAGCCGAAAAGGTCAGCAAGTTTCAGGTATGGTTGCTCTAGTTATTCGATAAATCATTGAACACCTATTCGAAAATAGACTCTTAATGTTCGAATACAATCGGTATTTACTCATTCGATAATTTTGATTTTCCGATTTTATTCGAGATTCATTCATTCAAGAGTTCTTGAATCTCGAATTCATTTCATTAGGTTGTCCCGAAAGTTTTGTCCGTTTTTTTCAACCTATCATGAAAACGCGTGGAAGAAAATAGGGAAACGCTCTAAGCACTACCCGACGCATCTTTTACTTCTCTTTCTAATTGTCATGCTTCCATGCCGATTAATCTTTTGTTCACTGAAATAAACGCCAAAATTTCGAACCCATGGTTTTTACTATGTCCAAGTTTGGCAATTTTTCACAATCTTTATTTTTGACTCTCGGAATAGCTTTGGCAACATTTAGATAGAGCAAACAAAGGGCAATATAATGCAATTTTGCGGCATCTATAGCTAGCCTTGAAAATTTTTAGAATTATTTTTCTGATGCTATCAAATTCCACTTTTGGTGATGTCAAAAGCTGCGGGGCCCTTGGCAATAAAATGTTCATAATTCTTGAATTTGACCCCACCTCAGCGTGTACACGTAAACCGCAAAATCTTATATTTCGAAGCGGTAAACGCTCATTTGCTTCGTAATAGTGAATAATCGTAATTTGGGTTTTGAAAGCTTCAAAATGCGATGATTTGTTAGTGTTCGAGGCGTTTCTGTATTTTAGAACTTTGCAAAAGTGAAGACTTTTGAAAAAAATTATCTTTAAAAATATTGAAAAGCCAGCTAGATAAGCCAAATAACTGCATTGCATTGCCCTTTGCTTACTCTATCTGAGGGCTATCAAAAGTCTTCCAAAAGTTGAAAATGAAGATTGCGAAAAATTGTCAAACTTGGACATAGTAAAAACCATAGGTTCAAAATTTCGGCGTTTATCTCAGTGAGCAAAAGAGTAATCGGCATGTGGGCTTGATAGTTAGAAAGAGGAGGAAAAGATGGGTCGAGTAGTGCCTAGAGCGCTTCCCTATTTTCGTTCCACGCGTTTTTATGATAGGTTGAAAAAACGGACAAAACTTTCGGGACAACCTAATATATTCGTTTATTCGAAATTAACGCTTTTTCTTCAGCAAAAGTCTATACAAAAGTATCCGCGAAATAGCTTTCTCTCTATCATCACTTATGACCACTTATCCAATCAAATCAAAAGGAAAAACAAAACAAGGGTTCTTAAAGCTTTTGATCTCATAAGCCGTGAGACAGCGCGTGGTGTGCAATACGCATGTTAATGCAAATAAATCGAAAACGAGATTAATTGCAGACTTTCTTTGGCGAGAATTTCTACCGTGCCGAATACATGTGTGACATGTTTGGAGGTCATCTGACTTCAATTCATAGTTCTGACGAAAACTTATTTGTAGCCGGTAAAGTCACCTGTTCTACTCAGGCGTAGAAAACCAGCATGACTTGGCCTGTGATTAAGAGTTGGCTACGATGGGTAAGAACTGGATTGACGAGCACGATCTGACTTGGATAGGTGGCTTACGGGATGAAACAAATACCAGTAACTGGACCTGGACTAATGGCACAACAGTGGACTTTCAAACTGGGGTCCTACGCAACCTGACAACTTTCACGATGTGGAAAACTGCGTTCTGGTGAGATTTTTTAGTCAATTGCTTCAGAAGGTGCAATCAAATATGGGCAAGCCGAAAACACCTATTTATGTGGAATATGAATGATTAAAGAAAATGATCAATCCAACCAAGAACACAAATTTCAGAAATCTTCTCATTCAAGGGTGCTTGTTGAGACAACACTGATAAACAACATTCTTTCTAATACCATGTTGACTTTGAATCCAATATACTGAAAATCTTTAAAAGTATAGTGTACTCCTCGGGGCTTCGCCTCGGATCTTATTAACCTGACTATATCGGAGCGAATGCTAATGAAGCAAATATAGGAAATATCTTTAGATTACTCAGCGAAGCCGAGAATTTACGTTTTTGTAGCCTCTTTTTTACGCCAAAAAGAAGGTTTCTGTGAAATTTTCGCCGGAATTCAGGAAGACATCTCTCACTCAGTTTCTTATTACCAAAATTGAGTTTCAGAAGTTTAAGAAAGCTGTTGGAGTTAAATAAAAACGAAAACTGGCTTAAATCTTGCGCAGAGATTTGGGCACGAAATGCTGGTCTATCTCGTTAACGAATGATCTTTAACGCCTGGGATGTTGTCGCTGCTCCTCGCTGTGCCATGACGATCAGAATGATATATAATGTTACAGGGTTTCATTAAGACCCCGCGGAGATCTACGACCAGAGCCAAATACCCCGTCGGCTCTGGTCTGTCTCCGTTGCTCGTCTGCGACTCCGCGCGCTGCGCGCTACCTCGCTACGCCAAACGCGTGGCGCGGGGAATTTGGCTCTGGTACCCTTTTCTTTGTTGTTTCTAACCCAATTATAGCAAGCTATATATCATTTTGAAGCTTTTGATCTCTATTTTCACGCTGACAACGTCCCAAAACCACATTTTTTGATCTAATTGAGAAATCCGGCAAGATTCTTCTTTTCGAAGAACTCATTTTTCTCCTAGTTTACCTCTCTTCACGCGGTTTTTTCGTAGATTCTATAGATCTCGCTTACAATCACGCTGACAACCACCTAGCGCCCTTATCTCCTTGAATCTGGTGGGATTTTCTGCGAAAAGTCGCAAGAAGTGCGTTTTTCTTTAACTTGTTCTGTATCAGTGCCTTCGCAGCTATTTTTTAAGCTTGGGCGAATGTTGCTCAGAATAGTAAGCGCAACAATCCAGACAACGTCCAGGAAACGGGAACGTCAATGCGGGGATAAAAACTTGAAGGACGTCGAAAATTAAGTTTGGCTTCGACGTTCTTTTCGACTTATTAGTAAAAAAGAATCTTTGCGTATCCATATTGATGTCTTTCTTGTTTATCTTCTTCTTGATGGCCACTCCTTACGAAGCTTGTTTTTTTGAAACAATCGCAAAAAAATTTGCTTTTCTTCGCTTTTCCCCGTGTTGCGAATTGCTGGTCCTGGAGCGAAAGCTTGCACCCTGAAAAGCCGTCTTTGTCCGGTTTTTATCAGTTCCTTTTGCTTTTTATATCTGCTTTACGTCATTTTACCTTCTCTGATCTTCAGGATCAAGCGTGGGGTGCGGCACGCCACACCTGGGGGGTCGTATTGGGGAGTCAAAAGGGGAGGGGTCGTAGTTGGGTAATCTGATAATAGTGATAACATGATATTCGTATCATATCCATAATTAGCATGTCAATTAACCCCTGTAGACAAAGTGTGAGCGAATTCTGAAAATTCACGATACTAGGCTACCTAAATGAAATGGTCAATTCCAACATGGTTAACTTTGTTTCAAAGGTGAATCAGCTATCCGTTTTTGCACTCAAGACAAAGACTACTCCTTCTATGTCCACCTCAGGATTCCCGCTTCAGAAGACCTGCAAACTGTGGAACTAGAAGCCAACCAAAATCTCGTTTTTCCCATTTTTCGCTTTTGATCGCTGTGCTTTTACCAAACATTACTTAGAGCTAAGAAGACAAATCAGGCTCCAAACAGTCTTATGGAATCTACGGGGTTTAGGCTATCGATCCATATAAATACTGTCCGCTAAAAATGTTTTTTAATATAGTTAATGGGGTGCGGCACACCCCCTTAAAAGCTGCGGCTGCCGCAGCTTTTAAGGGGGTGTGCCGCACCCCCTTAACTTGCCTTCAGAATCCAGAAAGCGCTCCATTGCTGGTATGAGTATTGAGCATATAGCTTCTTCTTGCTACATTGGAAATTTGGAGCCGAACGCCCCACCCATAAGAAAATTATGGCCCTTCAATATGCCCATTCAGATCAAAATCAGCCGTCAAATTACGTGTGGTTGTAAAGTGCAGTCACAGAAAATCGGGCGTACAGCTCTCAGAAATCTGAAAACTCTCTAGAAAAAGATGGTGTCCTCCAGAATGTCACACTTTGAGGCCCAGAGGTTAAGAGGAGGAAGAAGGCATCGTTTGAGGGCTTTCATGAGAGGGGGGGGGGTTCGAAAGACTTGTGCCTGACCTCTTTCTCAACTCTGGTAATGCTATCTTAGGTATATAGTTCAGGGGGGGGGGAGTCTTATTAAGACAGCAATCAGGAGGGGGGGGTCGTAACCAGCGATCGTGTGCCACACCCCTTGCTTGACCCTGCTGATCTCCTTTAACACATCGACGACCGCTTGACACACATGGTGTGTCAAGCGACTACCGCGTGGGACCGCTTGACACACCATGCGTGTCAAGGCTTGAATTCTGTAAAAATGACTACTATACTGGGACAGACTCACTCCATGAGCTTTTTTGCACTGAATCTAGGGATGACCTCTACCTTTTTTTATCAGCCTTTCAGATTTAATGTAGATGGCAACATGCGTAATTATAACTAAAAAATGTGGGCTGGTCCGTAAAAAAAGTGGGTTGGTCCGTTTCTGCCTCGGTCCCAGCAGCCAAACAACTAAAAACTGCATGGTCGTCATTGTGTTTAACAACCCTCATCCTTTAGAGGTCATATGTTCAAACAACCTTCACTTTTGACGCCCTGTCTTTAGACTATCAAAGGTATGCTCCCGGGTGGAGGAGTGGGTATCATAGAGGTGATATTGACAACAGTGATAACATGATATTCGCTATCTGTAAGCCTGATAGGCCCAACATGTAAAAAACAAGCTCTTGACAAATACCATCACCCACCCAATAGCGGTCCCGAAATCATTTACTGGAACGGAGCGACGAATTTTTTTTTGATAAGCGAAAAACTTTTCGAAAAATCTGAGATCGCAACTCCAAGTGAGTCATTAGCAAAGGTTTTTGGTTCGTGTAGGCCATTTTCAAAAAATTCGCGAACTATTTTTGGGGGAGGGGAGGGGAGGGAGTCTGCAAGGAGGCGTGTCCTGTCCCTTGTCCGCCACTGCTATCATCGCATACCTGACTTAAGCGAAACTATCACACAGAGACTCTACCACACAAAAGCAGCTGCTCTGTTTCCGTAATTAGCTTGTGAAATAACCGGTGTCAAGTTTTCAGAGAGTTCTGAGGTGTCGTGTTACAAAATTGAGGTGACACTTTCTCCAGGTCAAAATGTCAAGGCAGATTGTGGGAAATTCTTATTTTTCCCATATCTGTAAAAATAGAACAATTTACACAGGTTGTAGCTCTCGTTGTAGGCTAGATGTTATCAAAATATGAATGCCTAAATTGTCAGATATTAGGATGTGATGAGGGTGGTAAATGGGAAGCAAATAAGTAAGTGAAATTCGATAGAGCGAAGCAAGCTGTAAGATGATGCTGAACAATGGAAATTTGATTTGCGAAGTTTGTAATACAGTCCTGGAGAGATCTTGAATGCTTAGGAATGCAAAGATTCTTATCTTTGCTTAGAAAACTCTGGAACTTCCGTCAAACTCTGAGACTCAAGCATACGCTCCGCACAACAGAAAGCGATAGAAGCAGTTGCTGGATTTTTTCCGTGGTCCAGAAATTCAAAAAAACACGCAGGAAATACTAAAATGTCACCATTATCAGGTTTCTAATGCGAAAATTGATTTTTTGAAAAAAAAACTAACGTTGGTTGAAGGTTGCTCTTGGTTGCACTTCCGAGGTAGTATACAATGCTATTGTGCAAATAGCTTAGCATCGCTTTGGCAAAGGCATGATAAATTCCGATTTTGTAATTTCAGCAGCGTAGAAAATACATAAAATTTACGTAGGAATGCATGTTGTCGAAGAACGAAAGCTTGAGCAAGCTGGAGATCCCTAGAAATTTCGGGACCATAATCTGTCTTGCGATTGTCTGAATTTGAAGCACTTCGAATTTTGACTGCGAATTTCATTAAGATCCAGCTTTTTGCGAAGGTTTGAGGGCCTTTTCGCAGAGCTTGCTTTGTTCTATTGAATGGTAGCTCACCCACTTTTTAGTGCTCAACTTGCCGCCCGCTTCACATCTTAAAGGCACCGTCCACCCAAATTCTCGACTTCCTTGTTTTTGTGAGGGCGCTGATTTCGAATATGGAGTCGAAAATCCGCGAGACACAAAAATCCCTGTTTCGAGAACCCTCCGCAACAAGCGCAGGCGAGATAAAGCATGCATGTGAGCGCCCACTTTGCTACTTCCGGAGCGGATTTCTCGCTCCAGAAGCAGTCTTTTGCGGCGCAGCTTGCAGGTTTGCCTAGTATGGGGACCCACGCGTATGCCATCATAATCTCGCCAACCTCCATTTTGGGTGGACGGTGCCTTTTACCCCTTATGCAATAAAATTTTTTGTTCTCCATAAATTTACGTTTATATTAGCTTCTCAGAAATCTCTGACCTTTTCTCCAAATTTCTATACCATATTATCCTGCAGGTTGCCAACCTGTTTTGATGCGTCCTTTATATTTTTACCCCCGCATTGCCGTTCCTATTTTCCACGACGCTGTCTAAATTATTGCGCTCATTATTCTGAGCCATAATCCCCAAGTTGGAAAGAAAATCTCTGCGAAAACACTGCAAGGGAACAAAGTAAAAAAACGCACTTTTTACTTCTTATAATTTTCACAATTTATTTCGCCATCATCGAAGAGGTAAGCGCTGGGTCGCACTATGAGCAAAAGCTAGATCTATAGAATGCAAGAAGAACGGCATAAGAAAGGTAAACTAGGAAAAAAAAGAGGTTTCCGAAAACACGCTATTGGCCGAATTTCTCATTCAGAACAAAGAATATGGTTTTGGGACGTTGTCAGCTTGAAATAGAGATCAAGAGCAGTAATATGATGTACGGTTTGCTAGAAGTGGATTCAGAACAACGAAGGAAAGGGTACCAGAGCCAAATGCTCCGTGCCCGCGTGGGGTAAACAGGTAGCGTGCAACGCGCGGAGGCGCAGACGAGCAGAGGGGAAAGACCAGAGCCGACGGGGCATTTGGCTCTGGTCGTAAATCTTCGCGGGTTTCTAATAAAACCCTGCCACATTATATATCATTCTGATCGTCATGGCATGACTAGGAACACTGAGAACGTCCCAAGCGTTGAAAACCACTCGTGAACGAAATAGACCAGCATTTGTATATCTTCAGCGCAAGATTTAAGGGCAGTTTCTCGTTTTTATTTGATTCGAACAGCTTCCTTGAACTTCTAAAATTCAATTTTAGTCAGCTAGAGGTTAAGTGAGCAATGCTGTCCCGAATTCTGGAAGAACGTTCACAGAAACCTTCTGTTTAAAAAATGCTTTAAAAACACAATTTCGGTATCGCTGAGATAATGTGAATATATTCCCTGTATTTACTTCATTCACACTCATTCCGATGTAGTCGGGATTATAACATCCGGGGCGAAGCCTCAGATGACTTCTGTTTTTGTTTTTTTAGATGAAGATTGTGTTCTATCATGGCGCTCTAAGTGAAGATTATCAGAGTAGATGGCTCTATGTATCAAACTTATGATAAAAAAGACCAATGGTTACGCCCTATGGTTTTTGCCATGGTCAAGTTTCACTATTAGGGTGTCTCATAATTTTTTACCGTTTTTAGTACAACCGCCTTCTTTTTGTATCTTTCCTTCGCCAAATGTGGCTTGAGTAATCATTCGACAGGGCAAAGCAGGCTCTACAAGATGTCTATCAATTGTCCGCCCAAATCGTATCCCACGTGAAGTCTTAAAGGCAGCGTACACCCAAAATTTGAGTTACCGAATTTCCAAGATCTTTCCACACCGTGTATATACTGGGCCCAAAAGAAGACCTTTAAAGGCAGCGTACACCCAAAACAAATGCAACAGATGTTGCAACAGCAACTGCAACTGCAATTGCAGCTTACGCTGTTATGGATTCGTCCGGAGGAGGCGGAGCGAAAGAAAAGGGGCGGCATGAAAGAAAATTGAGGGGGGTTTTCTCCGCTCAGAAGCAACATTGGGAGACGGGACCAACGCAGTTGGTCTTCTTCTGGGCCCAGTATATACACGGTGTAGAAATATCTAGGAAATTCGGTAACTCAAATCTTGGGTGTACGCTGCCTTTAAGCCGAAATCTGATAGTAGTCGAAAACGAACTTTTCTGTCAAAAATCGTATCTCCGCTATTATATGCTTGACACATCGCACATTCGATTGCACACTTTCCGAATTTTTTCCTTGGCTAATAAAGAAAAAAATGGATGAGGTAAGGTGGCAAACTCCGCCCCCTGGACGTCCTGAGCTCCTCCCACGCATGTGATCATATGGCCCTTACATACAGAAGTACAATCATGTATTTGTGTCTTTTGTAGGTGCCCCAGTTCTCGAGAAACGCTGATGTTTAGGGTAAAAACGGTGAAAAATTATGAGAAACCCTAATATTTTTCAATATTTTTGTACCGATCCTCCTAAGCAGTCCAGATGCATGGTGGATAGAGTAAGCCCTACTGAATACAGAACAACTGCTTGTCTTCTCCCCATAGCTCATCACATTTTCATAGGTTTTTTATTGAAACCACCAGGTTTTAGCAGGCTTATCTCAGGCACTAACTTATCAAACACCAGTCAAACTATGGAATCTGAGGCTTCCAAGAACTAATTACAGTTTAAAGCTGATTTTACAAGCAAGTGAGCTTTCATGAATCCGAAATTTCATATTTTGGGTAGTGTCTGAGGCACGTCCAGAAACATAAATTATTATGATTTTATTCCCGAGGACTTTGAACAACAAAAGACATTTTTTAAAGTAGGATGAACAAAAAAACATTTTTAGAGGTAGGAAAAAAGCTGCATCGAATAACATTCGCTCGGTTTGATGATCTATAACCTTTGAGCTGAGCAGGTATTGAATTTGATAACATCGAACAATAATTCAGAACTTTTATTAAGCAGTCTAATGGAAAGGAGATATTGTTTTGTATCCTGTGGGGACTGCTCTATCCAGTGGTTTACTTGGACAGCTTAGGACGGTCAATATAAGAATTTCAAAAAGTAGCGAAACTTGACCATGACAAAAACCTTGAATTGTAACCATCTAGAATAGCGAAACATGACGCGTACCATCTCAGATTCCCTCCCCTCTCCACCGGGGATGTACGTGTATAGGAGCCTCATAAGTGCATTGTTGTCGCCAATATCTAGCATCCAAATAACAGATTACTCGAGAAAAGCTGATACACCAACTGATGAACCAAGAATTTTTATATCATTTTCCACCTATTGTCTTGTTGCTGATAATTTGATTCAGATTAGGTCTTTTCAATGTCGTTTGAGTTTTTTTCAAAGTGTATATGACAAAGCTCATAGCGTTAGAGAATTCAATGCAACTCCGAAATTGTGCTATTCGACGTCTGAAAAAGGAAGAAAAAAGATCTGCATGCTATTTTCGGGAATCCAACATGCCGGTCGCAGAAAAGCCGAGCGTCATCTATATTCTTTTTGGATCACTGTTTCTTACTTCATTATGCACTACTTAAGCTTTTCTCATTTTTAATGAAGTTATACGATTTTAGCTGTGGAGTGATCCATATCAAGACGTCACAGCTGCTTTGAGATATCAGAAGTGGTCTGACTATCCTTGTGATCAGAGACAGAGAGCGTATGTATGCAAGAAAATGGCTTCGCAGTGAAGCAAAACTGTTATAAATTTGTTTGTTGCGGTTAGAGAGAACTTATGGTGGACAGACTGAGAATAAATTTTGATATGCGTTAAAAATTCATAGGAAGGAGGTTGGACTAGGACAGCTAACCTCTGATGATGTCCTTCGCTTATCCATGTGTACATAGAGTACCAGGTGAATGCATTGTTTTCCTAGGTTTTTCTCAATCATGGATACGTATGGATTATGTCATTATTCGATAATAATGACAACTAAATCAATGTTTCCATCTAGGAACAACTCATCAACAATTGCAAAACGATTATAGCACATTGCTGATCTTAAGGGCCATCGGTCAAAAACCTTCAGGGTGTCCCAAAATTAAGTACACCATTCAATTGTTGATGGACCTCTTCCATAGAGTATTTCACTTAGCTCAAAGTTCCATTCCAAAGCAGGCTTCAAATTAGATTTGCAATATAAAGCAAATGGTCTTCATTACTGTGTACAGTAGGAACTTCCAGCATACAGCGCCATGCTAAAATTGGCCGTATCAAGAGTTCCAGAAAAGCAGGGATGATGTGTACGATCTTCAAGCATGCTAATTTTTTGGAACTTTTTACGAGATTTTGAGCGTTCCATTATTAGGTTGTAACATTCTTAAGACACTCCCCCTTCTTACGGCAATAAGTCATAAAGTCCAGTTTTTCGAAAAGGATCCAGGACACCATTCGATAGAGCAAAGCAAGCTCTACAAGAAAGTTTGCAAAGGTTTGCACCAACTTCGACCCACTGTAAATTTGAATGTAAAGTCTGAGTCGTACTGAATTCTCAAAAAATGGCGAAAATTCATACCTTTGTTCAGCAAACCCTATCAAATTTCAACTTACTCATAAAAATTGCACACTACATCAGACACCCATATGTACTTTTTGAATTTTTTTTTCGAGTTAGAAATGAGAAAACGATTTTTAGGCCCATACGAAAACGAAGCTATGATGTTTCCACGCATGTAATAATTATACTACGAGCCTTTAGGAGTATAACCGCAGATTTTCAGCTTTTTACACAGGCTCGGCACGAGGTGATTTTCCAAAATGCAAGAAACGAAGTCCCCTTTGACCCTTAACCATAAACGTGAGAAATCCTCAAAAAACGAAATGTCGACAAAAAAATATGTTTTTTCGGCTACAAAAAATATCCCTTTGCTTTTCGCCTCAAAAACGATATCCAGCTTGCCTACAAGCTACCTATGCCGAGCCCTAACGTTCGTGCATGGAGTTCTTTGGCCTTATTCAGCATTACTGAACTGCGGCTTGCTGGCGAAGAGACAAGATAAGCTTGTCGTTCTAGAGCAGTTGCTCTCGAAATGCTTTTTTCTTACTTGAATCTAGATTTTATGAGGAAAGCTACCTAATTAGCTCAGGCTTTTGGCAAAGGATATATAAGCTTAGGCGTTAATTTGAAATATTTTAGCTATCATTCCTAAGGAGTTATCGGCTTTTTCCTGCAGCAAAATCGGCATGCTATGGGAAGACTCCTGTAGATAAAAATCTGCAAGAAAAAGGTACTGATATACCAAACACAAATCTATCTTTTCCTACTACAAGCTTAAAGGCAGCGTCCCGGCAGATTTTGCATTTCCATCTTTTTGCAGGTTTTGGACCTTCTCGACCCGTAGATCCCGAAACTGAGCTTTAAAAAGGGTGAGAAGGCCTTTTTGGGGCGTTTTTTTTTTTGAATTTCCAAAAGGCAGCTCGGACGAGAATTTTCAAAGGAAAGTCGGGAGGCCCTGGCACGAGGACCCTGCTGCCTGTAATTTTGGCTTTGTATAGCATGCACAATGCGGGAAAGCGGTTGAGAGGTCCCGCGCCGTTTAGCGGAGAATACTCGTCCGAACAAGGTGTTAGGGGAGCGAAAGGAGGAAGGGGAGCGGCGCTCGGGCCGCCCCCTGGCTTGCAGAGTTCACATTTTGGGCGCGAAGTCGCTGTTTTGGTTCACTTGGAGGGCCTCCTATCCGTCTGTGTCAAAATCTGAGGTAGGTCAATCTGCCGAGTCGCTGCCTTTAACGCAAGTGTCTTAACAATTAGATGATGATGCCATGATGACAATGAGTCGATGATTATGCCAATTTTGCGCAAGAATAAACCCATAACTCGCTTCGGAATAGTTTGCGTTAGGAATAGCATAACTGGGATCAGCGTTTGAAGCTGTTTTAGAATATCAAGTGTGTCTCAAAAATGTATGGAACGTCATTTGATTTGCAATAATTTCCTTATATAAAACGTTTTCGCGGATTTTTGAGTGTCGTACGTAGAGCTAACTTCAACTCAGATTTACAAGAGCGAATCGATTTCTCCTAGTCACTGTAAGATTGCAGTGGGAGTTTTCGGTTAACTTAAAGCTCCAGAGAGACGAGAATTGCCTCTAAAAAATTCTCGAAAGGCGTCAAATTAAGCTTTCAGGGATGCTGAATCTAATTATTAGGTTGTTTCAAAACTTCTGTCGTTTCTTCTTTGAAAATTTGTAACTTTTTGCTGTCTCAACGGATTTGATTCTCTCAAATTCATTAGAAAAAGAAATCTTCTTCTTTGTAACAGTACCTTAATGGGCTTCAAATATACATTCATTATAGAAATAAAAATGGTTTTGACTATTTCAAGTTAGGCCGCCAAAAGTCTGGAACGCTGCAGAAAAATCTGAATTTGCCAGCACATAAGTTTTATGACCTAGTCTTATCCGAGAAAAAATTGTGTTGTTTGGACGTTTCAGTAAAAAGTTATGATTTTCGAGAAAAGTGACAAGTTAATCAAATTGACTCTTGTATAGCAAACTCGAAAATTATAACTTTTTATTGAAACGTCCAAACAGCACAACTTTTTTTCGATGCAAAGGGTAGGTCATAAAACTTTCATGCTGGCAATTTCAGATTTTTTTGCAACGTTTCAGAGTTTTGGCGATCTAACTTAAAATGTTCAAAGCTCAAGTGGTATTTTTCTTCCATTTTCATCTCTACAATGAGTGTATAGTTAGCTCCCGAGTTAACTCTACAAAAACGAAAGCTTCCTCTTTCTAATGAAATTAGAAGGAAGCAAACTCGCGTTGAGGTTGCATTGCAATGCAATCCGTTGTATTTGTAAATAAAAGCCTCTCATAGTCTTATGGAATCTGTTACCACGACTATTCTACATAAAAATTGTACCACTTTAGGGTTTTAAAACTGAGTGCATTTGGCTAAAGTAAAGGGGAATCAAGAATGAAGTAATTTTCAAGTGAAGCGTGAAGTAAGCGAGGAAAAAGGATCGAAGTAATGAGTTGCGTTCAAAAAGCGTTTTCCAACGTCTCAAATAAGAGAGCTTAAAGTTCCAAAACTGCTGGTATATGGAGTTTTCGTATATGAACCCGCACTCAAGTACTAGATTATATGAGGTTGTTTTTAAAGCTCTTGCTTTTTTGTAGCGCTTCCATTTTTTGGTATTGTAATGAGTATCATCTGAACAACGAAAGCAGCCATTTCTGCCAGGTTCCATTGCATTTGAGAGTTGCGGTAAGGCAATTTTTGAAAGGGAAAGAAAAAGGAATTGGCAAGAACTCAGATGAAATTTGGTTAAAAGAGATTGTGCGACATCCTGATCACAAAAATGATATCCATTTTGCGTCAAAGTCTTATATTGCTACGGAAAAGTTAAGTTACAAAAAATTACTAGACTATTTTTTGACTCCGACAACAAATGAAAATGATACTCGTTCTCGTTCTCGTTCAACATATCTAATTACCCCATTGTGCAAAGTTTCGCCAAAATCCGACGTTTCCGACTCTTTGGCGATAAATATCCCAGGCAGCTTCAACGCATTCGACTTGAGTTCACGAGATCGCTAATTTCAATTTGACTTTGAATTACAACTCTTCTTTTCTAGGCTCAGTAGCCATCCTCTGGGAAAGTTTCGCCTACAATTCCGGCTGAGTTTGGTCAATTCATTTTTGCACGTCTTCGTTTTTTATAAATCCAAATCTCGATTTTGACTGTCTTCCATTTTGCCATAAGAAATCAAACGGTTTGCGCATTTTATAGCTCACTGTCGAGTCTACTAATGTCAAAATTTGAATGCGCTTCTTTGAAGAGAAAGGAAGTCATGGACAAAGTTGCAAAACTTATGTGCCAACCTAATAAAACTGGATGCTTTGTAAATATACTAAATTGTAGAACTTCTTGAAATATGCTTCGCGAACCATGCTATTCGCACAGAATGTGCGCACGAACTGCTTTATGAAGCGCTATCAATCCTTGGTGTTTTCTGGTTGAAAAAATTTGCAAAACTATCATGGCATTGTCCTACTTTAATCACTCCATAGTTTTGACCCAAAGCAACTATTAGGGTGTCCCATAATTTTTTACCGCTTTCGCTATAACCGTCGTCTCTTTGTTTTTTCTTCAGATGTGGCTTGAGGTTCATTCGACAGAGCAAAGCATGCTCTACAAGAGGGTATAAAGAATTCGCCCAAATGATATTTCACCGGAAATTCTGAATGAAATGTGATAGGTGATTAGTCAAAAACGACTTCCTCTCAAATCTCCGCCACAAAATGTTCTAAAAATTCCCCATGCATCCTCGCATATGCTTGACACATCGCACTTTCAATGTAAAAATGAACAGGGTAAAATGGCAAATCCCGCCTCTAGTCATACTGAGCTTCTCCCACGCACGTGATCATATAGCTCATACATACAGAAGTACAACATGTATTTGTGAACTTTGAAGGTGCCCAGTCTTGGAGAAATGCTGACGTTTAAGGTAAAAACGGTAAAAGAATTGTGGGACACTCCAATATTCTCATTCAATTTCAGTTGTGGTATAGATATGGTTTGAAATTGCTTTTTTCTTAGGATAATCAAACGAAGATGAAGTTACATTAATATCTTGACGCGAAAGTTTACATTTTTCGAAACAAAGACAGTCAAGTGACTTCAACTTTTTTGCTATGTACATTAAAAAGATTATTGCTCTCATCACTTGTTCTTGTGCAATCCATGGAACAACTTCAATCTCTCACGTATTAAGAGGCGATTGTTAAGAATAAGTCATACACACTATAGTCAGAACTCAATCTCAACTTTCCTTTCATCTCTCTTCCCTTCAAAATTGAAAAGATCAGTTCAAGAGCTAAGCATGGAATTTACTCAGCAACATGTGTGCTGATAGCCGGATTTTCTAAGTCGTGAAGGTGAGGCAGTGCAGGCCAAACTATAGGTTGCCATCAAAAATGCCGTAATTCGCTGCCAAGAACTGATCTAAATTTGGTACAGCTATGTATGTATCCTCCTACTAGTTTCAAAATGGGCCTGGGCTTCGTTACATTTTCCGAGAAAAATCAAAAAATTTGAAACAAGCAGGCATGAACGTAGGTCCAAAACTATGAGACTGCTAGAGCTTCTATTTATAGAGCACTAGCTTTGAAAGCCTTTCACGTGGAAACATATCAAGAATAGGATGGTTCAAGGATGGTCGAGCATGGCATATCAAGAATGTTGAGTAGCTGCGCCAGCTACTGTGTCACATTTTCATAAAAGTTCTTACCTGCTTTCTTGACTCAAAAATACTTTCAGACGTACTTTGCTTCTTATCTGTGTATGAATATAAAAAACTCTGCAGTTTTTCATCTGATTTCATAACGACGGAGTGGCAACTGTTTTTTGGTGCTTAGCGATCTGAGCGTATAAAAAATTGTGTTCTCGTTGTGTAGCAAACCCTATTTCGCCTTGGCCGCAAACGTAAATTCAAATTCCGACGAGCTTAGCAAAGATGTTACAATGTTCGTGCTATGCAGGTGTACAAAATGATGTGAGATCCATATATTTCTCCTAATATTAGTAAGCAGTTGATTTAATAACAACCTCAACAACTGGTGGGGTATTTACTTTTCAAAATCAAGGAAAAGCTTGAAAAGCTTATCTAATGTCAAGCAAAGGTGATGAATATATAGGCGAAACCGACAGCCGTTATGTTTATGGATTGAGAAGCACCTTAGATGGATCCATAAAATGTAAAGTATCAGCATCCCCATGAGCCTATCGTTAAACAGTTCATGAAAATTCGATAGCCATAGCCGCTTCATTTTAACTTAAAACCTGAGACTATCGAGCGCAAAAGGTTTGAAGAATGTGGATTTCTTTGCGGATTCCAAAAATGAAAAAGGAGAGTGTCCCCAAATTCACCTTCTCAATCTTTAAGGGGCTTCAATGGTGAAGAAGCTTAGAAGGCAACGGCCTATGCTCTGCACATCCTGAGTTTGAGCGATCACATCTCGTCTTCCATTCGATGAGGTAAGCACTGCTCTCGCACTTGTTCGTCTCTCATAGCAAATCGGCACGACTTTTGTGGCAGAGAAGAGACATTTGCGAGTAAAACTTCGAACTGAGGCTCAAAAACAAGGCGTTCGAAACGTAAAAAATAAATCTTACCAACCTGGCACTGCTCAACAGGAAAGTTTCAAAATAGAGATTTTTGCAGTTTGCATCAGAAGAAGATTGAAAACTTTTCAGACCAGTGAAGGATTTGCATTGTCTTGAAGGTACCTCTTCTGTACGTTGCTTCACATGGCACCACTCTTTTGGCAGTGTAGAGGAGATGCTATAATAGTGCAGGTTTGACGAAATAGTCGTGATAATGTATCTGAGCATCAAAGAAAAGATGTGTAAACTAAAGAGTACCGGAAATGCCAGCTACTACTTGGGATCATTCCGTATTCGCACGAAAAACGCGTCACTTGCACAATTTTATAGCATGCCACTGTTGGTCTTGAAACATTTTCTGGCAATGTAGCGATAAAATTCGAATAAAGAAGATGCCTATCATCAAGGGGCTTCGGAAATTATTTTTCAGGGCTGAATTACTTTACTAACGGGAAGCTACCTAGCTTAGCTCGCGCTTTCGGAATAAGACACATATATTTGCAATCGGCCTGGTACGCTGATGCCAAATATGCTGTTTCCAGGTGCCACGCATCATTCGGAACGAAGTTACGAGGGCCTCCTTTCGTATGAACCGGCAAGTCTAGAGTAAACTCGACAATGATTAGTAGAGAGTCGTGTGGTAAAATGGTAAGTGTCTCGCCTTGTACGCTGAGGGTCCCGTGTTCGATTCCTATTGAACGTTCTTCGTTTTGCAAAGGTAGTCCACAAACCCAGACATGATCCACAAGTGGTCAATCATGTATACATGCATCTTTGGTAAGTGGGGTTATCATAATTCGAAGATGTTGTGCCCCGAGCTGGTCGTTGCTTATCTGTCAAAGACCTTTAGCTCTTGTGACATTACAGAAGAGCCGTCGAGGAAGGAGCAGACTAACGAAAACTTTCGAGGGCTTGCAAAACGAAAAACCTGCAACAGGACCCGAGCCCCGGACCCTCAGCGTACAAGGTGAGACACTTACCACTTTACCACACGACCCCTTTTGGTCATTGTCGAGTTTCCCATAGACTTGCCGGTGGAGGAGTCATACGGAAGGAGGCCCTCGTAATTCCGTTCCGAATGATGCGTGGCACCTGGAAACAGCATATTTGGCATCAGCGTACCAGGCCGATTGCAAATATATGTGTCTTACTCCGAAAGCGCGAGTATGTTAGGTAGCTTCCCTCTTAAGTTTGATTGCTTACAAGATGAACAAATTATTTGCTTACAATAGAGCTTGTTTACCCCACATCCAAACATTCTGGCCTCCAGGGGGGGGGAGGGGGTGTGTGATAACTCAAATGACAAGTTCAATTTTCGCGGTCAGACAAACATGCAAAGCTGGAGCTTTTAAGACAAATAATAAGTGAAGATCGTCAGTGGAGATCACTTTACAACGCAACACAATAATTTTGCGGTTCGCAAGTGGGACCAGCTCCGAGCTGCTTGCAAACGTGCTGCCGCCTAAAGCTTACCGTCTCACCCTATATATATAACTATATCTAGATTATATGCATCAATTCAGGGACCGTGCATAGTAGGGCGATTTTACATCTTGAACAGAGATCTCTGTGTCTTGGCTCGCAAATGTAACAATATTTCTGGTCCTTGAAAGTTAAGTACTTAACTCATACGCAAGCTGTAAATTCTACACCTCATTGCTGACGAACAACTGAAACAAGGAAATTAACATGAACTTCGATCCGTCTAAACCTTAATTTCACTGTGGAATTTTCATCAAATTAGCTTGTGGGACCTTTGCGTGCAGGATCTTGCGCGCAACATTGCCGGCATACGAAGAGATGGGCTTTTGCGTGTCTCCCTTAGTCTCGTCGTGGATATTGTTGAACTTGGAGGGAACTTTATCTTTGGCATCGTCATAAGATATCAACAATTCGCAAAAAAGGTACAGAATATTATTCACTATAATTGTTTTTTTAGTAGGCACTTTTTTCGACATCATAGTTGGTGATTCTCAGCACGTTGCATTTGCAGTCTTAAGTGCCTCGCAATTTTTTCAAAGTACCGCATTGCAATATAAAAGGAGCGTCATGGCGTGACTGCTATCACTTTTGATAAATTTTATCGCCAATTCTTTGTCCTACTTTTCTTAGCTCGTCACTCACCTAGTGTCAGAATTACTGCCGTACTCAAGCTTTACTTATTATTAGTTGCCGCACCCACCAGCAAATATGAATAAGAGTATATTCTATCGATGGCAAGGTAATCCTTGCGATGACAAATCAAATTTTATTATAGTGTGTATTTCGCTCCTAGAACGTTCCAAGCTCTAAGCTCCGCTTTAGCATATGCTAAATCTCTGGAATTTGAGGCAAGCAATTGGATGCTGAAACTGTAGGGCTGATTAATAGAATAATGTTGATTAGAGTATTTTCGAAGGATGCAGTTGCCGTTAGTCCAGATAACCTAAAGTCACTACGGTCACAAGCTGTAACAGATAAAAAGAAGGTTAGAGTGACTGCAGAAAAACCACCACAGATTACTATTATGGTGGACTCAATTAATTCTATTTCCTTCACTGTAAGAAGTTTAGTATTCCACATTTGGGTTTTGGTTAAGATTCGGGTCCCGGGATATGAGATAAGCGCCACCTCTTAAGATAAAATGTCTTTGGTATGTCAAAAAAAATTTATGACATTATCGACCTTGAAGGAGTTCGAAGTGTCATAAACTCGTGGTAATCATAAAAAAGGGTTTCTTGGACAGTGGCGTCATTTTTAGAGTTAAGGAGTTCGAAGTGTCATAAACTCGTGATAATTATAAAAATTTCTTGGACAGTGGCATCATTCTTAGAGTGAACAAAAACTAGTGCGGCGTTTGATAAATTTTGAGTGAAAAAATGCTTAGAGCAACTTTTGTAAGAATTTTAAAGTTGTGAAATTTCCGTCGGTGTTGGCTTTCGTATAAAGCATACGTTAGGAAATTTCATGATGACAGAGCTTCTGCGTAAAATACATAGCTTGTGTTAAATTTGTTTATCAGATGATGAAGGATTTGTGTTAACTTGAAGGAAAATTCTCGGAAAGCTTTGGTAAATTTCATTTTGTTCATTTTTTTTTGCACGCGGTCGAAATTCAATGGCAATTCTTTGTACTGACTTTATCGGTGTCGAATCGTTCTTGTTTTAGCAAAGGTTTCACAATTTTTCCCGCACTGAACAAACAAAGTTGTCCCAATCTTAATTTAATTGAATGAAAAGCTTATCGACTACGCTCGAATTTTGGTTACAAACGCACAACTACAGGCTGTCAAACTTGCCTCGGAGCAACTCTTTTCGCCAATGACGTTGATTCTGTGAGCCAGCCACACTTGAATGGTGAGCTCGAAAGATGTGCAAGGTGTTGATCAAACAATATTTATAGTAATCAAAAATTCGGTTATCAGTGCGTAAAGGCAACACCTTCAAAGATTTACTTAACGGGGAAAGTTTGGGGTGCATATTGGTCAAGTTTTCAATTTCTTCGAAAATGTTTGCAAGCACCACCTTAGAGTCGCGAATGTTCCTATTATCAGCTCTAGTTATATTTCTCGTAGCCACCGAAAAGCACTCCTGCACTGATTATGCCTGAGAAAATAGTACACAAGCAGGCTAAGCCTGAATCGACCTTTTCACCTTTTGCGCATATAAATGCATAGCTGAGGACAACTACGCATGTTTCGTGAATAACATAGTGTTTTGCAGTGAATTTGAAATTCTCAAACAGGATTAATCTGCATTAGGTTAGAGCCGTATGAAGAATTATTTCGCAAGTGCCCTGAGGCATTTTTTACGACCATAAATTGAGAGTTCTCTTAACACCTCTGGTGAAAGAGCCACAGAACTCTAGATATGTCAAAGGGAATCTGCATTTGTTTCGACTGGAAAATTAAAGGCGAAAGATTCTCAGTAACCTTAGAAAAAGAACCTTGACGCTTCTGCGATACTTTTGTTGCAAAATCTGTAAGTTATAGCAAAAGAATATATAGCAGACCTCTCGGATTTGGAAAAAGGGAAAAATTGCGGTACCTTGTGGGAATAGCTGTAGTACTTTGGGTTTTGAAATGATACTCGAGTCGCTATACAAAAATTATGTCCAGAATAAAATAAGGTGCGTTGACCATCTATAACAAAATGAATATCCTTAGATGAGTCTTACGAGATGATGCCAGATCTACATTTAAGCATTCACTGTTCGAAAACATTCACATGAACTTATTTCTCCTTGCACAGAGTATGCGAAAAATTGACGGTGACTTTGTCAGTGACACAAACCACTCGCAGTTATGATCTCATTTGCATGCCACAAAATGCTGCAATCCTTTTTTGAAAACCATAGTTTCACCATAGTTAGCCTAATGTGATACATATACATGTGTAAGCGCTAAATTATCAAATAAGTAGTTTTGAAGATTGCGAGAACGAACCCAACTTTTGACTTTGGTTGATTTTGGTACTTGCTACACGTTTCTAGGATTTCACTTTATTGTAGGTTGCAGCCGAAGACTTCGATGGGGTAGAGGACTATATGTCGCCGAAAAAGGGCGGTCCCCGCGGTCATTTGCGACAAATACGCACCCTTCATGCGCGGACATGCGTTCCTACAGGGAATCCGCGCGGGACTCTTCCAAATTCGGCGACATATAGTCCTCCACCCACTTTGATGTGCATGTCCTTGAATAACAGAAGCAATTCTAAACGGATGCAAAACGGATTTCTAAAGCACATCTGCATATTGCGGACAGCTCCGACAATAAATTATATTTTATGGTTTCTGTAACAAAGGTTGAAATTTTTAAAATTATTAAACTTGTACTTAGCTTTTGAATAAAGAGATGTCATCAGAGCGCACGCCTTACATTTTGTTGGAATCACTCAGTGAGTTTGGTTCTTGCAGAATACACTATCAATTCACTCGGCAGTTTATATTCCACCTCATGCCAATCACGTTCTCCTAGCGACTTCAAATCACTTTATGCCTTGAACTCTCAATGGCGTCATTCTAAACGCCCATGAATTCCTTCTAGAGAACCCTTCAGCAGATGTTGACGGCAACTAATGCAATCAGATCACCAAGGCGCATGTAGTTTTGTGCATAGCTTCCACATCCACACTGCGACTTTGTATTTCCCCTTGAATTGAAGTTTGAGATTCAAAGGAAATTCTTATCGGCTACTGCCGGAAGCGGAAAATGTCTTACTATTAACACAGAAGAGCCTTGAAAGTCAAATAATTGCTCCTTTTACTTTACAAAATTGAGAAGTGCTGGAAAACACAAAGATAATAAAAGTCAAGTAACAAAGCGAGGTTTGATGGCAACGGTGCTTAGGTCGCCCAAAACCATACGAAACAGCCTTGTTACCATACAAAGAAAGCCATAATGCTTTGGCCCCTGCTTTGTTGAAGTCGCTTTCTCTAGTAGCAATTATGTAGACCTACTAAAGATTTCTAAGCACTAATCATAGCACTTATCATATCAGCTAGTAAGTTGTGATAATGAAACTCTTCACTTTTTTCCTTCGTCAATCAAACCTATGTGCAATGATGATTTCTCAAACCAAGCCAATGCTTACTTATGTTCGTGACAATGGAAGCTATTTAGGATGTGTTTCTTGAAATTTTTGCTCTTTGCATTAGTTGCGGCATCGAACGCTTCCATGAATCCGAATAGCATCGAGCAATTCTATAATAGGTTTGTAAAAATATTCCAACAAGATTCCTTCGCAATGTCGACTTTGCAGAGGCTTAGAGCAATCTTCTAAAACTACTCTCCTTGAGAAATCGGATGCAGGTTCAGGTTTGCGATTTGTCCTTTTACTTTACTGTATAATTTAAATAGAAAATTGTTCTCAAAACTTTTTTGTTGTAGCTAAAGTGGGAGGTGTTGCGGTTCCCAACATGCTAGATCCGTTTTTTTGGACCGTGATTGATGAAGCGTACCTGTACAGACTTCAACGAGAAGCTTTGGCTTATAGCTGAACACTTTGATTGTAATTAGCTACGTTTCAAAGGGAAAATAGGAAGATTAGCTGACCAACTTTCAAGAATATCACAGTTCAATAAATTTTCTGCGCTATTTACAAGGAAAGCATGTTCAGTCCACGTGGCTTCTTCAGATCGGATGTATAAGCTACTGAAGAGCATAAAACGATGTTTGTGAATTAGGAATTATGGCATTTATTGGATCAAAAATTCAAATATTCTTTAGGATAAATGAGTTGCTAAAATTTTACTATTACAGTTAAAAGTGTGATATGTTTTTTTATTTAGAGAAATTGTTGATGCTCTGATAATCGTCACTGCTCCATCAAAGCGTTAAAATACTATGACTGTTTTCGTCCTACATGCACTCAGTTTTTTGCCCTAGTAAACGCTTATAACTTCTCGTCCATAGACCCTCCGTAGGTTAGGAAGATAGATTTGGAATCAACGTTTTATGCCCCTCAGCTTTTGTACTCCCATCTAAAAAGGTCACTTTGAATGAACATGCGTCCTTTGTCAGGTATTAGAAAGTACTGGAGCAAATTCAAGAGGAGGTGAAGACGGGGACTTACATTTTCGTAAGCATTGCAGCTTCAGAATCGAGTGTTCTTTCTTTAGGGCTTCTTGCAATTCTTTTAGGTTGTCCTAAAAGTGAACGCATTTTGTAAATAGATCGCGGTTTTCCTTTCTCTAGCAGACTAGGGTAGTTCGATAGAGTGAATAAAGCGCAAATAACTACCAAAGACAAACGTAAGTCGTAATTTAGGTAAAATTTGGAGCCAAAAATCAAAATATTCCAGCTATTTCAAAAATCGAATTTCTCCCAAAAAAACTTCTACGGACTCCAACTTGGCCATCATACAGACACATATAGTAGTACAAACGCATTTGCTGGATTTTTCCCGCGTATGAAAATCGAGAAAAAATGTGATCAAAAAAAGCCAGCTTCGCCCCAGCTCCCTTCATACATGTGATTGTATACCGCAAGCATCGATGAGCTATATGTGTCCTGTTAATCGAGAAATAGCGAGCTTAACGTAAAAACCCGAAAAAATGACATTTTGCATTTTCGGGCTATTATTTCTCAACATTGGGCCCTGAACAAATCTATCAATGCACTCCACAATAACTATGTCTACTGTATGATGACCATGTGTGAGGTTCGCAGTTTTGGATGAATGACTTTGAAATTGTGGGGTGAACTCTTGTTCATCTTTTAGAGGATCACACTCAGTTTGTATGGCAATTTTCGTCCATTTCAGATATTAGAGCATGTGAAGTTTCATAAGATAGATAGAACAACAATGATACAGATACCTAGAACAGCGAGATATGACGCGTCCGCTCTTAGATCGCCTCATCTCCTCAGTGAAATTGTAGGTGCATAGACAACTTGAACGAAGTGTTTGCAATATGTGGCCGATCGAGGGCAGTGACCACCAATGAACGTTAGGACGCAGGCTGCCTTAATGCTAATTACATAGACAGATAAATGTTGACAACGTAGTGGCTTTGTCCAATCTCTTGAACAATACTTTTATCAAGCCGAGAAACACGCGTTACGCTAAGTTAGTACCAGGCGAACATTTGGCCAGCTTTTTTCCACGCTCTTCAGAATTTGCGCTAGAATTTTAGTCCCAATTACTTAAATGGCAGACTTTCTCATTACTTGTTAAAGAAAAGGAAAAGTATGTTTTGCAGCCGACGTATAGTTTTAGAAACTCTGTGACAGCTGTATTTTGTAATGGATAAAAATGATAAAGGTCAACTAGGAATTGAAGCTGAAACTCGGCGAATTCCGCAGATTCACAATGGTCGTTAAGAAAGTTATAAAAGGAAACAATTTAGTTTCGAGAATTGATGCGCTTCTAAGGCTTTTAAATTTAGTTTGGCCATAAATGATCACCGGGGCAGGTAACATTGTTTTTTGCTGTCAGCAATGTGAGATTTTGCTTAACAGCTATTGAGATTGCCTTTTAGCATATCGTGATCATTGCGATAGTGGGTGGACTTACTTCGACAAAACCGGAGCTTGCTATAAGGTACGTGAGAACTTCATTTAAGTAGAAGGTAAGGGCAAGTCATGTCCAGATGATTCTGGAAATAAAAAATATCACCATTATGATCAAGTGACTTTATTTTATACATAAAATATGTAGTAACTAAAAATCAAATCAAGAGATGATTTTAGTAAGATTAAGTGAGCAAGTATTCTTCTCACAAAAAGAACGGTCCCAAGTTAAGTGGAATGAAATTGTAATTAGATGCATATTGATGAGCTGATTCCAAATATACTTTTTATAACTGCAATGCGGTTCTTTGGAAAAGTTATAAGCGTTTAAAACTTTGAATTTGGCAAGCATTCAGTGCCACACCTTCAAGAATTAGTTGCTTTAAAACACTTATTTGTGTTCGGTAATGACTTTATTATATTCAATATGGCGTTTTTATGCATTTGTAACCCACGCACGGTTGATCTGTAGACTGCTGGCAAATAGACAAGTCGGCCGAATGTGGCGATACGACGATATTGCGGAAGGTACGCTTTAAGCCTAACATCCTGTGGCAAATGATGAAAAAGCCGCAGTAGCTTACGAAGTCGGCTCTTTCATGTCGGGTGACGCCGCTCCTGTCGTTCATGCATACGGGCCTTAATCTACTCATTCAATGCGCATATTGTGCGTGCAAAAAATCATTGCATTCGCGTGCTCACAATCTAATCATGCACACCATACATTTTTGGTATGGACAGCTATTAGGTTGGCACATAAGTTTTGCAACTTTTCCCGTTACTTTTTTCCTATTTTATGTAGCAATCTCATTTTGTGGCTTCATGTAGACCGTGAAGTAAGCTGCGAGTCTGCGCAAACCGTTTGATTTTTGACAACGTAGTACAAAAAATCTAAGCATTTTTGAAAACTGCTGAAAATCGAGGTTTCACGATTTTTTGGCAAACATGAAGCCCTGCGAAACCTGATTCAAACATATGAAAAAGCAATTATAGGCAGCATGTAGCTGGAAGTTGGCACATTGAAATCGGGAAAAAGAAATGAAATTTAAACACAAATTAAGGTGGGGCGCCTTTGAGAAGTTGAACAAGTCAAATGCGTCAAGTTTTGAAGGCAATTTGTCAATAACTAAGCTGCAAAAAGTCAGAATTCGCTATAACGTTGCACTATAAGGTAATCCTACGCGGTAAACACGAATCATATTCATTTGTCGCTAAAATAAGATTTATCTTTTGATCTCACGAACGAGGCCTTTTCGTGCGAAACGGATCTCATTTTTGTGATCAGCATGTAAAACAAGCCCTACAGGCCAAATTTCAGCAAAATCTAATGCATTCTAAAATTTTTCCCGTAGTACCGTATACCTACCGTAATCCTCACATAAAATGGTAAAATTCGGCAAAAATATCTGCATTAGAAGCTTACATCATATTCCTTATATTACCAAATAATGAATGCGCTACGTTCAAATAGACAAAAGTTATATAAAAAGTTGCATTACTTATGTGCCAACCTAATACATTTGAAGACATCCGGTATATCGTAAATCACCCACTGCGTAAGGACTAAAATCGACGTTACCTTTTGAGCCTTGTCGGAAACTCAATCGTATACCCAATGACCATGAAATGTAGCCTTTGATATGTGGTATACGTTATGATGTTTGCCTTGGAAAGCTAATCTCAAAACATCTCTGTTGTTTGCAGAATGATTCTTAGAAGGAGTTTAGTCGAATCTGCAAAGAAATGCGCAGGAATACTAGCTTAGTTTTACCATGAAAGGAGGCGAGTGGCACATATTGGCACGTGTAGAACCATGAACATGCATGGCGAGCTTGCCTCTGAATGCAGAGAAATACTTTGTCTTTGTTTGAACTGCTGCATTTGTTCTGACATGAGCTTTTTTTCAGAAAGTGGTAGCAAATACTAGGGTGATCAGTGAAAAATGGGGCACCTAGAGAACAAATGTAGATTCCTAAAAATGAAAGTGATTAAGCTTCCCAATTTTGATGTATGTTAGAATAAATTATCCCTTTCAGAAAATACCTATATGAAGTCATTTACATGCCTAGTAATTTTTATAGTGGCTGAAATGCAAAGTTAGTCACTTTGACAAATTATAGACTTCGGGCAGTATCTGCGCAATGAAATATGCGAAACCATCGAAATCTCAATTTAGATGTATGTTAGAATGCCGCAATGCATGAAGGCACAGTCACCAGATCCACGATGGAATGGTGGCCTCTATTTTCAAATTCAGCAGGTATGGCCATTAGCAGCTTTGAGAACAAAAATGCGTGCTATTCAATTCTTTGCAGGTGAACGCATGGTTTATAGGTACCTTCTGAAAGAGCTTTCTACGCTCTATCCATCCATAGGCAGATTAGCTCGCATTCTGTCTATCTTCCAAAATACGGATTGAAAATTGATTTATTGGTTGTTGGGCCAAAAAATCGCGTTTTTTCAAGTGTTTCGCTTTTTTTACCCAGAAATAGAAAGAAATCCTGTATGTTTAATAAACTGTTTGAAAGAGCATGGAGGGCTCCTTCAATGGCCTATCAATTTAACTTTACGGTATGGCAGCGCAAGAATGAGCAATGTTCAAAAAACCCTGTTCCAGTTTTTCAAGGCACCACGCGTAGGGTTGTGGGAGAGGAGCGTTGACGCTTTGCCAGAATAATAGGCGAAGGTTGCTTATATAAGCGACGTTTACGTTGAGCCTGCTTATTGTTGATCGAAACAAAAAATCTCAAAATACAAAAAAATCAAGGCTGCCCCATTTTTTACCGATCACTTAATAGGTTTGAGGCATTTCAAGCGAATGTTTCAATGGTTAACATATCTTCAAAATTTACGTTCACTGAGTATCCCTCTCTCGCTAGCATGTTGTGTGTATTACGGTAAATATAAATGGGCTGTTTCGACTTTTGACTGATCTACTGTTCCAATTGACGTTAGCTGGGTTGGTAGTAATCCAGTCGAAACGCGTAACTCAAACTCAGAGTTAACGCGCAGCATTCAAGGACTATTAATGCGTGCACAAGCAAATCAAATGGGGAAAGAAGCGATATGGCAGGATACCTCGTAAGTTTAGCTTATCCCAAGTGTAGAAACATAGCGTATTCGTTCCATGCAAGAAGCTGCGCGACGAAAGGCGCAGCTGAGCTCTCCAGTTAAGTTTGGTGAGTTGAGTGAGTTGAGTGGGTTTGGTGCGCATTTCAAGCACCCGCGACCAGAGTTAACTATGAGTTCCGTTAGAGGAAGAGAAATGGTGTGCAGAAGAGGAGGAGCAGCTAAAAGTCCTCCTGGGTAACTTGGACGTAGTCTCAGCAAGCATGAGGGGTATCGTGATGCACTGCTGACCACCGGAGAGTGAAACTTTGGCCGTGAGGGTTATTCGCGGTTAGGGTAGGATTGTAGTAATCAGGCCAGAGTTACATAATAACTTAAAAATTAGGCCAGTGGCGCCACGGTGCTAACCACTATTTTGTTGCCCATTTTCACTGCAGGGATGTATAGCGCAGGTTACGGTGGAGATACTGTAGATCAGTCAAAATTACAGAATTTGAACTGAAGCTTGGCAGGGTACTGCACTTTGATTACCAATATCATAGCCACATAGAAATACCTTCTATAAAAAGGTATCTATACCGTAGACGGATCAAAAATCGAACATGCTCAGAATTTTGTTTAGGGGTCATTTAGCGTGCTAAATATGAATTATTCTTTTTCGCTGCAGGAACATGCGATGGGGTAACGGTAGATGTGTTTTAGACTACACTATCTGTGTCACGCAATAGTTTCCCTACGTTAGGCGCTACTGCGAGGGCTCGACATGATTTCCAGAGGCATGTAGAAATCCTTTATTAACAATCTCTAGGCGATTGGTGCGTCCACGTCTTCTCAGCTTGGCTCCTCGATTTGACCCAACCGCACTCCTCGTAGCACCACCTACGTCAAAACTGACTTAAGCCAAGCGGAGACGCCTTATATAACGGCCCAAGAAGGTGTGCAGGTGCCCGTTCGCGTGCTCCCGACACGAAACAACCAACGTAGCGAAACCATTGAAACACCAAATAAACGCATATGAATTGACTACAAAGGACTAAATAAACACAACAGGGAACAACAGAAGTACAAAGGAAGCCCGGCGACTTTACAGCTGAACTGCTGGAATTTAGCCATTGTCTGACTGTGCAATCAATAATATGCTGTACGTTTTCAATGTGGATTATTATGTTACGGTGGGCATATACGGAAGAAAGGCGAAAATCATATTAAGTTTACCTTTTTCAGCAGAGATGCAATAATATCAGATAGCTTTAATTGTTTACTTCTAATATCATTTAGGTGCTGTCAGCATGAATGACCTCAAGAGAATTATTTGAAGGTTGTTATATTATCTAAAAGTCACATGAAAATCGAAACATTGAATTTTTAAATGGCCTTCAAATTTTCGATATAACTCGAAAGTCAATCTTAAATTTTGGCCAGGTATTTGAGAATTACAGATTTCGGATGTACGATCACTGATAGTTGAAATTTAGATATTAGGTAGTAGAAAATTTGAGTTCTATCAAGTTTGAGGCCATATCAATTAAGGAGAGAAGATGCGGGGGGGGGGGGGGGGAGGGTTGTTGGTTTACGGTCTATGTGCGTCCTGTGCATCCTGCTACTGCTTCGAGAATTTGTGGAAAACAACATCTATACTTCAGAGAAAAGCCTAACGCCTTTCGACATTGACATGTATATGTGAGATATCTATCACGGGGATTCACTAATCTATAGCGGCAATGTCAACAAAAGTGGGTACTTGAGCTACTAGTCTAATAACTCGGTCGGCTTCGTGCGCTGACTGAAGTTCATCATGGCTTCGTCGCAGTGTTTTGCAGTGGTGCATATGGCAACTTTTCAACATCTGTATTTGGGTTCTCCAGTGGCAGCACAAAACTCTGAGCTTGAGACTCCAAGTAAACGATTACTACGTTTATAATTATAATAGACAGATGCTGTGAGGATGTTAGCAGAGGTAGAGGTAAGAACGAGTAACTGAGTAAGAAGGTGTCTAACGAAAGTTTGACCATAATTCTCTTGTTATGAAGTCTTCCGGAAAACTTTAGGCACTGTTGTAGTGGCTTCAACCTAGATTTGGGTGTTGGAGCGGATTACCGATTGCTCTTCGCTACTATGGGTTTCGTTAAGAGTTGAAGAGGGATTCGAGCCAGGGAGGGCCATATATTGCCCCAAATAAACCAAACGACCTGAAAATTTTTTGGGCTAATTACACTTGCTGAATCTAAACTTCAAGTTTACATCATATCGTGTTTTGTTTGAAAAGATGCCAGGTAAGCAGTAATAGCCGTTTTCTCCACGTTCCTAGCAAGGACGTTTATATCGTTTAGACTTCACAATTCTGTACAAAGGCGAGCATTAAACTGAGCGTCAATTGGTACCCTATAACAAGAGTCTTCAGATTTTTTAATGTCATTCAAAACGCAGTTTTTTCACAGTAAGGCCCTATGCAGGAATTCTTACCAAATCCTACAATAACGAAGAGCAGCTGATGATGCTCCATACTGTAATCTCAATTGTAGCCAACTCTATAGAATAGTACCTAAAACTTTTCGAAAGGCTACGTGACAAGGAAGTTGTCGATCAAAAGTTCAATACATATTTTGGGAAACCCTGTATATAGGAGAGGCAATAATTAGGAGTGCGGTGAATCATACACGAAGTAGATAGGAACAAGGATTTGAAGGATGCATACAAAGCGAAAAAAAATAACTGAGGGGAGGGAATTGCAAAAGAACAAGAAGACGTTGACGGCGGAAGCGCATGACTCTCTAATTATTGTGCAAGATATTGTCCATGTTCGGCTATCCTTGAACCTTGGCATGGCTTGTCACTTGATGGATGTGTGATTGAGCGAGAGCTTCCAGAATGCGGGACTGATTCCCGTTTAAACCCGTACTAATCGCTGGGTGTTAAAGGTACCGTCTACCCAAAGTGGGGATCGACGAGATTACGATGGCATGCGTGGGCCACCACACTAAGCGAACCCCCAAGTTGCGCTGCGAATGATTGCTTCCGATGCTCCATCCGCTCCGGAAGGAGCAATTCTGAAGGTGGTCACCTCACCCACCTGGTCGTCGCGCCCACTTTGCAGGCTTTTGTTTGCTGCAGCGGGTTTTTCAAACGTGTTTTTTGGAGTTTTTACGGATTCTCGGCTCCACGAAATTAGGGCCTTCACAAGGCCAGAAAGCGATAAAAGATGGAAATTGAGAATTTGGGTAGACGGTGCCTCGATAGGTGCCAAGGTTACTGCTTTGGTCCTATTTCTTTAGTGAGATTGTGCCACGTATACGGCGTAAGTTAAAATCGCCGACAATCTCGCATATGCACAGTAGTTAGAGTCTTTCAAGCAGGTCGAAGGAATTTGCATGGACGAAACGAGGCACTTGCTACTGCTGGCGTTGCCAGTGTACCCTTGCGCATCCTACATGATGACCAACTGCCATCGCAGCGTACTACAAAATGTATCACCAGCGGATGTGCACAAAATTTGATGACATTGCAATGCACGCTGTCAAAGGGTCAGTTCACCACTTTGCTAGATACGAAAGTTTAGTTCATGAATTTACGTCTAGAGTTAGATCGTGTTTGAGCACGTTAACTACGGCAGCGGGCCATGTAGGTGGGGTGTGGGATGATATCATCCACTCTAATCTCACAAAGGAAGGATCCCAACTTAAGTTGGCCAACTAGAATGAGGCGCATACTAATAGATGCGCCTTGATGAATTGATTCCAAATCTATTGTCCACATCTGCGAAGCCGTTCTCTGAAAAGTTATTGGCGGTTAAAAATGTGAAGTTATTGGAGTTTCAATGTATAGTGTGCTTTAGAATCCAACTTGGAAGTGCGCGGCCAAAATGAGGGTGTAGTGATTTGAAAAAAATGTCACATCTACGGGAAACACATATAAGTGTTTTAGTCAACTAATTCTTGAAGTGTGGAGCAGTATATCTGCCAAATTAGACTTTCGATGCTTGTAGCTATTGAAAAAACTTTAGTTGTTTTTTACTTGTTCAAAATACTTATTCCTATTTCTTCTAAACATGAGCATTCCATGAAATCAGTACTCCTAAATGCCAATCATACGTTTTCAAATTCGAAAACACATTACTATGCATTGAAATCCCACAATATCACACTTTTAACCGCTCATAACTTCTTCCTGGAAACGGCATCGATATGAAAGGTAGATCTGGAAACAGCTCATCAAGACGCATCTAATGATATGCGGTAGGGAACTATATGTCGCCGAAAGTGGGAGAGTCCACTTTGCGAAGCAGAGGTGACACATTGGTCTGAAAAATTTTCGCATATTCATCAGATGAATAGAAAGAGCTTGGGAAGTTGTTTCATTCGATATGTCACACATTAAGGACTTCAGGGCACAAAAGAACAAAATTGGTTAACGTTCCAAAAAGTCTTTTCGAATTCTTTGAGGTGCCTCTCGCAAAGTTGTAAGGGGAGCAGCAGGGTGCTGTCAGATTAACAAGCGAAGGATATATTAAAGAATACTTACATTGCTCGCTGATTTTTCTGTAAAAAATCAAGATGCCCTGTTACTTTCGGATCACTCTAATATTAGAAGATTCTTAAAGCAAGATCTATTTATCGCAACTACAGTACTCGTGTTTCAGTATACACCAGCCCTCATCATGCTGGCAGAGGTGGATTTAACCTTGAGAAACAGCTCCAATGACTAGCTTACCTTGAAGGCACCGCCCACCAAAAATGACGGTGATGATATTTCGTATGTAAATGCGCCCCTCAACTAAACAATCTATTTCTCTATAAAAGATGGATTTCAAAGCGAGAAAACCGCTTCAGAAGTGAATGATGCCTCTGCCCATCATTATGGGTGGTCTGAAAATTACGAACCCGAAATTGGGCCTTCGGTTGACAAATGTCTCAAATCTGATGATCATTATGAAGGACCAATCCTTGGCAGTCCTGGACATTTGAGCCCAAGATTGGACATACTATCTGCAGAGACCACCCATTTTGATAGGTGCAGTCAGCTGGGCCCTTCTACTTTCTCGTTTTGTAATTCATGTTTTGCAGCGAATAGCGATTGCTTGGCTAGGCGCCTTGCTTTAGATAGCATCAAAAACTCATCACCCTCAATTTGGTTAAAAAGTGCCTTTAATTACACTTTCAGTAATTGTACCTTGATTATTTCAAGATAGTCTTCATTCAGTAGTTCACCCAACGCTGATACTGAACTAAATGCAGAAAAGAGTGTGTCAAATTAAATCATTTTTTTCTCTCAAGCCGACTTATCGTATTTTTGTAGGCAGTTTCAGAACTCATACGCTTGAAAATCACATCTGGTTTTGTTTACGACCGCCTCAAGCCGTTTGCCATTGCATTTGATCTGCAATATCGCTCTTGATCAGAACATACGACCCATTACGTACGAAAGTGCATATACTAACAGAAATAACAATCATAGCAGTAAGAAAATAACCTTGGGGCGTCGTCATTATGCACAGAAAACATGAGAACCATGGTTGCTACTGGTACTTGCCTAGAAGTACAATATATTCTTGCCAAACGTGACACTTAGAGTTAAGGAATACAAATTTGAAGGAATCAAAAATTTGAAAAAAGAGTTAAGGAATACAAATTTGAAGGAATCAAAAATTTGAAAAATTTGAAGAAATCAAAAATTAAATTTGGCTTCGTCTTCTTTTCGACTTAGTAAGAAGAGACTTTGCGTTTTTATAACTAATTTCTTTCTTGTTTATCTTCTTCTTGATGACCATTCTTTTCAAAACATGTTTTTTGAAACAATCATAACAAAGAATTCAGCTCTTCTTCGCTTTCCCCCGAGTTGCGAATTGCTGGTCGGAGCGAAAATTTGCACTTTGAAAAGGCCAAATGAAAGATTTTAAACCTCATTGCAGCGTTTTCATTCGTTTTCAGCAGTTCCTTTTGCTTTTTATACCTGTTTTACATTAGGGGGGACGAGTGGCGAGTGGTATGAGGCGCCGCTATGTCCAAGTCGGACGCGGGTTCGATCCCGCCCCTGGGCCAACCAAGTCCTTTACCCTCTGGGGACAGTAGATTGGTACCAGAGTAACTTGGCTGAGGGAACTTACATACACTGGTAAGGTTGCCGCCGCCTAGTTAGCAGAGTTCATGAGAGGTCATGAACTGGCAGCAACGCTAATTTGCACTCAACTTGCACCGAAGATGAGCTGATTCTGCTCACGGTACACTCCTTCATCATCCTGCAGCCTATGAAATCGAATCTTTGAAATTCGAATTCAAAATTCAGTAGTAAAATCAGTTCATTTAGGGCAAAAACTTGTATTTAGGGGTATTCTATCACGCTGTTCCGAATATGTTATCGTTTTGCTTGAAACCTAGGATTTTTCGTTTTCACAGATAAAAAT
The DNA here is from genome assembly GCA_958299035.1 of Cylicocyclus nassatus. Taxonomy (NCBI): domain Eukaryota; kingdom Metazoa; phylum Nematoda; class Chromadorea; order Rhabditida; family Strongylidae; genus Cylicocyclus; species Cylicocyclus nassatus. The sequence continues at coordinate 32,744,674 of CATQJL010000305.1, forward strand.
TTTAAAAGTTCTATGTAAGGGTTTTCTGACATGCTGTTTCGTAAAAAGCTAATGGTTTCGCTCACTGCTTTAATTATTTTTCCACAAATTTTCTGTATGTTTGGCAAATTTCACAATTAGGGTTTTTTGACATGATGTTTCCAAAAAGGCTGATGGTTTTGCATGAAACATCGCAATTTTACTGTTTTGAATTTCAAACTTTTTTTCGGATTTGGTGATAACAGCCACATGCATGCCCTGAGAATCTGACGATAACAGAAGGCCATGAGGGCCATTCCCCTCAATCGTACAAAGAGACAAAACAAGATTTCTATATATCTATATGTAGGGTGTCCCAGAAAAATGTGCACACTGTGATTGTAAATAACTCTCTTGTAATTAAGTGTTTTGAGAAACTTTAGGTACCTTTTGTAGAGCGAGGTTCAACTTAATTTACAGTGTAGAGTGAATAGCCGACTGCTCATGCTTACTGTAGTAGGATTACGGTAGAAACTTTGAAGAGGGTTTTGAGCCATGAAAGGCCATATTTTGTTCCAAAAAGGAACCAAAACAACCTGAAAACTCTTAGACTGGGCTAATAGAGTTGCTGATTTTAAATGTGAAGTTCGCAATTTTTCGTAATGCTTCATCAAAGAATTATGCGAGGTAAGCATTAGCGGCCTTTTTTTCGATTTCCTAAAAAGTGCGGTTACGCGGTTTAGAAAGCTCAACCTTGTAAAGAGTTGGATATTGAACTCAGCGCCCACGAAAACCCCATTACACAAGTTTCCACATTTTTTAAAATTTTTGAAACCCGCTTTTTTCACAGTGACACCATATGTTTGAAGTTTCTACCGTAATCCTACAGTAAGAATGAGCGATGGGCGATTCGCTCTAAACTGTAAATCTAAGTTAAACCTTGCTCTACAAAATGGCACCTAAAGCTTCTCGAAACACTTCATTATGAGTTATCCACAATCCAACAGTGTGCACATTTTTTGGAACACCCTGTATATACGCACGTGACATAAATTTATCTGTTTTGCCTCCTTATATTTCCATTGCTTCTGCTCGAAAAATTCAGCTTGACGTTTGCCATTTCCACGGCGACTTTGCAAGCTACACTTAGGTGAGCACTGGTATACAATATTCGTCAAGACATAATCCGAAAATGTTCATTGAATGTATGTGCTAGCCTATTTGTATGTACTCAATATGTGAACCTGCAGAATGCGCGGCAATTTGAATACATCTCTTTGGCAACTCGTCGATAACAGCTTTTCGAGGTGAAGTGGTGTGTGAATGTGTTTACACCGAATACATATCCAGTTAATCAAAATAAAAAACAAAACAAGGAGTTTTGGAAAACTAAGAGCTTCTGATCTCACAGGTCGTGAGTTAGGGCGCGTGATGTGCAACACGCATGTTAATGCGAATAAATTGAAAACATAATTGCAGACTTTCTTTGGCGAGACTTTCTACAGTGCAGAATACATGTGTAACATGTTTGAAGGCCATCTGACTTCAATTCATAGTTTTGACGAAAATTTATTCGTTGCCGGTAAAGTCATTCTGTTTTATTCGGGTGTAGAATACCAGATGGCTCGCTTTGTATTCAAGAGATGGCGAAAATGGGTAAGCCATTCGCTGACTGGCACGATTTGACTTTGATAGGCCTACGGTATGAGACAAATAGCAAGAACTGGACTTGGACTGACGGCACAGAAGTTGACCTTCTGAACTGGCTTCCTGGGGATCCTACCTCCGGCGACCTTGACTGCGCCCTGGTAAGATTTTTTATCAATTGCTATAGAAGGTGCAACTGTTTGTCAAGCCGATGACACCTATGTATGCTGAACATGATTGATCAGAAGATTAATCAATCCAACCAGATTCCAGAAATCTTCTCATTTAAGCGTGCTTGTTGAGACAACCACTGATAAACAATTTTTTTTTGATGCAGTACTTTTTACTTCAATTCCTTTAATGTACTGAAGATCTTTGAAAGCGATAGTGAACTCCTCTCAGTAGATTTTGCATGCGCTATATCGTCCTCAAAGTTTCCTTTACGCTTTTCTTTCAGTATCTGCTCTCTCTACTTCATAAAATTAAGTTTTTATCGCAATAGATCTTTGAAGAAACTTGCAAGCAGGGTAAAAGCAAAACGTATAGCATATAGCGGCTATTTACAACCATGTATGTAATCGTCGGGTGGAACAGGGGGAATCAAAGAGTGATCTTGACAACAATGATAACATGATATTCGTTATCTGCATGACTGATAGGACCAATATACAATATGCAAGCTCTTTCTGACAAATACCATTACCCACCCGATGGCGGCCATTTATTTAGTTTATGTAGGGTATGTTAAAAAATTTCGCGAACCATTTTGAGAGGAGGGGGGCGGGGAGAGGTGGGCGCCTGTCTGTCACTACTTTCATCGGATATCTGACGTAAGCGCAACAAAGAGACTCTACCACACAAAACCAGCTTTATTTCCGTAATCAGCTCGTGAAATAACGGGTGTCAAGTTTTAGAGAGTTCCGAGGTTTTAAGTTACAAAACTGAGGACACCCTCTGTAGAAGTCAAAAAACCTTTTGGAAATTCTTATCTTTTCCACATCTGTTGAAACAGAACAACTTGTACAGATTTGTAGCTCTCGTTGTAGGCTCAAGATATGAATGCTAAATTGTCACATAAGGATGTGATGCGGGTGGTAGATGAGAAGCAAATAAGTAAGTAGGATACCATTCGATAAAGCGAAGCAAGCTGTACAAGATGACATTGAAACAACGGCAACGTTTGATTGTGAAGTTTGTATAGCTAAAATCTGGAGAATTTTTGAATGCTCAAAAAATACATACAATTCTTATCTTCGCCCTAAAATACTCTGAGACTTTCAACGTGTTCAAGCATAGCATGTTTCTATCACTCTCTATTGTGCAGAGCATAGCGCTCCGCACAGTAGAGAGTGATAGAAACACGAATTCATTCCATGGTCCAGAAATTGAAGAACAAAAGCACGTCGGAAGTGCAAAAATGTCATTATTAGAAGGTTCTAATGCAGAAATTGTTATTTGAAAATCTAATGTTTGTTGAAAGTTGTTTATGGTGCTTCCGAAGTAGTATGTATAAAACTGCTAATGTGCAACTAGCTTAGCATCGCTTTGGCAAAGGCATGATGAACACCGATTTTTCAATTTCCAGCAGCGGGAAAATACCAAAGTCTACACATGAATGTACATTGCCGAAGAAAACAACTGCTTAAGCAAGCTGGAGGTCCGTAGAAATTTCGGGGCTAAAATTTGTCTTTCGATTATAAAATTCAAAGCACCTTAAATTTTGACTGCAAATTTCATAAAAATCCATCTTTTTGCGAAGGTTTTAAGGCCTCTTCGTAGGGCTTGCTTTGTTCTATCAAATGGTACCTTGCTCACTCTTTCGATGCGCAACTTGCCGCTCCACATCTTAACCCGTTATGCGGTAAAACTTTCTGCTCCTAATCTATTTATTTATTTATTTCTCTTTATTAGCTTGTCAGAAATCTCTGGCCCACTTTTTCAAATTTCTGTATCATATGATCTTCGAATTTGAGAGGAGAGCTCTGATATCGCGAGATCCAGTTGCCACGTATAGCAACACTAGTGTTAATCAATGCCCCTTATGCACCTACATACCGGCTAGGGGAAGCAGGGGATCTGAGAAGGGATGTGTTGCGGCTCCTTAGGGGCTATACATAGCCCCCTGCTTGACAGCGCACCAGCGGAAGAGGTCTAGCCAAGAAAATAGCATCGCGATTGGCAGTGCGGCAACCAGCGCTCCCGGCTCGTTATTTCGAGGAGCTGCTCATCGCGGAGCCGCGACAGGATGCGTGATATCTCATTACGCTATTTTAGATATCTCTATTATTTTTTTTTCTCTACATATTTTTTTGGTTTTCACACCGATTTAAGTGTAAGATGTAAGAATAACAAAACATTGCCCTGCAAGCTGAGATTCTTACTGTTTTGTGTGATTTCCCAGAAGATGTGTGTGCTCTTCTGAACCGCTTCGTCCTAGCGCTAATTACTCCGCCTGGGCGGCGGTAACTACTTCGCCTTTTATAATCTATCAGAATTTTCAAATATTTCTGAGCATTCCAAAGCAAGCAAGGCACACGAATAATGATAATGATGATGTTTAAATTATGCAAAAAGTTGGAAAAGTTGCATGTTTTTTCAAATGGCCTTTCGTTATTTCTTTGCCCTTCCCACTTTTCAAAGCAATATGAAATCTGCACGTGTAAGCTGAAGAATTTACCTGAACCGCCCAGGTATAACATTTTTATGCCCTTGCAGTCCAATTCAGACGTCTCTAACGACAGCAAAGCTCTCGCCTACCTCAGCGCAGTGGCAGCGCCGACCAATCAGAGGCGCGCAGTAATTAGGCTGCTAATGCTAGCGGTTCGGAAGGGTCGTCTTCCCCAGAAAATCCCCAGGGAGTCACCCCCGTTCAAAGTCGTATCTATTGATAAAATTGTCTGAGGAGTTATTACGAAATTATTACACATGCAGGACATGTTTGCGGGTGGAAGTAGAAATCTCAGGACATAGGAAACTTCGATGAACGACTTTGCGAGCTGAGTTCATGGGAAAATTCACAACCTGCACATCCATTTGTCCTGTCGAATATATTCGTAGCGGTGCCATAATAAACTCTCATTGCAACTTTGAAACTATTTCATCGAGTTTTTGAAGGGATAGACGACTTTGTAAGCAAGGGTTGATCCCATACGGGATCACACAAGATATTGAAGATTTCAGATTGTATGGCAATCCTGTATTATCCATTAAACTCAAGTATTAGTGTATGAAAAGTAGCTCATAGAAAACGAACAAACGCCCTATGGTTTTTGCCATGGTCAACTTTTACAATTTTTCAATATTTTTGTACCAATCCTCAGCAATCCAGATACTGGTAAAGTAAGCCCATTGGATGCGGAACAATTGTTTATCTTTTCCACGTAGCTCATCGCAATCTTAAAGATTTTTTTATTAAAGCCACCAGATTTTAGCAGGCCTATCTCAGGCACAAACTCATTAAACATCATATCTAAGGAATCTAAGGCTTCCGAAAAGAGATTACATTTAAATCTAATCTCACAAAACAAGTGAGCTTTCACGAATCCAAAATTTCATATGTTGAATTTTTCGGGTAGTGTATGAGACGCGTTTAGAAACATGAATTATGATCTTATATCGAGGACTTTGTACAATAAAAACGTTTTTTAAAACTAGGAGAAAAAGCTGCAGTTTTTGATCACTTTGTTTAAGCTTGTCAGTTAGACTGCAGTATAGAACCACCATTTGAAAGAAAGTGAAAAGCTGCATCGTATGCACTTGAAGCCTACAAGGACATTTTTTTGCGGGATGTTACGCTCGTCTGAAAAAGCGAATTTACTTTCGGAAGGACCTTATAGATAGAGAAGGAATTATAAAGATAGCTAGAGTAACAAGATATGACGCGTCCCCTTCCAGATCCCCTCCCCTCTCCACCGGGGACGTAAGGGATATTCACGACCGCCCCAACTCGAGCATTCACACCACACGCGCGTGGCGCGTGCGTTTCTGGATCATTTCCAGCTACAGCACGCAGCAGTGCGTAGGGATTCTGCAGCTCAATACACCCTTGTTTTATAACTTCTTTTGTTAATTTGACATTCGGCATCGTTTTTTCTTCTTTTTCATTCGAGCACTTACTCGTTTTCCCATCTCGACCAAGACCATCGCTCCGGGCAAAATTAGGAGAAAGAATGGGTTTTTCATAAGAGCAGCAGAAGATATCATGGCTTTGATTGAGTGCACATCTCTACAATATTTCACAGACTTGCCATTTTTCTTGGGATAGGCTACTGTGGTGGTTATTTCAGCACTCTTACATTAGGGGCATCATGTAGGATTACTAAAGTAAACATTTGCGTGATCTTATCTAGGTGAAAGCCATGATAGCGACCAATGCTCATAAAAAACTCACTTTTTCGCTAACTTTACCGGGGCGATGGTCCACGATCCTCGAAAAGGTGGAAAAGGGAAGAAATACAAGGAAAGCGTCAAAACTTCGTTCTTGTTGACCTTTCAGTGTTTATCAAAGTAGAAGTCGTGGGATGCTCGATCATCGAGTGAACCTAAAAAAAGGAGGACGAGTAAGTGCCCGAGATGGGAACCAAAAAGAAAAAGGGATAGAGAATGCTTTGATAACGCTGGATATTGTAGGACTAGGAGGCTGCTTGCTGCAAATTCTTCGCGCACAGAAAGTACTGTAAAACTTTGAAGGCTCCAAAAATGCGCGCACAGTGGTGGGAGTCGGGGCGGTTGTCGCTGAATATCCTTTATAGTTGACTGCACGGAATCGGCTGGGCTGAACGCCCGCGAGTTCTCTTGCGGGATAACATTGGTGCGCATAAGTTATCATAGCGCCAGCACTCGGCAGTCGCGTCGCAGGCACGCTCGCGTGCGTTCATCCTAAAGCGACTTGGGCGATTTTGTGCAGTCGACTTTACGTGCAAAGGGGCCTAAGAATTGCATTTTGAAGCATCAATATATAGCATCCAATCATTACTCAAGTCAATACACCAACTGATTAGTCAGGTAGTCATACACATTTATATCAATTTCACCTATCATCTTGTTGCTGATAATTTGAATCAGCCCTAGATCTTCTCAATATCGTATGAGTCTTTTTTCAAAGTGTGTTGACAAAGCTATAGCATTGGAGAATTTTTTTACTTCGAAATTTTGCTATTTGTCTATTGAAAAAATGCTACTCTCAGAATCTAAGCTGGAGGTCGACAAAAGCCAAGCATCATCTGCGGTTTTAATAATCGCTTGTTCTTACTGTATCAAGCGTAAGGGTCGTTTCAGACTGCCGCACTGACCGCAGCAGACTGCAGCAGACCGCACTGACTGCAGCTGACTGCAGCAGACTACAGCAGACTGCAACAGACTGCAGCAGGCTGCATTACCGCACTGACCGCAAGGGCCGCACAGATCGTTGTATCCTCCCGTGAAGGTGGAGAGGATAAATAGTTGTAACCTAAACAATCAACAACAATATATACCTAGATCCAAAAGACAACACGAATGAGAGTAAAACAGGTTATGCAATAAAGCATGAATCAGAACAATTATAAGCATACCAATGAAAAACAATCGCCAGAATGTGATTGAAAAGAGTAAGTTAGAATCTATGAACTTCCTAGACGTAAATCACGGTGTTTTGACATAATCGCAATTGTTTTCTCCTTTACGAAAGCATGCAGCGTCCGTGCGGCGGCCGTTGCGGTCAGTGCGGTCAGCTGCAGTCAGCTGCAGTCTGCTGCAGTCTGCAGCAGTCTGCAGCGGTCAGTACAGTCAGTTGCAGACTGCTGCAGTCAGTGCGGCAGTATGAAACAACCCTAACTGATCTTCTTTGATTATCCACTTGAGCTTTCGTCATTTTTAGTGAAATTATACGATTTTAGCTATGGAGTGATCCTCATCAAGACGGCAAACATGCTTCAAAGTATCAAAAGTGGGGAAATTATCCTTGTGATCAGAGAATTAGATCGTATGTGTGCAAGAAAATGGCTTCGCAGTAAAGCAAAACTGTTATAAATTTGATTGTTGCGATTAGACGACTTATGGTGGACAGAACAAGAATAAATTTTCATGTGTTTTGGAATCTCGGAGGAGGTTGGACTACGACAGCGAACCTTTGATAATGTCCTTTCCAGGGGTAAATGAGGATATCGATTGAAAATAAAATCTATTCTATTGATTTCACCGATTTTTGGAAAATCTTGAGCTAGGAGTTGGTGGTGAGAGTGCTGATATGAATAGATCGGCTTCAGCGGAATAGTCAGCAAGTTTAAATGTGGTTGTTCTAGTTATTCGATAAATCGTTCAAATATTTATTCGAAATTCGACTCCCAATGTTCGAATGTACCTTCATCCTACCGTCGCCCTTACATATTTGGCGAAACTCGGCGAAAATGGTGCATCTGTAGCTTACATTATAATCTTTAAAAGTGTTGAAGACAGTGAGACAAAAAGACATGCTTGGAACTCTTGTTTGATCCATAATAAGTAATGTGCTACCAACTTGCTTATCCTATGAAACAAAATTGCTTCGAAGGAGGATGGAAATCATGACTCTCACAAAACCTATAACGATGCATTGGTTTGGTATGTATCTGTTATGTTTTGACACTACCACCCCATGAAAGAAGTCTCCCTTCCCATTCTAACATTAGACAGCTACAAAGGTAAACATACGTAACGACAATGGGGAAGCTGACAACATAACGGCTGATCCCTTCCGTACGGTGCCGAAAGCAGCCGAGAGCAATCAAGGGCAAACATTGAAATGGCATGCAGATGAAGATATAGTTTAGTGGATTTGATAGTTAAAGGCAGTGTCCGGGTAAAAACCCGATTTTGAGATTTTGTGTTTATAGGGTCCTATTCGCCATGCTGAATCCGAAAATTCACACTGGAAAGCGCGAAAACGGCAAAAAAGAGCTCTAGCGCTGGAGGGAAACAGCAAGTGGGCGGGGCACTCCCCACTGTGAGTTTACGCTCCCAGCTTCCTGAGCGGTCTTCTCGATTCCGCTAGCCGTCCTAACATCGGTACCGGCCAGGTGCGAATGACTGACTTGAAACCGGGAGCGAAAAGATGGCTCCGGAAGCTGGGATCGTGAATTCACAGTGAGGAGGGTCCCGCCCACCTGCTGATTTCCCTCCTGTGTTAGAGCCGTTTTTCGCCGTTTTCGCGTTCTCCAATGTGCATTTTCGGATTTAGCGTAGCGAATAGGCCCGGGTAAGCACAAAATCTCAAGATTGAGTTTTTGCCCGGACACTGCCTTTAAACAATGTGCTCGGGATGAAGTCAACTTTGCGCAAGAAATGGTTATTTAGGGCGTGTTTCATATTAAGCCCCATGAAAATTACTGAAGTATTGTCAGCGGTGCAAGAAACGCTGTTTGCTTTACAGTGTCTTTCACAACAACTTCGAACAAGTAACATGGTATTGTTCTTCTTCAAAAAAACAATTTACTGATAAAAGAGGTGGCAGAAACACCAAGAGCGAGAGGAATGCATCGACTTCGTTACCGCAAACAGAGGGCTCTCGACTACAGAACAAAGCACGATTGCTCGCGATTCACACTGAATTCTCCATAGACGGAAGAAGTAACACACACTAATGGGATATGTGGGATAGGAAGGAAATGGAAGGTTTTTTGGTTCAGAATGATGGCTAATTAAGAAATGGAATTTAGCATCGTTTGCGTGACGTCGATAGCATATGCTTACAGTCAATTTTGATAAAATAAAAATGAATTGTGAAATCAGATACTGTAGCTTTTCCAGTTGGCTTCGGATATCCTCGACTTCATTTAGATCATCATTCTAGGTCTCTCTGTAGGCACTCGGTAGAGCAGTAAAGACGGCAGCGGTTTGTCTGTAAAACGTTAAAGCTGATATGCCGATCAAGCGCAAGTAGGAAGAAACTGTAAGAGCCAAAAGAATACAGGCTCTCAAAGCTGCGAATTGGCCTATGATAATATTAGGTTGTCAAGAAAATAATGTCCGTTTTTATTTGCTTGCTTTAACAAAGCAACCAGACTCAACCCAACAAAGGATAAGAGGTACTGTTCGATAGAGCAAAGCAAGCTCTACAAGATGGCGCTCATGTCTTTGCGCCGTGCTCGATCCACGGAGAGTTCGAACTCAAAATCTAAAGATTTCCAAATGCCCAAAAAATCGAAAAAAATCAGATCTTCGTCCAAATAATTTCTACGGACCTCCCACTCGCTCACATCAAACTATCGATATCTGATATCCATATGTGCGATTGCCGTATTTTTTCCTTGACTAGAACTGAGAAAACGAAAATTTCCCTAATTTTCTCAAGGCAATGCTGAGCCGTTTTTGCATATGTAGTTCTATACTACAAGCCTAGGTAAGTATAACTGTAGGTTTTCAGTCTATTTCGAGCGGTTCTTTTCGAGAAATGTCGATTTTAGCACTGAAACTCAAACGAAAAAATTCGAATTCGTTATTATTCGAAAACTACCGCTTGGAATGGGCTGAAAATCTACAGTTATACTTACCTAGGCTTGTAGTATAGAACTACATATGCAAAAACGGCTCAGCATTGCTTTGAGAAAATCAGGGAAATTTTCGTTTTCTCAGTTTCTAGTCAAGGAAAAAATACGGCAATCGCACATATGGATTATCAGATATCGATAGTATTGATGTGAGCGAGTGGGAGGTCCGTAGAAATTATTTGGACGAAGATCTGATTTTTTTCAATTTTTTGGGCATTTGGAAATCTTTAGATTTTGAGTTCGAACTCTCCGTGGATCGAGCACGGCGCAAAGACATGAGCGCCATCTTGTAGAGCTTGCTTTGCTCTATCGAACAGTACCCCTTACCCTTTGTTGGGTTGAGTCTGGTTGCTTTGTTAAAGCAAGCAAATAAAAACGGACATTATTTTCTTGACAACCTAATAGCTCTGAAAACCTAAGGATAAATATTTCAATCAGTTTCGCCTACAGAAACTTTGACGATATCAATTCAAGGACAATTGGCCGCTTCCTATATTTTCTACGAATAATTCAGGTCACGATATCAGTTGGCCGATTAAGGTAGGCTGCTATCTTTACAAAGCACTAATGCAAAGAAATTAGGTTGTCGGATTAGATCGCCTAATTGGCGGTAGTGGGAACAATCTATTGACATTGGTGTCTTTCTGTATATCCGTGAAGACTGTAGATAGAAGTTTCAATCACGTGAATTTCAATTAAGGAAAATTTCTTTTTGTTATGGCAAAATGAAAGTGAGAGGCTTCCGTTATCTAGCAGCAAAGGGTCCCTATTTTCTTGTGTCTTTTCAGTGTAATAAGAATAGATTTCTCATAGGAAAGCGTAGTGCACAACAATGCCCAGGAAACTATATCAACAATATTCTTACTTTGCCAGCATAGAGCGATTTCTTTTATATAAAAGAGTATTAAAAAAATCGTCACCACACTATTCACGCAGTGTTGGCAAAGTAAAAAGATTGTAGGAATACGGTAACGAAACAATCCATAAAATTTTAAGTTAGCCGAATCTCATATTTGAACCTTCTAAGCCAGAAAATTCATTCGAGTTAACTTTAGTTAGTTCACGAAATTTAAAAAAAAATTCTTTTAAAAACAATTTCCAGCACGGTCAAAGGATATTTAAATAACCTTGTTAGCTTCGAAAGGAATAATTTTCAATTTGTGCAATGAGATTACTATGATCAAGCGAACAGAGAAAAAAAGGAAACAGAGCAACATTTGAAAAGTTGAGTACATGGGTTACAATTTCAGATGATCAACCTTGATGATTTTACTATTTCTGCCCGAAAGTGTACGAGACTTTTCGTATTGTTCAAAAAATAAATTCGCTACGGCTGTTTAGAAAACTTGAAAGTTTTATTGGATTTCTGTCATGTCGCTTATTTGATATTTTTGGAATAACGTATGAAAAGTCGACGAAGCTTATGCGCTGTGATCCCATAAAAAAGGAAGTAAATGAAAGTGCAACTGAACAAACACAAAGCTCTCGCAGAAAAAAGAGGCCATAACAACGTAGACAAGGTGTCACATTACTTTTCATACGCTCTTTGCAAAACATACATTCCCTTTGCTAACCACGACCCTAGGCACATCAAAGACGTCAAAGAAACTTCTACCGCCGTTTTCGTGCTGACTCAGCTACGACTGAACAATACAGCCATTGTGAATAAACCGAAAACGCATCAAAAGGGGCGCAGGAGAGGGGGGAGGAGCGTGGAGAGAAACGAAAACAAGTGTTGTTACATAATATCAGGTACTGCTATTTGAGCGCAATAACTCAAATTGTTGCTGCTGCATCCCGCCATTGTTATAGGTTCGTTTTGGCCTAATTCAAGTTTGCGTTTTGTCGTTATCGCTTTGAGTTTATACGCGGTACATTAACGTCATATTAAATCGCAAGATCAAATATAGCAAAAAAGTATTTATTACCTAGAGAAAATCTATCAAATACAATTGCAATAAAAAACGAGAACTGCACATTGTTGATTTGAAGAGACACCGGTAAATAATATCGGTTAGGGCACAACTGTGTTTACAAAGAAAACAGAAAACACAAAAAACGAGAAAAACATCACAATGTACCCAGAGATCGTCATTTTCACATGCAGCGACTGAGATCAAAAATAAGGAAAGACAAAATTTGTGCATGGAGGCCTTTGGCCATAGCTTTAGCTGTGCTGAGCTGCGATTTGCTGTCGAAGAGACAAGATGAGTTCGTCCTTCTCATGCAGCTGCTTCCGAAGTGCTTCGTTTTCGCGTAGCAACGCATCCCTGTCGTCTACACCTGGTCCTGGACCCCGCATCTCCTGGAAATAGTGATTTTGAAGGTGATGTGTTCAAATTAGTTTATTAGTTACCACAGAGGTATGCAGTAGAATTAGAGATAGACGGTAAAACACAATATTTTCTGGTTTAAAGATTTGCAACAAACGGTGGCGATAAAGGCGAGGACCGAAGGGCGCATAATTTTGATTCGTTCGGAAAAGTAATTTTAAGTAGTGTTCTCGGCAATGCAAAACACTAGTTTGGGTGTAGAATCATTGCACTATACTATGATATGCTGGTTCACTGTTATTTGGGTAGGAGAACGAAAGCCGCCACTTTGGATCGCCTCCGCGGACTACTGGTCCTGGAACAACATGCAACAACACTGCAAAAGGACCAACCGGCCGCGAAATCCGGCTCAACCTTCGTTCTCCTATCCCAGATATTTCAACTTCAGCAAGTTAATTTACTCCTTCACTTTCCGCAATCACTGCTTTTACGCAAAAGCAGCGCCTTTGTTTGCACTTCACAAAATAATGCGTTACATTCCAAGAGAGGATGATAATTGTTCTAGTCATGGCTGTAAGGAAAAAACGGAAAACAAAAGCCTAATTTTCTTTCCTGGGCAGTAAGCCACTAAAAAAACATTCTCAAGTAAGTTCTAATAAGATAAGTGATTTTCAGCTTTGTAAGCAGATGAAAGGCGTGCCATTTCTGCTGGCGTTCAAATTCGAACCGTTTTTCATGAGTCATACCCGTTCGAATAGGGTGGAACTGCAGATAGTTCAAGATAATAGGTTGTCCAGAAAGTTCTGTCGTTTCATTTTTGAGAATTCGGAACATTTCGCTGTCTTCACGTGTGTGCATCTTTGTGATTTTATATGAAAAAGAAGACATGCTCTTGGCAATGTTATCTTGCTGGGCTTCTACCATACATTCATTACAGAGATAAAAATGGAAAAAGAAGACCATTCAGGCTTTGATCATTTTAAGTTAGCTCACCAGAAATCTGGTTACGAAAAATCTAAAATCATCAGTGCATAAGTTTCATGACCTATTTTTTGTAAGTGAAAAAAACTGTGCTGTTTGGACGTCTCTGTGAAAAGTTATAATTTTCGAGTTTACGTAGACACTAAAACTGACCAATTTCCACTTTTCTCAGAATTCATAACTTTTCACAGAAACGTCGAAACAGCAGAATTTCTTCACCGTCGCAAGGAACAGATCATAAAACTTATGTACTGATGATTTCAGATTTTTTTTGCAAATTTTCAGACTTGGTGACCTGACTGATCAAAGCTTGAGTGGTCTTATTTTCCCATTTTTATCTCTGCAAAGAATTGTGGAAAAAGTCCAGGAAGATACCATTACATAAAGCATGTCTTCTTCTTTCTAATAAAATTACATAGATGCAGAAACGTCAAGACAGCGAAAAGTTACGAATTTCAAAAATGAAACAACGGAACTTTCGAGACAACCTAATGCTAGAGGGTCAATCGTTCAATATTGAAAATGAGACCAGAAAACACGCAAAGATCTCTTCTTCTCTTTTCTTGAAGTTCCGCTAATTTCCAATCGACATTTTAAATTTCTAATCGCTTTGGGGTGTGGCTTTTCAACTAGCCCCGCGAACTTGTATTCGTCACATACAATAGGTTGTCTGCGCAGTATTTTCGCTTCTCGTTACACCCTGCATTGCCGCGATGAAGAAAATCAGAAGGACACACCAAAACAACGATCAGTTTCAGTATATGTCAAAGAACAGAGTATAGTGCCAACGTAGATGCTAGCTAGGTTTTCATGCAGTCATTCGATAATTGTATTCAAAAAGTTCCAGTTAAACTACTGCATGACGAAGGCATAGAAGCAGTATTAGTTGAGCGGGTGCGAACGCGGTGATTTACAACCTCACTGTTGTAAATCCTGCGCCTTGTGCGCTCTGCGGCTAATGAAGCCCGCCCAAAGGTATTGCGCCTTCTTCATGCACATAAGTTCACAGCTTCGCTAAGTACGTCGAACGAAGATGCGCGAAACTCACACAGCAAGAACTTTGACGTTCCTCAGCCTTTCAGATTACAAGCCCTTTTAATTGATTTAGAGTATCTGGAGCAATAAAGAATAATAAAAACATGAATAAAAAAACATGCGTACTCATCAGATGGTTTCATCCAATTTTATTGCATCACTTGATATTTTACTGCTTACAGTGTGATGAATACGCACTGTGCAAATATGTATGCCTTCTTGTTGCGCATTTCGTGAAAAATTGAGTAAATGAGAGAGGGTATCAATGATTAACCATTCGGTGAAAATGCAAGAACAAGAGATTAAATTGCAAGGAGTAGAGATTCAAAAACGCACTGATTCGTGCATATCCTATGAACTGGTAATTTGGCTTTCGGTAATGAGAAATTTTTGAAACTACTGCAAGATTTTATGCAAATAGTGTAAACGTTGAGACGGACCTGTTTTCAAAGCTCTTCTTTGTTTCATCAATTTCAATCTCTGCCAAAAGCAGGGCAATTTCGATTTAAAATGCTCCTGCTGTTTTTGAGCAGGAAATGGTTGTAGGAAGGACTAATAATTAGATAAATTAGTGTGCATTAAACGCGACACACGCAATTATTTTCTATAATATTTCCCAGAGAACAAGGAAATGAGATGAAATTTCAGCAATGGTAGCCGACACTAATCATAAGTGCCAGCAAAAAGCTCATTCTTTTCTCGGAAACAAAAATGCGCAAATGCGAATTAGAACTTTTGACTTTTACAGAAAAATCATGACGCATTTGTCTTGACCTACGATCTCATGTTTCGGGTCTACTATTACAGGGGAAGTCTTCCTTCCCATTCTAAGCGCTTCAGACTGCTAGGAAGGTAAACATACGTAACGACAATGGGGAAGCTGTCAACAGAGCGGCTGATCCCTGTCGTACGATATGGCCAAAACCAGCCGAGACTGACGTGAGTTCAAATCCAATAGTCAAACAATAAAATGGCATGCAAATGAAGATGTAGTTTAGTAGATTGACAGACAAATAGTGTGCATACGGTGAGGATAACAAATGCGCGTAAAAATGGCTATAGATGGCATCTTCAGATATCGAACCCCGCAAGATATTTTTGGTAGAATTTTTTATGTGGCCAAAACCTAAAGCTAAAAAAATTTAAACGAAAATATAATCAAACACCCATTTGAACCGAAAATTTCTCCCTTAATATGAAAATTATTGAGTTTTAAGTTATGCTACCATGGCATAAACAAAAGAATTGAAACCAAACACCCTAGTCGTAACTCGGAAAAATTCAGGTTGAAAAGGTGCCCTACCAATTTGCTGAATACTGCTCATATGCAAAACGATGTCGAACAAGTACATAGCATGGTTTTCTTTCAAACAAAGAATTCTGCTGATAAGAGTGGTGGCAAAAAGAACATCACGAACGTAAGAATGCACTGATTTCGTTACTGAGAAGAAAGCTTTCAATCAAAGAACAAAGCACTTTTGTTCGCCATCACGGGAGGAGATAGAAGAAGTGAGGACAGAAGCGCCGATGAGGTTTTTTTGAAAAAGATGAGGTTTTCTTGTCATATTGATGAGTAGAGTGATAATGGAAAGCGACACTCTTAGCTGATGTCAGAAGCTGTTTGTACAGCGGATTTCAATACAGTGAGTTGACCCTTACCTGTGAGACCAGATACTGTAGCTTTTCCAGTTGACTTCGGATGTCTTCGACTTCATTGAGACCATCTTCCAAGGTCTTTCTGTAAGCACTTGGCGGAGCAGTAAAGACGGCAGCGGCTCGCCTGTAAACGTTGAAGTTTTATAGTAAATCAAGCATTGAATGGCTCTTGCTGCCACAGCATGTGAACAGAAACTCATACGAATGATATTAGGTTGTCCCGAAAGCTCTGTCTTCTCACTTTGGAAAATTTGTAAGTTTTGGCTATTTCAACTGAATTGTATCTTTTTAACTTCATTAGAAGGAAGAAGTCTTCGTCTTTGTACTGGTACTTCGGCGAATCAACTATACATTTACTGCATGAAGAAAAATGGAAAAAAAAGACCACTAGAGCTTCGACCTTTTTGAGTTAGGTCGCCAAAAGCCAGGAATGCAGAAAAATCTGAAATTGTCAGTATATAAATCTTATGAATTACTCTTTGAATATGAGAAAAAATTGCGCTGTTTGGACGTTTCAGTGAAAAGTTTTGATTTTCGATAAAAGTGAGGAATTAATCAATTTTGGCGTTTTCTATTGTAAACTCGAAAATTACAACTCTTCACAGAGACGTCAAACAGCACAATTCCCTCCCATGCAGAGATAGGTCATAAAAGTTACGTACTGGCAATTTTCGATTTTTCTGTAGCATTCCAGATTTCTGGCGACCTATCTTAAAATGGTCAAAGCTTAACTGGTTTTCTTTTTCCATTTTATCTCTGCAATGTACGTAGAAGCTCATCGAGACACGCCTACAAAGAGGAAGACTTCTTCTTTCTAATAAAATTTGAAAAAAAAAGGCAAATCCGTCAAGATGACAAAAAGCTACAAGTTTTCAAAAATAAAACGACAGAACTTTTCGGAAGAACCTAATAAATTTGAGATTGGTGTTGGTACTAATCCCAACTACTAGAGCAAAATTTGGTAATGTGTAATCAAGAAGAAAAGGTCGAACGGCGTCCACAGTTTGCATTTTGTGTCCCTCCATACAAACTAGCTCAAGAACTAATTCTTTTCCATGTCACGAAAACAATTGAGCGACTAAATTAGGGCTTTGTTCTTTACAAAGCCCTAAACGCAAAGAATTTGAACTGATGGGTCGAAAATAATTGTCTAGTGAAAATGAGAGAATGGATGTAAAATCAACAATCTTATAGACTTCGTGTTTTTTCGTATGGGTATAAAAATCAAGTTGAAGACCTCGATCATGCAACTCCCAACTTTATCAGGATTTCTTTTTATTGCTTGATGGAAACGTAAAAGTGCTTCGAGCTTTCGTTATCTAGCATCAAAGGCTTTTTAGTGTTTTCTGTTTCTCGGCATGATAAGAAAGGAGTAGCAGAAACTAAACAACGCTGTTCCTTCATCATATTCCTTTCTATGGTAAAATCATGCACCAATGCGCAGAAATGATTGGTTGGCTGATGTAAACTCTTCTACCTCATGCTTCATCTGGTTGATAAAGAAAAAAGACTGATATGTACATGACGAGATGATTGATATCCTAATTTTGGACCTTGTGCCAGAAAATCTTCGGAATCGCACAAAGGGGATCATTGACAGGTATCAAAAATTATGGCAGACTTCCTTTTTTGGTGTGTAGATCAAATACGGTTGGATATTGATGAAATATGGATGTGAGTTTGGGAAGCGTATGCTCTGTACAAAACCGTATAAAATAATCGTTGTGATTCGCATCAGTGCGAGAAAAATGAGTCTAAAAATGAAATTTTCAAAACCACAATTAGTGATACTAAGAGTTAAAGTCATCCACAACCAAAAAAAAAGCTTTGTAGCATTGTACGGAGCATCGATGAGCTTTGTCAACTTTGCGAAAAGGAGCTTTTTTGAGAAAGGAGATCATTATGAACAAATAGCGATTGAAGCAAGAATGGAAACAGAGCGATAACTGACAGCTTGAGTACGTGGGTTGCAAAATCAATCAGTATGGAACGCATCTAAATCGTGTTCATTTCTCCGAAAATTTACTCTGAAACTTTTTGTATACTTCAGAAGAACTTCGTAACCGTTTCATTAAGGACCGGGCATACTTCACGAGATTTCAGTCGCGGCGATTTGGCAATATTGCGACTGTCCATAACTCACTGTGAGCACATTCAAATTTACAGAATGTAGGGCATTTTATCAATCCGGTAAGTTATACAAACTATGCATGTGCAGTTTGCTGGTGTTGGATATGAAGACTTCTGGCGAATTGCCAAATCGCGTTGCGACCGAGATCGCGTGAAGTATGCCCGGACCCTTAGAAAATTTGAGATTTTTGTTGAATCTATCATGTCGCTTACCCAATATTAGTGTGAAAGACTCGTTGAAGATTCTTTGCTCTATCCCACACAAAAACGAATAAAGTGAAAGTGCAACCGATCCATAACGGCAGAAAGCCCGAACAAACAGAAAGCTGCCGCAGACAAACGAGGCCATAACATCATAGACAAGGTGTCACATTACTTTTCATAGGCCTCTCTTGCAGAAAATGTATACCCCTTGCTAACGACGACGACCCTACGACATCAAGAACGTCAAAGAAAATTCTTCCGTCGTTTTCATGCTGATTCAGCTTTGGCGAAAGCATACGGCCGTTTTGAATAAATCGAAGATGTGTCAGCGGTAGGGACCGTAAAGGGGAGGGTGGGGCAGAGATAGAAAGAGGTTAGTTGAAAACAAGTGTTACATGATATCAGGTGTTTTTACTGCTATTTTTGAAGTGCTATAACTCACGTCGTTGTTGATTGCATCCCGCCATTGTCATAGGTTCGTCGTGGCCTAAAAATAAATCATAAGCGATGGCTTAAGAAGTTAAAACATTTTATGGACCACCTTGACGCTATAAATTTTGATTTTTATCGCTGTATAACATATTTTTAGCACATTTGTTATTACAAATTTATGGGTAGCACATGTGGCTCGAACTCCTCTACGAAAGCATCATAATAGCCCCGAAAAAACGCCGAAACAAGCTGGACCGCAGCTGAATAGCATTGCGTATCCTAGCCGAGATTGCACTTTGTTGTTGGCACTCCTAGCAGAAGCAAGTCTAGTTTTACACGTGCTCCCGGTACTGTGTAAATTGCAAGCTGAGCAAGGGTGGGGGAGAATTGTAAAGTAACAAACACTCTACATTTTCTCAACAAAATCTCAGCCATAGGTTTTTTGGCACAAAAACTACCACCTTAAAGAAATTAAAAAATCTGCTTTACGCTCACTGATCAAATAGAATATTGTGAAACCACGGGACTAAATTCATGCATTGCCCTGTTGTATTTACCCATAAAAAATACATAAAGTGGTTTCGCACTTCGCTTTAGATCAGTATAAACCATGTTTTGTCAGAAGGTGAAAATAATATTCACTTATTCTACAATTGTAGTAGAGGGGCACACCAAACACAGTCAATAAATTCTTTGCTAAGATGTTTGCAATTACACATTAGATGTCAGCGATAAGGCGCAAAACTCCGAAAAAAAAATGGACCTTTGAAAGAGGAAAAATTGACATTTATTTTTACCACAAGAAGGAAATGGAGTATATGATAATGACGTAATTCTCTCTATATAATCACTCAACCGCCCTCGATAGCAGTTGTGAGGAAGGAAAAAATGTAGACGGAAGTTCGAGAAAAATTGCATTTGTTTTCACAGCCGACTTTGTCTCTAAATTTTGTGCAAATGCACACATTAGCAAAGAATCCTACTTGATTATTGGTTGATTGGTGCTTGCGTTGCCGACACATAAATGCGTAAGAAGGCTATGCTTAGAAGAAAGTGCATATACAAGAATTTTTCGATGCGCAAGTACTGTCAGTAATCTACGGCAATTTCTTTCCGCGTAATTGTTGTAACCACCGCAACGGCACTATATTAACTACAAAATCATTTAACCTTAGGATAGGCGCAGGATAAGGACGCATTAATGCGCAGAAACGGTTGACTTGCACTCCTGTAAAAAGCTGAACACTTCAAACAGTCACTGCATGGTGAATCAGGGTGGGGAAGTCGTGAACTAGGCGTCCGCGGCGCTGCGAAATGCGTGAAAGGTACGTGAGAACCTGAGACGACGCAGACATTTGACGAAATCGCCGCACACCATAAGTGAGATGTCTGATGTGAATCAGCACACTGCACATGAACACGGGGGGGGGGACGCGCTACAATACGGGGACAGACGGACGGACAGATAGATAGATAGATAGCAGATCGGAATCGATGTTTGCTCGTTTCGCCACAATAGCAGCAGCCCAACGGGGGGCAGAAGCGTTGACGCCCATTCAGAAGTGAAAAGAAATGGTGGTGACCTGAGAGTGCGGATGAACGCGGACAGCAAGCAGTCGACCATCGTCAGGTTGGCTATGCCGAGAGTCTGCGGTCTGAACGGACGGACCGATCGGCCGGTCGCTCGCGCTCACTCGCCCGCTCTCTCGCACCTCCCGCCCCAGTGCGCAGGTGACTGGCTGCATCATCTACTCGTTCCGGTTCGACAACACCCCCGACAGACAGACAACTGCGCCTCGGTACTCGAATTATCGCGGACAGTTACCAGTTACAAGTTATGATTTCTAGAACAATGGACGTGATCCCAAAACAGGAAACACAAAAATATACCCGGCAAAGTGTTGCGTTATCAATAACCCTAATCAAACAAAATGCATCTGATAAACAAAACACATAGAAAAAGACATGTCTAATGCTAATCATTATAAATTGGAACGGACTTCCTTTTTCTACGCAAAAAGGGTGCCCGCCTTGCGAGATCCGGGAAGAGACGCGACAAAGTCTTTTGTTTATATCAATAAAAAATAAAAAGAGTGAGTTTTGCTTGCTAGGCATCATTTATCATTCATTTATAAACCAACTATTTTATTTGTCTCTTATTATTTCCGATTTATTCAAAGTGTGGCTACGGAAACTTAGAAGAATTGAGGAAATCTTGCCACAAGCTTTATCATTCATGGCTAGCCACAAATTTTCTACTGAAGAGAAATTTGTAGAATTTTGGGTAAAAAATCTTATTCTCAGAATCAAATCTTCTTCTGCCGCAATTTAGCTTTAGCTCACTTTACACTCATTTTTTCACACCTATCATATAAACCCAACCTCAAAGCTTGGTGAATCACTGAGCTTTCCCAACAGTTGTTCTATGCATGCTTTTTCCTTCTAACCAGTTATTTAGAAATTAATATTTCAGAAAGCATCGCATTACATGGCATAAAATGGGCAAACCTTTCAGAGTTCATTAGCAACGAATGTAGGTAACCGTACAGTTATCGAAACCAACAGCGTTTTATCAAGGACGATGCAATATTTAGATTCTTTTGCTCAAGGGAACCATGTCTTGTCGAAGTGGCCTTTTTAGATGTGATGTATACATAATGAGACCATAAAAACTGATTCCACATCCCTTTTCCTTATCTGCGGAAAACTTAAGGAAGAGGAGGTAGGAGCTTCTATTTAAGAAAAAATTACAAGTGTAAATAGGGGAAAAACTGTCGTGATATTTTTTCTGGAGCTTCAATGGAGCAGTGATGATTATCAGGGCACTTTATTCAATAGAGACTTTCAGATGAAAAAGTATATTACACTTGGTTGCTTTATTGCTAGGAAAGTTATAGGAACTCATTTTATCTTAGATGCACTTTTTCTTTTTTACTTCAATAAACTTTCATAACTTCTCGTCCATGAACGTTCAGCAGATAAGCAAGGCAGTTTCGGAGCATTTTATGCTTTCCAATATGGTATTTTCATCTAGAAAAGCTCTTCGACTCAACAAGGTTCCCTTGTTAGCAATGATGTAAGACAATCGCTTTGAGAAAAAGTCGTTCTAATTCCAAAGTTCAAATGTGTGCCTTACAAGGATAATAATGAAGCATAGCTTCAACTCACTATGTTTGATCCAGAATGAAAATTACATGCCTCGAAAAATAAAAGAAACATGCAATAAAAAATTGAGTGGTTGTGGTTTTGAGAGAGATGCAAAAAAATGAAGTAAAGCTAGGCCAAATCGTGCATTGGTTTACTTCGCCTATTTTTCTGCAAGAAAAAAAAATGAATTCTGAATTCATAGAAATTCAGCCTGCTTCTTTTTCTTCATTACAAACTCACCTATTTTTTCTTTCAAACTTCTTAAGCGCTATCGGATTTAGAAAAAGAATTGAAAAAAGGAAAAATCGAGATCTCGACATTATTTCCAGGCCTTTCACTTTTGAGGGTTTTAGAACTGTAGGATTTTTCTTCCAAAATATATGCTGTGTACTTAGTTCATCTATAAAATGTTCACTAGAAACTTTCAGTTCGCTTGAAATTCAATAGAACTTTAGAGAGGTACTTGAGCCCGCCTTTGCCATTCAACCTCTAATTTTTTCCAAAGAACTGTTTTTTTCGGTCCATTCACAAGTGACTTACACCGCATCGTTATCCTCGATGAGCGAACGATCGATCGAGATGAGTGTGGCCTTCTCGGCCTCGAATTCCATTCTTCTCACCGCTGACAAGCAATCCATGGATTCCGAATGTGAAAAAGTGTCACCGACTAGCATCGGCTGGTCTCTGAAGCTTGTCGGTTAATTTTCTGGTTTCCGAGACTAATAAACAATAAATTGACTGAAAAACTAGATACGCTGTCCAGCAAGTGAATTACCGGAATAAAACTTATAATCGCGAGCTCAGAAGGATTAATTTCCGCTTGATCATAGTTCCCCGCGCCCTACACTTTGGAGATTCTCACAAAATTAAATACCCACAATTTTTGGACTACACTATTCATAAAGTAATATGATTTATGTTTTCATAAAACACATGAGCCTAGTGTGAACGATCACATCCCATCAATCATCTCTCCCCTCAAAAAAGTTGAGAAACGACCAGACCATGAATGTGGAAAAGTCTGGCTTTGTTATTTATTTCGCTGCTATGATCGATGGAATGAAATGACACTTAGGACATTACACAATAGAATCTCGTTTACAGATGCTGATAGGCGAGGACAGACGATTTGCAAAAGAAAAGGACTCACAAAATCTCATCATCAATGAGTCCACGATCGGTTTCGTGGCGAGGGAGAGCTGGAGACATGGTACACTCCACTTCTGTAAAATTCATTTTATTTAGCATAAAAATCGACTTTGGTAGCAGAAAATGATTTTGCTTTGCAGAAAGAATGAGCACTGTTTGTGCAGCTTACAAAACTGCCAGCTATATCTTTCAAAGAGTATCAGAAGCATTTCGCTAGACAGTCAAAAATCTCATCTTTAAACTAACTGAGACTACAAGAAAACTCTTACATTTTTGTTGAAAACGAATGTTTGCATAGTGATTACAAAGGTTTCCAAACATTGATTCTTATTTTCAAGTTCATTAGGAATCATTTTAATGAAGTCTATTTTTTTCTGAATTATCTTCGCGATCCAAAGCACACTTCACTAATTATAGCTTCATTAATTTAACTAATTTATTGTGCACGAGTGCTTTTTGTTGCACTATAATATTTAATGGCTCAAAAGACGCAATAAATGACAAGGTAAAAACACATTTACAAAACAGAAAGAACACTGCTCAAAAAGCATACCTATAAGCTCCATAATAGTCCCACTTAAGCTACTTTCGCTAGTTTTTGTATCTTATCATCACTTGTTTTGAATCATGGTGTCACATATTTACATTTTGATGACTTGCGAGGCAACCAGACACATTGTAGAATTATATTACAAATTTAAATAGGCACTGACGTAGAAAATGTTAATGTCCATGCATGCTGACTAAGTGTTTGCTTTGCAAACTATTATCTCTCTAATGGTGACTGTATTATGGATTCGAAAACTAATGGTGAAGAAGTTTAATTTTGAATTAATTTCACGCCTCACTATTGAGCAGCATTTATCGTCAATCCACTAATGTAACTTGGGATGTGATAACTGGGCTAGAAGATTGCGTTTCAACGTTATTTTGAGCTTTCAACAGCCGTATTATCTAGCATTCATTCTATGACTAGGAGACGCGGAACCGCATTGCACAAATTGTCTAAACAAGCCTAGTCGTGTACTTAGCAGGTTTATACTTGTCATTTATCTCGTCCAGGTTCATTCACCCTTCGGCAGGAACAAACTCAAACATGTAAAGACAATGGCCCGTAGTAAAGCTCGGTCACGGGAGATGATCTCCCCTGAGGCCCTCATATGAGGATTTGTCGGGTGAGATGAGGACTGCCCACTTACCGTGGTGTAAATATGCAAGGTCACCCTACGGGTGAGCTTCAGATGAAGCCCAGCAGGGAGATCAGCTCCCGACCGGAGTCATCGGAGATGAGCCGGGCGACCACATAAGGTAAATACTGTGCTAAAGAGGAGAGCACAGAGAAAATCCCCGTAAGTTGCTCCCGAGTAACTTACGAAACATCGCAGATGACGTTCTTTTGCGGTGCAAAACTCTCAAAATTGCACAATTTCGGGCGCCTAAGTGAGTGAGGGTCGATGAACAGCTGATTGCGACGAAATCGGAAAAAAGTTTTTTTTTGCATTTTCTTGCAATTGTTGCTTCTTTTTCTCAAAGAACCGCTTGAGATAACATGAATGTGAATTTACGTTTCTGTTTATTGCTAAGTGTATTTTTTCCTCGTACGTATGCCAAAATAGTGTGTACTTGTTTTATCTTCTTGTTTGCTAGGTGAAATCTCTGATAGCGGCTATCATCGATTTTTCGATAGCGGCCGCTATCAAAGGTCGCCGGGCCAAGCAGCAAAAATGGTACCGCTAGCCGCACTCGAACCACGGCCCCGCCGCGTGCGCATTACTCTTATCCATTTGACTAATTATGCACAAATGGCAGAAACGTTCCATCTTTGAAAACGCGAATGTCCAGTAAGTGACCTGCTCCAAATCAATCGCTCCCCTGGCAATGTGCTGAGGCGCGATGAGATCAGCTCCGGTCCGCCTTAAGAGAGATGCCCTGATGGGGGTTTACTACGGGCCAATGTCCGCAATGCGGTCACGCGTCTCTTAGATAAAGTAGATGATATGTAGCCGTCAGTATTATGAGACGAACTCATTTGCTAAATAGATTTAGAATCTACACGATGAGAGACTCTTATCAACAGACTCCTAAAGCTCTAGGATCTTGAAAGTCTGACGTACTATTATGCTAAGATCCTTGTATTCAAAGGGTAAATTCGTCATTTTATTGGGATAGCTATTCATATGTTTATTCTGAATCAGATCGATTGTTGAGCCTGTGCATATCTCTGTAATGCGAACAAACAAAGCAGACTCCGCTCAAATACAAGCGGATAACCATGGCACCAATGGGACTGATCTATGATACAGCCCAAGCAAATATCGAAAATCTCTGCGATTGATCTCACCCTTTATCACGAATAGGCAATAACAAGGCACCTACAGATTTACTAAATAATCGAGATATAAAAAACCATTTTTTGAATGTAGAAGATCACTGAAAGACAAAAAAGATGGATAGACATATAAAATTTTTAGTGAATGGTTTGCGGCTCCAGCAGCTTCGCATACGCGGCAAAAGTTGTAATATGACCAGTGGCAAAAAGACATTTTGTCTAAGTTTACATTTCTATATTTTATTCAAAATGATTGATTTCCGAATTTCTCTCAGGCAATGTTTACATACATTTATCGTCGTTCAACAATATATTATTTGCAAGTGAAATCTCCCACACCCCCACCATCCAACAGTGATTAATGCAGTGACGTTTTTTTCCAAGCCACTGCGACGATCTCGGAGAAACTGCCACAACAAGTTAGAAATTCCATCAATCAAATTCATCATCATTTCGTTTCGTCAGACGAATGGCAATTGCAATTACCTCTTAACAGTCATAGAAAGTGTCAGGTTTTGTAATTTGCAGAATGTTCGAGAAGTTCCAAATCAACGAAATAACATCAGCGCAGCATTCTCTATGGATAGGAAACAGCATTGTAAAAAAAGCATTGCCTTCCTTGAATTTGATATTTTTGTTAATGTCCCGTTACCATAGAAGGTGAAAGAGTAAAAGGAGCCTCTTAAGCCATTTGCATCTGATAATCGTTTGAGCTTGCTAAGCGTCGACCAAGATATCAGCCACACTTTATTCCATTTGCATCTATTTTAATAAATACATTTAGATAATATAGCATTTAGTTTACATAGTTTAAAGACAACAGTAGCAAAGTAACTTATTTGCATAGTGATCGATTCTCTAAAAACAAACCTTCGATGCAGGAGTGGGAAAGAGAGAAAGAAAATTAACAAAATTTTTACAGAAACTAAATTCATCACCCGTTTTTTAAGGTAAGAATATTTGCCGATCCTGGGTTTTTTGGGGTTAGATATGCTTACCGTAAGAACCGATGACGTTTGAATTTTTATATTCACTACTGCGAGGTCAAAAAACCATGATCATGTCGTCAAACTATTGAATCATAAATTCTCTCATTACGAACATTAGCCACTTGCACTATTTGAGATTCCAGAATCATTCTTTAAATTAGAAGGAGGTCAATTGGCAACTAACGTAAATTGCATAAAAAATTTGTTTTATTTTTTAGACATCATCCAGGAGCTCAGTAAAAACAGGAAAGATGAGGCCTTCGAATTACCACCTCAGATCTCATGATCGATATATTGATTATCTTGAATAAACATTGTCGTTAGGTCTGTTCTCCTGCCAGCACATATCGATTTCTCAGAAGAAACTCAACGCAAAAGTGCACAAAACATATTTTTTCTCATGTGCATTCATTTCTTGGTTCGCATTTTATTGCCGCTGAGTCATAAACCTAGGTGTCATAGGAAAATAAAAAAAATATTGATTGCTGTCTGAGATTTTATGAGGACGCAGAGAACATGCACAGGAGTTTTCGTTATATTTCTGTGGTTAAAAAAGACTCGAGTGGGTTGAGGCGGTACGAAGTGGGAGAGTGAAAGTGAACGAATGAATGAATAATGAACGAGAGCTAACGGGAGAAGGAAAAGGACTTACTGGATGCGGCAAATGTGCTCACATTTCCATTCCCATCGCCCTCTTCGACAATTGGCTCCGAAAATCCATTTACATGCGCCGAGTGCCTGAATCAAAGCGACAATGATTGACAGCACAACAGCAAAGAAGGGGGGGGGGGCAATTTCAAGAAGTCCCACCGTCGTTTCCCTCTGGGGCTGTTGCTCCACTTCTCGAATGTCAACGGATGATTCTCAACTGCTGGCGAGTCTTCTACTACTAGCGATTCGAACTCCGCCAGAGGAGCACGTCGACTAAAAAGGGGCAGAAAATAATAAATGGAGGTTTTTGGCGTGCTTAGAAAAATAATTTTTGAACTCACCCATTCCTAAATGGCAGCGACATTCGCGTTTTTGTAGCCGTCACTGTCTGTGGGGATGTCGCAGTCTGGAAATCTATGCTTAAATCCTCAGTTGGGATCGAAAAACCGCTTATTGGATTTGCCCCAAGGCTGTCCTCTGCTTAACGAAACTTTTTTTTCGACATTCTCAGACAACCAAAATGGGATTGCAAGCGCGCATTCACGTGAAACTAAACGGATCTTGAGAGATGTGACCATCTCAGAAGTGATCGAACAAAGCGCTCCTTTGTTGGATATGAATAGAATGGTCAGCAAGGTTACTTCGATTTCTGGACGTGCTTGGCAAAAAAAATTGCAGAAAACTAATGATGTGGAAAAAATTACCAGCACAAAAAAAGAACAAGAATTACCCAGATAGTGAGGATTTCTTCACCATAGTTATGCTGTTTTTCATACTTGAAAAATATCCGCGCATTTTCGGGTAACAAGAGCAAGATATTGAAGACTATTGTTTAAATTGCAATTGTGCATTCAGAATCAGTAACCAAAACATGCTCTGAGAGAAGAAATATATAGCTAGCCTTTCAAAAACCATTTCTCAAACGCTTTTCGGAAATTTCTCACGGAAGGAAAACAGCAAGAATGACAGGAATTTTGCAATAAAGAAATGACCTGAGAGAAAAATGGAACTTGATATGGATAGCTAAGCTGTAAATAAAGAGAATAATCGAGAAAAATGCAAGAAATCAGTTCCTTAAGGTAAAGCAGACAGCGGATTTTTATATATGCCAACTCAGGGTCTCTTTTTCTCATTTGGGTCTCGTTATATACTTCGTCGTTGCCTGAGATTAGCTTTTTACTACGATAAGGAGAAATCGATGAGTTTGCGCTACTACTTTTCGAGCAAAAAGTAGCCTCAGGGAAAGGATAAACAACAACTTGAATAGTTCAAACGAGGTCTGGAGGATGAGGGAGCAAAAACAAAAAGTACAAACGAGAAGCGGACATCGCTAGCGAAACAACAGCCAATAATTTCTCACGAATGGAAATTTTCCTCTAGCGTTAGTCATTGGATATCTCAAGAAAATGAAAGTGCTAGCGCATATCAAATTTTTCGCGAGAAATATTGCCCCATTCCGGTTTGGTTACGACTTAAATTGGCTTCTAGGAAAATTTATGTTTCATTTAGTGACATTTGAACACACAATATGAATTTTTTTTGAAGCCCAATATTGAATTCAATATCTCCGTAGGTAATTTACCTTCGAACTCTTAGGAATCTTCGACTCTCCTTTCCGGAAAAATGACGGTGCCAACATCTTGCCAGCTGATCGCAACGACCTGAGGATACTGTAAATGCTATAACAGCAGGGTAAACAGCATGCGACATGTATCATTCATTCCACAACTACTAGTACGGGCGTGCAACATCGGGGGGGGGGGACATTCAGTGGATGCAACGACTAAAAAAACCAACCTGGCCGTTATGGGCATTTTCGGGCTTTTTGGCAAACGCTCCTTGTCGCGATCGTCGCGTTTTCCTTTCTTCGCCGCTCGTTCACGTTCTTTTTCT
Organism: Cylicocyclus nassatus; assembly: GCA_958299035.1. Lineage (NCBI taxonomy): Eukaryota > Metazoa > Nematoda > Chromadorea > Rhabditida > Strongylidae > Cylicocyclus > Cylicocyclus nassatus. The sequence continues at coordinate 32,773,652 of CATQJL010000305.1, forward strand.
TCGGCCTGGAAAGGGGTGCGTTTATGAGCGGCTGGGAAGGCTGTTAGTCACCTTGCTGACACTTACTTTCTTTTCTCGACGGTCTTCAGACTTCGAGCGAATGCTTAGAAGTGGCTTCGTTCGGCCTTCGCTATGTGAAGTGCTCATCTCTGTCTTCTAAAAGCGATCTTTGTGGGGAGATGAACGAGATTTGGAACAAAGATTGTAGTTAATCCTTGAAAATTTACTAATTTAGACAATTTCAAAAAAATCAAGTTTTACAAATGAAACATTCAGGAAACCAAAAGTATTGACAGACTCACAAAAACATGCATGCAAGTAGCAGCTGTTTAACTTGTGGTTCAAAACAAAAATCATGGCCCAAGACGAAAAAAAATACTTCAGCAGTTTTTAAAAGAATTTTATTTTCCGAAACAAGAATTATTACTTATGGTGTCAATGATCAATGAAATAAGAGCAGAGATATACAATTTGCCTTTTTCCCCTCTTCCTGCTATATTAATGTTGAAAATTTGTACTGCTTTAGTATGATAAAAGTCGCTCAGATAATAAAATTTTTTGAAAAATGAATAAACAACTAAATGTCCAAACACGGAAAAATGCTGAAGTCCAAATATTTTTTGAATAAAGAAAATTGTGGTTCAGAGCAAGAACTACTTTCCTAAAATTACAAAAATATCTAGTATTTCTTCAAAATTTATTTTCGGAGTCTTTACAAGAGTCTTTTCTACTGGTGATGAAAATGAAATGAGAGCAAAAGTAAACTTTTTTCCTTTTTCTCTCTCCCTCCCTTTACCACATTAATGCTAATAATGTGCTGTATATAATTGCTTTCCTAGAGCGGAAGACGTTTAGACGATGTAACTCACGAATAAAGAAAGAAAAAAATAAAGCATTCAAGCTTTCATAGGTTAGATACCATACAAATGACGTAATTTTCAAAAAAACTAGATACGATAAAAGTATAATATATAATTGGTTTTGTAAGATAAAAATCACTAAGTACGATGTATAATAATCTTCAAAAAATAAATAGACAAATAACTAAAAGGTTCTGAAAATTTACAGAAGCATACATGTAAGTGGCAAAACTGTATGTGGCTCTTAGACAGAGCAATGACTATGTAATGTAAATATTCTTAGTCATCAAAAATACAGCCCCTACCTCTATGCTTTCCTTTGTTTTTAGAGGCGATGTAGATTTTGACAAGGTGATGGGTTTATACATTTCCTTGGGAGGACTAGGCGGCCGAAATACTGGCTGTTCTGAAAGGAATCAATTAAATAAGAAGACTATTTTGATAGAGGATTTATCGACAGTTATGATTAACCGCTTTTTCGGAAAAAAACTAGCTTTTTTCCTCAATTTCTAACAACTACAAGAAATCGATAATTTATTGACTCACTCATTTCTTTTTTGCTGGATCGGAACGTTTCCTTGAAGGTCTTTTCCACCGTAACCTGGGACTGATGGGGCTCAAACGATCCCGACACTTCAGGCTCTTCGGCAATCGGTGACGTGACCTCTGGAGGCCGTCTTATCGGCCTGGTGATAAGCACTTCGTCTTTGACCTCTTCAGTAGGGGTCAGATGGGTGTCCATCGGAATTTCCTCTTCAGGAGTTGTCACACCCTCAAACACTTTTACTAGATAAAATCTGCGAAAACAGGTCCCCAACTCACCGATGAACAGCTATTCTTCCGCTCTATAGGTTCAGCATTGTCCGACTGGCTGCATTCTCTCCTTGGAGTCTCATACTCCACATCCACCCGTTGCGGGGTGACCACAGCACATTTCACCACCTCCTTCTCCTTTTCCTTCTCCGGCTCCTTGTGCTCCTTCTCGGCTACATAGTTATAACTTCTACCCATGATAAACAGGCTCATCTTCTCTGGCGACTTCGACGTACTCCTCGACTTGTCCCGCGCAATTCTTTCTAGGTGGGACTCATCGGGTAATTTTTTCCTAAGCGGTAGGGGAGTCATCGTAGTCAACGAATACATGTCCGACGTCTTCAATGGGGTCTTCTCACTAAGTTCAGGCTCTCGTTCTAGGCTTGCTATAGCCTCCAGATTGCCCTCTGTAAGCGACTTCACTGGCTGTTCGACCACTTGCTTCTTATCCTCAATCATAAAGGTCTGGAACTTTCTCATAGTAAGCGGGGTGGACGTGGACAGAACAAACATCTCGTTATGAGTCTCCAGTTCATCCTTGACCTCGTTCGGTTCCTCCCTGCTCACTTTATGCTTCCTTCTTAGATGAGGTGTTGGCATAGGCTCTGGCGCAGGTGCAACCTCCGCTTTGGCAGCGGTATGCTCCTGAACATCATCAGCAAAGCTCACTTTTGCATGTAACAACGGCTCATCGCTCTTTGACGTCGGGATCTCCTCAGCTTTTGGCTTCTCCTCAACCATGAACGTCTTAAATTTCCTCATCATGAAGGGAGTCCTCACGCTCATGGTGAACTTTTCTATTTTGCTCATCTCCTCCGTCTTCTTCGTTCTCTTCGCATCTTCAGATCGTGTTCGTCTGCGCTTTTCTGCCGAGGGACCTACGGTAGCAATGGGTTCGGTGATTTCACCCTCTTCGATGTAGGGCACATCTGGGCTTTTCGAACGCTCCTTGATGGTAAAAGTATGGTGACGTCTGAGCGGTTCTGGCGTCTTCACGGTCATAATGTACCTTTCCGGTGAGACACTAGCCCTTACTGTTTCTGGCATGGAACGTTGCTTGATAATCTTTTTTCTTTTCTTAGGGGAGCTGGGAACGGGAGTAGCAGTAGCCTGAGATTCGCTCTCATCGACCACAAAGGCCAAGTGCTTTCGCATGGCTTCGGGAGTTTTCACAGTCATTACATATCTGGCTGGGGGACTGCCTTCCTCCATGGGAACCTGGGGAGCCTGTTCCTCAACCACTGTTTTTGGCACAACCTTTTCAGCTGCTTTGAGCTCGCTAGAAGTGTCCGGGATCTTCTGTCCCAACTCAAAGGTGTGCTGCTTCCGTGGGAGTTGTGGAGTTTTAAGGACCAGACGGCTCTGGGGAAGTTCTTCGGGTGATTGCTCCAATAGCGGGGATTGAGAGCTATCCAGGGGTTGTCGTTCGGAATCGGTTGCAGCTGTAGTTTGTTGGGAATCGTAAGCCGGGTCTGTTTCATTCATTGCCTTTTCCTCCAATTCGACATGTTTCGTTTCGGACCTGAGAAAAGAGTTTTTTATTATTTGGCTATTATTTTTGTTAATTTTTCTTATTCGTACAAGACGGAAAACTACTAACCTTTGCGTCACTGTGCTGTCAGAAGCATCGAACTCCTTCGTCACGACCAGTACATCAGCACTCAACGTCATCGAGACCGCTTGCTGAGGTTGTACGGTACGTCGTACCTCAGAAACCCGAGCTACCGTAATCTCCTCTCTCTTTACGGGATCTTCATTCTCTTTGAGCTCCACTTGCTCAGCTAATGAGGCTTCTTCAGAAAAGTCCTCTAGCCTGGTAGGATTCTGTGGTATGACAACCTGAAGGAAATGAAGTGCTGATTTATTTTGCCAAGAAAAATGTGTCATTTACCATGTGTCTTGATGTGGATGCTGTCGTATCTTGGCTGGTTGACGGCACTTCCATCGACGACGACTTTATGACACGATTTGCATTTTGGTCGACTCTCTTGGGAATTGATGCTTTTGGCTGACGTATGCTGGAATACAAGATGTATAGAGATCGCCGACAACATTCCGAAAAACATATGAGAAATTCAGTAAATGCTGGAGCTATGTAGAAGGCATACTTTTATCCTTCCTAAGCGCATTTTTTAATTTATTCAGAGCGGGAAAAGGAGAAGAAGGTCTTAGATCACAAGTCGTTGAGAATCTAAATAAACTGTGGTCTTTCTAAGATTCTCAATGTTAGAAATGTGCAAATCAACGCATCGTATGGTCTCAGATGTTTGAAAACAATCTACTGTAGGACTCATTTTATGATTATGTGTGTCATTGCCCACACTGTCCACCTCTGGCACCCACATCTCGGATTCCATGCGCAGACACTCCTTCGGATGAGCTTTTTGGTGTTTTCTTATATTTTCTTCCTATTTAGATACCAATTACCATTTGATTCAACTGGCTTGGCTTCGGGAAGGGGGGGGGGGGGCTTCGTGACCTAATTGAGGCTAGGTAGATATAGATACCAGAGAGCACTCGCGCAAGGGAGACAAAGGTGCGCCGCGGGCGCAAGCGGCCTTAATTAGGTCGCAAAGCCCCGCCTTCCCGAAGCCAAGCCAGTTAAATCAAAGGTTATGTGAAGTGATGATGCAAAGTGATGTAAGAATAGCAATCGGTCGGCCTCCTCCGGGAAGCGACGCAAAAGATGGACGTAACGTGCAATACACACATGATCAAAACGACTCGACTGTATGTACCAGTGCATAGACTATAGAATCATTTTGAAAGGTCATTGCCTCCAATGGACCTTGCTTCAGAGCGGCTAATGCGTTGAAAGGTCATGTAAAAAAACCGTTTCTTGTCAGCAATTACCCCTACAACTGAAAGGGTTGAGGTATTCTTGGAAGCAAAAATATATGAAAAAAAAATAATACTCGGAGCATAGTGTAGCAGGCTCTCTCAATAATGTTTTTGTAAAATGTCAAAAATGACGATGTTTTATGCTAGATTATCTAGTACATTATATCCATGTGAGCAGATAACGCTTATACCTTATATTCAAAAAAAAAGATCACAAAATCCCTACGACATTTATCTTTATAGTCTGCTTGAGCAAGGCAGAGCTTTTTAATATTAAACGGTGTGGTGGCTATTATATGGCAAGTATCTCCAGATTTAGCTGAACGTATGTCACCAGTTCTCAAAACAAGCACATAGTGGAACGAGTAAGGGTTTTTTCTTGGAGCTGTTCGGGTGGGAATAGGATGGTTGGGTAGAAACAATTATTTGTCTTATAAACACTCTTGGTTCTGTTGCATAACATTCAAGTCCGGTGATTTATTCACAAGATATGGTTCGATGGTGTAGTCCCTGTTTAGCTAACCACAAAAAATTCGATATAGATTCATTCTCATAAAAAAAAACATTTTTTGAATTGATGTCGAACAGCTGGAAATTTACGCTGTCCTATATCAAGGTTGTGATAAGAGGCTCAGACGGCTTTGACTGAGTCACTAAATGGAAAAAGACAGAGAGTTAAAACTGACTAATAGACCGGAAGTTCCATTTTTTGTCCATCTGTCTCCTTTTAGATATTAAGAAGACACTCAAACCACTTCCAGTTAGACATAAAAGACTAATGGTTAAGACGAATAGAATGCTGTATGACAAACTCAACGAACGCCCAGACCGCATTAATCAGGAGGACGCGCATTCGCCTAACGACCTCACCATGGAAATGAAAGAGCAGTTTTGGCTAAATTTACAGCTGGCAACCGCCATTTTCTACCCATCAACGAAAACCAGCAATGCATTAACTCGGCATTGCAGTTAGCATCGGTGACAGTAAAAAACGCAGTCGCTAATTCACCAAGTTCTTTTGGAGCAGTCAGTCAATCAAACTATGATGGTAACCAATTTCTAAAAACCACTGCCTCGAAGTAAAGTTGGGAGTTCAAAAGCTTAATAAAAGGCAAAGGCAGGATAGAGAACTTTTGATTGCAAATTCAATTGCTGCAGCCTTATGTAAGAACCGTCTGGACTTCATTTGTGCTCTTGGAAAAAAGTTCGCTCTCGGAATTGTAAAATAGAGCGAGCTGCCCACTTCAAACCATGGCGTGAGAAAGCATTATGAGCTTAGAGGACAACAAAGGTGACAGCTATACATACTTAAATAGAGCCCATGGAGAAAAAAAAAACCTTGCAAAGTGTCCTTACTACGATTTTATTGAGATTGTGGTATCAGTTTCTTGACTGGTTTTTGGAGATCGAATCAATGCCTGGCACAGATCGTATAGAAGCAGGCTGGACTTCACTTTTGGGACAAAAAAGGAAGGGGATATCGTTTTTCTGGCCAAAAATTGCAACGTTTTTTAGTCGACGCTTTGTTTCCTGAAGGTTTCTTACGTTTAGGGCTGAGAGTCAAAGTGGACTTCCGTCAAAGTCAAAGTGGACTTTTTCGCGAAAGTAAAGGGCAACTTCGCTTCGTTTTCAAGAATCCTAGAAACGAATTCATGCCGGGCCCTAGATCGAATCTCGATTTTACAAGTAACCGTAGGCCTCAAAGTACTCCACCTCATTTGCCAGTGTATCATTTAAGAAGTTTGATGCAATGTCTACAGTTTCCCTTATAAGCAAAAATCGCAAAAAAATCACAGCAAGGTGGAAAAATGGTGCGCAGCCTGAAGACAAAATCTAGGTATTGATCCATATTCAGTTTGCAAAATATGGAATTCTTAAAATCTAATCTGCCCATCTTCTGAAACGTGAAAAATAAATTCTCTTGCGGATGACCTAAAAAGAGGAAGATTGCGTCGAAAATCCAGTGCTTTGTTAGTTGAATCTTTAGAATGAGATGTTGAACATTGTTGGATAAGTGAATATTTATTTTATAACCACAAATTTTTTTTATCTATATGTGTCATCGCATAGAATGACCACAATAATGTCTCCTATAGCCGATTCTACAAAGTACATGCGATCATGCTGCGCAAAGACTGAAACGATGATAATCCATCCATTACCAATGATGGTCTGTGAAATTCTGACAATTGATTTAGCATCGCCTCATGTAAGAAAAATTTCCAATGCTTGTCAACGTAAGCCCGTAAAGAGTAGAGACTGTAACTTTGTAGATTTGAAGCATATTAGGTGTCAGATGTTCTATTATATATGTCGTTTCAGTCGTTAGCTGAACAAGACAAATCAAAATTTAGCAAAAAAGACAGGCAATATTTATGCTGCTTCAGGGCCCGGCCCTATGCATTCCTACCTAATTTTCAAATCAGAGTAAGAAAAAAAGACTGTAATTATCTATCATTAAGGTGCCCCAGGAAGCCCTGTTTTACTTTGCGCTCAGATTACAGGCAAGATGCCGATTATACGAATCATTCGTAAAAGGCCAACAAGTAGAAACCACTGTTTTATCATTAATCCGTTTCTTTTAAAGGCCGGGCATAACGCGATTTCAGTCGCGACGCGATTTGGCAATTCGCCAGAAGACTTGAGATCCAACACAAGCAAACTGCACATGCATAGTGTGTATAACTTACGCGGATTGATAGAATGTCCCACCTGTACATTTAAAATGTGCTTACAGTGAGTTATGGACAGTTGGAATATTGCTATTGTCAAATCGCGTCACGACTGAAATCGCATGAAGTATGCCCGGCCCTTTAGGGAAAATATGACTTTTTTATGATCTTTCATAACGAGTTATGATGAGCCAAGCGCAAAAACATCCTAACAGGGCTCGATACAGGTGGCTTGGTAAGCAAGCTGGATATCCTTTGTGGGACAAAAAGCAAAGGGGATTTTGTTTTTGTGGCCGAATAGACGCAACATTTGTGACGTTTTTTTGTCATCGTTTTTTTTTGAGATTCTTAGGACAATGGCTAAGAGTCAAAGAGGACATCGTAAAATTTTAGGAAAGTCAAGGGCGACTTCGTTTTTTGCATTTTCCAAAAGCAACCTCGTGCCAACCCTGATCCTAGCGATCAACAAGTGATTATAACGAAACCATCTAAAGATACAGAGTGTTCAAATCAGCAAGCATACCCGGAAAAACTTTGGCTGCCTTTCATTGAGACATCGTGCTGTTCATGTCGACCCATTCTAGTCAGCTTCGTGAATTTGTTCTTGACAGTTCGTGCCACAGTCATCAGAGGGCTTCTCGGGGTTTCCGAGCCCTTGCCGGACTTGTGACCGCTTTTGCTATCGGATAATCGCTTCGTTGTTGATGGTCGCGGGATCTGAAATAAATGTTTGGAGTTGTTTGGACGTCACAAAGAACATTCTGAAGATAATGGCCACTAATGTAACCACACTTCATCAAAAAAGAGTAAACGAGAAAATGCTGTGAAAAATTTCTAATCACTCAAAAACGTCACTTTTTACACCGACAATCAAAACAACTCCTTGTCGTTTCGTACAATCCACTCGTATTTTCAAATCAAAAATTAAATGGCAGCCCCTCGTCTACGATGAGCAAAAGCTGCTTAGCTTTTCCCAAGCTTCTACTAATGGAAAATAGTGCGTGCGCAACTCGTGGCATTCAGAAAGGACACATTCTTATTTAGATATCAGCCTTGTGTGAGGATATAAAGGACAAAAAAATGAAAAAAACTTTTCAATTCTATTAGGCGAGGCAATTAGTACTCTCATCAACACTTATATGAATCACATGTTCAAAGTCGAAGTGGAAAAAAGGAAAGGCAAAGTAGTTCCGAAAAAATTGTTCGATATTTAAGATGAATAATTCCCAAGTGAATCATAACCTAAGATTTAGGGATATATTATTATGAAAATATATCATTAAGTGAAAATAAATTGCATATGATATTGTAAAGATAACGTCCATACCCTTGCTTTTCAAAAAAACACATATTTTGACAGGAAAAAACCACACTGTATTATCTTCTCCCCCCCCCTGAACAAAGTAATTTATTTGTATTAATAGTCAGACAAAATAATATTTGGATATTCCTAAATGTTTGAACAAGGATTTGTATAACTGTAAATGAAAAAACCTCTCAAAAATTTTGATAAACAAGATTTTGTTCTTAATGCCATAGGACTGGACACAATGCTTTGTTGCGTCTTCTCTGGCCAAAAAAGAATTCTACGCTGCCGCTGATTAGCTTGTTGTTTTGGGTTGTGGTGTATGCAGGTGACGTAAAACCCAACCAGTTCCATAAAAATAACAAATCAGAAGCTCCCAATCAACAGAATTCCCAAGGTTGAGACTTCTATGTGAACGACTCTACAAAATTGCATTTGGTTATGAGAAGCAACCGAAGAAATAATGAAAATAAAATTTGAAAAGTTAAGTGTAGGTACCCTAACATCACGAGTACAAGACACTTCCGTCTTTTTCCAAACGCGGCCAGCCTGAATACCCAAAATACGTTGCGACTAAAGGGCCCTCTGCCAGGCTGCTACTTACCCAAAACAATTGTGTGGGAAAGCGAACGTTCCGCGAGACAAAGTGGGGCTGCTTGCTAGAAGAAATGAGAACGATGCGTCTTGTATCAGTGAAATTAGGGTAGTTCTGCAAAAGTCCCTAGCAGCTTCAGGTTCGGTAGCTACTGTATTCCCCTACTCCACCAAAAATAACAGCGAGAAGTCTGAAGTAGCCTACTTGGGTTATATGAGCAGATGACTCCTTTTATGTTGACAAGCAATTCTTTTTATTCTTATCCGTCACGCCGCTTCAATGAAAAAATTCCTGTGCCCCCCCCCCTCTCCTCCCAGCAGAAATTTTTTGGACCGACATAGTAATACAGCTACATTAAATGAAACATCGTAGTCGCGGTCACGATTCATCTCCTTCGGCTGTTGCGTGCTCGCAAGTCATTATCTCTGTTCATGGACCTAATAAACTGCCACAGAAGAAAATTGCAACCAAGAAATGTTTCTTTTTGGTTTACCAAATTGAAGCATTACCAAATGATTATAATTGTAATCATTCAGCCAATATTTAGTAGAATTCTTTTTAAGACTACTTGTGCCCTTTACCAGCACCTCTGCAGAGCTAGGTAGTTCCAGGTTACTGCCGACTTATGAGTGAAAGGGCTAACTGAGGGATAATCGCGCCCACTATTTCAACTAAAAACTAGCACTGCAGGATCAGGTTACTATGTGGATATTTAATCGCCACTTCATGGAAAAAGAAAAGAATATAATCGGCCTTACCAAGAAGAATGAATCAGGCAAAAGTGCACCTTCTTCTTCTAAAAGTCTCTCTGCCCCTAGATCAACAACACCTTAGTCATGGTGAGCAGGCGGTTTGAAGGATAAACGTCGGTTTTTGGACGACACCTTCGTAAGTTACCATCGAGAATGCTTGGGAAAATAAAGCATATATAGTAATTTTAGAATCATATATCAATATTGTTTATTATTGTTTTATTATTTATCATTATTATTATATTATTATTGTGTTAGTATATTTTTTATATTTAATGTATATTTCTAATGTATGTGATAACAACGAGGGTACGAAACATCCATGAGGAATGAAAATGCTATATCATTCTAACTAAACTCGTCAGTTAAATGTGAGTCCATTCATGCTTCAGAGCCCGATGCCGCCAAAGTAATTAACCACGAGTTTCTGAAAGTTTTCTAGAAATTTCCAAAGCAAAAAGGTTTGAGATAACTGTGACTACAGACGCTACCTTCTGATTTGGAAGAAAATGCGAGTCGTTGCAATTAATTTTTATAAAAGTTAATAATTCGTTGCAACATCCTGCGAGAGGACGAAACCACTTAGAAACGGGCATGAAACCAAAACAGAGTTTGGATTATAGAAAACTCATCAAGTCAAAAATCTAAAAATCCGTGGCTCAGCTAGAACGGTAAAAATCGCAAGTTCTATAATGCAACAAAAAAAATTTCATCAGATCACATAGAAAAAAAGCGGCAAATCTGCATCTTTGAGAGAACTGTTATTTTTTCCATAAGCGAAAAAAGGGGAAAGTTACTAATTGTATTCACTTTTAGAGTACAAGGATTTGAAGCGTTAGAACAAGCCGAAGATTGAGTTAATGGATGTACAAGCAAGGAAATGCGCGCGCGCAAGGACTGGGCCATTTATAATCTATCGTTCCTTGGGGAATTTGTCAAGCCCCAGCACAATCGGCTCGTTTGGATCGAACTCGACAATAGATGTGCGCTGATTACAGCTTGCACTTATGGATGTGTTTTCAGTAGACTTTTCAAACTTTGGACCCCAAAAATTGCGGGTTTCATCGGCGCTTGCCTTAGCCAAGCAAGAGAAGTGGCTGATTTGAATATATTTGCGAGGGAAAAAAGGGGAAATAGCGGGGAAAATGGACTAGAATTTTCTATAAGTCAAAATGTACATTTTATATGTAAACTTACTCTAGAGGGACGTTGACTCATGACGAGCACGAGGGGGACGACGAAAGAAGTGAAGTAAAGCTGCGCCGCCTCTTTCTGGCTTATGGAAGCAGCGGAAGATTAATCATTTCGAAGCACGTAAAACGTCCCCCGGCCTCCCTACAGATTCGACACGACACACTACTTGAAAGAAAGAGAGAAAAGCCATACATTTATCCCGGAGAGAATAACATTCTGCACTTCTTATGCCTCATACATCTTCAGCTGACAGATGAGATGCGACAGGTATCTATGAGGCTGTTTGTCACAATGGCATCCTCGTATTTCCGGAACCCTTACGGGAAAATAAGGTTGATCTGAGCAGGGGCAATACTTAACCTGTGAGCAGGCTCAGAACTGGTTGGCAAGCGGCACACTAAATGGCGGGCATTTGATATCTGGTGCAACGTAAGCGAAAATGAGCAATTTGGGCAAATAGCGCTTATTTTCTTGCATACTGATCAACAAAGACATTTCTCCGAAATATTTCCTGCTAACAATGGCGAAGTGAGGGTAAGCGGGGGGGGGGGGGAGGAAGAGAGTGTGTAAAGGCCTCCACAAAAATCTAATATTCAAAATGGTCTATATAAATTTTAAAATATGTACTGACTGGCATTCATTTTTCAACAATCAGAACAATCCCTGAATGCTTGCGAAATGCAGATTAGATTCATGGATAACTTTTTTGGGGACAGTAGTTGCAAAAATTTTTTTTCACGCTCTTTCCTTTTCCCCTCCTGGCCGCAAAGATTTCATTGACCGCCATTGCTTTCAGTTTAGCCTACAAAATTTTTCGAGGCGCTCTTGGAAGAAATTCTCTTCTCCCTCCCCTGAAATAAATTTCATGAATAGTTACTACTGTCTAAATAATCTTGAGAAAATCATCTTCTACTGCAATTAGCGAACAGACCGTTTCAATTTCGCTTACGCGACAACAAATGTCAAACGCGCGTCATTTAGTGCGCCGCATCTCTTAGTCGGTTCTGCAGCGCATTACAGTTCAAGTATGATGCCTGCCTTCAAACAGTGAGCGATCCATATTTGTGTGAATGCACACACCACCAACATTGCGCGTAATATTCTGGATTCGTTGGCCACAGCGCATTTATTTCTCCAAGTAACAGCATTTCGCTGCCTTTTCCTTCGATTTTATTCTTTCTAGGGTATAACTTGCTATAAAACTTACGCCAGTGCTAGATTTTGGTGGATTTCGTTGCAATTGCTGTACTACGTTCCGGTTTTCGATTACGACGCAGTCCGATGGCTGCGATTCATCTGCCTGCAAGTAATCCTTTAAGCATCATTCGGATGTTCCATGACAACAAAGCTTTTTTTGCATTCAAAGATATGTGACAGCCAATGAAATATGAATTCTCCGTCGGTCACATGCTATGTTGTTCCGAAACTGTGCTTTCATTTGCAAATCCGTTATCCCTTTTATAATAGTTCGAAAGGCATCTGCTTTACTAAAACATTTTATGGATTATGCGCTTTCTAGTAGCTTTTGAACAGATACTAATGACTGTATTAAGAAGTGTAAATCACTAGATGAGCTTCTCAGTCTTTTTATTAATATAATATTTATATATCAATATTATACATATTTATTATATTATATTATTATTATATTATCATATTATTATTTTATATTAATATATTATATATTATATATATTGCCACAAAAGAAAACACTGAGCTGTCGCGATAAACATACATTGATACGAGATTTATAACCTAACTTCCAAAAGAAAAAAATCTTATGCCATATCAAAAGTCCAACATGGCAAAGTATCAAAGATTTTTGCAAAACGTTTGGAACAACTCAGTTCGTTAGAATTTGACAAATTCTTCATGTCTTGGTTTTTTCCTTCAAAATTCCAAGACCTAAACTATGTATCCTATTTTTGTGGTATTTTCGACCGAAAATTACTCATCTAACATGGTTTCCAGCATCATGACTGCAGCATTTATTTACTTGCTTATTTATTTACATAAATATTGTCAAGAGATTATGCGCTATCGTTAAATTTTAAGATTCAAATACTTGACAAACTCTGACAACAACAAAATCTTCAAAAAATTCAAATTACTTATTTAAAAGAATTACAGAGAGCTTGACCGAACTGTCGCTTTCTTTACGAAGGAGTTTTGGGGTAAAAAATGTAGCAAATAATAGGAAGAAAATTTGAGGGTGGGGGAGGCTTATGCTACGCTCCTTTGTGCAGAAAAATTTCGTGTTCGTCTCCCTCCCCCCTCCCTGCCCATTAAATATGTGAGTCAAGGAATGAGCGCTACTCCCTACTCCCCTCCCCCCCCCCCGTTCCTTTCCCTTTCCCTTATAAGCATGATTAGCAGAGTGGAAATTTTTCTTGCGAAGCCTACCATCTCACATTTCTGATGACGTCAAATCCCTCGAAATTCGATATGCGTGAGAGAACCAACTGACCTATGTTTTTTCAATGTCATGATATGTGAATAAGTAACAGTGGAGCAAAGAACAGATGACTCTGAAAAGTCAGTAATGGACTCAACGATGTCAGAACCACTAAAACTTGTTTGCAGTGACTAAAATGGCAATAAAGGTTATAGCATTAAGTTAAAAATATTTTAGTGCAAAGTCGTCGGTGTCATAACCTTCAAGAAACCCATAAATTTTGTCCGAAATGGAGTTGAGGCGAGTTTCTGCGAAGCTGTAATCGCTCTCATAAGCTGGGATTACCCATTCTCGCGCAAACGCTCGCCGTAACGGTTAGAGTGATGAGCAGCCTTTTAGTGTCAATAAAATATTCAAATTACACTCCAGTAGATTCACATAGTTTCCAATATTATTGGGGTCTGAACTATCATGTGACTCAATTATTTTACCTTGTTGGTTAAGATAATACTTATTAGTAGTCAGTAATTTATTAGTAGTTTTTAGTTTTCGCACCCTGAGACCTCAATGGTATGCAAATTATATCCGCATCTAATTATGCATAAATGAAGAAATTCTTTTACTGCTGTGTCAAAGTTTATGATGGTAATCGCTTTCAACTGTCGTCAGGGATAGTACGGTCCTTCGAAACGCTTTTACAGCTTTCGAATTTCTGACTTCTAGATATAGACCTACTTGACGATGAGAACAGTTTAAATTGGCTACGTAATGATAGAGCCTATTCCGAAGATCCTGACCGTAATAATAAACTGAGAGTTATATCCCCACATGTGCGAATCTATTTTCTGCTACTGTTTTCATTAGTGCGCGAATCTAGAATCCGGCGGTATTTTGGGAACAAAATTATGAGTGGTTTGAACTGGATAATCAAAAGTGTTTGTCGTATGAATGTTTCAAAAGTAGTAGAATTAACTATACATACTGCTCCAAACTCAAATTCTTTTCCGACGCGTTTTTTAGAAAATCAGACAATTATGACACCTCATTTGCGACTATATCGCAAGATGTTCATCAAAAAATTTTTGTCTTCCTTTTAGCTATTAAGTTCCAATCCCAGTTGTCTGCCAGAAATTTGACGTTTACCATATAGTTATGAAAAAGAAAGAACTAGAAAATCCCGCTATTAAGGAAGCAATAGCACCTGTGTTAACTTTTAACGAATCAAATTTGTGTTATAACAATCAGTAGAAGTGCTTGAACATACCAAAAGGATGTACAAAAAATATATCAGCAGGCGAAGAAGACTGAGCTAGAAATAAGCCTGACTATCGTAAAGCTTGTTTTTGTACATGTACGTTGTTAGATTCTTCTACTCCTTAAAACATGTTTCGTAGTTCCTCCTCTAAACACTGTTGCTAGAAAGTCATTGACGAAAACCTAACATAGTGTTGGCAGTTCACTGCTTGACTGCTGCAAGAAACAAAATGCACGATAACTAGGTTATTGCTTTCATTCACCTGCTTCGAAATTACATTGAGTTCTTTCTCAGTTACATTTTTTCTAAGTGTATATATCTAAGTACGATTTACGTTCTCGTATAAACTACGAGAAAGGATCAGAGTATTCATACGATCGATTCTTATGTTTCTTCAGCCTTTGGATGACTGATGCCAGTTTTTGTTCGCTCATTAGTCAAAATAATATTTTCTTCATTCCTTTCTATGGAAACTGAGAAACTCAGCCTTTAAGTGCCGATCGATAATCAACCAGAATAAAAGAAGTACTTACCTTATCTATAGATCTTCGCGATGAGTGGCTCATAATGCTTTCGTTCGATTTCGATTCAGGGATTGGCGGAATAGAGCGATTTAGCGGTGGCCGCCTTCCACTTGACTGCAAGTAACAATTCTTCAATTATGAGTAAATAATAGATAGAAAAATATAAAAATCAAAGACTTGGTAGATTGAAGATACATAGATGAGATGAGAAAAAAAAGTACGGAAGGTAATGAGCACCTCAACGAGGTACAATAAGGGAGAAAAAGTAAATTGAGGTAGATCAAGATAGATAGGTCAAGATGTAGAAGTTACTGTAGCCAGGTAAAAGTTACGGTAACCAGGTAGATCAAGGAAAAAATTGTGGTAATGGTAACGTGGTAGATCAAAGGTAGTTAACCAATGATGTGGAAGAGGTACTTAATGAGGTAAAGGAATTTCCAGCGCAATGCCATGCTTCAGCGAAGCTTGAAGTGAGTTTGCCGGATGCGACACTCGAGAGACATCGACTCTCCGAATGCTTAACGCGAAGCAATTAATCTTAGGGTCCAAGCACGAAGAACATGACAGAAAGTGGATGAATAGCAGAAAGCCATGTCATACTACATGGAGACGGCAGATGAATTTGCCTTCTTGGTTGGAACGGGAGCTAAAGTGCAAAATTTCTGGGATTGCTTTGGTCCGTTTTGGTCGCTTACTTTCTTTTTTCTCAAAAGCATGAATACATCGTAATTATGGGGACAGCTGGAATTTGGGAAGCCAAGAAACCGCCTCGACCATCAATCATACAGCTTCTCAGTTCATCAAAGAATTTAATTTAAAAATTTGTTTCTGAAATTAGAAAATTTAATTTTGTGAGAAAGAGCCCTTTTGCGTAGACCGTCTAACAAAAATCATTCTTTTCAATGTTAGTAGGTTTAAACCACCCAAATCTTACTATATATTCACTGACATTTGATTAGAAAGTAGGAGTTCAGGAGGAAAATGTTCAGGCGTTTTGCGGCGATCTTTTTCCCCAACTTTTCATTTCTGACATGCCAAAGCATTCTTTTGCCACTCCTTGTAGAGATGTTGTAAAGGACAAAAAAATGTGTCTTCGTGAAGATGGATGTGCTGCTTGGGTTTCTGACATTTCCCACTCAAACGTATATTAGATCATTTAATAGGAACTATTCTTGGTTGAACAACTATGTAGACAGTCTCAGAATTTGCTGCAATTTTGATTTTTCAATGTCGCGACACAAAAAATATTGCATCTATACATAAAGCTGCGCTGTGATCACTTTTCTTCTCAAATTTGAAATGGGAGTGAAATTTGGTAAAATATTTACTAAAACAGGGATCACGTTTTATACAAAACGCAAAGGAATGCAAATACAAAGCGTATTTATAAACCAATCCTACAGCGATTATTATGGCCTATTTTTAGACCCATGTGGAAAAGAATGAACAGAATCGTTTGAGTTCAAACTTTTGATTTCCACCTTATTTATTTTACTTGAATTACGAATCCTTATCCTCTAATTCTAAAAAGTTGTAGTTTAGCATTTTTTCGCATCCGAAAATATAGAAACTACAAAGCTACGTAAAAGGATCTCTCTCTCTTTTTGAGATTTTCCTGTATTTCGGGTTATGCACATCAGACAAAGTTGCTTTTGCACTCATTATTACACTAAGGTTGTATGACATAAAAGAAAGATCCGATAATGCATAAGTTTACAGCGTAGTGCAGTTTGCCGTAAAGCCGTCTGCAACTGCACAATAAAAATGCATAGCACGTGAGTGAAACATCCATACAGATATGCTTTTCAAGAGAACTTAAAACAGAGATGCAAACAGATTTTGGACAATAGATTGTTCAAAAATTTGGAGGGGAACAATAGTCGTACGGAAATTTGCGAAGAGATTGGGATATGTTTTTGGACAGTAGGGTGTGCATGATATGCAGCTCCACATGGAACAGTGAAAACTATTCATCTATACATGGAAACTGCTCCTTAGTCAATGTGCGAGTAACTCGGCATTTGCAGTAAAAACTTCAGTGGGCAAACAAGAGAGTCATTGGGTTGGTTCGAAAAAACGTTCGCAACTTTCTGAAATAATCATAACTATTTTGCGTCTTGATGAATGTCCTCAAAATTATTCGTTTGAAAGCAGAGATTATGCTCTCCATAGCGGTCCCCACACTCGGTTTTGTATGAGTAACCGCAAGACTCAAATGAACAAATCATTAAAATTGGAATAAAAATGTACAAGCCCCGTTGAACAATATTTTCTCCGTCTTACCCTGCAACCGTTTAGTTATTGTGATCTTAAAATTGGCGTGATGCTCTTCATTTGTTCTGACTCTTTATTTTCTCATATTGATTCACGGCAAAGATATACTGCAATGGGCTCGATTTTGCTTTCAGATAAAATCAGACTTGTGGAAATTCATCAAATTGCGAGAAGGTTACAATTTCCTAAGAAAGATGCCAACGAACTTTCGGCCCAGCCTAATTTAAATCGGCTTTTTTTCTTAATCTATTATTTCCCCTTGAAGTACAGATTGACTTCTAGTCTGGCTAAAGTAAAGTCTACTGCGGGAGGTACTTCTGAGTTTGAAGGAGACTAGTAAAACTGCCTAGTGGCCGTCCACGTAAACAATAACAATAGCTGTCCTGGCTGACAATCTCTATGTAAATGAATGTCCGACTAGTTCAGCTCGGGATAGCGGCTATGATAGTGGCGCAAATTTTCATTCTGGCCATCGAGCTGCTTCAATGGCTATCGAGAAAAAAATTCATGTGAGTTAAAGTCAAAGTTCTGAAACAAGGGCCAAAGAATTTGAACTAGGAAGGAAGATTTATGAGGAAGTAGCTCACTATATTTTACACGCTTGTTAGACAACTGCGACACACAAAAGCAAAATTCAAAATAATATTAGCGACGAGATATTGCAGAATCTAGAAAGAATCGTGTGAGCTATAGATCGAGGTTTTACGAAATAAAAAAATGAAATAAAAATAAAATAATAATAACAACAAAAAAAACAAAAATTTTACGAAATAAAAACAAAGGAAAATACAAATGAAGAGCCCAGACGAGCTCAGGATGATAACAGTACAGCTATGTAGTTCTGTCCAATTATTGAACTAGCTGGTCTTATGCTAGCTTGCTGCTTGCGTGCTAATATCAGTGCATTCAGAAATTTTCTACACACAAACATATGAGCTATATACCGAGGTTTTGTGAACCGCAAGCAGCCGAACTGGTATGAAACGAGATTGGCATTAAAAGCGCACGACAACTGTGACGAAAACCGCAATTATTAATATTATAGTACTTGAAATCTGCTTTTTTATAAACAGCGACAATCACCATTCGTGGCAATCATAGCTGTCACGATTTCGCAATTCGTTTCGATTGTGATACAATACGGGAGATGTAACTAATGTCAGCCTATCGCTTTAACAACTTCAATTGCTTTTTTTTACTATCGATGCTATCGACACTCTCTGTGACGAGGTTACCCCATTTACCAGTCGGGTACTAGCAAAAACTCAGAGCGGTCAGCAGTGAAGATCAAAAAAGATTTGCTGATGATTGAGAAAAATCGGTTAAAATATGGTTATAAGCGTCTAATTCCTCGTTATGAATTGTCAATTCATTTCCTCAAAATTTTTGCCAAAAACCCGATCGTCATAAGACTCCAGCATACCTGATATTCCTCAAAGACTTATCAAGAAAAATTATTCGTTAGGCTTTTCTAAAGTCATTTCGAATATATATTTTGGAACTGAAATGATTTGCCATAATTTGTTTTAGATATGGCTGATCCCCTTTGCAATGTCTAATCGTTTCTGCTCCAGCTCGGGGCATCAGTAGTGTTCTTTTTGAAATGGAGAGTCAACAAATTATGCTTACATATCGAAAAAAATCACATGGACTGCACTAAATTGACAGCCAAAATGTCATTTGCTGAAAAAGTGAAAAAAAGGTGCTTTAAAGCAGTTCATCTCACTCGTTGATGATTGTTCCAAAGTGGGAGGGAGTAGGAACTATTTGAAAAATTAAATGAGGTTACTCTTTGAGGATGATATGGTATCTTATGCTACTTGGCGAGTTCAAAACATCTGACCCCCAGAATGGGTCGCGAAATCTTTGGGAGTCACTTGCATGTGTTATAGAAATGTGCAAGTTTTACATACTTCTAAATAATTAAAATGATATTCAAATTTAATTAAAAATTCGATTTGGCTTCGTGAAATTTTTTTTCGGGGCGCCCTCTCTTCATAATTCGTGGTCATGTGCCCGCGAAAAAATTTGCGAAGCACCATAAAATTTTTTTTCGAAATGCCTGGCTAATGCCAGCACCCTCGTGATCGTGAATGTAAGTTAATTGTAAAGAAAATTACATTGAGTCACGCAATAACGACAACTAACTTTGATTTGATTAGGTACTTGTTCAGCTAACAATTTCCATATGTAAGCAGATGCAAACCACTCAACATTTGTTTTTTACATTAAGCAGGATTAACGAGCTCAGAGAAAAAGCTATACTCTAGAGAGATACTGAGTTGATGTTGTGCTAAATGCTAAATGTTGAAAAAATCAATTGAATAGGACTGATTTCATAGTCGCCAGCGCAGCATTGCTGTCATAATAACAGCGATGACAATAGCACTGATATTAGCGGAAAAGCAGCAAGCTAGCAAAAAACCAGCTTAGTCCAATAATCCGACAGAACTAGCTGTACTGTTATCATTCTGAGCTCGCCTGGGCTCTTCATTTGTGGAGCACAATATGCTTACATCAGCAACAATATGCAATGATAAGAAAAATTATAATTTTGACGGAGGAGGCATTAGGCACTGCAAACAATCGAGATTCTTTTTTACTTGTACAGCCCAATAATCTGCAGAATTGCAACCAAGCGAGTGGAAAGTGCGACATCAAAGTAAACAAAAGAAATGGCAAAGTGTGATATTAAGTGTCAAAACAAAGTAAATAACAAAGCATGACATCAAGTGTTCTCCACAGAGCTCTTTTATGCATGAATTCTTCTACATCGTAAAGCTTCTAGCTGAATCTTGAATTTTGATAAGGCGAAGGAGGAGAAAATAATTGCTATTTTTGTGCGATTATACATCGACATGAGACAATTACAACATTTTGCGATGCAATGCGAGTGAGAAAAAAATTTTATAGCGTTATTTGTAGAGTCAAAACGAAGGCACAATCTTTGCTTTCAAGACAGAATATGGACCATATCTCTAATACCGCATTGCAGAAGCAATATTGTACCTTAACTCAAATCTCGACTAATTTAATTCTTAGTCTCCCAATGAATGATACACACATCATGCAAGATTTTCTCGTTATTTAACACATTCACGACAAGGCCGATTTCGACCACTGCCGTTTCGGACCAGAGTCTTTATCATTTTGTCAAACTTACGACCACCCATGGGTCGTATTGTCCGAAGTGGCATAACACATACGACCCACCGAGGTCGTATTGTCGTGAAAGTGATGAATGCAAATTGTTCGAAAAAACATGTGGTAGTCTTTAATAAGAGTCATGATTACACCACAAGTTTGTATACGGGAAGTTATACAGAAAAAAATTGAAAGTCTTTTTTAGAGGATTTGAAGAAGACCTGCATTACTCGCACTTGATTAATGTCATGAAAATGTTCGAGCTCAAGAAGTTGGGATCTAGCAATTGAATCAAAATTTCTCCTTTAAAATCCACAAAATTTTTTTTAATTTGCGCCGAAAAAACGCTCAATAGATATTGAAGGCAAATTAAAATCATAGTTCTGTGTCAGATCTACAGATGCGCATATACGGAAATGCAAATCATAAAGTGCTTTTTCGTGAAAAAAATTTTCTTGCTCAGACATTTGATTTTTTTCTTTTACATTGATCAAAAAAGTTTTTCTAAAGCATAAGAGCATAGGACATTGTGAGAGAATGAATTCCCAATCCACAAAGAAAGTAATGATAGTAAGGATTTGGATATATAAATATGGGAGGGCCAAGCTGTAGATATCGTGAGACTAGTTGGTCGCGACGTTATAAGAACTGTTGAATAGAAAGCGTTCCGAATTCTGGTTTGGATATTATGAGAATTTTAGAAAAACCAGATTTAAGCGCAGAAAAATCATTTCGATTTGGTGTATATAACAATCGAGGCATGCTCATACTAAACGTTAAAACACATTGAGCAAACAAGATTTCTAGCAGTATAGCAACCTGTCCAGCTCAGCAAATTGTTTGACAAAAAAGAACGCTTGAACGATTATGTGTAGAAATAAATGAATTGAATGGAGATCATACATGCTGAGCCAGAGAAAATAGAGGGGTAAAGCGCTTATTCTAATTTGAATGCGAGATAAACACAATTAGAATTGAATAGTATACAGGGTGTCCCAAAAAAATGTATCGAACGTTTGATCGTTAATATCTCTCTTCTAAAGAAGTCTTTTCTCTTGCTTCAGGTACCGATCTGTATAACTGGCTTCAACTTAGATTTGCATCATAGAACGAGTCACCCATTTCTCTTCATTACTGTAGGATTACGGTAGAAACTTCAAAGAGGATTTTAAGCAATGAAAGGCCATATTTTGCCTCAGAAAGGTAATAAAACAGCCTGAAAGCTTTTGCACTAGGCTAATTGGAGTTGCTGATTCTAAATGTAAAGTTCCCAACTTATTATGATGCTTTATTGAAGAGTTATGCCAGGTAAGAGGTAGCGGCCATTTTTTCAATGTTTTTAAAAAGTGCGGTTACGCCGTTTAGAAAGCTTCGCAATCTTGCGAATAGTTGAATATTGAACTCAGCGTCCATAAAAACCCTATTACACAAGTTTTCACATTTTTTGAAAAATTTTGAAACGGCAGCTTTTTCCACATTGACATTATATGTTTCAAGTTTCTACCGTAATCCTACAGTAACGAAAAGAGATGGGAGATTCATACTATACTGCAAATCTAAGTTGAAGCCAGCTCTACAAAACGGTAGCTGAAGCAAGGCAAAAGACTTCTTGGGAAGAGAGATATTAACGATCAAACGTTCGATACATTTTTTTGGGACACCCTGTAAATAAAGGTTTCGAAAGCGAGATCAAAAATCACATAGTGGAAAAGAAAAGTTTTGAATCAGTAAACATAAACAGATGATAAAATTGAAATGATTCTTCACAGAGATTACTAAAGATGAAGTAAATTTGAATATTATGAAAAAGTTTATCTTTCAATTTCTTGTAAAAACTTCTTTTTGTGGGAAAAATATGTAACAAAATGTAAATATGGTGTTTGAAACTGCACGCTGCGTAAAATACAATAATTTGCCTGAACTTACTTGAAATAAAGATTTTGAATCCATTTTCAGAAAAATCATCAATTTACTTTGCACTTCAAAAAGCTTTTCCTCATGAAACGCAAAAAAATAACATTGTCATACATATAAAATAAATTATATAAGGCATTGTGGAAAGCAAAACGATGCGTAAAGTAGTCTACACGTATGATAAATGGAAGTATATCAATTTTTGTTATAGTAAAATATGGAATATTATTTGGAATACTCTTCTCAACATTTAGAACTTTCCACTCGTTGTTTGGAGAGATAAAAACCCA
The DNA here is from genome assembly GCA_958299035.1 of Cylicocyclus nassatus. Lineage (NCBI taxonomy): Eukaryota > Metazoa > Nematoda > Chromadorea > Rhabditida > Strongylidae > Cylicocyclus > Cylicocyclus nassatus. The sequence goes on from CATQJL010000305.1 coordinate 32,796,481, forward strand.
AAAACCAACAAGGAAGTACTAGAACTTCCTTATCTCCTGCGAAGTATAGCTATAAATGTGCCTCTCAGACGATTTTTTATGGTACCATAAACGCAAGACAAGTTCTCCCTTTTCTTTGTGGAAAGATTGAAGAGTAAGAAATGTTGAGCTATGAGCATGACAATTCCGCTTAACTGCTTGCTGAGTCGACATGGCAACGGACGGTGACAAGTGGATATGAGAAATTGCTGAGACAATTATAAGAGATGTGAGGCCGACGGAATTGGTCACGACAACATTCCGCTACCAGCAGGTAGCAAAAAACAAAAGCTTACCTGCTTTTTGGGCGCTCGAGGCTCTTCCGGTCCTATGGGGCGAGTTGACGGGACTACCATGAGAGTTGTATGGGTGCGAGGGTAGGGGTACGAAGTGCCCGAAGACGAGCGAAGAAATGACTTGCTCCTGAAAACAAAATAATAATGGATTGAAAAGCTTTGTATGCAAAAAAGGGACTATTTCACAGTAGTTGGCCCAAAAACTGATGACCTTGGTAGGTTACGGTATGGTAGGCATGCGGTAGGTAAGCCAAAAATTTGGTTTGCTTAAATCTTCTACCAGAAGGGGTACAGGACTCTTCAGCCTTTTCAAAGTTTGCATGTCATGCTCATCTTTCTGAACCGTAACCATAACAGAAGCATAACCACATCGCTGAAAACCCCATAGGCGAATGTAAGCAAATTTTTAGGTTTTAACCTACCTACCGTAGTCCCAAAAGTCTTACAGCGCAGAATCAACACATTTGTGGTAAGGTGCCGAATAACCCTATTGGGTAAAAAGTTCTAGCAATAGAGCCTCGAGTTTTTGGATCAACTGGAGTGGAATAGCACCGAAAAAACACTTTTGCCCTCCCCCCCCCCCCTCCCCTCCCTTTTACTCACCTCAAATTCAAGAAAAATGCTAGCATATTGAAAGTGTTCCAACAATGGGACCCTCATAACATTGCCATATAAAAGCCTCGGCTTGTCGTTACCCCACCTAGAGTATCAATTTCGTTTTTGGGTCCGAGACCAATTGCCATGCAACGAACATAAAAGGTATATGAGCCGTGAATTGCGCTTGGCAAGTTTCTTTGTGCGTCGATGAAGTGATGAATAGAAAAGACAGAAAGAGAAGCGAAGCGTATATGAAGCGCTGACAGAGATAAAAAAAGAAGAACACGCTTGATTTAGAAACGATGAAACTCTGGCTTATTATTTGAGCAGACCTGGATGGCCAAACAGCCAAACATAATGGATGTGTGACATTTCTCGAAAAACGACTCGTGGAAGGTGTAGGATGGATCATTTTTCAAGTTTTCTTTTTTTCAGCCTATTACAAATTCCAAGTGAAGAATTGCATGTCAACTTTTTTTGCCAATGCTGGTTCGGAAAAGTAAATGAAGAGACAGCCTCAACATCATATTTTAACTGGGCATATAGAATTACAACGAAGAAAAAGAAAAGGGTTCATGGTGTTGCGTATATACCACAAAACGTGTGCGAAAAAATAACAAATGGTCTGGTTTACTCAAATTTTGTTTTGCAACAGAAACAGTTCACACTATCTATATAATGTTGACACTTTTGCGAAAAAGAAACCTTGTGTCAAAGTTTTGATGATCTCTGAGGCGAATTCGAACTCAGTTAGTACGGAAAAGTCCGTAAATTAGCAGTAGCACTCCTATTTACCAAAGCATTGCTATTTTATATTTCACAACATTTATTTATTTGTTTACTTATCAAATGCACAAAATGCACCTCTGCATCTATCATAACAAAGCAGAATAACTAAGTAATAGTCAGCAAGGAAAAAGAAGGAAAATAACATTAAATTAGACAGAAACTTGAAATCAACATGGTCAAAAGTCTCAATCAACAATCATTCAGGTACGTATGAGACACAGAATGATAAGTGATACTAGCCAACAAAAATGGTTCGAGATTACAGAATCCAAAACCGACAATGGCGCGACCGCTCGCGACACGCACGCCACTTCCGCAAATCGCATTTTCTTGGTTTTTATCTCTAGTCGAATGGTTTTTTTGCTTATCATAATATTATCATAATATTTTAGACACAGGAAGTGACTGAACTGAACGTTGAAGTGATGCCTTCTTGTATGAGCGTTTTATGATTCTTTGGGGGCAAAGTCCGCAGTGAAACCGGTTGTCACGATTTTATAAATGAACTCTACCTTAGCTAACCCTATATCGTAGGTCAGTGAAGGCTGTCAGATGCCAATGCATTTTTTATCATGAGGCATGAGAATAGGTTTTCAATTGTATTTACACGAAAGGCACCCACTAAAGAGGAGGTAGAGTTGAAATTGACTGAGAGGTTAAGTATACCATGGCAATTATTTCAAACTTTCTTGATTATAAAGATTACAGTAAAAAACAACAATTTACCCAACCCACACCAACACCAACATAAGAAGCTTAATAGTGAAGAGTTTCGATTGAAAACTAGCACAAGATTATTTGCAAAACATCAGCTGATTCCTTATCAGCAGCTATTGTGGCTCCAGATCCCCAATGTAATAGTGCAATAAAATGGCGTGATTTGCATAAGAAAACATATTTCAATGGGTTTTCTTTTCATAAAATGTTAGAATTGTCACGCATCAATTTGCATATCTTGCCTTCCTTTGATTGTATAATTCAATAATGCATTCATTTGCTTGATTTGTTGAGCCATACATAGCCGAATAAATTGCAATAATATAGTGAGGTGCCGACAATATTTCTGAGAAGAATTGTTCAAGAGTAGAGCTTATCCAAGTTTTCCACTTATGGCTATTTCTTAAGCGCAAGTGTTGTCGGCAGTGCAACAGCATTCACTGTCACTCCAGCCGTCTTTTATCGTTGTCTGTTTGGTATATTTACTTATTCATTTATTTTCCTATTTATTTATTGATATCTTGTTGAGTAGCGATGCGCCATTATACAGAAACAGATACAATATGGAGAACATCAACAAAACTTTTGATTTCTCACTGTCGTGCCCGCTCGTAAACCTATAATAAGCGTAAATAATATAGTTCTGATGGGAAGGCTTCTGTGAGTAAATCCAGCTTTTGTCCTAGTATTTTAGTTGAGCTTTGCCTGGCAAACCACTCGTTAATTGATCACAACGGCGTTTACTACAGAACCCGTTCCCAAAGTCTATCATACTAAATTATATTTGATAGGTGTGAAAGTCACTTGACAACAGTACCAATTTGACCGTCAAATCTACTAAATCAAGAACCGATTTGTCACTGCTTGCCCCATATTCATCAAAATGCCTTAGATTCGTCAATTCGTAATCTTCCCTCGCTTCCGATTATACGATACAGGCTAATGCTTATGGCTGGTCATTCCCTTGCAGCGTCTCGGAACAGCTCAAGAGATTTGCATATGGAAGAACCGACAATTAGGGGGTATTCACGAGCCCGAAGCGAGAAGCGCAGCGCTGGGGCTCGACCCTGAGAATGTGAGGACAGCTCTGGAGCGCACTTTGTGAGAGTGCTGTTGCAAAAAATAGTGCAGAAGAGGAGAGAAGTTGAAGACAGGCAAGATGAATGAGCTGAGCCGAAAAAGCTGGCGATTGAGATTTATGAAGTCAGCTCAACTGAAGAAGTTCGCCTCTCGTATGAGTGTTGCTTTCCAAAACTGAAGCATATCTGGAGGATAGAGGTTGGGTCACAAATTATTAGGTTGGAACATAAGTCTTGCCCCAAAAATGCTTCAGCAAATATTTCACTTTGCAAAACACTTCTTCTGGTATACACAAAATATACAGTTTTATTATGCATATTAGCAATCTTATCTGTACAAAATCAAACTTCGAAAAACATGTGAGAAACACAACTTGTTTTCGTGGGGAGATCCAGTAATTGCAAATCATTTCATAAAAAGAGAGTAGATTATAAAGTTTGAACTGAAAGTGAAATCAGAGGTTGCTAAACCTTCCACCATTTTTGAGTATCCAAAATCAAAAATAAAAGTTTATTACCAGCTTCTATCTCAGCTGCATGTAAACTACAATTTTTTTCTAAGCACTGACAAAAACCGCATGATTTCTTCTATCAATTTCATATTAAATCCAACGAATTCTTTTGATTTGGCAGAGCTCACAAAGACATATGTTCACATCTAGTACTTGCACAACTTAGTAGTTTCGAAGTTCGATATAGTGCCCTTGCGGTGATGACAACACTTATGCGTAAAAAATGCCAAGCAAAGGCACAGCATCGCGAATCAAAGCTCATTTTTATGCTTAACTGCAAAATCAAAGAAATGGAGATTCTAAGGTAAATTACTCACTTACCGTTAGTTCAGTAGATTAGAAGTTTGACATCTTTAAGGTGACGACAACATTTGCGCGTAAAGATTGCTAGTGAACGCGTACTTTGAAGCTTTGCGCACTATGACCATTTTTTACGCGTAACTGTTGTAATACCGCAATTATACTATATCAAAGTCTTTCTAAACTTTCTGAACTTCAAGTAGTAACGAAGGCAATAATCTCAACCCACGCTTTGTTCTCTGATTTTTTGCCTGCTAATGATGCAATAATTTTTCATGCGCACTAATGGCTTTCTCTAGACATTACAACGTTTTATATTAATGTCAGTAAAATTTCCAACAAAATACAGCAAAAGCTGATGAAAGAAGCGAATGAAGAGCAATTTCAGTAGTGCGGAAGACTAGCGCCATTCACAGATAAAAATATGAAATGAAAACTAGATGGTAATCAGTGGTTTGCGCCTTTATTAAACTTTTTGTGCTCGTTTAAATCCTCGGTACAGTTTGAAAAACTCGAAAGCCTCATCGAACTGTGCAGTTCCGCATTGGACAGAGCTAATTATGTTTTTTTTCTCAGAAAAATCACAGCGAAGCTAATGAATGGCATTTTGATGCTTAATTGCTCCACGCTATTGTGCTCAATTGCTACTTCTTCTAGATTGACGTCAGTCGAACGGAATTCGCGATTCGTTGCGATTTAGAGAAATCTAAATCCGTTCCACTTTGTAGCGAAACGATAACAAGATTTGTGACTCGCATCAGTAGTGCATTGTGCACTTGCACCAAATCTCTTTCAGCATAAAGCGCTTTAGTACAGTCGCGACTATTTATAACGCAACATGTGCAATCGCACACAACATGCACATTGCGCGTCAAATTGCAGTTTTTATTGGCCAATTTGCATAAAGCAGGGAAACCTGACAAATAGTTACCTGACGTTCAGAAAAAAGCAGAAAATAAAAAAAGCACTTAGCGAGACGTAATATGTGCAACTGCACAACATGATAACGAGCCAGATTTTAGTTTTCGTGGCCTACACAACTCTTTTTTGAGTTTCCAAATGTTTTCTCAATAGAAAGTAATTTCTGACTAAGAAATTCGGAAAGCTAATGCAAATATGTGTGGGAGTGTGACAATCAAGCCCTGATTTTGACGTATCTGAGTGTTGTGCGTACTTGCACAACAGGTTAGGAGGTAAGGACAATTTCGTACAACTTATAGCAAATATTGGATATAGTTCCCTAAGCTGATGAAAACACTTGTGAAAAAATTGGCGTTTGGCTTGTCATACGATTACACAAGTGCTTTCCATGTCGACCTTTACGCGCGAGTGTTGTAAGCACCGCAAAAGCACTATTCGAACGTCAAAAAAGAAAAATATGCCATCCTATAGAATTTCAAAAGTCTAAAGATAATTTGTGCATAATCACAAAAAATTGCATTCTCAATGCTAACCATAGCAGATTTCTAAAACTATTTCTCTTCAAATTTTCCAAAAGAAAACCTCAAAGCATAAAAATTTGGAGTCCAAAAATAAAGATTATTTTATGTAAGTAGTGACCCAAAACTTTTTATTGCAAAGTAAAATAAAAAAAAGATGGAGAACATTAAAAATGCGGCCTCTGCGCGTAATAAAAGATTATGCCGAGAAATGTACAATTTTGAAAAGCACCCACTGTTGCTAAGGAACGAAGTGTCGAACGCCGTTGGAGTACATGCGCAATGACATTTCATAACTGCATTTCATTGTTATTTACGCCATAGCTGTTATTGGAATTCATTAAAAATTTGATTTATGAATGCTCCTCCAAAATTTTCTTGCTTTCCCCTGCGGAACCCCTTTTCTCGTCGTGCAAACGTCTTTCCCGCTAATGAGTCGCGGAATCTCGTCAAGAACTACTCAGAACGAGTGTGTAGGTGCACGAATGCGTAAGTCGGACGTTGTTTTTGACAAACTAGGGCAAAAGCAATTTCTTTGGGCTAACCAATCCATCTTAGAGGTAAATACTTCACTAGTCCACTTGTCGCAGAGCTATGGGTCATTTCCTTGACTACTATGGGAATTTACTGCCTACTTCAGGCGCTTCTGCCGGACTGGCATACGCCGTCATCTTCACTTCAGGCTCGGCTTCGCTCTCTCAGAGAGCCGAAGCCGCTCTCTCGGCTTTTGATCGATATGCGTGTGTGTCGCAGCCCCGTGTTTCTATAGAATTCATAATGCTTACGCATAATTATCGGCCCCGGCTATTTCGCTATGTGATAGATTGCGACGACGAGCTGAGTGACCGCGGGACCGCGAGCGAAGCCGAAGTCGCGCAAGGCCTTCGAGGGGTCCGCAAAATTCCTCGCCGCTCATAATTGCCCTCGTAAACGTGCACGAGAGCGGTAATGCAATTCGTTGACAGACGATCAAAAGAGATTAGGCGTTAAATGAGCAGCGTCTAGTGCAAAGAGCAATGCGAGAGGAATTGCTTTAGAGTTGTGCTGAAGTCATAACTCCATATGCTGGAAATATGTCATTCTAAAGGAGAAATTTTGAAATTTCATTTTAATGCAAACCAGGTGTAAAGCTTAAGGAAAAAGTAGGGCAGAAAGTGGTGACACATTTACACATCATAAATGGAAATTTTTCAACTATGGATAAAAAATCCGGAAATTCTCAAGTAAAAAATCTCCAGCATTTTGCGCTCCAAAGGAGCAGAACCTGCGATGCTGCCCGAGTGGTAATGAAATGTAGACCTCTAATAGTATACTTTTGAGAAATAAAATTGGCATGTGTTATGGTCCGACGAGATTTTGAAAAATCCAAGGCTTTGAACTCTGCCAAATCCATTCTTTATAGGCCCCTCTTTTACTGAGTTTTATTAGTTTGCACAAAATTTGAAGCCTAAGTTGTTTGTTGAGAATCTACCTCGTTTGCAAGGTAACTAGGACATTTTGGGGCGTAAATATATTTTTTTCAAAGAATTGAGGGCGCCACTCTTTATTTTGTCTACATTGGTTCACACTGAAGGGACTCAGTTACTTTTTTGTTGCTAAAACTAAACAATTTTCGTTGAGACCCCGAGAACACCATAGTTGTCCATAATGCACCAGAATAAGCGAATGACTCATCTTTTTATTTTTTTCGTTGAAAAAACTCAACAAAAAGGCCCCCTCACCCCTACCGACAAATAAAAACCTTATCACGCACTTTTCCCTCTAAGCTGTGCAAATAAGACATTAAGCAGCTAAAAGGGCATTGTTCTATTCAAACAGCAATCCTACGTAAAACCTGCACTTTCCACTCTTTTAGCCTCCTACGCCAACCCATTCGCAAGTTTTGTGGAACCATTTGCATGGTAGGTTTAAGGAAAATATGCAGAGTGGCTTTGCAAGCTTTTTTCCTGGTCTTTGACGCAGATCTGAGCTGCAGATGTAAACGAATAAGAAGAAGAAGGAGAAAGCTTGATAAGAATGCGAATGTTTGATTTCGGAGAAATATTCTTTCATAGATCGAAAGCTTGTTTAAGTATCAATCAAAGCCATAAATTTGACGGTTTGAATTGAGGAAAAACAAGCAGGAGAAGAAAAAGACAAAGGCAATCTGTAGAGTCCGGTTTTAACACTGATAGCTTCCAATTCGAATACTTGGGAAAGACATTGCTATTTATACAAAGAACGAAGAATCATTTCTCATGGTATCGGACTAGCCCTAATTTCAACTTTTTATAGCGCTTCGAAAAAACTTTCGAAACACAAAATAAAGGATAGCTGAAATCGGTTCGGATTCGACTTTCGGAAATTTTACACACCACAAGCTATTCAAGTCTAGGATTGAGCGAAAATGTGATCTACTGATAGACCTAGTTTAGTCTTCATAGCGGTAGGGACTAAATAAATTTTGTTTGAGAAAACAAGAGATAAGTTGAAATAATATGAGTTGGCATGAAAATGGCTCTTTTTCTCAAAATGGCAGCGAATACAAAAAGGTTCTGGTCAATGCAACTTGGATATAATTATTTTTGCGACACCAGCCGGTTCCTTACGATAAATTTGCTTTGAATTTTCATAAATTAGGTCTAGTTTGATAAAAAAAATGAGGTGTAAAATATGAAAACGGAGTACACAGTCCGGTAAAATAGCTTCTTAAGTATGAATACGAAAGAAAACTATTTTTCAAATATATTGGACTATAGCTTTGCTTTCTTTTGAATATAACCTAAAGCTATGTTTCATTGTATTTTTTTGGCAGCACTCAAAATCACAACGAAAGATTAGCAAAGTTGATAACCTTTCAAGACCGATTGAAAAGAAAAATGGTTGACCGTTGGATTGGACGCGCGGTATGATGCCATTTTTCCCAAAAATTTCGATAATAAAAAAACTTATTTATTATGGCGGTAGCGGAGCAAATAGACTTAGAAAAAACAAGCAGTGAAAGACAAAGCTTGAGGTTCTGATTGAGGCAAAGCTTTCCGAAATCAAATACAAAAAAGTATTCCAATATTAAGACTTGTTTCAAGATTTTATTTATAATAGTTTTGAGGTAAAACTTTATTCTGCTGCTTTTTGGGTTTGTAAAAAATGTGTAAAGTTTTGAGAAGCCTTACAACATCTGCACATGCATTCGAGCTTGGCCTGTGAAAAGTGAGCAAGGTGGCGATGGCAACCTGACACCTCTCACACTTCCAGCATTCATTAATAAGAGAGCAGGGCAAGCAGGTGGTCAAATAGCCCATGGGCCTAGCAAAGAAAATATTTGACAGCTTTGCACTTTAGGAGGTGTATTTATACGACGACATCTGTTGCTTTTCGACAATAAGCCTCATCAAGTCGGGAAAAGTTGAGTCCAGACAAGAATGGGGAGAAAAAGTACGGATAAACTAGAGAAAAGAGAATGGAGAGCGTTTGTCAGCGGATGATTTGCCCCATGAGGGATGCGTGTTCGGCTCAGCTTCATTGTTTTTTCACAGCTAGCGAACATCATTCGGGCAAAATGACCCATGCGTAGCTAATTCCCAATGGGCAAGTAGCCACTCACTTCCACTGCATCAGCGGAACATCCCGTTTGGCGAAATACACGCGAAACCGTACACTTACTTGCTCATTTCTCTGATGTCGATGGTTCCTAGGTCCTGGCCAGAACTACTCCTCAGCAAGAGTGGAAATAGAAGAACAGCTCAGAGCAGAACAGCATCAAGTTGTTGTTGGGTATTGATCATTAGGAGTCGCTGGCGGCAGTCGCAAGCGACGGATTAGGAAAGGTGTCCTGAGGCTCTCGCGCGATTAGAGCACAATCAGGGGCGGGCGCTGACGAGAGCCCACGGGGGGGGGGGGGGGGACAGGGGGTGGCTGCACGTTGGGTGGTGACGTTGAGAGCCGTCCGCGTGGCGGAGGAAATTCACAAGTGCCCGTCCTAAGCATCTGGGCCCTCATGAATACTTCTAGCCCTCGTTGAAAGCATGGACGTTTCGAGCAAAGTTTGTTTCACCCAGCTCTCAATGAACTGTCTCATTATTTTGTCATCCGCTTGGATTGACAGAATACTTGCAGGTAGTGCTCCTAGAATTGGATTTCTCAGACAGTGTGCCGGTTTCGCATGACAAGCAAAATTTACAGCGGTTTTGCAGGATTTTGTTTACTATTACAAAAATGAAAAAGTTGAAAATGACTACTTCCGCAAGATTCTCAGTCAGATTGATTGAAAACGGGGCTTCCGCAGGACTTCTTGCAAAACGCTACAAAAATTCCGAAAAATGCCAGCGGCTCCGCAACACTTCGTCCCGCCAGTACTTCCGCAAAACGTTTTCGAGCATGTCATCCGTAGAGGATAGTGAATGAATCTTGCAAGTATAGAGCATGGGTGAAATAGCTCAGGCTGACCGGGACTTCCGCGGAACGTTCGGAAAAGTTCTGCCGGGTCACCTACTTTCCAAGGTGCTGTGGTTGTTCGCATTCTTCGAAACTTCCACAGCACATTGGAAAGTTCCGCAGGTGACCCAGCAGAACTTTTCCGAACCTCCGCGAAAGTTGCGATCAGCCTGAGCTATTTCATCCATGTATTCGAAAAAGAGGGTTTTTAAAATTGAAAGTTTGACTCTTAAATATTTTGAAGTCATACCATGAGGAATTTAGTATAAAAAATGTCCCAAGATATAGTAATATTAGTGTCTATTGCCCATTCCGTTCACTTTATAGTTTGAAGAACTGCCTACGTTATTATTACTAGAAATATATCATCTCTTAACCAAGAACATCCCCCCGCCCCGCCCTCTGCATTGGTATCAACCAACTGATCAGTACAACGCTTTCGTTTTGCACAAATTTTTTTGTAAACATAGATTATAAATTTTGTAGTTTTAATGAAACTAAAAGAGACATTAGGGTTTTCTTTATAATGAAAGATCTCGAGGAACTTCTCCCAGTGCTGTAACAATTGTGGGCCGAACTCCATTAACCATGCAGTTTTGTTGTTCTTCTGCTTGACACTACAAAGCTGCATGAAAAGTTTTGCCGATTTGCAAGTCCTTTCCGCACAATAAGGTTCGTGTATTTTCTCTTTTTTAGTCCGGAAGAGCTCTTTGAACGCTTTTGAATGACGTATAGCTTGCATATTCTCATATTCTTATGCAAAGCTCATAAATTCAGCTCAAAGCTTTTGGTGGACTCAGCTGTGGACGTTTTTATCTCCAAAAAATCAAAACATCTGGAATTCGAATCGAAAAATAATAACATATTTGCCAAACGAAAAAATGAAGCAAACTGATATAGCTTTGCTGGACATGGTCGGAAGAGTTCCTCTAATATAATTTATTGATGACATGGTCGATCTTTGAAGGGAATGGCATGAACAGATAGCCAATAAACTCACACGGAAATTCTAGAACTTTGAAGCTCAGCGCTTAGCATAAAAAGGGGAAAGAAGGTCCAAGCAAATATTGAATCTTACGTTAGTATTTTCCCAGGCCTCAAGAGGAATTGTGGCAGCGTTATTCATCAGTATCAGCAGCAACTACCCATAATGTCCAATTTGTCCCCTAATTGTATTTTCCTTCTTGATTTTGGAAAAGAATGAATTGAACTATATGAAACAATCCAAGCTTCACTTTTCCAAATAAGAAATGAGATTTTTGTGAAATTTTAATAAAGAAAATTACCTCTAATTTGCCAAGCGAAACAGATGAACAAAAAGCCGTTGATGTAATTTGAAGCAATAGAAAAACTTCATAATCATTTATTGATGAAATGGTTGAACTTTGAAGTGATTAAAATTGCAGAAGCCAAGATTTGCATAAGTTCTCACGCAATTGCTGGAAGTCTGACGCTTAGTGCTTGCTATAGCGGAAGCAGACCTCTGATGAATATCAACTTAAGCGTTTGCGTCTCTTTTCAAAAAGCGACCAGAAGTTCGGAAAATATTAATTCGAGTGCGATATTGATAAAAGCGAAGCAAAATTCTTGATTTTGTGTGCTTCACTAATACAGGGTGTCCCAAAAGTATGTATGCACTACTTAATCGTTAATATCTCTCTTCTTAAGGAGTCTTTTGCCTTGCTTCAGGTACCATTTTGTAAAGCTGGCTTCAACTTAGATTTGCATAAAACAAACCACCTATCTCTCTTCATTATTGTAGGATTGCGGTAGAAACTTCAAAGAGAGTTTTGAGCAATGAAAGGCCATATTTGGCCTCAGAAAGGAAACAAAATAGCCAGAAAGCTTTTACACTAGGCTAACTAGAGTTGTTGATTCTAACTGTAAAGTTCCCAACTTATTATGATGCTCCACTGAAGAGTTATGCAAGGTAAGCAGTAGCGGCCATTTTTTCAATGTTCCTAAAAAGTGCGGTTACACCGTTTAGAAAGCTTCGTAAACTTGTAAATAGTTCAGTATTAAACTCAGCGTCCATAAAAACCCTATTACACAAGTTTTCACATTTTTTTGAAAAATTTTGAATTGGCAACTTTTCCCACATTGACAACATATGTTTCAAGTTTCTATCGTAATCCTACAGTAATGAAGAGAGATGGATGATTCGTTCTATAATGCAAATCTAAGTTGAAGCCAGCTCTACAAAACGGTACCTGAAGCAAGGCAAAGGACTTTTTGGGAAGAGAGATATTAACGATCAAACAGTGCATACATACTTATGGGACACCCTGTATAAAACGAATGTACAGGGTATTCCAGAAGTAAGTACACAATTTTCAATCCGTAATAACTGTCTTCTCATAAGTCTTTTGCTTAGCTTCAAGCACCACCCAATGGAGCAGGCTTCAACTTTGATTCGCAGTATAGAGTGAGTGACTCAACTCTATTACTGTTGAATTGCGATAGGAACATTGAAGAGGGTTTTGAGCCACTAATGGCTTTGCCTCCAGTATGGATACTCAATGAGTTGAAAACTTCCATCATAAGGCTAAACTGAGTTGCCGGCTATGAATATGTAATTTGCAATTACTGTAAAACTTTTTTTCTTAAGTTATGCTAGGTAAACCGCAGCGACGTTTCATGTTTTTCAAAAAGTGATAAGATCCATTTAAAACTCTTAAAACTTGTAAAAAGTTAGAAATCAATATGTTTGAAGAGAGCTCTGCACAACTTTTCAGAATTTTTTGAAGCTTTTTTTGAAACGGCCTATTCCAAAATGGCGCTGAATGCTGAAATATCCTATCGTAATCCTACAATAACGAAGAGCTATGAGTGATTCGCCTCCATATTGTAAATCTGAATCCTACCCTACACAGTGCTGATTGAAGCTAAGCAAAAACTTTATGGGAAGAGAATTAACAATCAAACAGTGTGCACTTGCTTTTGAGACACTCTGTTTGATACTATAGTTTGCACTTCTTGTCTGAACTGTCTTTCATGTCTCCTAAACCTTCATTTAAATTGGAAAAGGACTCTAGAAAAACCATCACATAGCTGAGCGACGAAGAACTGCGTTCTCGAAAATTTCACGAACTCTCCCCACTAGTTCAAGATTATAGGAGTAAGAATTCACAGCATGTACTCAAAGAAGCGTTTAGCAAAGATATGCTGCTGCACTTACTGAAATGAACTTATTAGCGTCCATCAAATGCAAACAAGCATGACAATGCCATTAGCCAGCACACATGCATCTTCCCAGCAGTGTTTCTCTGGGAATAGAGTGTGGCTTGCAAAATTCAAACTGGATTACTGCGAAGAAATTATACTGCACGTAAATGAATTTGCCATTTAGGATATTTCGGAATTTGAAAAAGTAAACTCAAAAAGGAGACAATTTGTCCTTCTAAATTCTTCTTGGTAGATATCAAAATGCTTTTAAGTACCCCAAATCAACTGGAATTTTTCCTATATTTCTGAAAATCCAATTTTCCAGGTATTACCGGTCGCCATTGTGCCAAACATTGCGTTTGTTTATTTCGCCAGGTACTTGAATAATGCCCAACAATCTCCAAACAATGCGCCAACACAGAATGTTTTCCTTGAGAATTCATGTTATTCAATAGACAACTTTCCTTGCATGGGCACTTATCGAGTTCTTGGGTAATTAAAGCCAGTTGGCTGAAATATCATTTCGGTCGTATTTGACAGTTTTACCTAGGAATGTATAGGGCATTTAGAAAATCGTGACGATGGCGCGACCGCGACACGCACGCCACTTCTGGAAATCGCATTTTCCTAATATTCATGTCTAGTATAATTGTTTTTTTGCTTACGTATGATAATATTCAGACACTGGAAGTGACTGAGCTGAGCGCTAAGGTGATGCCTTACATATTATATGAGCTTATGCTCCTGTGGGCGCAAAGTCCGCAGCAAAATCCATCGTCACAATTTTGTAAATGATTTATATGTTACAAATTGATTTGTGTACGAATTTGCTACTTCGAAAAAAAGCGAATCAAAGAGAATCGCAATGTCAGCTTTGTTTATTCGGAAATTATTTTTTGTTGGCGAAATGGCAGGAATGAAGAATAGATCAGATTAATTTTATTATTATTTATCTTATCAAGATTTCAAAAAATTACAGTTCAAAAATACGAACTGTATTTGGGTGTAAATTGTACATTTGACAGCTACACAACGAAAGGCCTAATTTTCAACATTTGAAAAAAAAATGAAGACGTTCTGAACATTTCAAAGCAATATCTCATGTAGAAGATTAACGGATGATAGAGATTCTCGATTACCTTTACGCGAGACTGTTCCTATAAAGCCCTTATTTTATTATAAAATGCAAGTACATATACATATACATGTACAGAGGTTCAAATAGTTTTTATGACAATGATTGTCCCTGTAGTAAATCGTCAGCACAGCTTCTAAAGAAACCGAGCAAGTCTGTTTTATATTTTGACCAGATGTTTACTGCACCTCATTTCAACTATGATTCCTAGATAGTTTGAAACATTTCGCATCAAAATTGTGCCAGAAACAAAAAATGCGAAAAGAAAGCTTGCATAGAAATTTGGATTTTTCTACTTGTTCTTTCATTGACAATTTTGCTCATGAATAAGGAAGAAAGATTGATAAGTCTATTTCTCGTGGCAAGTATATACGAGATTGCCTGGATACGGTGAAAGCATGAGAAGTGGGTGGAATGCATACGTCCACTCAAAAAACTGAGACGGTAGGATTATGAAAATTTCTGCTATGACAAAGATCTGCATTTTTCATGTTAGTAGCAAAGTAATGACAATATCTAATTTTTAGCTTTCAACTCATGGTTTACTCATACCTCCGATCATTTTTGATGCACTGCAGTAACCTTTTGGCTAAGAATTACCCTGACGCTTATATTATTCATATCAATTTTTTTTTCATAAATCAATCATATTAGCGTTATGAAAATAAGTGGCTAAGTTATTGCTAACAGTAAGTACCGTAATATTTCTTTGTAATTTACTATTAATAAAGGAACTGCACATTAATCATTTATGATGATTAATCAAGTAGATATAGAAGAATCATTGAACAACTATATAAACAGCACTCAATGATTTCGAAAAATGGTAAAATACCTATATAGATGAATTGAAACTTACCGAACCATAAAAACGGCGAGCACCTACGAAAGCTAGATTCGTGTTGCAATGGAATGAGCGCAAACGCATTCATCATTCAGCACCCAGAGTTCCATTTATTTCTGAGATGGAAACAGGTGCAATTTCTATGATTAAATTAGTGCGGAGGTTCAGTCCAGGCCATTAATAGGTAATGAAAAAAGTAGCGGAGACAGTGCGTCTGGTCGCCAGCCCGTAGAAAAACACCCCATTATCAGCATTAGTATACCTGTAATGGAGGAATGCACTATGTCTCGGTCAAGTAGTGAATGAGAACATATTGGGTATGGCTATTCGTTTCTACGGCTTTATTACTAGAGCGAAGTCAAAAAGTTGCACGAGTTAATGGGAAAACCAGCTTCAGTTTGCATTGAGACTGTTTTCTCAAAGAAAGTAAATTGACAAAACGTCGTTCAATTTGCTTGCGCAAACCTCAGCTTTACCTGCCCATAAGCAAAAAACGAATATGTAAGTTAACCACGTTTTTGTTGTTTATCGCTCGTGAAGTAAATCTTGTTATCTCTTAGTGAATCTTGTTTTCAGCCAATAGGTAAGAAATTTTATGCTTATTACGACAGCTTCTATCATTTGTCTCCATTTTTTGCCACATAAACATCTTAGGGAGAGTAGGAGTTACCCTACCAGCTTCGTTCATCTATCTTCGAGGCATCTCAAAGCAAATGTCGTTGAATTCGTGTACATATTGCACTTCAAACAGAAAAAGGTTCATTTAAATGGACTAAGGATGTCTAGTCGTACATGGAATTGCATCAATGAAAAAATGGTAGCCGTCAGTCGGATTAGAGTGATGTGGACTGCTTAAAGAGGAGGGGAAGAAAGCCTTGGAGTTATACAGTTTGGACATAACTCGCTTGGAAACCCTTCTGGAGTATCGCCCAGAATTTTTTTTACAGTACTCACCTGCAGAAAAACATCAGCGGATACAAAATTGATGTATGAACGTCTAAGACAAGACTGTGTTTTACCGTTGAGATTCCTATATGCAGTTTGTCACTTTTGAGCGAGAAAGAGAATAGGCGTGGCGGGAGCGGCTACCAATCAGTCATACCTTAGATAGAAGAGGTATAGACTTAGCAATTTTTTCATCCACGCGGTGACGCGTGGATAGACACTAGCTTCTTCGGTCACAAAGTGACAACGCACTTTTCTGGACAGTTCGTTTTTTTTCAACAAAAATAATCAGTTTTCGCAAACTTGTGCAATCATTAGTCCATTAGTATGAAAGCTTTTTCAAATGACAAGCTAAATATTTGAGAATTTAAGAGCGCAGCGCTGATTCAGGTGGTTGCCAGAAGTTAATCCGACCTATTTGAAGCGGCGCTGGAAGGATTGGGGGAGAAAGGCAGCAAGATGTTGTCAGAGTAGAACAAGACCATGTACAGAAGTATCATTGTTAACAATTTAGCGTTTAATCCAAAAACTTTTAGAGCTGTAGAAAAAAACAAGGTGCCCATTACTCTTGAGCCTAACGTAAAATGAGTGCAAACGGTTTTGAGTGTATCTTAGTTGATACATCTGCGTTCAGAGAACGCAGAAGCAAAATAATTTGTGTCAGTTCACACCACTGTAGATATTCTCAAATCAAGATTTTGTGAATTTAGATTTCGTCTACCCCTAGGTTGAGAGACAGCTTTGTTCACCAGCTTGTGCAGAAACCTGGATTAGCGATTTTAACTAGAAGCAAATGTGAAGAAGACCAGAATTTATGCCGCAGGAGTTCGAACATCGAGCACGGTTGAGCTTGGATAGCTCGCATTATGTCACTGCTGGAGTCTTTGTGGAGTTTCATTAATGGTAAATGACTTCGAAGTAATTTTAGATGAGTGTTGAAAACAGGATGGTTAGTGGAAGCGGCCTTTCATTACGGATTTATTAGGTCGGTCCGAAAGTTCGTTCGCTCATTTTTGAGAAATCGAAACTCTCTGCTATCTGCATGGCATTGGCTTGCAATAAATAAATTTTATTGTATTTAGCGGAAATCGGATGATCAAAAATGCATGAGTATGACTTAAATTTCAATAAGCATGCTCATCAAAAGCCAAAAACGTTACAACAAGTATCGACCAAAACATAAACTCCATGATTTTTCATTATCTCCTCCTTCTATTAGGTTGCCCCATAAGTCTTTTCATTTTTGAGTTTTCGCCGTAATAATTCATACACTTCTTATTCTAAATAGACATAAGGATATCATTCGATAGAGCAAAGCAAGCTCTATAAGATGGCGTTTATGTTTTTGCACCAGCTTCGATTTTTTATTTTTTTACCTCAAGTTTGAAACCAAAATCTAAAGGGTTTCAGATGCTTAAAGAATTGGAAATATTTTGTATCTTCATTCAGAAAAGTCCTACAGACCTCTTACTCGCTCACGCATATACACTCCACATCAGACACATGTTATTTTATAAGCTAGAATTCAAAAAACGAAAATTCCCATGTTTTCACCAAAGGGATGCTGTGCTGTTCTTACACTAACAGTTATATACTATAAGCGTTTAGAAATGCAATTGTAAATTTTTAGCTCTTTATAAGCTTTGGTCTCCGAGAAATGGTGAGTTAAGCATGAAAATCAAATGAGGAAGGCTAATTCGATATTTCTTGGGAACTAGAGCTATAGAGAGCTAGCAATTTGCGGTTATACTTGAGGGCTCGTAGTATACAACTGTTAGTGTAAGAAAAGCACAACATTACTTTTGTAAATACATGGAAATTTTCGGCTTCTTGATTTCTAGCTAATAAAAAAGTACGACAATAGCACGTATGAGTGTCTGATGTGGAGTGTATATAGGTGAGCAAGTGAGAGATCTGTAGGGCTTTTCTGAATGAAGGTATAAAAAATTCTTAATTTTTTGAGCATCCGAAACTCTTTAGATTTTGGTTTCAAACTTGAGATAGATCGAAGCTGGTGCAAAAGCACAAACGCCATCTAATAGAGCTTCTTTTGCTTTATCGAATGGTATCCTAATCTCTATTTAGAATTAGAAGTGTATGAATTATTATAGCGAAAATTCAAAAATGAAAAGACTTGTGGGACAACCTAATAGCTCATCTTTAGCAAAATTTATAAGAAGTTAAGATTTTCTTGAAGGGGCTTTGTGTTTTTCAAGGAGAACCAACCTGCTTATTGTTAGCTAATAGAAAGAGGAGGTCATAAAACCTATGTTTGTGATTGTGATTCCCACTGTGATGTTTTTAGATTTTCTGTGCTTCCACAAAAACGCCATGCTGCCAATTAAACCTCTTCATTTGAAGTATATCTCTTCATTCATCTCCTCTCTTGGCTCTTGAACTTTCGCGTATAATTTTTTTTATTTTTTCATTTATAATTACACTCATGGTGCACTTTTAGAAAAGGAAAAAACAATTCGAATAAGCATACCAGCCAGTCCCGAGCACAAGGAGATTGTGATATATGAAAAGGAAAAGAAACCAAAACACTTTGGATCAACTAATGCATGGATGTTCTTTGCAAAAAAACAAACGGAATATGGCAGCACTTCTATATAGCACATATTTCGCTTAAGACATAAATACCTTGTAAATTTTTGGTAACCTTGCTCAAGGATTCCAACTTCGGGTGATCTTTCTCGTTGCTTTTCTCGCATTTGCTCATACTAATCAAAGGAAGAAGAAGGGTTATGAAAACTATGATTCGCACTTACGAACACAAGAACGGAAAGAAGATCATTGAGATACGAAGTATGGTTAAAAAAAGTGCAAACTTGTAACTTCCGACCATCCTTATATACCACTTTGAAGTGCATGAATCGATCATTCTAAATCTGCTTTCCTTATCTCCGGAGATCTGGGCAAGGAGTCATGAGGATCTAATGGAGCAAAAAAATGAGTGATTAATTAGAATAAAATTAACATTTTTCTAGTACTTAGATGCAGCAGTGATAATTATCAGAGCACTTTGAGCAATAAATGTTCTTCGATAAAATACATCCACTCTTTGTTGCCTCGCTGGATTTGGAAATAGCGTTTGTGCGCCCCAAAACAATGTAATTTCAATTTAAAACTTTGGGCTAACCATCCTTTCTTTTTAAGAAAATTATTCGCGTAAGTTACTTTGGAGTAGCGACAGCTGTCTCAGTTCAAACTACTGATTGCACAAAGAGTGTGATCACGACTTACTTATATTCTTGAAAACAGAACCATTAAGCGTTATCAAACCAAATCTTATATATAAAGCTGAATGTCTGTCTGTATGTATGTCTGTATGTCTGTCTGTACGTATGTGCGGAATAGAAATTTTTATTTCTGAACCGATCGGGACCAAACTTGGCACACATATACTTCGGGGCAGGGAGCGTGTCATAGGCTACTTTTCGTTATCGATCGATATCGATTTTATCGATTTTTTGCAAAATTTGAGCTGCTGATCACCCCCGTGGGGGTGATCAGCATGTTCGATTACCCCCCTGTGCAAAATCCCAGCCCCGTAGCTCAAAATTTGCAAAAAAAATCGGTGAAATCGACATTGATCGATAACGAAAAGTGGACTATGACACGCTCCCTGCCCCGAAGTGTATGTGTGCAAAGTTTGGCCCCGGGCGGAGCCGGGTTTGCCATCTAGTTCTGTATATAGGATGCGCTGAATACAAAGATGCCTGCAATCAGATTTATATTTCTTCGATTGCATCTATAACAGTATTCTACTGTAGAACTGAGAGTAAAGCAGCAAGAATCTCTAAAAGATAGGCATTGAAGGCACTCAAAGCACTTATTTTCTTCAACTCAACACACTAATGCTTTTACATCATTATTACATCTGTTTGCATAAGGTTGCAAAGTGTAGAAACGAGGACACTCTTTGCAGAAGCAATAAGAAAAAAAAATAAAAATATCAATTTTTAATGATCCATTTGATAGGAAGCTGGTTCCCAGATGTCTTAAGAAGAATAGCTCTTGCAAGATTTGTTTGCAGGCATGATACTCCTGTTCAGTGTAAAAGAACGTACTAGGTCGTTGCAGGACAACGGTCAATCATATCGCATTGCATTCAGTGTCTTTGAAAATCATGCTCTTTATGACATGCTAGCCAAATGTTGTGCATAACCACCACAACTGTTAGTTCTAATGCATACCTTTGCATTCCAATACAAAACTGCTCGTGATTAGCGGAAAAAGAGGCAATTTTCACTGGCATTTGCGACATTTTCGCATAGTCATATCTCGGTTTAGAATGTACAATTTTTGAGAAAACGCCTAAATTCCACGAATTTTTTGGAATTGCCCACGATAGGTTACTCGACATGCTGAGCAATTCATCAGCTGCTTCCAAAGCCTGATGCCTGCCTTAGATCCGTAATGCTCTATATAAGCAAAAATTTCTCTCCGAATGATACGCGGTGTCGAGATGAGTAGAACGAGTAGAATCTCTCGTATTCAGAAGTCGTCTTCGAAGCGAGATACGGCGATGCGACGTATTTGTCGCAATTATGAATGCATATTTCTTCACAACTCATGAGCATTGTTGTATCGTTCATCGCAAATCTTGACTTGCCGAATGAGATTTTTGGGTAAGTTCGCAGATTTCATATCGGAAACGGTAGTGGTATGTAGCTATTGTCACTCCACGATTTCGAGCGAAAGACCAGATCAAGAAGTTTGCAGTCAACATCAACTTAACAGATGCTTCGCCTTTGAATTTGCGAAAAATGCAGAAAAAAAAAGAAAAACTAGAAAATCAGACATGCAGTGCCAGTCCCAGTACATTTCATCAACAGTTTTTCCAAGCAAGAATTTTTTAGATGGCATTCTTGACAAAACCTTTTTTGAAGCTGTTATAAGGGTGTCCCAAAACTATGTATACACCGGTTGATCACTAATTCTTCTCTACCCAAAATTTTTGCCTACTTTTAGGTACCATTTTGTAGGGCTGGTTTCAACTCAGATTTGCAATTTGGAACGAATCATTGTGCGCTCCTCATTACCGTAAAATTATGTACGATAAGAACTTCATTAAGGGTGTTGTGCCATTGAGGTCCCTACTTCGACTCACAAGGGAAGGATACTCGGTCGAAGTGGCCATTTGGAATGAGCTGTATATTAGGAAACCGTCCTCCGTAAGGCAAACTCAAAACTACTTCCGCTAGGTGCCGAGCGATTTTGTGGGAAGAGTTACAAAGCCATTTTCCTCCGGCGCAGCCAGCGCACCCAGTGATGAGCGAGGCGCTAGAATAGCGCACCAGTGTGGCAGTGGCGCAGTGGCAACGCAGCTGACTACGAAGCAGATGGTCGAGGGTTCGAGACCTGTTGCTGCTACTTTGTTTTGCAGTTCTGTAAAAAGTATATTGGGTGACAGCAAACGAGAAATACTAGTTCTAGGCAGTTCAAACAAGCTATTTACTGCAAAAAAGTCACTATTCCTACAATAAGCCATAATCTTTTACAGTATGTAAATCTGTGGAGGTTATGATGTCACAACAATGGGTTCAAATTATATATTAACATGTATGGAATACAACCACAAAATGCTCAAAGCAGAAGAGCTTCTCGCAACGCGCGCACTTGCAAAATTGCAATCGATTCACATCCCATTTATTGGCTCTTGATCTGAACTTTACCTTGCATCATAGGGCCATCCTTAAGATCTTATCGCTCATTTACACACAATTTTGCTCGCCTCAATTCAGAAATTTGCTTTCATACCCATGGATGCAGCCGGATACATTGACAACCACCCCGGCGAATTCGATTCTCCTATTCAGTACTGTTTTTCACCGGCTTTGATAAGCAATTGTGAAGCTGCTGATTGTCATCGTTTTATTTTATCCGATTTGCACGCTGCGAAAAGCTCTTCTACTTTAAGCATTTTGTGATTGTATTTACATGTTAATATATCACTTGAATCCCTTGTTGTAACATCATAACCTCCACAGATTTACATATTTTAGAAGATTATAGCTTATTGCAAAAATAGTGACTTTTTTGCAGTAACTAGCTTGTTTCGACTGCCTAGAAATAGTATTTCTCGTTTGCTGTCACCCAATAGACTTTTTAGAGAACTACAAAACAAAATAGCAGCAACAGGACTCGAATTCTCGACCATCTGCTTCGTAGTCCGCTGCGTTGCCACCGCGCCACTGCCACACTGCTGCGTTATTCTAGCGCCTCGCTCATCACTGGGTGCACCAGCTGCGCCGGAGGAAAATGGCCTTGTAACTCCACCCACAAAACCGCTCGGCACCTAGCGAAAGTAGTTTTGAATTTGCCTTACGGAGGACGGTTTCCTAATATACAGCTCATTCCAAATGGCCACTTCGACCGAATATCCTTCCCTTGTCAGAAAGTAAACCGAACAATCTTAAAACTCTTACAAAGCTAGTTAGAGCCGCTGATACTGAAGCATTCTCATTGCAATGCTTCCTATAGGTTATGCTAGAAAAATAGTATTAGCTGATTTCACAATGCTCTCAACTGCAATTACACCATTTAAAAAGCTTTACAAACTCGCAAACAATTGAATAGCGAAATCAGCGCGTGTAAAAACCCTCATACATCACTCTTCAGATTTTTTGAAAATTCTTCTGAAACACGATAAATTCGCAATGGCACCATAAGCCACAAGTTCCTACCGTCATCCTACAGTAATGAACAGAGATCGGTGATTTGCTTCATAGTTTAAGTCTAAGTTGAAGCCAGCTCTATAAAATGGTGCTTAAATGTAAGCAAAAGACCTTTTGCGAAAAGAGATATCAAGGGTCAAACAGGATGTTCATACTCTTGAGACATCCTGTATATTTCAGAAGAATCCATCTCCGCTAGCACCAAAGTAATAGAACTTGTAGAGATGGACACTTCTAAATTATCTACACCTTTTTTGAACCCAACCCGAGCGTCGTTTGCGATCTTTTGAAGCTAGCGATACGAAAGTAATTCATTTAAGTGACCCAAGTTGGAATTATGTAAAACACAAAATCACGCAACTTACTGGTCATCTTCTCTTTGCATTAACCGCGTATCTCTCATTGATATACGTATCGCTAAGTTTAATGTACAAATGTTTTATTTTGCTATTGTACTTGGGAAGTAGTAAAAGAACAAAAAGTGGCTGTGTTGTAAACGACACCTTCGATCTTGAAAAATCATCCTCCCCCAACCTTTTTGATAAAATTTCGACGAAAAAGAGTAAAGGCACGTGAACCTCTCTAGAGAAAGATTTTTCCTTTTTGCAACAATCTGTCATTTTCTACTGCGCTTACCTTTACGTAGTTGCAATGCTGAAACATCACGGTTATGCTCTGAATCGATATGCTCCGATTATGAAATTGCAAGTAGCGGCGAATAATATTGTGTCGGTCCAATAATTTTGTCGATTTTTTGAAATGGCCCGCAAATTGTACACTAAAGATAAACAAACATTTCAAACTGCTTCCGATGCAGAAATCCCTCCTCTTTCCAGCTGCCATACCTCCACTGTGATTCAGAGAGTGGGTGTTGAGATAATTGCTCGACATTACAACATTTCACCATGTCTGATTCTGCTAATTTTCAGAATTTTAATGAGACTATCGGGAAAGCATTGATAGCCAACAGAAAGAGCAAATCTTTTGCCAGCAAAATCATTTTTTTATAGCCCTGTAGCTTATCTTTCAGAATTCCTAAAATTCATTTTTGAAGTAACCAAATTTATATTTCACCCATTCTAATCTCACAGAACATGAAACGGCAAACAGTTCAGGTACTGTTCGATGCAGCTTTTTCTCCTCTTTTTAGCAGTTGTCTTTTTTGGGCGAGACAGACAAATTTGCGGAGAACATTATTTCTCAATTTCAAGAGTGCGCGTGCAAAAGTTTTTTCCGCCCAAATTCAAAAATTCACAACTTGTTCAATTCTCAACAAATCTGCAAGATCTAAATTTTGCTTAAGAGAGAAACTCATGCTCTTTGCAAATGTACCCGAACTGTTCGTTAATGTTTAAAAATTAAGGAGATAGAAGCTCAAAACCAAAATCACTCGAAATTTGAATTTTTCGTGTAGGGTCATAAAAAGTCGGAAACCTGCGACAAAAATCGGAGCAGTCAGTATTGTAGGTTTTTTCACCAACTCTTTCTAACGGCAACGTGCAAAGTTTGCGCTGATTGAGCGCCTCTATCAAAAGTTATGAATTTCGAGCAAGCAATACAAAAGGGCGAATTTGATTTATTTTGGCATTTTTCAGGGAAATCATAACTTTTTATAGAGACGCTCAATCAGCGCAAACTTTGCACCTTAAAAAGAGCTGGTGAAAGAACCTACAATCCTGACTGCTCCGATTTTTGTTGCGATTTCCGATTTTTTATGACCCTACACGAAAAATTCACATTTTGAGTGATTTTGGTTTTGAGCTTCTATCTCTTTAAGTTGTAAACTTTAACGAACAATCTAGGTACAAATGCAAAGAGCATGAGTTTCTCTCTTAAGCAAAATATAGATCTTGCAGTTTCGTTGAGAATTCAACAAGTTATGAATTTTTGAATTTGAGCGGAAAGAACTTTTGTACCAACTTAATACTTTATAAGAATATTGGTAGTAATGAATCTAGTGTTGAAACGCCAGTATTTTGAAGATTTTGTAGTGTCCCATGCCGTAACAGGTTAAGTGATTCTTCGAAAATTACTTAGCAAAATTCTAAGGAGTAGCTGGAAAAAGGAAAAAATTTCTTTGGTTGGCAAAAGGTTGGTCCATCTTCTGGTTACTGAAGCTCCTCTAAAAGTCTTATATAAAAATTTTGGGCATTAGTGGAAGTTGGACATGCTGGAAATGAGGGGTTGTAATTTTCAGCGATATTCCCTGCTCTCGCAAAAGTTTCGCATCGAAAACATAGCTGCAGGAAAGTGGAAGAAATTTTGCGTCTGATGCTGTTCAAATCATTTGTTTACCTTTACTGTGAGGAATTTATGGGTCATTTCAAAAACCGACAAAACTTTCAAACCGACCTAATTATAAGAAAAGGATATCTAGTACCAAATTAGCTGCTCATACTGGTCCTAGAATAAAATTTTTTGACCATTTAGAAAAAAAGAGTTCAAAAATGATACACTAAAATCTTGGGGTTTCAGTATTATCATCTTAAAGTAGTTGTTGGACATAAACTTTGAAAGTCAAAATTTTTTGAAAATGCACTGACACGAATTTGTAAATATCTTGGTCATCTCTCCAGAAGCCTTCATACACAGCATATGGTAATTCAAAAGGCTAGCAAGTCAAAGAGCTTGGTTTGGTGTTTAGGGAGAAACTCTCTTGCTAAGAGCGAATTTTCATAAGCATCTGAACAATTCAAATGAAAAACTTAAGCGTCAACTTGTTTGGTGCGCCACAACTAATGGGTACATGAAATGTGCTGAATTATTTGGGCTCTGGTGAGGTGATGAGAAGAGGATGCCCAAAGCACAGGATTGCTGACAACAAAATACGACTGACTTGAGCTTGGAGCTGCTCGTCACGACTAAAAGCAGCTATTGGTATGAAAAATAATTTTGGTCAAATCTTTGCGAGTTGAATGCTATGTATAATACGACAGGAAGTACGGTACATGAACAAGCTCTTATATTACGCACAAAGTTCGCCACCCGTTCAGTTTATAGAGCTAGGTTCAATCTTAATTTTGCATAAGAAGCCACTTACTTGATAATCAGCGCACAAACTATTACATATAACAGATGAGAATGGAAGAAAAATTAGAATCAATGTTCTTCAAAATTCACAAAATTACATTTCGGCTGAGTCACACAATTTCCTGGTTAAGGCAACACGAAAAGAGGATTTGATACGGTCGAATAAGTGCATTCGTCCGATGTGACAATAAAATTTTTTCAAAAGGAGGCACTCATGCACACTGCTTTTTTGATTCTAGAAATCTATTTCCAACAGAATTTCAGTGAACTTGCGAATACGGCAGTATCAGCAAAGTGTTTTCGTTCTGCACTTTGTAAATCGCATTTTGGTAATTGACTAAATTTTCAGATGTAACCAAACACATAGTTTGAGCGGTGTTAAGAGAATCCAATATTTCAGTTATTTCAAACAAATTCAGTTTAATGTGATTCAAAGATTATCAAATATTTCTCAGCTAAACAATCAGTTGGCATCCACTATTGTAAAGTGGGATCCAATTAGAAAGTTTTGAAATAGATGAGTCCTGCTCTGAGGTTAGAGGCTATTTGCTTACTGATGATAAAACATCGATGTGAGTGATGTGTATGGTTTAACGACAGAAAGCTTAAACAGAAATAACTTTGGAAACAAGCTGAAAGCCATACTATTTATAAATTTTTGGATTTTTTTGAAAGAGCAGGCACTTTTCTACTTGCTATAACGATAAAAGCTTTTTTTTTCTCAGCCGCAACAACTTTGATACAGGCTATAACCTTAAAGAACAAAGTTGGCTTTGAGCAAAATATAAATACGAGCTATGTGCAAATTATGAATGTGAGATTTGAGATGTCTAGGGCTACATAAACCCAGCAAGATTACATGAAATCTATGATAAATGGCGAAGCAAATCGTTTAGTATCCACCATCGTCGGCCGTTCTCACACTAGTAAATTATTGAGGTGAATAGGATTGAATGCGCAGAAAAAGATGGACAGCAATTACGTTGAGCTCGAAGCCTGCGTAAGCTCGCCTCGACATATACCAGATATTGCAAAGCGAATGTACTTTCATGTCCGAAGTGGTGTCATACATACCCTAAAGCCGTGATATATGAGCACTTTTTACTACTTATTTTTTTTTTGAACCAAATTCACTGCAGATGCTCGTTCGAGTGAGAAGCAAGTATAGGCGAATCGTTAACCACTTGATTGCTATCACGAAGCCTAAGGCATATCTCACGCGATTTTAGTCGCTGCGCGATCTGCCACTGCAAGGACTCTTCGCAGCTGGTCGTAAACGCACTTTGCTTGGGCCAGACTTGCTACGTCTGGTAAAACTCATGAGATCTGTGAGCTCATACATCTGAGAGCCGCGCATGCTTAATCTGTGGAAATATGGCAAATCGCCATATTTCTACGAATTAATCGCGATTCCTACAGATCGTCAGGTCGCGGGGATGTGGCGATTTTGCGAAAACGCGGGAGGTAAGCGTTAGGTTGAAGGGATGCTGGTTGCCATAATCATCAACGTTGGCGATAGTGAACCATAGTAGGGATGTGGAACACTCATTGATTTGTCGAAAACTGCTGAAAAGAGGAAGAAATTCTGCATCGAATACTTCTTGAACGATTTGCCTATCACCATTCTGAACGATTTTAGAATAGGTCTGGAGAACGGCACGAACTTTCGGACCCACCTAATATTAGGTCATCCCAAAAGTTTTTTCGTATCAGACGTTTCATCAGCATAAGTCTGCTCTTCTTAGACTTCTGATGAGAAGCGGAGTACCATTCGTAAGATTAAAGCAAGCTCTACAATATGGCTTTCGAAATTTCGTATTAGGCTTGATCCGCATCGAGTTTCAAGACAAAATGGAAAAAAATCCAAAATTCAAAAAACAAAAATTATTGTATCTTAGTCCAGAACCATTCTGCAAAGTTCCCACTTGCTCACGCATATACTTTCCCCATCAAACATTTATAGATACACTTGCTGCATTTTTCTGGCGGCTAGAAATCGAAAAAAATAAAGGGCTCAATTTCTAACTTGGCCTATAATGAGTCTATGTTCTTCGCAAATGTGTCATTATATAGCTTACGTAATCAAGAATACTCCCACAAAATTGCATCCTTCTAGATGCCTTAGTTTTTGAGAAGTATCATTTTGAAGTTACGAATACGAAAAAACTTTTGGGATGACCTGATATTACCATGACTTTTTCAATTATCGAGGTGAATTCTAGTTGTCAAATCAAGCATTCAAATTTTACTCCATTGCAGACGAGTTATGTTACGATTTGATCATTTAGTCGCAATTGAATTTGCAAAAAGTTGCGAGAACAGTTTTGGAGACATCAATCCTATTTACCATTGTGGGCAAAAAATAGATGAATAATGAGAGCACAAATCGCGCATAAATCAAAATATGATAGGTGTTTGAAACGCATGTGAACTGAGAAAGTTTTCAACCCATAATTATCTTTCCAAATATTATTAGGTAGCTTCAGCTCCTGGTTCCCTTTGGCATTATTTGTCGAGTAGTAGCAATGACTATTCTCAACCGATAGCCATATTTATGAGATAGCGAAAACCTGAAATATATAATACTATTAAGTAAAAAACGAACTGGACAACCGCCCACCTTTATTAATTGGGGCTCAAATTATTCACCCGATGATCAATGTAAGCATCCCCATTGCGATTGAAATAACTGTTTGTTGAAATAATCGAATCCAACGATTTTTAGGAGCATTGATACAGGACTTGGAATTAGCACAGGGGTAAGTGAGCAGGCCGACCACTTTTTTCTGAGCTGTTCAAATCTCAGTGTGCGCCATCTTTACAATCATCGGAATTTTTACGAAGAAAATGTCTTTAAAAATCTAAAAAAATCATTTTTATGTTTTACTTATTCATTTCTATACGATGCACATAAAAAGAAGAATTTAGGAAAGTTTCTGAATTTTTTTGATATTTTTTTCACCCTTCGTTTTAGAAACGCTAGAGGCACCGGAATGCCTCCATGTAAGAAAAAATGCCAAAATACGTTCTAAAAAATTCTGGAAGAGGAAAAGCGCAAGTAGGTGCACAAAAAAGATCATACAAAAACTGAAAAATTTGGCCGCTTTTACAAAACTGCCGTAAACTTGTTGGTCATTTGTGCACTTGCGGATCAGTTATGCTGGTGGGTAGACCCTGCTATGTCCTAAGGTTGTTGCAAATTTGGGGTTTTCAGAATGCTTCTGGAATTTCCTAGAAATTTTAGAAAAGAATGTAACAGAAATTATCCGCAACCGAATAGAAAAATTACCATTCCTGATATCAGGTGCATCGATACTTGCAGGCTTTGAGCTACGGGACTGATAGTAGCGAAGCAACGAAGAGCCGGTCATATAATGAGAAGAACAGACGACAGATGGACACTAAGAACCGGAGTGGATTCCTCGTGAAGCGAACCGTCCCCGAAGAAGATCTCCGATCAGATGGGCAGATAAATTCGTGGAACGGATGGAGCAGCTGAGGATCAGCTTGGTACGACTCGCCCTTGGAACTTGTGGATGCAGCCACCAAAGACAACCAAGAAGATCGTGGATGTTCGAAGCGAGGGACAAGGATCATTGGAAACTTCTGCACCGGGGCCCGCACGTCGCGTGAGGATGAGCCATCTAAGTGTCTAAACATAAGTAAGCAATGCTGGACTGTGTCTAGCTGATCCTCATTTCGCTTTTTCTATGCCAGTTTCGTTGATTCATGGGAAACATTTGCTGCACGATAAAAATTAACGGTTGCTCTACCAAAGGCTTTATACAATCAATAGTGTAAAAATAGCTGAGCACTGCTTTTGTAAACACATGAAAATTTTCGTTTCATCTACTTCTATGCGACCAAAAAATGCGGCAACTGCGTATATGAATGTTTCATATGTGATTTATATGTATTAGAAGTTAGGCTTTGTAAGATTTTTCTAAACGGAGCTGTAATTTTTTCTGTTTTTTGAGCATTTGAACTGTTTTATTAAGTTGGTGAAAAGTAATGGCCGATTTTGCAAGCCTTTTTTCAGGCCAAGTTTTTTCCATCAAAATTTCTCCTTTGAAACAGATGTAGCATAACACTGAGAAGCTGCTTTCATTCTCTATCTAATGCTGGTTGAAACGGGATTTCACTCTCATCTGTTATAAAGTTACTGAGCTACAAATAACAGCATCCAAATTTGGAATTTTGCTGCATTCACTTTTCTGGCCGGAATCCGAGTGCCTATGGATGGCGCTATTCCGAAAATTTAGCTGTTGTATGACATAGGAATTGTCTACATCATGCCTACTTAACTGTGTTTTTTGAAGTTATCCAGACTGAGATATCGGCTTCTCAACATCAGTAGACGTAGCGGTCATTTTATGATCCATAAATTATTTTTAAAGAAGTCATTCGACAAAATTTTGCTCAATTATGTAAGCGTAATGCTAGCGCATCCTACCAGTAGTTTTGCAAAAACATCCAGCTGTTCACTGCTCAGAAAATGAGAAATATTCGGGAGTTTGACACAAACTGAAAAAATATTGAAAAAACTAAGAAATTTTAAATTTTGATTTTTTTCTTTCTCGTAAACTTTTTTGTCCGAATTCTTTCTATTGTATTTTGTACTACTGGCTTGCGGCTACAAGATAGGCTACTTATCATTCATACTAACAAACTCTGAAGGAAGTTATGATTTGTCAAAAACAAGGTTTTAGCAGAAGAATCTTTTTCGTTTTTGATCCATATTTTTCTGCCCGTTCGTGATGTGAGTATAAAGAAATGTGCGTTGCATTGCAGAAGGTTTGCTGCTTCTGATAGTTTTTACCGCATTCGGAAATGTGAATTCTTCCAAAAGTTATAGCACGTCAAAGTGAGAATTCGCAAATCGGCCATTACTTTTGCACCAACCTAATAGTTTTTGCCTTCAAATTTCAAGTGGACCAAATTGGTACATTTAACTCTATCTTGTAGAGCTTACTTTGCACTATGGAACGATATCCAGAATCCACGTGAAATGTGTAAGAAATATGATCTATCGCAGTTTTTAACCGTTTTGGTGCAAAACTTACGTTTACCTAGTAGTTTGTATGTAGTGAGGAAAACATTAATTATTTCGCTGGTGGTTGTTCCATTCCTCGGGTTCCCTTAGTAACAGAGATTAAGACTGTGTATAGGATATTCTTGTTCCGCTCACTATATACTTCACAGTCAACGAAGTCACTCCTACACGACTTTCCTTCCCCATGACTACTTCTTCTTTTTGAACTTAATTTCACGCAGCTATAGAAGCGGCCCCCTGAACACTTTGCTCTCTTTTGGCACTCATCATATAGCTGGATGTCTGCAGTTAAAGGTATCAAAAAGGCAGCTTCGTCAGACACAAATCGGCAAAGATGAAAATGTGACAAAGAACTGTTTTCGTACGGAATTGCGCAACACTGGGTACAGTTTCGATGATGAATGTGACCCACATAGTCTTTGGAAGAAATTTGTCTAGCCACCATTTCTGCCCATAATCTATTTTGTAAATAGCATAACGAGTTCTTTTCGGGTTTGGCTGTTGAGCGAATCGTATGTATGAAATTAATGAAGAATTTCATAAAACGAGGCTGTAATATCGGCCAATTTTGGATCAAGTGTTTCAGACCTCTATCAGAAGAATGACATTTCCTCCTGAGCCTACCTTTCGTCACAGTAAAAATGCCGGAACCAGAAACAGCTCCGGTGGGAAAGTAATTTCAATAAGCTAAATTGGATAAATCATCGTCTTCTTCCCATTAATTTTTTGGTGCTTGATACAAGTGTGACGGTCATGACCAAGCAAGAATATCATGGTAACTCGACGTAAGAGTCTCGATCTTATTAAAGCACGTGTCTAAAATTGTACTAGATTAGCCGATAATTTCTGCACTTCACTCTTTATGTCCAGAAAAATCTAGAAGTTCCAAACTTTCCAGATTTGCGGTATTGTGGGGCACGAAGGGTCTGCAAATCCGATGATTGCCGCATATGCATAAATAGCCAGCAAGTTTAGCAGTTTTGTAGATACAATCAAATTTTTCATTCAAGCGCGTGTTTTCCTCCAACAATCTTTTCAGATTGTATTTTGGCACTGTTTCTTTTATGGTAGCACTCTGAAGCCACTGGCATGTCAAACGAAAAGCGAAAGAATACCAAAAAATTCAAAAGTTGTCGAAAATCTTTCTTTTTTGTGTGCATCGTGTAGGATTTATTACGAAATTTTAAAAAGAGTTTTAAAATTTTCAAAGAAATGTTCTTCATGTTGAAATGCTAATGTGCGCCAAAATGGCGCACCATCAACCTAGGTGTGCAGACGTGGTTGTGCAATCCCCCCTCCCCTATCCCTCATAAAATTGTGGGATCTCTCCTGCCCGAATACCACATCGTCCGGTCTCTGGCTGATCATCTGGAAGAATGCCAACTTACTAACAAGAATGGCCATAAAACTAAAATGTACTTTCGTCCACGAAGTGGGTGTTTTATGCACGGACGCGGACGTAACAGTACCAACGGATAGTCCTCCTTTGCACCCCGTCAACTCGGACATGACATTTTTGGAAAACTTTTTCCATTTTTGTGAATTAAATATGAAAATGTAGCAGAAATCATCCGCCAACCAATCTATTGAAGCTAAACAGCATGACTGTTCTACACCACCCTCATTGCATGACTCGCGGAATAGGTGCAAAAAAGTGCCATAAACTCGCAGTTTGCAGTTTTTATGTACCATATGAGTCACAACTAAAGGCAATTGTACTTTTTTGAACTCGTTTTGGAAATTACTCTGACAAAAACGGTGTTAGTAATACAGGTATAAAATGCAAGAGAAGCACACAAATGGGGGAGATTCTAATCCTATCTTTACTAAGCTCTAAATATTTTTCTTGTAAAGACTATTTGTTTGTGCTTTGAAGATCTACAAAAAGGGGTTTCTTTTTGTAATCTTTGCGGCAAGCTTGAAATCTAGCCTACGAGAGCAGCTCTATTTATGCATATCGTCTACGTACAGTTGTACTTGTGCTTTCTCATCGCTTATACTGCTACAGACCTGCAAATTCCTGCATAATCTGATAAATTTTACCACTCTATGCAAGTTTGAGGATATTTCCTCTTTCAGAAAATTTTTTTTGCAGGGAGAATGTGAGAGTGGAAGTAATTTGATCGAAACTATCATTAAACGTGTTGTTGTTCAATTCACGGTTACATGGTAGTAACTATGACCATCATCTGCCGACCTCTCACGTCATTCAGTCGTACAAAATTATGACACGAGCAAGTAAAGGGCCGGGCATACTTCACGCGATTTCAGTCGCGACGCGATTTGGCAATATTGTAAGTGTTCAAGAATCATTGTAATCACATTTTAAATGCACAGATTACACACTATGCATGTGCAGTTTGCTAGTGTTGGATTTGAAGAATTCTGGCGAATTGCCAAATCGCGTCGCGACTGAAATCGCATGAAGTATGCGCGGCCCTTAAGTTTCGTTTTGAACCAAAGTGAGAAGTATCCACCAGATTGAAGTCACTGTTTCGTTATCGCTTATTGTCAGGGTAATGAGAATAGCACTTCATTTCATGAGAAGCAGACATGAAAAACCATTTTTAGAATGAAAAAGTACCCCTGACCAATTTTTGTTTTAAACCATGATATGATGGTCACGGGTTAGTGAGAGCAAGGGAGATCATTAGAAAGTTACTATAAAGAAGCTCACTTAAATACTCTTTTCTTAAGATCATGAAGAACTGCAAAATTAGAGACCGAACTGCAAATTTGGTAAAGTAGAAGCGGTTAAGCATGAAGGACTGAATCTCCAATGTCCTTCAATGACATCTTTGCTAAATTTAGAATCAAGTGAAAAACTGTCCCGTCGTAAATTCCGATTAATTATCACGTGGTTTCGATTTGAGGCTGCTGTGAAATTACCTTGTGTATGTGAGAACTAGTTGTAATTATGGTTTCAAACAGATTACTACCACCCCAGATAATTGTTCTCTGCGTATTATCAGAGCTTCTACTCCACTCCGATGTAAAAACTGGATAACAGACGACGAACGACTATGATGACTATGCGCTCGTAACTTCTAGACATTATGTTTTCATACTTGATTTTTACGGTCCACATTCTGTGTCGTCACATTCGCCGCCACACCCTATGAGTCACGCCATTACAACGTGCAAAACCCGTGTACTCGCTCATACCGCGGGGAGATCCAGCGCCCCGCTTTTGCGCTCCTTAATGGACTTCATTCTTCATTTAACCGCACATGCAGGTGTTCAAGAATTTGCTTTTCAGTTTTTTTAACGACTCTTTGGAAGTGAAGAGGCGGCAGTGATAGCTTATCGGGTTTTGTCATCACTAGCATGCGGAGCTTCTTAAACCTTTTACCGCAAACTTTCTTATCGCTACGCATGTGTTGATTTTTCATTGTTGATCTTATTCTGTCTACTACGCCAATGTATTTTTACAGCGATTATTTCCTTTTGTTTCTAAGAAAATTTTTATTGCTATAGTGGGAAGTTTTTATAGATCAAGGAAAAGTGATAAGGAGCTATTAATATCAAAAGATTTCCAACACATTTTCTTGCATTTTATAGCTTATTGAGAGTGCCTAATACTTGTCATAAGCTAAGGTTCAAAGTCTATAATGCTTAACTAACACCAGCATTTCAATATTTCAAACCATATCAGTCTTTTCTCATAAAAAAAGTTCCGCAAATTATTGGTTTGGTACATAAAAAGTCTTGGGGGAATTTTGCAAAAAAAATTCATTGAATTATGCAGGATGATGTTTCAACTTGCATCGTATTCTTTTTCTATATAATGAGTGCGGTACATCATTGTATATCATAGATATAATCAAATCCAAGTTTGTGACAAGAATTTGAAGACTACAAATTTTGTAGAGACATCTGATCAATAAAAAATTTTCTTAGCTCAAAAGGGGTGGTCAACATCAACCAAAACAAAATTAGAAGTTATTATACAATTTAGAACTTTGAGCGACCTTGATTAAAAAACTGGTTTAAGTGTTTTCTTCTACCAATTCTGCCGCAATGTAACAACATGATTTTTACTTCCACGTTACTAAAAAGCAGATATTTTCTCTATTTATACCCTATGTATAAGTTAAATGAGTCTGGAGATATTTTACGGTTTTTCAAAAACTTGGTGCGAGCTTAAGCTCCAATCTTACGCATATAAACATGATCTTGAAAACCCCAAAAAATTATTTTTGTCTCTTGTTTCAACTCCACGATTCAAAATCATTGGTCGTGAACTTCCGCAAAAATCATAGACATCTCGATGACGTCAATACCAACGGCGCAGTTAAGAGCGTGCAATTTGCGAGAGCTGGTTCATCACAAAACACAACATCGATTGATTTGACTTCCTAGGTGGTAATTGTCGACAATAACTCCTCTCTTCGCTATTATAAAATATAAAAACCTCCAGTCATCCTTCATCGGAAATCTGCGCAATGTTAGAGAATGCGAGAATGTTCGAGTGAGCAAAGAATCGTTCCACCCCATTAACAAAACGAGAACGAGTTCAGCCAATCGGTTGGTATAACTGGTCCAAGTGACGCGGATTTACAAAGGCTATACCACTTCCGTAGATCTCTCTTTGTTTCTTTCCCCATTGACTTCCGATTCACTAGAGCCCTGATGGCGAATCCTCCTCTTTTCATCCTCAGGTATCAGGTTGTTGGATAAGTTCTGTCCGATTTGCATTCTTCAAATTTGAAACATCATAACCATAAACTTCCTAATATAGTAAATAATGGTATATAATCAATTTCTCATATAGTCTTAGCTTAGGTAAATCAAGCAATTCCTGGCCATCAGTTGGTTACTAAGCCTTGCGAAAAACGTATTAACACATTGACGACCATGCAGAATCTTAGCTGTCTGCCTTTTGGGACCAAGGCTTTTCATGGAACCGACAATATTTTCGAGAGTACACACATACTGCCATCTACAGTATATCTACAGTAGCTCTGAAAGGCTGACAAAAAAGATGAAGGTTGGTTTCTTTAAAGAGTGCAAAGGAAAGCTTCTGGAGTGAATTTATTGCAAGATGGTCGTCATTCTAACGAGGTACGCTGTAAGCTTTGACACACCATGTGCCTTCAATGTGTTATAGAAGAACAAAGAATTGAAAAGTTTTACGTGGTTTCTCTTCGAGCCTGTCCTTCTTGACATGGCGATGCTTCCTTATAAGAACTAACAGGCATACTAAGTAGTCATTGGTACATAAGCGAAATCCCGGCGATTACTTCATAGTAAATGAATATCCAGAGACTTTTAAGCCGAGTTTTTTTTATCAAACGAGGAAAAGCTGCCTTTTAACCCTTATTTTGTAAACATGCACATATGCCTATTTCCAAATTATGCAGTCTTTCACTCGTTGCGAGTGGTGAAAAGCAATTGATAGATGGGCCCTGCTAGCTTTTGCTCCACTCTAGCACTGTCATTTTTGAACTCATCGCTTGTATCCATTTATAGAAAGTCATTGCTTTTAGAACATTCGTAACAATTAGATCAGATTACGTAACAAATTTTGCAAGCACGACGAATTTCACATGCACGTGAGTTTGTGCATATACTAGCCTGTTACACTCTTATCCTGTGACAATTGCATGGAATTCACTTGAGGGCGCAGTGTGGAGACTTTTTTGCAAGAACATATCGCCTAGGTGAGATCATAACTCGGCTACCTAGGTCTTAGGACTGCGATCTTGTTAGAATGAGGATTTCATGAGATTTTTTATGAGTTATAAAGTGCTAGAAAAGCGCCTTCAGAAGATATAAGTAAGATTACACTCAGCGCGAAAATTTCTTGGGACAGCTGATTCAAACAAAAGGCAACAAAATCGGACAGAAATCATGCTGCAAGCTAGTAGAATAAGGGAGTTTTGAGACGTTTTAATTTTGAACTCGCTTGACACATTGACGACAGTGCAGCCTACTAAATTTGAGAAATTTGAAGTACTATTATGAAAAAATTTGATGAAGACAGATCGATATAAATGTATAGCCAAAATGGAGCTTGCGACCGCCCTTGCTGGATTGGAGGGGGGGGGAGAGCAGGAGTGGGTCTGTCATTCTGAAGCTGAATTTGATGGCTGCGAAAGTGACTATCATTAAAGTAACTAGTTAATTACCCTTCTAGATAGTGCAAATTTTTCAAACGATTGTAAACCGCGTCCATGGACTCTAAGACGCTCTTTTTTGATGAAAAAACAAGTGAATGATTATTCTACCCACTTACCAAGTGACCGATTACTTGACTGTTCCAGCACTCAACACTTTCAGCTTTTTCAAATACCTTCAATCAACTTTTGTGACGCAGGTGACGAATTTTCGAGGAGTGGTTATGGATTTTCTTCTTTTTACTGTAGTCAGGCGCTCGGATAATTTCTTTCTTGACGGTGGTTTGAATTTTTGGAAAAGTGTAAAATGTTTTGCATTTTTACAAGTAAAATAAGGTCATTTGCAAGTTCTATGACTCAAGTAGACAAATTTTCAATTTCACGACCCACTTTGTTTCCACCGCATCCTCCCCCCCCCCCCTCCCACTCGGTTCATCAGCCACTTTCATCCGTCTCTGCAACGGTGTCCTTCTAAAAAATTCTGCAACATCCGTCAGTGACTCAGTGAGTCATTTTGCAAATATGGGAGGACAAGGTCCCTTGGCCACCTCCGCTCGTACCGTCATCATGACGTTTAGCCAACTCTCAGTTGCTTCTCATGTCGTTTCAATGAACAATGCAAACAAAATGCGTAATCCTCAGAATTTCAAGATCATGACTTACGGTGTGAGCCTGAATAAACGTTGCTTTTGTGTTCGGTGACATTGGGCCCGGCGCGACCACTTGAACGACTACGACGTCGTTCACTCGATTCGATAATTCAGAGTATTTATAAGATCATTCTGAATTCATGAGTAATGCATTGGCATGCTCGTTCAAAAATATGCGCGCTCCTTCATAAAATTTTTCCAACATGTGTTCCAACCATTTTCCGTCATAGAAAACACTAACGAACCATATGCTCCGTCTTACTTACATCATAATCTCTTGAGTAGTGAAAAAATTTATCACAAAAAGGCGATCTATAAATTCTTATCATTATGAACCATCAGACATCCTGATGCTCTGGCTTAGCAGCCCTTGTCTTGTGACTTTCTGTAAAGTTTGGTGACTTCTCATTCTCCTACCCAACCTTGTCAATGTCGTGAGATAAGCTTTGGGAGTTCCTCTATAGCGGCCAATGTCAATATTTGAACTGTGCGAATTGTTGCGGAGTCTGTTTGATGGGTTTTTCTATCTTTTCCGCTTTGCATCATTCTCCTAACCTTTCCATTTCATTCATTTTCGATCCCAGTATCCTCTCCACTGTTCGAGAGGCAATCACATAACTCTAAAAAAATTGAAATGTAAACATCGCAAATGTAATCAATGAATCATTTCATTCTCTTGCAAGGGTGCATCGAACTGAAAAATGAATCATAGGTATTTTTTCTTCACATCCAGAAAGTCTCAGATTTTTTATACGCGTTTCCTTTAAGAGCATGAAACTTCTCAGTGACTAAAAACTATTCAATTTGTGTGCTGTACGGTTTCTTTTTGTTAGTGTAAGTGACTGCATCAGCACTATTCTCGGATGCTTCATCTTAACAATCTATGCAAAATGATTTTATCCGAAAGTTTATCGAAGACCATAAAGCTTAATGGGTTGGACTGTCTGTATTTGTACCGAATGTATCAATTTTTCAAGTGGATGCTTTCCATGAAATTTTTCAGCTCATTGATTTGATGCGTTTCTTTATGAGAAAGTCAACAGACAATTTTTTCTAAGAGCGAATGGAAAGTTTTTCTATTACAGTACTCTGAAGGGATGATTCATCATCTGATATGATTATGAATCTCACTTATTTTATGCCTTGCTTTGTTCATGAGCACGCTTTCTTTGCTCTGCTTTGACACCTTGACATTACCTTATCATAACGTTTACGTCTTGATTTTGCGGTCTTTTTGAAATGAAACAAAACTCGTCTGAGCCTATATATTGGTCCTAGGCTATTTATTCAGGGTTTCTAAGCTTCTTGAAATCACTAATCTTTATTGAGGATGATGTATTGATTGAGCAGGTAACCGCTATAAAATCTATCGATGCAATTTTGCTCTCAACAAAAGATTTCATAATGATGCTGCAGATACTTATCCGTTTATTCATCTTTTTTCTCACTTTCGGTACTTATTTTCATCCTTCATGTTGTGACCACTCTCCTCTATTTATTCCTGAAATTTCTCCAGGTATAAAGCGATGGCGCACCAACGTCGCTATAAGAGATCTGCAGAAAATTATATCACTCTAGCCCCCTCATATGAGCTCGTCCTCTCCAAAAGTATGTCCACTTGAATTCTAGAAAATGATAAGTGATTAACCTAACGACCCACTCTAGATGAACCATCACAAATCGACTCCACCTTGGCCGTGACCGTAGAAGAAGGTCAGTCATTGAATCTCAAGTGCACTGCGGGTGAAGGCATTGACGAACGAACACTTCGGTTTGAAAAAGAGTTGGAAGAGATCAAAGGCAGGCGATCGCCACGAAGGTATTGTAATCCATCTTGGTCACTTTAAGGAAAATATCCGTTCATGTTATAGCGTCAGCCAACAAATTTTCAACTTTGAAGATGCTACACACAGTGGGCTCTATGAATGCTTTGCTCAAACAAGCAAAGGAGTGGAATATTCCAGAAAAATGAGGGTGTCAACTAAGGTGAGCCGACCATAGTCCTAACACGAAGTTGTTATATACTACACTGGTGCTATTAATCATTAGGAAAAATTGATTGCGAAGATTGCATAAGTTTTTTGTTGCAACTTATTTGTCATAGCAAAATTGTCGTGATATCGCAATTTTATCGAAAGCGATTTCGATTAGACATTGAGTAAAAGTTTAACAGATTTCGTCGATGATGTGAAGCTTATAACCATAAAAACTTTCCCTGAAGTTTTTTGTATCCTAGAAATTGCTGACATGGAATTTTCTCGAAAAAATTTAATTACTAATCGACATGTCAATATTTTTTGGAACAGATCGTCGCATCTCTCACTGAGTCATAGCTCAATCTGTCATAATCGATAGAAATCAACGCACTTCCTTTTTCTTCTTTGTGCTAGCCATTTCCTTGTAAAGCAGATAATCGGGAACTTTTTTATACTGAACAGAACTACACCGTGCCTTCCCTAAATTGCTGAGATGCCGCAAGAAAACATTTTTCTGCAGGAGTTTTTTCTTTTGAATGTTACATTTTGTGTATGTTCTGCAAATACCTGAAACCATAATCTTATTCCATCATTCGAAAATGAGTGAGAGTATTTTCAAGTAGTAGAAGGCTTGAAATGAACCCTATCTTGCGAAAATACAAGGAAGATAACCGCTAGTTTGGTATTCAATCTAGTATTCGCTACTTTTTATACTACTGACAAGATGTACTACCTCCCTAGGGTCCAGGAACTTAGCTGAACAGCGATAAGGAAGTATGAAGCAGGCAATAACTTCGCTGGTTTTTTATATTATTGATAAGATGTACTATCTCAACTGGTTTTTGCACCAATAAGTAAGAACGACCAAAAGTTAGAATGTCCTGTTAATACTTTTTAAGGAGGAGGAAAATTGAGAAAAAGGTTAGCAAAGGGCTTTTATCGATAACTTTGTAATTTCACAGATGGATGAAGCAACTAAAGCTCTATATATACTACAAATATCAAATTGATAGATGCAGATATGTTTGTGCATATAACAGCAAACCTTGCTGTTATATCTTATGAATTAGGGGCGTTAGTTTCAAGCTTTAGGCCTTAATGAGGATTTTAACATTGATCTCACTTATTACAATTATAATTCCCAATTCTAAGCGATATTCAAATGGTAAAATGTGATGTTTATTGAAAAACTTTGGGATTTTTTGGAATCAAGCCTTGCCTATTTTTTGCCTCAACTTTGTGTTAGCTTTTATCACAAGGTCGTGTTAATAATTCTAAGAAGGATTATATTGAC
Source organism: Cylicocyclus nassatus (assembly GCA_958299035.1). Taxonomy (NCBI): domain Eukaryota; kingdom Metazoa; phylum Nematoda; class Chromadorea; order Rhabditida; family Strongylidae; genus Cylicocyclus; species Cylicocyclus nassatus. The sequence goes on from CATQJL010000305.1 coordinate 32,837,535, forward strand.
TGTCCTGAGTCACATTCTTTTTTTTTGCTTACGGTTGTCACAGCCTCATGATCGGTGATGTGATTATCGGGTGGAAGTCCACCCAACAATGTAAAACTGAGAAACTTCCTTGTTTTATCAAGCATTTGGGATGTTGTGTGAGAACGGCATTGAATATCGCACTTTTTGAGCAGAGCTGAGCTGATGAGTGGTGAAGCAGTTGTGATACTCGAAACTTTTGTTCCAGCTTTTGCATGCTTTGTTATACACTGCGTCAGCTGTTCGTTAAGGTTTTCTCTGTTGTGTGTTTTCGTTCTGCAAAATTCATAAAATTGCTCACTCAAACTTGAGTCTGAGTAAGCCCTATGCGCAAATGAAATAAGCTATAATTACATTTTGTAAAAAAGCGCATGGAGCTTACTTTCAAAGTGGGAGTAGCTGACGGAAGGGGTTTTGCAAAAAATTATTCAGCAACTCACAAAGCGCCATCCCTCATTAAACCCATGCAACGTGGAGGATTTGTAAAGTCACAATCTATACTTTCTAGCACGATGAATGAATTTAGGCTGTCCTCCCCAAAGACTTCATCCCTTGTCCTGGGGACGACGACTATTGTGGAAGCAACGGACGATGTGGTCTAAAGAGCAACGACAAGATTTGTGTGTGAGTTCATACATACATTTTTCGCAAACAAAAGCTGCTGCACAGAATCTAAAAAGATTGCTCAAATCAACTAATTCAACGTCGAATTTTCCGCGATCACAAAAATCGCAAGTTGTCATGATGGCGTTCATGCCAAATTCACGGCTAAACTATTGAGGCAATTTGCATTTACCGTAAACTTATGGCGAAACATTGCTTGCAAAAATTATAATTTTGATGCTTTTGGTTTTAACGAAGCAAAAGAGATTTTGTATCGATTTATTTACGCTTATAAGCGAAATCTATGTTCATTTTTAAACCAAACAAAGGGCCATTTTTTTGCACAAAAAACTCTAGCACGTATGAAAGAGAACCCGTTCTTTTTTCAATTTCTGTAAACTCGCTGTTAACCTGTGCATTTCATCGGAACCCTTGGAAACCCGAGAACCCTTGGAATTTCTCGTGACTGTGCCTTCGACGTCACCATCTCAAAAGTAGGGATGCCGCGGCTTTCGATTTCAAGTGTTTTGAAAAAGTTCCATGCTTATACTTTAGTAGCGTTAAGGAAAAAAGTCTGCAGAAGCCAAAACTTAGGCCAAGAATCATTTGCTGACCACTATATTTTTTGCCTTTCAGCTGCGATCCGGGATATGTTGGTCAACGATGTGAGCATCTTCTGGTGAAAGATTACCTAAGTGAGTTTAAGAATTAGTTAGACGAATTTTATTAATATTAGAAGGTGCAACTAAGCATTGATAGGTGGTTCGCTTTTAGTAACAACTGCAAAAGTTGTTGTTGGCGCTGGAGGGACTCTGAATGTCGTCTTGATCTTCTTAACGCTTCTATTTGCCTGCTTATTTATGAAACAGAGGTAAACCACCATAGAGGAAGAATAGTTCGAAAAGCCCATGACCCTATTCTATTGTAGAAGGCGTGTTCGACTCCTCGAGTCACGTCTTCCCGTCTCCAGTGATGAAGATACGTTCTGCACAAAACCACAGAACCCCTACAACGATGGCGATTCGGTCAGCCATGAAAAGGCTCAACTGACCCGATCAGATGCGTTCGAACAACCCTTAACTCGATCCACACGATTCTCGTCGTTCCGTAAATTTAGAATTGCAGTTAGGGTAAGTTCATTCTACGAACACATTTCTTTCAAATTGTTATAAAAGTTTTCTTACAGGATCGATTAGTCGGCAAACCTTCCGGGATCTCAGTCGAGTCACCAGCGGAACCTTAAGTTGTGATCTCTGCTTCAGCATAAAATTCTCATTCTATTGTACACCACGATCGTCATTACATAATCGTCGTAATAAATTTGTCTTACCCTCAATTTTTAAACCCGAATGAATAGATAACAACTTTTGCTGAAGTCTCACTGCGTTATGTTGAACACAATTTCACCCCCGGTTTTTTGAGCACAAATCCCGTCGAAGAGAAGGTGTATTTCTGATAGCTGACATTTTGACTGCATACAGCCGACATTTGGATGTATTATGCGTAAAGATATGACACTTACTGCAGTCTCCAAAAGCAGCGTCATCCTAAATCCATGCACCCCACAATACTTATTATGAGCAGGCCCTAAAAGTAGATCAACTGCTTTAGTTTGGTCCCTTGATGTTACCTACAAAAACAAGAAACGGGACCTGAATCTTCTTTGCGCTGCGCCCCTTTTTTGCGCCCTCACTTGCTCGGTGACGCGTTCTGACGTAGCAAGCAACGTTAGGACCAGGGTCAAGCAAGGGGTGTGGCACACGATCGCTGGTTACGACCCCCCCCCCCTGGTTGCTGTCTTAATAAGACCCCTCCCCCTGAACTATATACCTAAGATAGCATTACCAGAGTTGAGAAACAGGTCAGGCACAAGTCTTTCGACCCCCCCCCCCTCCCATGAAAGCCCTCAAACGACCCCTTCTTCCTCCTGTTAACCTCTGGACCTCAAAGTGTGACATTCTGGAGGACACCATCTTTTTCTAGAGAGTTTTCAAATTTCTGAGAGCTGTACGCCCAACTTTCTGTGACTGCACATTACAATCACACGTAATTTGACGGCTGATTTTGATCTAAATGGGCATATTGAAAGGGCTAAGAAAATTTTTCTTATGGGCGGGACGTTCGGCTCCAAATTTCCCATGTAGCAAGAAGAAGCTATGTGCTCAATACTCATACCAGCAATGGAGCGCTTTTTGGATTTTGAAGGCAAGTTAAGGGGGTGCGGCACACCCCCTTAAAAGCTGCGGCAGCCGCAGCTTTTAAGGGGGTGTGCCGCACCCCATTAACTATATCAAAAAAGCATTTTTAGCGGACAGCATTTATATGAATCGATAGCCTAGACCTTGTAGATTCCATAGGACTGTTTGGAGCCTAATTTGTCTTCTTAGCTCTAAGTAATATTTGGTGAAAGCACAGCGATCAAAAGCGAAAAATGGGAAAAACGAGATTTTGGTTGGCTTCTAATTTCACAGTTTGCAGGTCTTCTGAAGCGCGATTCCTGAGGTGGACAAAGAAGGAGTAGTGCTTTATCTTGAGTGCAAAAACGGATAGCTAATTCACCTTTGAAACAAAGTTAACCATGTTGGAATTTGACCATTTCATTTAGGTAGCCTAGTATCTTGAATCTTCAGAATTCGCTCACACTTTGTCTACAGAGGTAATTTGAAATGCTAATTATGGATATGATGCGAATATCATGTTATCACTACTACCAGATTACCCAACTACGACCCCCTCCCCTTTTGACTCCTCAATACGGCCCCCCAGGTGCGGCGTGCCGCACCCCACCTTGACCCTGGTTAGGACACATTCCGCGTGATGTCGCATTGTTGCATACGAGGCCTTCTGTTGCATACAACTCGAGTAAGCCCCCGGGCACGCGCTTTCCCGTGATTTGCACCTCATATCCGAAATCAGGGCCGTGGAAAGGCCCCAATAGATACATGAGAGTCGAAATTCTGAATGAACACTTCCTTTAAACCGCTGAATGGTAGGAGTGATAATTAATAACCGCCCACCATACCAATGGGTAGAATTTTTGCACCCTTTCAGCGCTGGACATAAATTTACGAAAGCTTCGAAAGTCTGAGTTAGAGAGTTAGTAGCGTTTTTCAATCTTCACCAGAGAGTTGTTACCAGGGTTTGGCAGGACTAATTTTTGAAACTTTTGAAACGAAGTCTTTCTTTCTCCAACACTTTCATCTCAAAGTTTTTTTGTTCAAAGGAGAGAACCTAGAAGTAAAAAAAGCAAAAGACTGAGATTCTCTATTTTTTCAACAACTGCAAAGAAGAAATAAGAAGGCGATTATAAGACGGAAGACGGACGATATGACGGATGACGAAATATTACAGTTCAAAGTCAAAAGAACGGCATGTATCAAACGCATAAGCCGTTGGGTTAAGGCGCTAATCTACATGACAAGACTTTTTTGCACAATTTTGAGAAGTGGAAGAAATGGCCGCTTTGTAGTTTTGCACTGCTTTGTCTTTTCGCTGAACTAGATCTTTGCTAGAGTAGAGTATAGCCAAAAACGTCCGAAATAATATGTGAACTCGTCAATGTTCATGCTTCAAGCCAACAGCCAATTGAACTGGCTTAGCGCATGAAAAGATGTCACTGTATAAACTCGTTACTTTACATACTATTGCTTAGATTAAAATTTTCATATCTAGTCGAAATTCGGCATCGTATCTACTCTACGCTTTGAAGAAGCTTTTGTTTTATTCTAACACTGATTGATTTTAATTCGCGCACTCTTGAAAAAATTTCGATCATGAGGCCTTCGCTCATATTTCGATCATGAGGCTCAGATAATTGCAAGCAAAGAAAGAATGTGATTCAAGGCAACCCATCTAATCCATCTTAAGATTATTAACACGGCCATGTGATAAGGGCTAACACATGAAAGTTGAGGCAAAAATATGGAGCGTTTGACGCCAAAAGTTCCCAATTTTTCAACAGTGATTATTTTCTGCCATTCTGAATATCGCGTAACAGCTACAAAGTCGGTAGTAAATCTCGGCGAAGTCCCAATATAAGTGAAATCAATTTAAGAATCTCATCAAGTATCAAAGCTTGGAATTAACGCTCTTAATTATGAAATACTAGTTGGCAAACCCGGCTCCGCCCGGGCCTGTCAATAATATATTTGTAATCAGCATGCTCGATTACCCCCTGTGCCAACTCCCAGCCCTGTAGCTCAAATTTTGCAAAAAAATCGATAAAATCGATATCGATCGATAACGAAAACTAGCCTATGACACGCTCCCTGCCCCGAAGTATATGTGTGCCAAGTTTGGTCCAAATCGGTTCAGAAATAAAAATTTCTATTCCGCACATACGTACAGACAGACAGACATACAGACAGACAGACAGACAGACAGACATTCAGCTTTATATATAAGATAACAACGAGATCTGCTGTTAGATGAAAACAACTTATCCGTGTTATTACCTTGATATTTGTAGTATATGTGGAACTTGCTGTCCATCCATCGGTGAATTTACAAAGTTACTGATGAAAGCATTGCTGATCTTTTTCTCAATTTCCCTCCTTCGTAAAATATTTTGCTTTCGCCGCAAAAACAAAGTTCATTTTTTTTACTCCAGTACATCTGTGCCTGGCCCTGGTTGTCACCTGTCATCACATTGAACAAAATGGGTAAGAGCGCTTTCTAAGAAGGTTGCTAACTTTTATCGCAGCAATAAAAGTGCATGCTCGTCATAATCAACAATAAGAAACAGGTGAATTTCCAACTAGACAATCTGCGAGGTAAACATGTGAGACCGATTGTGAGATGCGAAGGTAAAATGAAGTGAGGCACAATCATAAACGAACACATACAACTCAAAAGAAAAATACACTAACTGCTTTGCACCGTGAAAGAACAATGATCGCGATGAGGCCAATTTTAGTAAGTAGATATAACTAAGTTATGATAAAATAATTAAGAGAATAAACTCAAACCAGGTTTGAATAGCTCCTATGATGCAATGCAAGATACACTGACTTCAGATCTAATCAGAAGATAACCGGAAATACATCAAGCTCACACAATATCTTATTTACAGCACTTCCGAAAGCAGATGGATAATCTTATTGCTTAGAGGTATCCCGAGATCTACACAATTCTGAGTGGAAAAGCACCCTCATATGGTTTGTCTCCCAGAAATGTTCCCATAGGTATCTCCAACGTGGCTATCCGATCGTTCTAACAAGTTGACTTCAGCAACCCCGAGGCGCTTATGCGAAGTTGACACGCTAAAACGATCAAAGGCAGCCACGTTGATGGCACCTATCGAAACATTTCTGAGAAACAGACGATTTTTCAAGGTCCGTAAACACGTACATTCTCGCTGGGGTGAAGGTGGAGTTTTAGATGTCTTGTATCTTGTGTTTTGAGATTGTGTTCCTCATTTTCTATCCATCTTTTGGAACAAGCACTGCCAAACTTGGTAGCATCTTTACGAACTTTCCATCAAATTGAGAGAAAAAGAAAATTTTTTGAGAGAGTGCGGTTATCCAGGATCCCATAGAGAATGTACGTACATACAATCCTATCCTACATGACAGCTATTTTGAAGTATCCTACATGACAGCTATTTTGAATCATCGGGACCTGTGACCGTTGGTATTTGCAGGCGAATTTTTCTAGCAGGTATGATGGCTGCTCCAATGGGAAGTCCAGTCGCTTGGTGCAGCAGCCGTGCCACCTATAATTTTTCACTCACAAATAGTAAAGATTGGAACGACAACAACATGTGCTCTAAAACAAATCGCATAATTATTCGGAAATTTAAAGCTCATTCAAGAAGAAAAATTTTCTTTTTATGTATTTGATTACTTAAGTGTTCGAAATTTTAGATTTTCAAGCAAATCGGATCGAGTGCATAAACAGTTCCCACTTGATCGAACATCACCATTTAGGTAATTGCATTATGCTACTGATGAACTTCACTTGTTCGTGTAGGCGGATTGAATATCGAGCATTTGATCAAAACTTATGTGACTGTACTCACTTAATATTTGATTACGAGATCAACAACTCTCTTGTCATAAGTTTTCTGAAAAAGCTTCAGCCACCATTTCGTAGAGCTGGCTTCAGCTAGAATTTACAGTAAGGAGCGAGTTTTTGAACTCTCTTCGTTATGTAGGATTACGCATGAACTTCCAGAACACAGATTAAGTTGTGAAATATGGCTTGATAAACAAATGTCAAAAAAAGATCTGAAATTTGTGTAGCAATGTTTCCGGGCGAGCTAATTTCGTTACACAGCCTTTTACAAGATTTTTGAGCTTTTTTAGTGGTGTAATAACATTTCCAAAAAGCATTGGAAGAGCAGCTGTTCACTTCGAATAACTTTTGGAAGAAGCATGACTGTGATGCGCCAATTTCATATTTGAATTAGCGGCTACGATTAGGCTGACATATAAGTTTTCGGCTCGCTCGGTATTCTCTTTTGAACTCTTCTTCATTCTTCAATGCAACTCTTAATGGCTCAGAAACATCCTCAAAGTCTTTTTTAAAGGACTTTATGACAAGAGAGTTGTTAACATTTGAACAGTAGGCAGGTAAGCACATTTTTTGGGACATCCTGTATAATTGATATACAGTCTGCCCCAATCCTACGTCTAGCTAGTCTGCTCTCTCTTCAATCTCTTCGCTCTCTGCGACAGCGCGCGATGCAGCGCAAACCCTTAGCGCTGCGAGCGCGCAAATTCAGCCGGCGGTTCGGCCTGATCCCAATTGGGGCGGACTGTACAGTGTCCCAAAAAGATGTGCACACTGTTCAATCGTTAAGAACTCTCTTGGTTTCATGTCTTTTGCCAAGTTTCAAGGTATCGAGGGGTAGAGCGAGTTTCACCTTAGATTTACATTATGGAGCGAATCATCAATCGCTCTTCATCACTGTATATTACGGTATGAACTTTCAACACCCATCGTCACTGTGGATTAGGCCTTTTGATGGAATAGATTCAAAAAAATTTTAGAATTAGTGTAGCAAGTTTTTCAGGCGTGCTGATTTCACTGCATAACTTTCCACCAGTTTTTTGAGCTTTCTTGATGGCATATTCACATTTCTGACGAACATTGGAAAAACAGTTGTTACCCTAAATCTGAAATAACTCATGAAAGAAGCCTTATACTAAATGCCATTTTCATATTTAGAATCAGCGACTTTAGTTAGGCCAGTACAAGAGTTTCTAGCTTGTTTGGTTTTCTTTCTAAGGCAAAAATCACTTTCCATGGCTTAAAATCTTCCTCGAAGTTCCTATCGTCATGCTACAGTAATGAAAAGCGACTGATATTTCCATACTGTAAATCTAAGTTGAACCCCGCTCTAAAGAATGATACTTCAAGCTCGGCAAAAGACATGAAAGCAAGAGAGTTATCAACGATCAAACAGTGTGCACATCTTTGGGACACCCTTATTTGCCACTAGTAAACCGTGGCCGTATTCATCACGAACCCAGTGGGTTCCGGAACCTATTGGGTGGGCTTAACCCAAGAGATCGGTATCACAAAGCTAGTGGGTTTGCAAACTTAGCAGTGCTTTTTGTAAAATCGATTCAACCCAGTAGCACTGTTTTCGCTTACCCACTGGGCTCGTTGATGGATACGGTCACAGCAGACCTTGTGTGTTTTTTGCATTCCTACAACCTTGATGGAAGGAATGCGACCAAAACCTGTGCATGTCATAGTAAATCCCATTTTTGACTCTATTCACGTAACCCCAACACTGACATACCTTTCCATGCCCAAACTACCTCAACGCCTTGATGGCGAGTGACTTACAAGACTGTCCTCCGAGACTTCAAGTAATTGTTATGTGCCAGATGTATACCACTGGTTCGCTCAACCTACGACATCGGTGTTAAAAAAAGTGGATTAGCGAGCCCAGCAAAGCTTTGTGATCGATGTCACCCAGTAAGTTAACGAGCCCACGAGACAGCGAACGCGAAGGATTTGAAGCCCACTAGTTCGTTGATGAATACCATGTTGTCCAACAAAACTCTCATTTGAACTGCTCAAGTTCCCTTCGTACAAGGATTTCTCAGTTCTGGCCTCTTTTTCTCTCCAACCTCAGATTTGGAAAAAGCGCCCACATTTTTATATTTCCTCGTTCTTAACATGCCGAAGCCCCATTAACTTCTTCAAGGATCTACTAAGGTGCCAGCAGCTATCTCCTCCAGACTCATCAAGCCGAAGTATCCCATGATGGCATGGTAGCCAGTAGTTTGCCTATCTTCCGATAGCAACACTGCCCACAACTTTTCATTCATTCATTCAGTGTCTGTCTGGGTCATTGCTCCAATTTCCACGGTGTCCACACTTCTCCGACGCATCCATTTTCTCGAATCTTCATATCAGTGCTCCAGAATCTGTTTTATTCCAGAATTCTAGCTCTTGGGTACCGAGTCCTACTTCATAAACGTTGTGCTGGCCTAACTTTGTTCAATGTTCCCCAAATTTTACCCCCCCCCCCCCACCCCCATGTTCTTCTGTTCAGATGCCAAGAGCCATACCTCCGATGGTCTAGAGACGGCGTCAAAAGTGGAAGTTGTTTGAATATCTGCCCCTCATACGCTGTGAAGGTTATTTATAGAAAATCAGAGAAGAAGGTGCAAAACAGATAGAGCAAATGAAACTTCTGAAAATCGGAAAAATGCTGCAATGAGTTTGAATTCTTTCATATGGCGGCATTTCGAAGTACAGGTTTTCGTTCTAGGACCAGGCAATTCCCAAATCGGGAATATAGGAGGAAAAGCTAATTTCTTTGTAACTGTTTCAAAAAAAACCATATTCGGAAATGCTGACTATCAAGAAGAACATTAGCAAGAAAAGTAGTAGTCATGAAAAAACGCGAAATTTTGATTTTACTAACAAGGAAAGTGTCACAAATCGCAGTGGCCGTTTGAGATGGATGGGTGGTGTGACACGTCACTCGGAAGGGCATTTCCAAAACCACCCTCGCTAGCTGCAGAACAACTCTGGGTGGGGAGCTACGGGCGTTTTTCCGCACGAGACCCAGTGCGCCTTGTTCGAATACGATTGCCACCATCAGTTAACAGTACCAGTGTGGCGCAGTGGCAAGTGTCCTGGCTACTGTGCGGATGTATGAGGTTCGAATTATCCTGTTGCACAGCTCTTTTGCATTTTATGTATAAACTCTTAAAATGTGTACATTAGTGACTAAAACGTGTTTTACCCCTTTACTGGTGCTTAAAAGCAAAAAAAGCACACCATGATATCTTTCTTCAAAAGGAATGTCAAATATAGTGAAACTATGCGAGAAAGCACAAGTGCGGAAATGAAAAATTTGAACGAGATGAGCGTCAAACGTAGATTGAGCGCGTAACCTCGGGCGATTGCGAAAAATGCGATGAAAAACGATTGCGAAAAACTTTTCTGCTTCAAGCATTTTGTTCTAGAATATCATATATGTGACAGGAATCTTACTACAGGTTAAGAACGCATTTTTCTCGCTTTTTCCACTGTATTGTGTCGCACGCTAAATCTGACGATAAAGTTTCATCTGAATGAATGCTTCACCACGCGTACAAGAGGTCTTCGCAACAAAAACATTTTTCTACTTTTAAGCACCAATAAAGGGGTAAAACACGTTTTGGTCACTAATGCGCACATTTTAGGAGTCTGTATATAAATTGCAAAACAGTTATCGAACTCCTATACATACGCACGATAGTCAGCACACTTGCCACTTCGCCACAATGGTACTGTTAGCTGAGGGTGGCAGCCGTATTCGAGCAAGGCGCACTGGGTCTCGTGCGGAAAAGCGCCCGTAGCAAGTAGTTCTGCAGCCAGCGATGGTGGTTTTGGAAATGCCCTTCCGGGTGACGTGTCACACCACCCATCCCATCTCAAACGGTCACTGCGATTTGTAACACTTTCCTTGTAAGTCGAAGTGCACGTCAGAGCCAATCTAGTTTTTGATGCTTCGTTCGAATTTCTACCATGCATTAACGTCTCTGTTTCCTGGGACGTTGTTTGGATTGTTGCGCTTATTATTCTGAGCAATAATCGCCCAAGTTGAACGAAAAAAATCGTTGCAAAACGCATTTTTTGCGAGTTTTACAGAAAATTACGTCATAATCAAAGAAATAAGCTCTGCGACGTTGTTTACATTATAGACAGAAGCAAGATACTTTGAATGAACGAAATAACGAAGGCAAAGTGTGAAAGTTGCGGTAGAAGAAAGAGATTTCCGATAACGTGGTCTTTGCCAGCATTCAAATCAAAAAATTGGCGTTTTAGGACGTTGTCAGCTTGAGAGTAAAGATCAACTGCTTCTGTATAATAAACAATTAGCTAAGATTGGGTTCAGAACGACGAAAAGGGTAGTAAGCCAATGCCCCGTGCGTTTGGGGTGGCGAAGCAGTGCGCGCGCAGAGAGCAGGCGAGCAAATAGAAAGACCAGACCCGAAGGGGCATCTGGCTCTGGTCGTTAACGAAACCCTGTGACATTACATATAACTTCACTCTGATTTCTGATCTATCTGATTTAACCGTCGTGACACGACTAGGAGCACTGGAAGCGTCACAAGCATTGAAAACCACCCATTAAGGAGATAAACCAGCGCGCGACTTTCGTGCAAGATTCAAGTGCAGTTTCTCGATTTATTGTAAGCCAAGAGCTTGTGGAATTATGTAGGTCAACCGTAGTCTAAAAGAGGTTAACTGAAAAATTTAGTCCTAAATCCTGGAGAAATTTTCCGCCTTTGTAGCGTAAAAAGCCCATTGAAACCCAATAGACTTTCGCTACAAAAGTTAGGCTAGCTGTGACAATTTTGAGATATTACCCACTATACTTTTTCTTTCATATTCATTCCGATACATTCATAATCTTAACAGCCGAGGCCAAGCCCCGGATGACTTCTGCTTTTTATTCAGGTAAAGCTTGTGTTCTTTTATGTCGCTCAGAGTGAAGGTTACCAGAGTACATGGATTTATATATCTCTATGTATCTAGCGCGTGCAAGAGCTTTCTCCTCCATAATTTTTCAAGTACAGCTTTAAGTACCCACGGCCTCCACTCTCTCTCCCCTGTGTAACTCTGCAAACTATTCCAGGTCAAAGCTTAGAAGTCTTATTTTTCTGATCAAAGCGCCCACGGCTTCTTTCAGAGCTCGTCCAAGGAGTTTCCAATCCTATAGTAGCCATTCTTCTCCCATAATGTTTTTACACCTCAATTCTCCATGTGGCAAGGCGTCCGCGGTTTCCTTCTCCAAGCAACGAGATTCTGTTCAATATGTTTACGGTCGAGAATAAAGACACTTGAGAATGTATAGACATTGTAAAGTCCAGAGCTCTGGACCTTCAGAATATAAAGCTTTCTTGTATGCTACGTTTTCCTCCTCGATAAAGATAATCATGCATTCCGCCCTTAGCGCGATGAGGAACCACATTAAGCTGCCACGCACGCGACCTATGCATAAAGATTGGACCACCAGTTGGTGAAGCTGTATCAGATCATTAAACTGCAACCAATGTGGCCTGGCATAGTATCTACGAGTGACTACGACTGTGAGAAAAAATGTGGATCAAAACTTGTAAGTATTGGAACTATTGCAGATGATAGTTGATGAAGGCGCACTGATACAATGCTGACTGCCCAATAAAAGAGCTTATGTTCATTCTGCGGATATGATAGTTTGGACTTACTTCGGGATCCTGAGGAGGATGCTCCAGTAAATCTGGAGCGTCGATGTAGAAAGGCTTCAACAGACTTCTTAAATAACGGAACTTCCGTTTCCGCAGTTTATTTGCAGCATATATGCGCCGCTCCAAATGTCGACAGTGCATGGCTCTCACAGAAAAGTACAAAGGAATTCTATCCACATTGGGTCCCTGTAATTGAAGTTCTTTCCAAATAGTCAAGGTAATACGGAAGACCTAACCTCGATCAACTTTTCTACATGCAAGTTACTACTAGGCTTTCTCGTGGATACCGTTACTCCAGCAAGCATGAACGATGCAAGAGGAGATAAAAGCGGAGTCACCACACATAATTCCGGACTGTTGATAAGTGCTCTGTAAACGAAGCGTCAAGAGTAAGGAATGAGATTCCGCGCATAAAAAAAGCTTGTAATTACGGTAGCAAAAACCAAAGAAGATGCGATTACCGTCCAACAATAGGAAAACGTCTAGATCTCGCGATGTCGAGCACATGTTGCACATCTTTGTGTATCACGCCTAGATCTTTGTAGAGTTTCACATGCTCTTTGCCGAAATGACTCCTGAGCGTGTGATTCAGAAACTCCTCTGCTTGATCATACACAGCAGCACAAAGACGGCATTTTATGAGCGGAAACTGAAAAGTACAGACATGAATTCCAGACGGTTCGTTGAGTGAAAGACAATTTACAGAGATTAGTTATCTAAAAAGTTATTATCTGACTCGCATTGAAACCAATGCGTGGCATTGAAGGTAGTGTTCAGAAAGCGAGTCACTTTTTCTCTTCGTTTCAAGCGCTTATAGCGCAGCCAATAACGACTCCAAAGGAACATGATAACTTTGAGTTACAAGGGAAGGATACGCGCTGCGCAAGAAATTGGGAATAGATGTGAAGATCAGATGCATCTTCAAAGCTAACAAATCTGCTATTATCCGTGAAGTACCACGGCAATTATGAACGCTTGAGTCTGGAGTATGATGTTTGATGAGTTGAAAAGAGACTTCTTCGATTTTCTAATGAGGGGAGCAGATCTGCAATCAACGTTGCACGCTCTTATAATAAGCCATCTTTCCCAATTTGCCAGCGTTATAATATCCTGCTTTCGTTGGAAGGGTGTCCGGGCAAAACGGAGGGTCTTGGGAAAATAACGTCATGTGAAAGACCGCTCTCAGTTAGCCATAAGGCTACTGCGAAACCATAACGTTAGTAATAGCCGATATAACCGACATATCGCTAGGATGTTGGGATGCTTGAACGACTTTCAATTGCAACCCGCCCGCGAATTTTCCATGAGCTATATTTATGGAAAGCCACGCGTTTTTTGTGGAAGACCGCACAGCCCAATAATTTTGATGGCCGATTAAAAGAAAACACCTCGAACTGATAACTGAGCCAGTGATAATACCTTTACCATTCAGGTGCCACGTTTGGTTGGCTACATGCGAAATTGCGTAGCAGGTGTCGAAAGCGAGTTTTACTTGGAATGCCTTTGTTAACTCCATCAGTGACGCTGCCATGGATTCTCGGTTCATATGTGATTCTCCGCTCCTCTCTCTAAGATATTCTCATAATGATTTCAATTGTTCCTCGATCGGCAAACATTTCTGGATTACACAAACGAAGTGCGGAATGCTTTACGAACCCATACATGAGAATAATTGCCCAAATGGAGCCGGTGCCGGCGAAATGTGTCATAAGTTGGTTCTTAAGCTCAGCGAAAAAAGGATATAAGTTAAAGACAAATTGAATTCTGTCGCCCTTGAGAAGTCGAACTAGTCAAATGCGTCAACGCCGCCTCGGATCCATCAATATCGAAAAGTCGGAACCGTCAGGCTCTGACGGAATTTTTTGCATAATAAAATGATCTGGCATGCTCAGAAATGTGACCCCATTATTGTCAGAGTAAAAGAATTATTTATTGATTTTCAACTTTTCGTAACAAAATAGTCTACCACGCAAGATGAATCTCATTTTCTTGATCAGCATATCGCATAACACTCCTAGACCAAGTCCAGTTCAAATCTATAACAAATCGTTTCTCCTTCCCTCAAATTGCCTTAACGTAACTTGCAAAACAATTGAATATGCCAGATATGGCTGTGATCGTAGCTAACATGATAATCATTATGATATCAATGAGTGATTGTGCCACATTTGCACAGAGAAAAGTTATAAGAAAAAGTTGGATTACTCAAGTGCAAACACAGTGAATCGGAGATTTAAAGAAAACACTTTTAAACCAAAAAATTTGCTTGTAGAAAAGGATTCTGAAAGGATAGAAAAAACGTTCACCCACTCGTCAAAAAAATCAAAGTTTGAATACTGCCAGTGTATGAATAGACTTCAAAAGGTAATAAGGGTGCGCTGTTTCCAACTTTCCAGTAAAAACAGTAAAGAAAGGCAAAAAATCAAATCCTTCCTGAAACCGAGAGATAGAAGCAGACGCGAAAAGTGTAGTCACGCTAGAAAGAAACACACAGCCGACAAATTAGAATGGTTCACAGGTAGAGGTGTATATTTCAGATGCATTAAAGCTAAGCTTTTTCCAATGAAAGACTGGATCATTCTCTCTTAGCTGCACATAGATGATCCTTCGGCTTAAATTTGTCGTCGCCTGCTGACTGAAACCCTGAACAGAGCAGCTTTACTCTAATGTGCTTATCTGCTGATGATAGAAGTGCGTTTTCTTTGACGAATGTTCCCTAATGGGCGCGAGGAACCTGTACAGTGAACTGAAATTGAAAGTCGTAGCCTGCCATAAGTGCGTGCCTAGTATGTATGGCTTAGGCGATAAGATTCCTGAAGCTGTTCCGCAAAGATGGAGCACGAAGCTTAAAGAAGATGTCCGATGAAGTCCAAACGTTTTACACAATTTCGTTCTGTTTCTACCTTTTTTCGAATCTTTTTTTTTCAAAAATTTTATACAGTTGCTGTTGTTCGAAGCTGGCACAGAGGCAGGATGATAGGATATCACGGAACGACAGCTTAGAAGAAGTTGCTGCTTTGGTGAATTTTTCGCCTGAAAAAAAAGGAAGGCTCAAGCTTACTGACTCGAAAGGTGAGTTTGCATAATTGCAAATGTAATTTTCTCGTTTGCTCTTGCCATTGGAGAACAGAGTTCTGATGTGACAGTGGAGCACGGCACGTATAAAAGAATGCGAACGGATACGTCACTTATTAACAAATTTGACGATGTCTAATTCTACCACTGTCGAAGTAAAATCCTACATATCTTGAATTCCTGACACGTGACGAAATAAATAAGATGGGCCTCAATTTAGAAGGAAAGAAATTTCGCTATATAAATAAGCAAATCTGCACAAGCATGTAAATGCATATAGGATTCAAAAAATCGTGTTATCTTCACCACGATTTGAGTTGCATACCTCAGTAAATGGACGGCATTTGCTTCGACCACCAGTTGCACTAAGAATTACATCACTGGCAGAACACATTCGTAAAGACTCGGATAGATGTGCAACAAGTTCATCAGTGTTCCAAGAAGCATTTGGCGGTTGTAGTTTGTAGCAACTTATCGCCTTGCGGTACCTGTAAATTAAAATATTGCCAAACAGTCCTGCATATATAGCCTATTTCGATTGGCATCGTTTTTACGACGTCGCGCCAACGGGTGATGGTAACTTGTAATGATGCGGTATGACGCGTACGAATCCTGCTGTTTCTAGAACACTTTCCAACGACTACGCGTTGTACAGCGGCATACGGCAAACGGCCGATCCCGAAAACAGCCTATCGAAGAGCTATATGACTAAGAAGAGTGAGGGAACTCATCCACCCAAAGACTCGCCTCAATGTAGTTATGGGGATCATGACTTGTCAACATCGCTAATTGATAGATCCAAAACCCATTCCATAAACTAAGCCCAGACAAGCCCCGCCCAATTCATGACTGAATCAAACTCACGCTGGATAGCGATACTTAACCGATCAGAATGAGGACTTGTATGTGGATGGTTGTAGGGGCCCTCTTTACGGGATGTAACAGTTTCCCGCAAAATCTCGAATTTGATCTTTTACTTCACATTGAAGTGTTGGAAACACCGAATGCAAGAATTTCAAAAATTACGCAAACTGAGAGTTTGAATAAATGCAAGCAATCTTTCGCAAAATGATGATCATGTTCGATTCGATAATGCAAAGATTTAATGCAAATAACCGCAAAGATGCCCATACTGATATCAATTGATTTATTGCACAAATACTGTGCTTTTATTCAGCTGCGAAGTGTTTCAATAGTTGTTGAGAGTTTTGGTTTCGATGGAATCACTATGAAAATGCTTCGCTGACACGTTCATCTATGCCTCGCTTAATCTTCAAAAAAATTTTCCACAGAATCTCGGTCCTATTCTTTAGCCTCAAACAGCTCTGCAACTTGAACTTGTTCAAGCGATCGAAATTCACATGTCCAATCGTGGCGTTTTCCCTACTCGACTGAGCTTAGTTTCAGCTTCAAGGCCTAAGGCATACCTCGCGCGATTCGGCCAAATCGCCACCTTCGCGCGACTTGGCAATTTTCGAGATTTCTATAAATTTAGCGTGTGCGCTTCTCAAAGGCATATTCCAATAGCTTTTGTAAATTGTTGCAAACGGATCAAGTTCTGACCAAAAGAAGTGCATTAACGACGAGTTACAAAGAGCCGCGAAGTCGCGCAGCGACTGGAATCGAGCGAGGTATGCCTTAGGCCTTGGGCAGAGCTCACGCGATTTGATCGTCGCGATTCAATCGCTACAAGACAAGTGTAACAGTATCATTGCATGCCGACCTTCTTGCATTTCGGTTGTGATAGTTTTCCAACACGACTAATCGTGACTAACTATCACAACCGAAATACAAGAAGATCGGCATGCGATGAAGACGTAACCCTTGTCTTGTAGCGATTGAATCGCGACGATTGTTTCTTACATGTAATTTCAATTTTATTCAGGAGGCTAAAGTGGAAATACTTCAACCCATTGACGACGATGCCGAAATTTGCGTGGCGCGCTGTGATGCGACGTGATATTGCAGAATACTTCCTTTGTTGTTCATTTTGTGTTGTTTACAAAATACGGGAATATTTTGTAAACATCTGTTAACATCTTCTTGGACGACGGAGTCTACAGATCCCAAGACCACCATAGACTACCGGAAGATATGCCTCCGCAAGAGTGTGTGTGCTAGCGGTAGTCCACATCGTACCTAGCAGCAGAAAGTGCGTCCGCCACCGTGGTCCACATCGTCGTTAAAGGGTTTAAAACCGTTAAAATTCAAACTCAAAAAGTTTATGTGATGTCCGTGATTTTATTCTCATATTTGACTCCATTTTGGTCTCAAGCTCTTGTAGCACATTCCGGCGCTAAACCAGCATTACTGTCCTAATGTCAACAATTCCTAACCTCGCTTGTCTCTAGGCCCACACTATACGCCCGTTGTCGTAGGCTACAAACTCTTTACGAGAGTCCTTCTCAATGCGATCAGAAGGGAGTTGGATGAAGGAAGACATGCGAACAAGCTGGGTTTCGAAGAGGACTCACTGCGAAAGATTGCACCACGTGGTGTCAAGGCTCATCAAAGCATTATGAGAGTACATGAGAGTACAGAATGCCACTCTGTCTTACGTTCAACATTTTAAAGAAGGCCTTTAACTCGGCTGAGATTGAAACCGTCATAGATGCCTTAAAAACCAAGGTAATCCCTCTCAGTACATCAAGATAACTCATGAGCTATATAGCGACTTTACAATCAGCATTGCCTCATTCACAAGGACTTCATCATTGACGTGAAAATTTGTATGACAAAGCGAAACTTAGCGCTGAAGCTATCCAGCGTCGCCTTCGCAACATCAAGCGGAGGCTAGACTGATGCGAAATGGGGTGAAAGTCGGTTGCACAACTATAACACTTTGGTCTGCTGATAACATCATATTGATAACACCAAGCATCAACGGAATAAATGTTGGCAAAGTTTGACAAAGTGTGCAGAAAAATAGGTCTACGGCTAAACTTAACGAAGACGATGTTTATAAGAAACGGAACAGTGCTCCCCTCATGCTCAATGTGATGTATTGGGTTGTTTTAGAAGTTCTACCGTTTTCGATACCTTTTTTTGAACTGCCAATTTTGGAGGAAGAAACCATTTTTCATAAACATTGCTTGTATCATCCAAAAGCTCTTTTCTTCTAGTTTCTCAGGCATATTTTCGTTTCCATAGATCTAGGTTTGCTGTGTGGTTGCGTACTTTGAAAAGACAGCGAAACAAATGTGAAAGTTTTCGTCTTTGCTCTATCGCCGTGAAATCTACAGCCGAAAAAAAAATCTCTTCTAAAACATACATAATGTTTGCTGGAGACTTGTGCTACGAAACGCTCATTGAGATATGATTTCAGAAAAATTTTAAACCTACAAATTTTTAGCTCAAACATAACCTTTCTTTATGGTCCCTTCAAGTCGCATAAAAATCATAAACATATTGCAATCGCGGAACATTAACTCTATATAGTAAGTTTAGAGCTAGAACAACTGCTACCAAAAGAACGAAAAGATTTCCTGGTTTGTCAACGGCGAACAAAATCAAAAATGTCAAAAAATTGCATTTTTTGCCGCCTCAGAAAGAAAAAATAAGTGTTCCTTTCGGATTTTTCGGCACAAAATTTCTATGGAGAGGTTTGATGAGATCCAAAGTTAGCGGTGCTGCTCAGTCGACTATGGGCTACACTGTGAGCAGTGCTTGTGCAACTCAGCTATATTCCAATCAAGTTATGCTTTTGTAAAGTGAAGGTTTGTACAAGGAGATGTTCCTAGATTTTAACCCGTAAAATCTTCTCCACTGTTACTGCAATAATCTTAAAGAGTGCGCAGAATAGCCAAAGATTTGCAGATTGATACGGTCTACAGCAATTGCAAAGATTATTTTTGAGAAGAGTTACGGTAAATCAAAGTCAAAGTTCGAAAGCGGGTAGAACTTTTGAAACAACCCAATACATCACCCAATGCTCAAGCTACACATTTCTAGTACGGAAAAATATGATGAACAATCTAGCTCCAGAGCTAAGCAGGAGGAAACATGCACCTCGGGGCGCATATAAGACAACTGAGGAAACAGTAAAGAAGATGTTTGGAGTGAACCTCACACAAGTGAGGGAAGGAATGCGTTTTACTTTGCGTTGACGGATACATGCGATAAGGTGAGAACGACTTGTGAAGGGAGTCATAATAGCGGCAGCCCCTCCCGGTGAGAGGTGTTTTATCTGTTCGAGAAAACTGGGGAGGAGGAATCCTGGAGTACGTAGGTCGAAACTCACCATGAGGTAAGCCTACGCCCGATAAAAACTCGAGACCCTACCATTGAAGTCTGTAAAAATTGTGACTGGCACTCATATCTAGGCTTGCACCCTAGCTTCATGCGCGTGTAAGCAGGGATATTCTGAAAAGGGTAAACGAGTTCTAAACCAGTTTTGCAGTCTTTATGAAAACAGTACGAGAAGAAAATTCAACGCACCTGCTTCAAATAATTCATGCAGTCGATCATGTTGAACTCAACTAGTTCATGCATAAATCAAAGAAGGAATTACATCTGAGTAGCGACTATAGTGAGACTTCGGGAAGTTTATCCATGAAAATCATATGTACAGAGTGTCCCAAAAAATGTGCCTACTGTTTGCTTGTT
The DNA here is from genome assembly GCA_958299035.1 of Cylicocyclus nassatus. Lineage (NCBI taxonomy): Eukaryota > Metazoa > Nematoda > Chromadorea > Rhabditida > Strongylidae > Cylicocyclus > Cylicocyclus nassatus. Next base: position 32,857,520 of record CATQJL010000305.1, read on the forward strand.
AATAACTCTCTTGTAGAGAATTCTTTCAAGAAAATTTGAGTACCATCTGGTAGGGCTGACTTCAACTTAGATTTACAGTATAGAGCGAATCACCAGTTGCTCTTCATTACTGTAGGATTACGGTAGAAACTTCAAGCATATGGTATCATTGTGAAAAAAGCTGCGCTTCAAAAAATTTCAAAAAGAGTGTGAAAACTTATGTGATGGAGTTTTTGTGGACGCTGAATTCAACTATGTATGAGGTTGCAAAGCTTTCTAATTGGTGTAACCGCACTTTTTTAATCATTGGAAAAACGGCCGCTACTGCTTACCTCGCATAGCTTTTCAATGAAGCATCATGCTAAGTTGCAATCTTCACATTTAGAATCAGCAACTTTGATTAGCCCAGTGTAAAAGTTTTCAGGCTGTTTTGTTCTCTTTCTAATGCAAAACATAATTTTTCATGGTTCAGAACCCTCTTCGAAGTTCCCACCGTAGTCCTACAGGTAACAAAGAGGACCGGTGACTGGCTTTATACTGTAAATCAAAGTTGAAGCCAGCCTTACAAAAGGGTACCTAAAGCTTTTCGAAAGACTTTATTACATAAGAGTTATTTACCATCAAACAGACACATTTTTCTGGGACACCCTGTATATAATATATAAAATTCAAAGTTTGTAAGTATGTTTGCGTGATGTATGTGTCTAATAGAAATCTTGATGAGTAAACCAAAAAGCGCCAAATTTTGCACACGTATATTTTCGATCCCTGCGCACACGATAGACTACTTTTTGCACCGATTTGCTCGGTTCATCTATCGATCTATCGATTTTACTTATAGCCAAGGAGAACGAAGGTTCATTAATCATTACCGGGTTGTTATTTCAATAGTCATGTAAAAGGGGCGGTGGATCTCATTTACATTTCGCGGTGAGAAGAATGCAGTGGCTCCAGAGCGGAGCGGTGGAAGGAAGACAACTTTATCACTGAAGCGCTGCTGCTCGGGCAATAGGTGCAGGAAAAAGAGGGAGGGGGAAGGTGAAGAAAGTACAAGAACAAAAATCGAGGGAAGGCGAGTCTTGACTCGCTCGAGTTTATATAGTTACTATGCGGAACCGAATGAGCCTCGGTCCAAGCGAACTGGGGAAGACAGCTAGTAATCAATAAAATGAAACATTGCTCTGAGAAGTGTTTCATAGCATGATTAGCAAGTGTGATTTATGAAGTACGAGGAAAGATTTGGATTGATGTTCACCCACCTAGAGTGTGCTCGTAAGTAAAGTATAAGAAGGAAATGGCAATGAAACCAAGACAGGAACCTTCTTGTTACCTTTTAAGATTTTGTCGTTGTAAGCATTAGCTGATGGTTCTCGAAAATCTGGAAGATGGAAAGAGTGACAGCGACAGAATAATTGGTAACTGCCACGAAGTTGTGTCAAAGACTTCGGAGTACCTAATATAATGGATTCATGTTTGACCCGATAGTTACAATAAAATAGAAGAAAAGAGAGCTTTCAAATCGCCTCGTTTTCTTATGTCAAGAAAATAAAAACTGTGCAAGTAAATCAGAATTACTTAGAGAGTTCAATAGCTCTAAAAACCAAAAAGGGATTTGAGGAAGATGAAATGAAGTGTTACTCCACTTTGTGTTTTGTTTTCAAAAGTAGCATAGAAAAAATGTGTATGAAAATTACGTGTTTATCGGAGGAGAGAAAAACAATTTTTAGGCACTGGAATTATTCAGCAAAAAATGTAATTTCTGTAGATGAAGAGCAGCTCAGCAAGAAAGGTATCTAGAAAATTGCCTTTTCCTTTACTTCCATGGAATTCATGGTTTGCCTGAGTTACGCTATTTGAAGAGTTTGTTGGGAGGAGGTGCAAGAAAATTAGTAGTAGTAGGCATCCACGAGTTTTCAGGACAAAAAAGCTCTAAACTTCTGTACACGAACAAATGAAGAAGGGGTTACGATTGGAACCTTCCTAGGATTCATTCATAAAAGTGCCTGTTGAAAGAAGGGTGAAAATTTTACAGTGGGAGTTCTCAAATGGAGCTTTTTTTACGATGCTTTCAAAGGCCCTGCCTGAGCACTCAGATTACAAAATTCTCATCCTCCTTTCACCGGGCACTTTCATGAGCGGAACAATCGTATACCTTTTCATGTTTCATTTGTTCGTCTGCAAAAGTTATGAATTCTATCCTGAATATTTGTGAGTGCCTATGCTATCCTCTTCTCCAATACAAACTTAATATTCATACACAGATTTTCTATGCTATATTTAGAAACAAAACACAGAGTAGTTCTAAGGAAACTTTATTTCATCTTGCAGTTTCCTTTTTGATTTATACTCATAATACTCTCCTTTATAAAGTACTTTCGGCTAAGCACTGACACAGTTTATATGCATATTTTTAGAATCACAGAACGAGGCGCTTTAAAACCTCTCATCGTGCCCTTTTATTTTATTGTAAATTTCGGATGAAACATGAATCCATTATATCAAGCACCCATAAATCTTTGGCATGACTCCGTGTCAGTTCCGATTGTTCTGTCGCTGTCATTCTCTCCATTCTCAAGAATTTTGAGAACCACCAGCCAAGGCTTGAAACGGAAAATCTTGAAAGGTGACAAGGAGGTTCCTGTTTCTTGATTCCATCGTGCCATTTCCTCTTATACCTTACTTACGAGATTTGAAGTAATCGCTTCAATTTTTCTGGCTTTATCATTCATACTTGCTGATCGTTGCTAGAGAATCACTTCTCAGAGCCATGTTTCAATTAATTATCGTATTATTATTCATGTGAAAACTGTCCAAAGCCTGATCATAATCGGGAGTCGTCAAGTTGCTCTTGTTATTTGGATTACAAGCATGAAACAATTTCGAGAAAAGAGTGTAAGGCCTAAGGCATACCTCACGCGATCTCAGTCGCTGCGGATCCAGGACCGGAACATCCGTTTGCAACAACTTACAAAAGCTACAAGCTTATGAGTTTGATTACCCGCGAATGATTGCTTTGTAAAGATCTGCCAAGTTGCCAAGTCGCGAAAACGTCGCAATTTGGCCGAATCGCGTGAGGTATGCCTTAGGCCTAAATAATCTAAAGGCTGCTGCATGACGAAGGCGCAATATGTGCCGACTTTGTCGGCACCTTCCTTGCAACTTATCATTACTTCTGCTAAGCACCGTAAAGGTCATGCCATAAGCATGACCTGCTGTGATATGAGTGTATTATTGCCCAGATGTTTGTGATACTTCCTTACCACGTCTTCAATTCTCAGCATTCTACCACTGCACGAATGGGTGCATGTCGTCTGTTCAATAAAGCTCTAATAGCTTTCGTGTTTTATCAACAACCAGAAGCCACCATACTCCACAACAGGCGCCACCCATTCGCCTAAGGCTACAGTAAAGCCTACCAGCCACCATATTTGGTGCATCGGCCAAAAACACAAGACCGATCACTACTCGCCTCAGCTACACAGAGGTTAGCTATTCTAACCTTGGGACCTAGCGCCCAGAATCCGCTGCCTCGCACCTAGCGACAGCCATTCTCCTCCGCATCAGGGACTAAATCTTCCCAATTTTCGCACAAAATTAGCGAACGGCTCAAAAAGCAGCCATATTCTTCTAACAGTTTTTGAACATCATAATGCTCTAAATTTTTTTAAAGAGGCAATCTCATTTCACTCAAAAGCATTAGCAAATCTGCTCGAAAAATTTGACTCCTACAACTTCAAGCTCAGGTTCACTTTAGAAATTGATAGAGAGCTTCAAAAGAAATGTTTCGAAAACTTAGATATTCTCCTTTTTTGCCTTTCACAAATTAAAGCAAAAACGACAGTTTTGGACTCAACAGTCGACCAGTTTGGAGAATTTTATCTCAAGCAGTCTAAAAACGAGAAAAAAACTGTCATACTCCAGCTAGAAAAGCTTGAAAAAGAGCTTGACTTTCACCAGTTGCTTTCGGATGCTAATGTTTTGACTGTCGCTGTGGAATATCAGATAGTATATGCAAAAACATACAAGAATTTTGTATCAAGTCAAGTAGTTAGAGAACAGCAATCCAGTCTTTTAAACCATTTTTTACGTGATGTGGAAAGGGAAAGCAATGCTCTAGCAATTATGATGAATTCCGCGACGATGGAAGAAGACAATGAAAGTGAAGATGGCCTCAAACAATATTTTGAAGAATGCACAACTGTGGCTCGCGGAGATGCCATGGATGGCACCATACCAGCAACAAAGGATAAATTGAACTCGCAAGCAACCACGACTAAGGAACGTCGATCCAAAGGATGCAATGATGTATTCGGAAGGCGCAAAACTGTGAAGCGACAACCTACAAACAGTAAGAAGACTCCGACTCATAATCCTTACTCTGTATTTTCGTCGCTCAAAAATGAAAGTCGACTACGTCATGATGATCTGGGATACTCTGCCTTACCACAGTCTACTTCCTCACCATCTCACGCTAGCTGTCATGACTACATCAATCTGGACTCCGAACCCATCTGCCTAGCTGCTCAGGAACGTCCACTAGGATATCCCGACAAATATGTACTTCTACATATCCAAGTGTTACTTATTTTCGTGAATTGCACGTTTTTGCTCTCTATTCCCCTCACTCGCCGGAGTGTGCCGACTTTGTCGACACCTTCCTTGCAACTTATCATTAATTCTGCTAAGCACCGTAAAGGTCATGCCATAAGCATGACCTGCTGTGATATGAGTGTATTATTGCCCAGATGTTTGTGACACTTCCTTACCACGCCTTCAATTATCAGCATTCTACCACTGCACGAATGGGTGCATGTCGTCTGTTCAATAAAGCTCTAATAGCTTTCGTGTTTTATTAACACACCAGAAGCCACCATACTCCACAACAGGCGCCACCCATTCGCCTAAGGCTACAGTAAAGCCTACCAGCCACCATACAATATCTTTGGGCGCAAACGCGGCTTCTTTGGCCGCAGAGCGCATGAGACGCAGGTTTTATAATAGTGAAGATACGCGTGCGCCGCATTCGCGCCCGCTCAACTGATACCGCTTCTGCGCCTTCGTCATGCAGTAGCCTTTAGCATGGATGGTTTGGAATTCGTATAAAGCAAGTGCACAAACTTTAGATAATCTTCTCATATTGTTTTTTTTTGAAGCTTGCAAATATGATTGAAGATTAATTTACCCCAGAAAAATCACTGCCTAGAATTAATTTTTCGAATTCATTGAATCGATGCATAGACAAAGATGGAGAAAATGCCCACAATTTTTACGACGAAGTTCTCAATTGTAGGACTTGTAGATAGGTTAGCAGCAATGGCGAATTTAGATTTAATCTGACCTCATGGTCGATTTTCTCCTCGACTTTTGGTGAAGGGGATGACCATGCTCATAGCCCAGGAGTGAAAGGGGTGTGAGCAAATACTCACACTATGGCACCTTTGCTGTCAATGCTTGAAATCAGTTACCTGCCGCATACGCCGAGCAGAACAAGGTACCATTTGATTCAACTGGCTTGGCATCGGCAAAGGCGGGCTTCGTGACTTAATTAAGGCTAGGTATGATCAGAGAGCACTCGCGCGAGAGAGACGCAGGTGTCGGGCGCGAGCGGCCTCAATTATAAGCTCCTGCAAGACGAAGGCGGTCGATTCAATGCGCAACGCGGCTGCGACATAGCCTGCGTCACAGCCGAGTCACAGCCGCGACACAGCCACGTTGTACCTCGAACCGACCGCCTTCGTCTTGCAGGAGCTTATAGATCACAAAACCCCGCCCTAATGGTGCCAAGCCAGTTTAAACAAAGGTTAGTGAGCCAACATGTCATGCGTTTTTTTGGCGATAATTAAACGAATGCTTCAACACAGTGAATACAACTTGACGTCCATTTGTTCTTGTCGCGCGCGATCAATGACTAGTGTTTACTATCGCGCTGGGAACACAAACCTTCTGAAACACTTCATTAAAGGGCTTCAGAACCTATTCCAGCGCATTGGCTGTCTCTTCCTAGTGCGACATGTAAATACTAGTCAATAATCGCCCGCGACAGGAAAGAATGGAAGCATCGCTGGTACTCACTCGTGCAACATGATGATCAAGGGAAATACAAATGATACAGGTAAGAATCCCATCCATCACAACTGCTTATCTATAAGATATGAGTGCCTATTTTCTGGCATCATCTCTTCTGCCGCTCATGTACACCTATGGTGCCGATATTAGAAGTCAAAATACACTTTGCTGCTCAGGCCTTAATACCATACCAGAGTAGCTTTGTCTATAGTTGACAAAATTATCTTTTCCTTGGACAAGAACATTGGCACAAAACGCAGCAGGATTATTCTGAGTGAGCTAATTGTAGGTACGATGAACAAATGTCTGGAAACTTTAGTGCGCGCAGCTAGTAGAACTATTGATAGCAAGGTGCCGGGAGAAGACATCGGCTAACAAGGTCATCCTTCCAGGAGCAATCGCAAAGGACGAATTACATTCGCGGCAGCATTTACAACACCCTACGTCCACTGAAGGATCGACCACAGATTGTCGCCGGTCGCCAGGTTGCCGCGTCGTTCGCGTCAACAGTCGTTGTAGGACCTCATAAGCAACCTCGACAACGCCGGCAGACCTGGCAACAGTTGCCGGCGACCTACTCAGACACTCGCTGTTGACTCGCGCCGGAGATCCGCCCCTTTTTGAGGGATTCGCGGGAAAGGGCGTAGACATGCGCGAGACAATATTTTGACAGTTTTTGCGGATGGTCGCGAAAGGAAATCGGGAGGTAATGTGTGACTCAGCGAGCAGTTTCGCAATATCGACGCGCGTTTCAAATCTCAGCTCACATTGCATCATTTCGGGTTTTTTGCTACTTATTTTCTAAATTCGTGCATTCCATCCGTCCTACCTAAGCCCTCTTCTTTCCGTTATTTCATTCCAATCCAAATTTAACTTTATTTGAAATCAATTTTGAAGCTTCTTCTCTAGAAATCGAAGCTCGACTATCTCCGTGATTGTGGGATGTCACATTTTGTCTTGTCACATTTTTATAAGTAGCCTCCTCTGTTTCCTCATTTCGTACCTTCTTCTCATTTTTAAGGTTTCGCTCTGGATGCTCTTGGCTTATACGTTGATGATTTGCTGTTACCAGCTTCAGAATTAATGAGGAACCCATGATGTATGTTTTGGAGAATCCTAAGTTTGCACTATTATTTTTTAATGGTTTAGATGGTGGACAAATCTTGGAGGACGACAGGGAGCGATCAAAAGCCTTCGAAGTGCTCGCACAGGCCAGGATGGATTGGGCGGTCTTCGCTCGCATAGTCCTCGGAAGAGCCTTGTAAGCTATTGGAGTATTAATAAGGCAGATGGACACTCCATCTTGCGTTTTGCAGGGGAGATATACGGGCTTATGTACTATGCGGTCAGACCTAAACTCCTTCCTCTAAAGGTAAGATGCCAGTGCACTATTCCCAGTCTTCGTCGACATGGTTTTCTCTTTTCAGGAGAAGCGTGTGATCGAGACTACGGCAAGCAGCTCTTCTGCTGTCAAGGAAATAGAAAAGACCAGCCCCGACGAGTTTTAGCCCATCTGCTACTACTTTTTTCTAGTTTGCTGTACTTACATATTACTATCATATCATTTGCCTTAACTCTACTCCCGCTTTTGCGTATCATTATTTGCATTCCGAGATTCTCATTGTTTAAACGGTTACCAAGTACACTTCTATCTCATCATGTAACTTCGCTCTTTTTAACACGTTTCTCCTGAGTTTTCAACGGAAGTGCCCGAGATTAACACGTTCAAAAGTGCGAAAGGCAGCGAGATGACGTGGTACCCTATGGGAATCTTGCTGGGAAACAAAAGATATATGTATATGTATACCTTTATATATGTATATATAAATATATATAATGTATATTTGTACATACACATATAAGTATATACATATATGTAATGTACAGCAAGTAGGGATATAGCGAAATTATTACTGCGAGATAACGCGCTCCAGTTGCGTCAGGACATCAAGATGTGTCGCCCTCGAGCTGCCGTATTTCCTGCAAGATGCGGGCGCGTCAAAGCGTTGTCTCGGGCAGCATTGTTCCGACACATAATGCTGCCTCGGGATTTCGTCGCGAGGCCGATTACTTGTGTCGCGCCTTCATTCAGCGCTTACACAAAACTTTGGGCTGCACGGTTCAACAGCGAATGTCTGAGTATGGCCGATTCCTCAGTGAGATTTGAAGGGTTAAAATTTTAAAACAATAAAAAGGGAAACTTACTTTGCAGAATACATTGCAGGTGCCCACGGGTGGTGCAGCGCACACCCTCCAAGGCTCAATGCAGGATGGCCTGCTGCAAATGCCGCGTGCGTGCCTGAAAGCGTGCTCATATATCGTAATACGAAAAGCAGAAGTAATGTACGAAAAGCATATACGAAAAGCAGTAGTAATGATCGAAACACGAAGTACATACCCTCCAAACGACAAAATCTACTAGACAGGGTGACAACAATGCTTCAGCTAAATGCAGGACTAAAGCTAATGCTCAGTAATTATGTCTATCGGCCAATAAACTCTGTTTGGTAGTTGCATGGAAGGCAAGAAAGCTGGAGAAGATAACATGTACTGTGCCTTCATAGACATCTAATACAGGGTCTCCCAAAAAGATGTGCCCACTGTTTAATCGTCAATTACTCTCTTGCTTTCATGTCTTTTGCCGAGTTTAAGGTATCGAGGGGTAAAGTGAGGTTCAAATTAGTTTTGTAGTATGAAGCAATCACCAATCGCTCTTCATTACTGTATGATTACCGTATAAACTTTCAGCACACATGTTCACTAAGCACAAGCACGAGATAATTAGAATAATCCCGTGATGATGTTTTTTGGAGCATTTCAAGCAAGCCCTATGAAGACGTGAAATTTCGAGGTGACAGAACTCTAGAACTTGACCTCTCTGTTGCTGAACTCTGTTTTACAAGAAAAATAAAGAGTTATCTTACATATTAGGTTGACGAAAAAGTTCATATCGTTTTTTTTATAACTGCTCGCAAATCCCATAGAACATAAGCACTGGATAATATTAGGTTGTAAAAAAAGTTCCCGGGTACTTTTGGGAATTTCATTTTCAAATGCATTTTTTTCAGCGCTCGGTCGGACTTTAACACCAAGTTTTTTATACTGTTAAGTAGAGGGAACCCTAAAGTTTTCAAAACCGCTTCTGATTTTTAACAATGCCAAAAGGTGCTTAATCTGGACACCAAAAAAAGGGAACCTTTCCAACCATAAAAATTTCACAATTTTTTCTTTCTATGGCCATTTTTTCGCGCACTTCGAGGAATTTCGTCCAAATCATGGGTGATCAAATTGAGTAGCCTGCTAACTTTTAACTCGCAGCTGCACACTCCGAGAATAAAATTATCACAACTTTTTGAACACGTGCCAAGCTGTACCCGGGAAGAAGCGATAAACGCTCATTCGCTTGCAGAATTAGTTTTCTTTTATAACCAAACACTGAGGCCCGTATGCACGTACATCCCCGCTGGAAAGGGGAGGGGATCTGAGAGAGGATGCGTCATATCTCGATACTTCAGCTATCTTTCTTCTTCTTTCTCTACTTTGCTTATGAAGGTTCTCACACTCTTATATCTGCGCATAGTGGGTGCCAGGTTTTTGCCATTTTGTGTGACATATAGTATATCCTCAGTACAATTTTGCAGCATTTTCATTGACTTCTCAGAGAGAGAAATTACTTTGAAAATGAGAGATGATCCCCGGGGATCCCCAGGGGATCCCCAAGGGATCCACAAATTGGCAAAAAAAGCAATCATGTTTGACAGTAACCTGGCATTCATTATGCGCAGGTATAAGGGTATGAGAACCTTCATAAGTAAAATAGAGAAGGAAGAAGAAAGATATCTAGAGTAGCGAGATATGAATCATCCCCTCTCAGATCCTCTCCCTTCCCCAGAAAAATGTACGTACATATGGGCCTATTTCCAGTTCCCAAAGATTAAACAGTGAAACGTTTGTGCATTTTGAGATTTCGCAAAGAAGATTTCCGGAAAAATGCCTTGAGAATGCTCAAAAGCCAACTGAAGATGTCCAAAAAAAATTCGTTGTATTGCATATCTACTCTATCCAAGTGCTAGAAAAAAGATCTTGAAAGAGTGTGAAACAGAATTTCCAAAATCAGTTAACATTTCCTAAAATTAGCTAACACTTCCCTTTGTAGTGTGGCTTGGTTGGTCTGTGTTTTCACTCACCATTTTTTGGTGCACCTCGAGTGTAACAGATAAAGATAAAGATAAAGATAACATCAAGATAGGTAAAAACAATGGGTTGGAAATTCTGACGAATATAGAGCAACCATACATCTCTCGACAGAAAATCACTGCTGAGAAAAAGGAAAATTTTCTGCGTCAACTTTTCAAAACTTCTGTCTATCATTACTTTGAACAACTTGGGATAGGCCTAAAAACGGCATAAACTTTTGGACCAACCTAATATTACCGGCCTATAGTTCGTAGCGTTTTCATAAACTAACGAACAAATTTTCAACTTCGTTTTTACAATACTAGCAGCTCTGGTCCCAAAAAAGTCGTCTAGCAAACGCCTGAGATAGTCTCTAAACGGAACAAACCGTTCATACGTTTGCAGGAGAGCGAGACGGATGACAGTCTGGTGGGGCGATGTCCGAGAAGTATATCGGATACTAACATGCCTTCCAGTCAAGTCTTGCAATGCAGTTTTGACGACGTTTGCCGTACGAAGCCACATTTTGTAATGCGGAAAAACTCATTGAACCTGTCTTTTGAGTCATTTTTGCAGAGGTACTCATTTAGAGTGCGCATTTGGGTTGCGGGTATGATCGACTGTTTTTTCCTGTCTAGTAACTTTCAGTGCAGAACCTCATGCCCGTCCTGCAGTAAGTCCTGTTCAGGAGACACTGTAAACTCTCGTTTTGGTTGGAGCACTCTTTCCTTTTTTGTCTCATACTAACAGAAAAGCTATATTTTTCGTGATCGGCAAAAAAATCTATGCAAAAAACAATTTGTGAGAAGAATGAGCATATGTCGAAAATGCTCTTGTTGTCTTTGAAAAATCCCACATTTTTGAAAATCGAAGTGGGTTAACTTTCGAACCAACAAATTCGTTATAGAAGGCATGATTAGCTCTTTCTAACGATATGCACAACTTGCCGCAAATCAACCGCCATCCAGAGAACTGAGGACGAGAATGAAAACGCTACGAACTTATGGAATGACCCAATAGATACAGATAGAAATGATACCTTAAGCTTCTCTGAAGAGTCGACAAAATATGACTTTGGTCGGATCAAAAAACAACAACTTGATAAAATTTAATGGGACTAGTTGGGAAAACGAAAGACAGTGCTGTACTCTGTTTGCTTAAACAGCCACCAACTCTTTCTAAAGTGTAAAAATGAAGGTTTTGAGATAAGTTGGACATGGTAAAAACCATGTTCGAGACTTTGGGATTAATTCATTGGCTACAAGAGTAAACGCTTCGGAAAGTGAAAGGAGGAAGAAGAACTGCGTTGAATCCAAGAGTTGCCCACTTTCATACACGTTTTATGATACTTCGAAAAAACGAAACTTTTAAGTCGACCTACATAATCTATGAAGAATAAGTCGCTGTTAGTCTGCGACTGATCGTGTAGGCATTCGGTCGCATAAGCTTCAGAAGATTTTGGCTTGAACAAAACATTACTGACATGTAGTCTAATGCGCTGTAGACATGCTATTTGCTTATTGCAGCATAATTTTTATTTTACCGCTTGTAAATGTGCACGTTTGCGCATGCCGATCACATAAACTTGTTACTGGAAGAAGTGATCATGCCATGTAGTTACACGCATCATCTTTAATGCTTCCTTAACAATAGGTCAAGTCCAACTTGATTGCATGACTTCTGTGGAGGCTCCAAACCTTCACAATCTCTCTCCTTTCGTAGGCTCACAAGCAAAAATCTGGGCACTCCACCCGAGTCAGCTATCGCTTGAAGGCGGCAACCGAGCGAGGTGGGTGTCGTGAAATTTCACTGCCACAGAAAAACGCTATCGCATAAAAGCTGTAAGGTTATGAGAACAAATCGCTTAGCAAGTGAGAATACGTACGCTCAGAGGGACAACCGGAGCTTTCCCTCTTACAAGGGACGGATACTCGGTGACCGTGGCCGTTAGAAATGAGATGTATACCGTAAGATGCATCTCGAAATGCTGATCTGAATTTGTGCTCGATATCTGCGAAACGATCGTCTGAAAGAAGTTATGAACTTTTTTAGTAGGAAATAAGCATACTTTTGAAAAGTAAAAATCACCAAATTCGTCTTAGGTTACCGTTTGAAGCTATTGAAGGGAATCTTCAGAGGAATACTGTTGTATTATACCCATCTAAATCATATTCAGCGTTTGATAAGATTAGAAAATTCTTCGTTGATGATTTTGATTCTCCGCAGTAGCACAGTTTATTCATGAAAAAATAATTATAACTCCATCCAGATTATCGTTTCGCAGATATGGAAGACAGCATTCGAACCAGCATTAGAAGGCGCATCTTTTGACATAGAAACCATCAAGAGTGGCCACGGTCACCAAGTATCCTTTCCTTGTTAGCGGCAGAAGCGCAGGCCACCACAGTTAAGTCTACGGGTCCCACTACGGTTTCGCATCTTAGCCAAAAAAGTTCTACTTGTCCGAATGATAGCGATAGTACGCTCCAGGAAAACTTTGTTCCGCCGTACTTGCATTCTTTGACGTTTATATTGAAAAAGCGGTTAGTCCCGGTAGACGAAAAAGCTAGAAATTTTGAAATTTCGACCACTGCCTCAAAGCGCAGAAGGCTAAACTTGCCTCGTATAAATTCGGTTCAAAAAATCTATTGACTTCCTTTGCAAGGTGAACATTGTCCCACGTAAAACGTCCTTTGGCAAAAAGACCATAATTGGCTTTGTTTATAGAAGTGCTTGTAAATAACCGTCACAAGGTGCCATACACTCGACAACCCACGAAGGGGGCCTCCATGAACATGACTCCCTCCAAAACGATGGGGTCTTGTCCTAGGTTAACTAGTTACATTTACTGCCGCTGAGTTCGGTGGGAAACAAGAACTAGGCACCAGCAATAGTAATCAGCTTTCTGGCAAAAATCACCCTTTCCTGTAAAATAAGCGGAGTACTGATGTGGTGCAGCTAAACAACGATGCTTTTGTATGGAGACTGCTCAACAGCCAACGCTTGGCAGTAATCTCGCCGGTACCGCCGGTATTAGTTCGTCATCCGCCCTCTTCAAATAATAACGCCAGGTTTGCTATATTCCGCTGCATGTTTTACAGAACAAAACCATTGTGATGCTGTTGCGTTCCAGAGCACTAAAATCCCTGTGATCTTCTAAAAACCATTTGTTGAATGAAATGCAATTTCGCGTCTCTACTATACCATGAACAGAATCGAGTAAATATTCGAGTACTCGGATAAAGCATTGGAATAAATTTTATTCGAAATTGGATTAATCGAAAATTTCAAAATCTCGAATATATTCGATATATTCGCTTATTCGAAAATTGTCAATTTCATTTACTCGATTATTTATTCGAAAAATTTGGTATTCGAAAATATTCGAACATTCAAATGTTTATTTTCAGACGTTATTCGATTATTCGACAATTTCGTATAATCAAATAACTATTAGGTTGTAACAGAATTAATGCAGGTTTTTCAACCTTTTTCGAGGTGTTGGTTCATAACAACATCCCACTGCCTTAAGAAACTGTGCAAACCTTCTGAAACCACTCCCTTCTAGTTTCTTAGGCACGCTTTCGTTTCATGGGAACTGGGTTCATTTCGAAATTACGTGCTTTTGAAATCAAGAGACTAAACCTTGAAATTTTTTCCTTTTACACTCTTTGCTCTAAATTCACAGCAAAAAATAGGAATTCTTTGCAAACTGGAACAATGTTTATGTGTGATCTGTGCTACAAATGCACATTGAAGCAAATTTCTCGGAAGTTTCCAGACCGAGAAATTTTGTTCCAAACCCAAACAACCGCTGCTATCATTCTGCGGCGTATAAAAATCCTAAATGCGAAGCAACTGCGTAGCTTCCACCGTGCGCAGAAAGGACAGATAGGACACATGATAGCAAAGAACCGGGAATTGTTATCTACTTCGGCGGCGAGAAAATTCAAGAAACAGCAAAAAAAGCACCTTTTCGTCTTTTGAGAGCACTTGTGAAGAATGAGTGATTAGAAATTTTTGCAATATTTTCTAGCAAAACTTTTTTCGTGAACAACTTTAACGCTGCTGCACAACCAACTATTAGCACAGTGAATTAAGTTTGTACCATTTTACTACATTATATAGTGAGTCATGGTCTCTCAAAAGGTTTTTCAAGAAAAATTTTGGCAGTTTTCAGGCTATGAAATTTTTTTTAGTAAAGCTACAACGATAAGGTAGTGCGAATTGAATTGCCAAAGTTTGCTGATTGCAGTAATTTTTATTGTAAAAAGTTATAGTAATCCAAACTCAAAATTTGGAAAATCTGCATTAATTCTGTTACAACCTAATACAAGACAGCGTCACAACTTTGACTGCTATATCAGCAACCATCATTTGTTATCCAAGTTGCCCACTGCATGGAGTCCTTCATTGTGCTAATTTGATCAAAATTTGTTTGGATATTCGACATAATCGGAAGCAAAATATTCGTTTATTCGAATTTTTTTGCAATATATTCGAGTATTCGTATTTTTTCAATTCGAATATACTCGATATTCGATTATTCGACATTTTTGTTTTTCCAAAATATTCCATATTCGAATATTCGACATTTTTTTGAAAATATTCAAATTCGATTATTCGATATTTTTAATTTTCGAATATATTCGGTTATTCGATTATTCGAAAAACTCTCGAATATTCCAAAGTAAAGTCTCTACGCTTTCCTGCATGCATGTGTCTGCCCCCCCCCCCCTCCCATTCCATCACTTAGCCCCCAACGGGACACTTTAGCAGTTTTTTGGGCACAGAATTTGGTGGCATGCGTGCATAGGAATCGCCGTGCGCGGGTTGACTCCTGACCGAGATGTGGGAGCTGGCCAAAGATAACCAAGCTCTGACAGCGACGCAGTGATCTGACCTTCGCATCAGTCGTCCTTTTTTTATACATTCTGTTCTTATGCAAAAAGATGGGTACTGTTATAGACTTTGCTAAATAATTTGAACACACGACCTTTCCCTACTTCTTATTCTACTTTACGATTACACCGAATAATAGCGATGAGCTGGTGCAAGTTGGAAGGTAAATAGTAATAAATAGAATCAGGAAAGTGATGGACATACGTTAAAATATACTGCAATACATTCAAGGAATTGAAAATACGCGTCTCATGTATGAAAGCAAAGTAAAATTTGGATCGAACATGCATAGAGAAAAATATCACTGCAAAAAACATGAGACTACATGATATTTGCAAGGAGTAGAATAGAGCAATGCAACACGTTGACATTCGACGCGCGTAATGTTTTCGCTTCCTAATCAAGATTTAAGGATGGCAACGTTTCCTTCACTTGCTAACGCACAACGAGTTTTGTTAGATAGTGTGCTAATTCTATGGCTCGGCCATGCTCCGCTTCTACCGATTTCCCCACGCCCGCTCCTTTCTCAGAAAACGCCGAAAAGAGTCGAAAACGGTTAGAGGCGCCCATAAGCCAAAAAAATGCCAGGATGTTTCTTCCAAAGGCTTTCAGCTGTACAGGGTGTCCCAAAAAATGTGTACATTGTTTAAACTAATAACTCTCTTGCTTCGATGCCTTCTGCTAATCTTTGGATACCATTCTGTAGAGCTTGGTCCAACTTAAATTTACATTTTGGAGAAGTCATCAACTATTCTTCGTTTAGAAATAGCATACAGCGCCATTGTTAAAGAGCTTGTCAAGTAAAATATTCAAAGAAATGGAAATTGAGTAGCTAGATTTTCATGCACGGTGATTTCGTTACACAGCTTTTACAAGACTTTTTAGTGGTTTAATCACATTTATGAATAACACTGAAAAAGCAGTCGTTATAGTTTACGTGGAATAACCTATGGAAAAAGCATGTCTGTTTGCAGATTTCAGATTTGCAACTAGCTTTGCTAGTAGCCTAGTGAAAGGATTTTTGACTTGTCTGATTCTCTTTCTCAGGCAAAATGTAACTCCCAGTGGCTTCGACCCCTCTTCTAAGTTCTTACCGTGATCTATAGTAACGAAGAAAGATTGGAATTCGCTTCATACAATAAAGCTGAGTTGAGACTAGCTTTGCAAAATAGTACTTGAAGGTAGGCGAAAGACTAGAAGCAAGAGAATTTGTAATAGAACAAACATCCAAATCCCTAGTCAAAGCTAAACTTCCAGTGATGACAGCAGCAACTGCATATATAACGTTCTACTTTTGAGCCAAGCTGCTCCATGCGCTGACCAAAACAAATGAGAGACATTCAAAAGAACCTCTCATTCAAAAAACGAGTATCATTCATCCCCTGACTAAGAGACACAAACGCGCTTTGCGTACGTCTAATTAACAAGTTCATGAGTGCGTTCTATCGCGTTTCAATATATCCTATTAGGAATTCGTGAAGAACATATTCGAACTCGCGGTTGTTCGATAAGCTCGAACATGTTGTTTTACAAAGTCCTAATAGTAAAGCATCCAAAACGCGTCAGAAGCACTCATAAACTTGTTAATCAAACGTACGCTAAGCCTGCTCATGTCTCTTAATCAGGGAATGGATGATAGTTGTCGTGCATTCCCCACAGAACAACAGGCGAAGCTTTGCCGCTTTGCCAATGTATGCGGTGCATTTTGTACAAGCAAGATTTGGCCTTTACGCACAAGCTTACAAAAGCTATGCTCCTATGCATATGAATTGCATATGCCGTTGGTTTTTAGACATCTACAATTGCCAGAGCCGTGACAATCACGATTAGGAACTGTTCGAGGTATGACGGAGGTCTCACAGCTGAGACATGGGATAACGTTGCGATCACCCAAACCTCTAAGCCACCCAAAGAAGCTTAGCATGGCAACTTTATCAAATGCCTTCAACATCTAGTTCGGACTACGCAGTTAGGAAATGAGAAGAATATCCCGTCTCCTTGATTGGGAGAGATACGCGGGAGTACAGCAATTGTCTATTCACATGATGACAGGTACAGGCAACCCCTACAACTTCTGCTTCTGTACACTCGCGAAGACCACCAAAGAATACCAGCAAAAATCCTTAACGGCACAAAAAGTGGAAAAATAATGAAAGACTTGTGCTAAATTTGTATGCTATGTGAAGACAGGCCACCTAAGTATCTACAAACCTGTAATTATCTATCTATGATCGACAAAACAGATCTGTGTCCGCGTTTTAAAGCATGCATCCATGTGGGGACTGTGTAAGATCTACTAGCCGACGTAACAACGTTAATAACGTTCTGTGTGACAATGCGCACGAGCAGAACCGTCGTTGGGTCGTCAAGCACTTCCCACAGCATTTTCGTTTCCATAGGTGGCAGATGGGCACCCTTATAAGACGTAATTGAAACACCTTTTGACGTTACTTTGTCCAAAATGTGCTCTGCATTTGCTAGAACAATAAAACTTTTCCCCATTATGGTCTGCCGTCTCAACGTGACATGAGTGGACATGGGTGTCGAACTGCGATTTAAAATCGAGGTACATTTACTCTGGCGGGCCCTCTCAACTGCAACAGAAGTGTTTCTGGCCTTCGACTTCACCTGCTCTAGTCTGTTCTAGTCTGCTCTCACAAAAATGTCAGGTATGTATTGTATTGTCAGGTATGCCTACCTAAGAGCAGACTAGAACAGATTTCCTGAATCTGGCTGCGGCTGAAAATCGCTGTCGGTTCTACATTTTACATCTCAAAGTCGGCAATCCAGGTAGAGGGGTAACAGCCTGGCCCAGTAAGTCTACTCTTGTTGGAGAGAAAACTCAATACTCGTTTAGCAAGGAGAACAAAAAAAACCACACACTTAATCTCAGCTAAGGCGTCGATTGAGAAGGCCAATGTCTGCTCAGGGAGCCATTTGGGAAGAAGACTATGCAGTCCAACATCGTTAACATATCTACAGTGACCGCCAAAAAGTTGCGGATCCCTTTTTCAGCGCTCTTTTTCAGAGGGAAAACAAGGATGAAAAAATGTAATAATTGCATGAGGTGATAGAGCTCTTCAAGATCTACAATCTACACTTTGACCCTTTGAGAAACATGTATTCTAAAAATTTTAAGCATCTTTTTCTAAAAATAGTCCGAAATTGGCCGCGTCACAATGTCGCGGACAATAATTCTTCGAACGCAAAAATTTTCTTTCGAGTCCTATTTTGAAGCAAAAACACAAGTTATCCAAACTGGTAAGCATACTACTATACAGAGCTCGTCAAAAACTACACACTGGTCATGGTTGCTTCCCCAAAAAACGCAAGCATGAGTTTTATTTTGCTTTTTTCAAAAAACAACTTCTAATTTCCTTTATCAAGCCAAATTTCTTCACACGGAAACCTGTTCAAGACATTCCAACAAAGCCGTCTGGATAAAATGGATGCTCTTTGCCATCCTCTATGCATCGGACGTGTGCTGGTGAGTTTCTTTGCTGAAAATGGTTCTTGACAGTGTGCGCGCACATGACCCCACCTGCACCTCACCACTGACTTGTACCGCTTTGCAGGCTTGTAACTCGGCCTGCAGTCGATGTTTAAGCCTGCAATTAGGCTCATTCGAAAGAACGAGACTTCCTGGACACGATGATATGCAAATGAGTTGAGTTTGAGAAATTTCAGAGATTTGGCGGATGGGGTGAAAAAATGCAGCCTTAGAGGTGATTGGAGTGAAAGCTCTTATGAACAATCTTAGAACTTCGAAATGGACCTATTATAAGAAAATCGACAGTTTTGAACTTCCAGGATGAAATTGGTAGCGAAAGGAGCTCTTTTCAACTTTAGCTGAAAAGCGCTTAGCCTACAACTGAAGCTGCCCTCTTCCACCCCATCCGCCAAATCTCTGAAATTTCTCAAACTCAACTCATTTGCATATCATCGTGTCCAGGAAGTCTCGTTTTTTCGAATGAGCCTAATTGCAGGCTTAAACATTGACTGCAGGCCGAGTTACAAGCCTGCAAAGCGGTACAGGTCAGTGGTGAGGTGCAGGTGGGGTCATGTGCGCGCACTATCAAGAACCATTTTCAACAAAGAAACTCACCAGCACACGTCCGATACATAGAGGATGGCAAAGAGCATCCATTTTATCCAGACGGCTTTTTTGGGATGTCTTGAACAGGTTTCCGTGTGAAGAAATTTGGCTTGATGAAGGAAATTAGAAGTTGTTTTTTGAAAAAAGCAAAATAAAACTCATGCTTGCGTTTTTTGGGGAAGCAACCATGACCAGTGTGTAGTTTTTGACGAGCTCTGTATAGTAGTATGCTTACCAGTTTGGATGACTTGTGTTTTTGCTTCAAAATAGGACTCGAAATAAAATTTTTGCGTTCCAAGAATTATTGTCCGCGAAATTGTGACGCGGCCAATTTCGGACTATTTCTAGAAAAAGATGCTTAAAATTTTTAGAATACATGTTTCTCAAAAAGCTCAAAGTGTAGATTGTAGATCATGAAGAGCTCTATCACCTCATGCAATTATTACATTTTTTCATCCTTGTTTTCCCTCTGAAAAAAGAGCGATAAAAAAGGGAGAGGGGTTTGTCCGCAACTTCTTGGCGGTCACTGTATGTGTGGTCGAATCATGGACATCGTGATCGCGTTCTGCACCTACAACGTTGGGACAGTCTCCATGGATGCCAACCTCCTCTTCTTCCAAAGCTCACAGCACTCAAATACCACGTCATTGCTATGCAATAAACAAAGGCCAGGAATAAAGATGTGCGACAGTTGAGTGATGGGACCAGAGGACCCTCATAATTCGTGGTGAGGATGCTCCATCACGAAGTGTTGGAAATGCTGGCTTTCGTCCATCTATCTATCCCCGCCTTGTCATCTGCATGAAGATCACCTCACTCATTATTCTACGTTTACATCTCCCAAGTCCAACAGCATCATCATGAAACTCTCCAGCATTAGCAGCTAATAAATCAGGACTGGATGCTCTTTACGACTAAGCTTAAGGAAACTTCCGCAGCAAAAACCTTTTTATAAGTCTGCTGTAAGCAAGTTCAACGCACAAATCGGCATTTCACTAGAAGAGAGATAGAGGACCGAAAAGTTTGATATGTCCTCCAAAATTAAATGCAATCTTTTTGGGCGTTCTCTCGCCGTACAACTCTTCCGCGGAAACAATGCTAGTGGACATGAGCACCGACAGGGAACGACTAACGCAAAGCTCGACCAATTCTGATAACGAATTCGACCAGCGTTGATAACATCTCACAGGCTAAAAGAGCTCACATCAAGTGCCGGCCCATTTCGGACGACCCAACTTACACAGGTTCGGACCACCGTCTACTTCGTGCAAAGATCCGCTTCAATTGGAAAATGGAAAGAATACCTTGCCATCGTGCGAAGTCTAGAAGAGAAGCAGTTTACGACGAACGCATTCTCGAGAACCCATTTCCAGATAAGGCGGAAGGAATGCGAAGATCTAACAGAAGATCTAGAAAAGCTGATTAAAGGACTATGCAGCTGTGCAGAGCAGGCAATTCTTGGTGTGGAAAGAGGCTCGGGACGGTTGACGAACAACACCAAGGAGCTTTTTCAGAAAAGGAGAATCCGGCACGCAGATCCAAGTGTATCGCACCTCGAGCAAGTACTGTTTAAAGGCATTTGCAGGAAAGCCGTACAAGAGGATCTGAAGCTATATCGACAAATGAAGATATTGGAAGCAGCACAGAACAGGAGAAGAAGAGGTGTCGTAGGGACCTTCGCGAGCACGTGCCGATGTAAGCTCTACTGAATAAGGACGGAAGACTAGTGAACTCCCGACGCGAAATGGAAGCGATGACAAGGGACTATTAACGAACTTTTTCGATCCACGACGCCGGTACCAGACCCTATCATCCCCACCGGTGAGCAGCCGCAGAGTAGTTCCTTCGGAAGTACGATCGGCCATAGAGTGCATAAAGCCAGGCACAGCCCCTAGTTCTGACGGAATCACCGCCAACTTACTGAGAGCAGGCGGACACAAGTTACACACACTACTGGCAACTCATATGACACGTTGCCTGGAGAAGGAAAGAATATCCAACCAGTGGAGGGCATCCCGCACTATTCTTCTTCACAAGAAAGGCGGAAGAGAAGACCTTAAGAATTACCGACCGATCAGCTTGCTAAGTGTGCTTTACAGCTGTCCACGAAGATCATCATGTCGCGTATTTCAAGGGCATTGGATAAAGCACAACCGACTAAGCAAGCCGGATTCCTTAGAGGATTCAGCTGCGTCGATCATATCCAAACCGTCTCAAGGGTAGTGGAGGTCCGCCGTATATACCGACTGCCCCTACTCCTCATCTTCGTCGATTACGAAAAGGCCTTCGATAGTGTGGAAATCAACGCCGTTTTAACTGCTCTGATCGACCAAGGCGTGGACCCAACATACATAAGGACTATAGCGGAATGCAACATAGAATGTACCAGCATGACACAGCTGTTTGACCACGCGCTCCACATCCGTATCAGGAAAGGCGACAAGGCGACACGTTGTCGCCAAAGCTGTTTACCGCTACTGCAATGGTGCATGCACTCGCTCGATTGGGAAACAAAGGGGGTTTGCGTGGATGGAAGGTACCTTTCCAATTTCCGTCTCACAGACAATATCGTTTTATTTTCGAAGTCTGTTAACGAAGCCGAAGAGATGCTGAACGAATTGAACGAAAGCGGGAGAAGGATCGGGCTCAGGATAAATCGAAAGAAGACGGTTCATGAAAAACACCTGGTGCAGTGAAGGTCAATTATTCTTGGATGCAGCGCCGATAGAGGAGACTTCATCTTACGTTTACCTTGGACATGCCATCACTATGAACAACGACATGAAGGATGAACTCAGCCGAAGGCAGAGAGCAGCTTGGGCAGCATTCGGTCCTCTGAGAGAGGCTACAGACATTGCTGATCCGGAATTGCGCGCTCATCTTTTCATGACAGTTCTCCCGGTTTTATGTTACGCAACCGAAACCTGGGCTGATACCTCAGCAACCATGAGGCACTACGAACGGCACAAGGGCACTCGAAAGAAAACTGAATATGACCAAGTTCAGACAGTATCGACTTGGAATCCGGAGCTCCGACCTCACACAACAATCGCGTCTAGAAGATCCAGCAGAGTAGGTATCGAAGAATAAGCACAGATGGGCCGATCATGTATTGAGAAGAGAAGACGACAGATGGACAAAAAAAACGATAAAGAAATTCCAAGATCCTCGAAACGTCCACGCGGAAGACCACCGAAGAGATGGTGTGACGAATTTGTTGCCCGTGTAAATCAACTGCACCAGCAGCTGGAGTTTAATTCAGGATCGTCCAGCAGCAATCGCAACCGCGTACCAAGACGATCATGGACGACGTTTGCACGAAACCGTAACGAAAGGTCAAAAGTTGGGACCCGCACGACGTGTGAGTACGGGCCATCTAAGAAGCTAAGAAGCTAAGAAGATTGCTTCTTCAACTTATAACCTGGTTTCCAGACTATCCTACGAACCATTAATAGCTGAAGTCTTGCTGGTATAGTTTTTGTCGAGTTTGGCGTAGTCTCCTGCCTTTCTTTCAGGAGATTGCGGTGCATCGCGATCGAAAGCGATTTTCAGGGTAGGTTTGCTGAGTTTTCCTAGAATACCAGCGTTACGTAAGCCCTTAAGACTGAGATGTCCCTTCTGATTAGCAACATCACTCGCTTTTGGCCATTCGTCGAAATTCGCCTAACCCCCAGAAGTACCATAAACGGGAATGAAAACACATTCTCAGGCGCTAGTCCATCCATACGTAGGTCATATTGGCAAAACTGCTAACATGGAAAGGAAGGTCGGTCAAAATGGCCTTTCAAGAAGCGATGAATACCTCTTGTAGGGCTTCAAACACTGATTTCAACTCTGTCTTCCTTATATGCGGCGTGTTTTAGGACGAAAAGTTATGAGGGTTTTTAGGGGGCGAAAGTCGACAGAGGTACAATCAGCAACGGGACACCGCTACATGCAGTCTGGTGTAAGGTTGACATGGTGGTCTTGCAGGCCAAAGCTACCTGGTTCGGTTCCCCCATTTTCGTTTTGCTGGGTTACAAAAAACTTGTGTAAGCATGTGCATCGTCTATACACGACCTCTTCCTTCTTTTAAATGCAAATTTCTTCAAAAATTATTACTCGATGTTTTTAGAGACCTATGTGCACCGATGAAATGAGAGGACAAAATGTGCAAAACAAGGCATTTTTCACAAAAAAGCAACATATGAAGACATGAAAACTCGTTCTAAACAGTCCGAATGGTTTCCTACATTGGAAGGGAGTCAATACTGTGCGGGCACTCTCCTAAATGTGCATCAAGGTAACCGCTGCCGTACCAGGATTGAGCCAAGAAATTTTTGAAACGCGGTGCAGTGAAGTGATGGTAAATCAATGATGGGAACCTTATAATGGAATAGTGAGCATAAACAACATGGTGCAGATAATGGATCAGACTTTTCTATCTCCATTTTAAATCACTTACAAAGACCGTCAAAGAGAGCAGTTATTGCTTTGGAATTCTTATAAAAGAAGGAAGGGATGATGTACGATGCCCATGCTCATACAAGTTTTCTGTAGACCAGCAAAACGAAAACCAAAATAAGGGGATCGAACCTGGGAGTTTCTGCCTGCCGGATGACACGCTCACCAGTACACCAGAAGGCACACACCAAGCCCATTCTTGATTGTACTTGTGTCGAATTCCGCCCCTTAGAGACCCTTATAACTCCTCGCCCAAAAACGTGCCGCAGATAAGGACAGATTTGAAATCAGCGTTCGAACCCCTACAGGATAGTATCCATCGCATCCTGAAAGGCCACTTCGAATTCAGAAAGATGATACCGAGGTGACTAGACAGATGACACTATACTTGTACTGCGTAGTGATTCGGACACTTGTGATACTAGATTTAGATGATCGGATATGAATACGAACTGGAGGCAACTGAGACGAATAAATAATCTATGAAGGAGCGCCTTACAAAGCGCCCACTTTCCGCGCACATGTCAATTTAACATCAACAGATCTCAGAGATCATGAGGCGTAAGTAGCTGACAGGACACAACCTAACTCCTCGACACTTTGCAAGAATAGGCAAGCGAAGCTATAAAAGGCAGTCGAAGAAAGACGAATCTCAAGAAGTGCCAAAGGGACCACTGCAAATATCATTACCGCTGGTAGCGCTATTTAACGAAAAATGGACGCTAACTCCCAATTGAAAATTAAATCTATCATGAAGCATTTCTCAACCTCTTCCGCTCAGCAACGCCCATGCCGACGCCTGTCGTTCCCACTGGAGAAGTACCAACACGGAATCTACCTCCTAAAGTGCGCACCGCGCTTAAGCCTCAAAGATAAGCTGGATGTCGCAAGGACTTCAGCTGCACAGACGACAACGCCTGAAGGGTATCGAGTGTCACAGCAGTCTACAGGACCTTCAGCGCTCTCTTACGCAGCTGAGAACTGGGCTGAGAGCCTCTGCGGGCCAACGCGGAGCGCTTGAGTGCAATCTTCTGAACATTATACGAAGCAATATCTTGTCGGACTTTGCAGTACCGTATGAAAAGGATGCCAGTCTTTGCTATCGCTCAATATGTTACGAGAGCGAAGCACTTATGGTCAATCACATTTTGAGAAGAACAGACAACAGAAACGCTGGGGGAGAGGTCTTTTCGTACGGCGGTCTTCAACGCCGCCCTGAACTGGCTTGTCTTAACACGTCACGCACCCGCAAATCCTTCCTCCCCTGCTCTGCTTAGGCAAAAGCCGGCGCAGAGGGTCGCGCGTGGCATTGGTCTTGTATAGAAGGCATTACTCCGATTTCGCGCAATACACGCCCGAGGAAGACCGCCAATATAGGCTGTGTTTGTGAAACGGATGAAGCAACTAAGAAACCAGATGGGTACCACTCTGCATCTGGGACTCATGGAGGTATCCACCGACGACCAGCAAAAAGTTTGTAGATGTCGGAAGCGAGAGACAAGGACAATAAGCGACTTTTGCGCTGGCCTTGCATACAACATGAAAACAAGCCATTATCTGAGTACAGTTAGTGTGAATTACGTTCCCTCTTTCGCATGGGAACTACGCATGCGCAACGCAAGGTTCCTGGTGCGGACCTCCAATCGATGAGGCCCATTTGAATGCCGAGTCATACGCCCGCGAACGAGGCGCAAATCTCGTTGCGTTTACGGAAGAGGGAGCACGTGGTTGACACGGACTGTATATACCGTCTGCGCCCCAGAGAGGTTCCCATGTGAACCAGCGTGCGTACGTGGTGCGAGGCTGCCTTTCGCTCTTTTTGACACGTTTCTCCTGAGATTTCAACTGAAGTGCCGGAGGTTAACACGTTCAAAAGTGCGAAAGGCAGCGAGATGACGTGGTAGTACCTATGAGAACCTCTCTGGGACGCAACGATATATCGTGCATTCCCAGGATTGTTCCCATATTAACCATCAACGTGGCTGCCTTTCGATCGCTTTAAGACCCTGGGCAGAGCTCATGCGATTTCGTCGCGTCGCGTCCTGCTATTTTGGATAAACGCCGCGATGTTAAGTGTGTGGATCCTGACGCACTTGTGATGGCTGCACGGCGCGACGGATCGCTACTCACCTTCGGGTTGTTTCATACTGCAGTCGCTGCAGCGACTGCAGTCAAATCGGCGCGGGCAAAAGATATCGATCGATTGTCTGCCGTTGCTGCAGCGACTGGGCTGCACGTCAGGAGGTAGGATTTGAACGGATTTGAACGCGGCGTGTGCGGAAGAGCGGCCGCGCGCGGCGGCCGCTCCCGCACACGCCGCGTTCAAATCTTGGGGCCTCCAAAGCTCTTCGCCAATAGAGATTCCCGGCTGCAAAACAGGGGGTGAGTGTGGGGGCAGATACATGACTTAATGCTACAGCTAGGGCTGCGCCAGAAGCGCTAGTGTTGTAAGGGCTGAAGTACGTTGCGGCGTCGCTTCGCGAAAAATTCGCGCCGACCGTACCTCCTCACCGTCCTCCCAGCGACTGCAGTATGAAACAACCCTTCCGGCGTTCATAGCTCATTGGCGAAATCGTCGCTATCTTGCCGAATCGTCGCGTTTTCTGAACCTAAATCTAAGTGTTTTCTTTTCATTGATGAGTCTTGCCATTTTTTGCGAGTTTTGAGTGCAATATCTCCAAGTGAGATAGAGGAGATTTCAGAAGATATAGATAGAGGATGTATTTTCGAGTAAATAAATACACCACCTAACAAACCGGTACGGCACAGCAAAAGTGAGAAGTTTTGAGTGTTTTGCCTGAAATACTTCTCCTTTTTGTTGTGAGTGTTTTCGCATGAAGAGTGCAACTGCATGAAATCTCGGCGGTGGTGGGCAAGGCTCCGACCGGAGCTCCTCGTTGCCGCTTCCAATTGCCACTTCAAGCAAGTCGTTGCGACTCGAAATCGCAGTTACAGGAGCTTTCAGTCTGAGTTTCACGGTCGAGTGGTTCAACTCCTTGAGATCCGCCTCCGTGGGTCTCTCACGTGGTACCATACCGCATCCGCTAAGGCCTTCGCGGCATCTGGTGCGGTGTTGAACCACGTGAGAGACCCAAGCGACGCGGCTCGCGAGGAGAACCACGTCGACTGTGACATGTTCAGACTGAAAGCCCCTGTACTTCGTCGCGTGAGCTATGCACAGGGCCTAACACGTTAACTCCAGCAGATCAGAAGCACCGTCCACACAGATTCTCGACTTCCAGGTTCTTGTCGTTTCAGGGCCTTCCCATACCCCTGATCCCGATTATGAAGTCGAGAATTCTCGAAAACCCCGAGAATCCCCGTTGCGGAGAATCCGCAGGCCAGTCCGCAACGGTGATTGGGTGGGCGCGCATGGATGGGCGGGCATGGATGGAGGGGGCGGCGCCATCTGAGGTCCCCGTGCATCTTCGTTATTTCGGAGCGATTTTCTCGCTTTTAAAGCGACATTCTGCGCCGCGACGTATCGGCTTGGTATGGGGGCTCTAATCATATGTTGCGAAAAGCTCAAGACCCTCAACTTAGGGTGAACGGTGCCTTTAAAGGCAGCGTCCACCCTAAGTTGAGGGTCTTGAGCTCCAGGCAAGTCTGGACCTATGGGGATATTACGTGGTAAGTACTTTTGGGGCCCTAACTAAGCCACTGCCCAACCGGCAGCTCAGGTAGTGCCCTAACGGTTGAGATATTCCTCTCGAAACTGGACCCCGCGACCGTGTTTCGCATGGATTCATGGCGCAAAGCGTGGATCCTGGGCGAAACTGCCATGAATCCATGCGAATACGTTCGCGGGGGCCAGTTCCGAGGGGAATATCTCAGCCATTAGAGCACTACATGAGCTGCCGCTTGGACAGTGCCTTAGTTAGAGCCCCAAAAGTAATTTCCACGTAAAAGCCCCATTGGCCCAGATCTGCCTGGACGCTGCCTTTTAAGGCGCTTATTCGAAGTTGACATGTTAAAATGATCCAAAGACAGCCGCGTTTATGGTTCATATGAGAACAACTCTGGGGATGCACCATACATAGCGACAAAGCCGCGCGTGTTGCTGCAAAAGGTATGGCACAATCATTGCGCTTTACACAGCCTACACCAATTAGTTTTTAGCTTAAATGGCGTGAGCGCAGCAGCTACGACACAAGCGATATGTGATGAGAATAAACCGAATTGTTACTTATAAAAATAACGCGCACGCCGTGAGTGGTACAGCTGCTACTGAACGCATGACTGTAACGGACCCCATCCCCCTCCCGCTCGAAATCCTGTCCCCTAGCTCCAGGATCTTTTGTCCAATGCTTTTGTATGCCGATGCATCTCACATTTCTATACTCCCTACTAATTCCTCGTAATTAATTTTGTATGCGCGAATTTGAAAATCTGCTTCCGCAGCGCTACACCTATTGAGGACACGCTAAAACCAGGAAATGAAACAAGTCGAGCAATCAACTTTAACAAAACGTATAAACAACCCATTTGGGCTATGAAAAGTCAAGATGGGAAAAACATTCAAATTTCAAGCATTGAGGAATATCGGGAAATCAAACATTCTCTAGGCGTTTGAAAAAAATGACCGTGACTACGACCGGATTTCTCTCCCTGAACATGTGGGAGGGGGGGGGGGGTGTTTATTTGGTTGATGGTTTTCTTCTCATAATGCTGTAGGAGGTCTTTCGTAAATTGTTAACTACCTCGATGCTTGATGGATACGTTAAATAGTGTGAAAGAGTCGTAAGCACGACCTCATCGCTCGGGGGCTCGCTTGAATTTCACTGCTGTTGGTGTGTTCGATTTTAGTAGTTTTTCAGATGAAACTGTTTGATCATATACAGACCTTATACGAGCATGAACTCTACGAGGATCTCGTTTTTCTCCATGAAATTGTCCCGCATTGTGACAGGTGGGTAAATAAATAAAGTAACGCTTTTTAAGCATTGCTTTTAGTATGAGCACAAAACACGAAGCACTGATGGCGGTGTATGTGGCGGATGCTTACTTTGAACTGGAGAAGTACTCCCAAGGATTATTGGTAAGTTTCGGCGTCTATTTTTCCTTATAGTATGGCCATCGGTGGATAGAAAGATTGGTACTATTCCACTTTAGTTGACCCAGAAAATGAAAATCGTGAATTTCGCTAAAACTTCGCCTAGGGGGGTTATTTGGTATGATGAAAACGAATATGATGTTTATTTCGTGCGACAGCGCCATCCAGTGGAGTTACCGTAGGACTACATAAAGGGTCAAAATCACAGATTTGCCCGAAACATGGCCCAGAGAGGTTATTCGGCCCGCTGATGCCAAATATCACATTGGTTTTGAACCGTAGCGTCATTTTCTCGGGTTACGGTAGATACATGGAAACGGGTGTAAAACATAGTTCTGCTTCAAACGGGTGTACGGCGATTCGGGCGATCGTGAAGCTTTGCACACACGACCAGCGCCGCGCGCTACACACCCTGCTGCTGCTTTTGCCTAAGCAAAGCACAAGGGAAAGATACATTCGCCGACTTGTGACTTTGGCCCCCTACCGTACACCCACCGTAACCCGAGAAAATGACGCTACGTACAAAACCAATGTGATATTCGGCGTCAGCGGGCCGAATAACCCCTCTGGGCGAGTTTCGGGCAAATCCGTGATTTTGACCCCCTACCATAATCCTATCGAACTCCACCGGATGGCGCTGTCGCACATAAACATCGTATTCGTGTTCAGCGTACCAAATAGCCTCCCTAGACGAAGTTTTAGCGAAATTCACGATTTTTATTTTTTGGGTCAATGTGGAATAGCGCCTAGAGATTTAGGGCCGCATGCACTAACATCGCCGCGGGGAGGGGACCGCAGCTTAAAAGAAAGCTTCATATTTCGAAACTTCAGATACCTGGATTTCACGTTGTGTACGTACCCGTAAGTATGATCGGCTCCCAGATTCGTGTGGAGGTGTATTGCAGACTTTGCCTGATAACACATGTAAACTTGCTAAACCTCCACGTCATAGTATTGCTTTTCGTAATCTCTCGCTAGCAAAAACCGCCACGCGGTGAGTTGGCAAGACTCCACCTCCACACGAATCTGGGAGCCGATGATATTCCTACTATCCTTCACTATGAACATGTTGAACAGGAGCGAGAAGCTGCACAAACCGCATTTTCCAGCTTTTGTATGATCCCTGATGATCCCCGGTGCTTTTCTTTAAAGTCATTTTTCTTTATCCGAAGTTTACGAAAAACTTCCAAAGTTGAGCAGATTATCTAACCCAACAGTGCTAAGCATGTTGCTGATAAGAACAAATGTTGTTTTGAAGTCATGAAATTTCCGATGATCCACAGGTCGAAGTTTGGGGTTTGCCGAAATCGATTTTTCAAAAATTCATTTATTCTCATCAGCAACATGCTTAGCACTGTTGTGTTAGATGTTCATACAACTTTGGAAGGTTTCGTTAACTTTGGAGAAAGAAGAATGACTTTAAAGAAAAGCGCCGGGGATCATCAGGGATCATGCAAAAGCTGGAAAATGCGGTTCGTACAGCTTCTCGCTCCTGTTCAACATGTTCATAGTGAAGGATAGTAGGAATACCTACGGACAGGTATACAACGTGAAATCCAGTTATCTGGAGCTTCAGAATATGAAGCTTTCTTTTAAGATGCAATCTCCTCTCCAACGGGGATGTTAGTGCATGCGGCCCTTACACAGCATACCTATGTGATCAGTCTTGTGCAAGTGCACCGGATTGACTTCGCTGGGTATTCCGACATTTTTGGCACTTTTGGTAAAAGCCTGACGTGTCCTGACGGGCCAGTTTCTGTAGGCATTTATCGGATGCGTTGACCGCGCGGACTACTCAAAAGCTGCGAATTAGCGCGGCGCGGTTGAAATGTTGCGAGAACACGACTTGTACAATAGCGAATTTGCATGGGGGCAAGCGTTTTGCCTCGCGGCGCGTGCTCCGCAGTGATGTCCAGTCCATGCGGTCAGCGAATTGACGATATATCCCACGCGAAGGAGTAGAGCCATCCATATGCAAT
Source organism: Cylicocyclus nassatus (assembly GCA_958299035.1). NCBI lineage: Eukaryota > Metazoa > Nematoda > Chromadorea > Rhabditida > Strongylidae > Cylicocyclus > Cylicocyclus nassatus. The sequence continues at coordinate 32,888,214 of CATQJL010000305.1, forward strand.
TGTAAATTATCATCGTAATTTTCAAAAGCTATTGCTATGAGACGCGAATTTCGGTGTTTTGTGAAACTTTTTGGATCTTCCATACTCTCGCCGATTTTTCTCCAAGGCTTATTCACCTTCTTACGAGGTTAGCGAATGTGTGTAACAAAAATGCAGAGGATCAAATTCTATATTGCTGAGGAATTGATGAGGCAGTGAACCAGAATTTCATGAAGCAGAAGTTTTATCAGGTACCGAGGGTAGTGGTCAATCGAAATTATTGTTCTCATGGGTTTGTCTCCTATCATGCTAGCATTTTAGACTAAAATTTAAGCACATCTTCATGTTTTTATTGAAATCAAAATATGGCTTGAAAAAAAAAGTACCATGGAGTTCTGCTGAAGGTCAAACATTAGGCTTCTCAACTTATTCAATGAATGTTTTGACTCAATGTGCGTATCGAAAGTAGAGCTGAAGTAGTCAATGCAAAATCCACTCATTTCGAGCTTTCTGAAGTTCAGGGCTCTTCCTTGAGCTCCTTCCCTTCACCGAGAAGATTTAGTGCATAGGCTTGGCTTTGAGGGGTCTTCTTCGGTGGCACGCATATTTGAAACTCTCTTTTTAGTGGGAACTTCTTACAATGGTTTTCGATTAAGCAATGATAAATACTGCATGTAAAATAGGATACGGTGATCCGTCGCAGCTCAAGCGCATAGTTAAACCGTTCTTATTGATTTACTAATCCAGTTAGGGCGAATGTGATATTCTCCACACGAACTGAATCAAATGATGCGTAAGCCTACATGCTCGGGCTTGTCTATTCCGCAGTATGCCTCAAAATCTATCGCATTGCAGAATTACTTCAAAGCACTGCAGCTTTATCCAGAAGTAGCCAGAATGATACACAATAAGGTAATTACACACGAAACTGAATTAATATTCCCGTTGCATTTTATCCTTTTCCAACATCTCGTTTCAGCAGTTTTCCGACACTGAAGTTAGGTTTCGCTATCATAAATGCTTAGTGAAGGAGAAGAAGTTTGAAGAAGCTTTGGGTGAGTGTTGAGTTATTGCGGTCTTTACCTTTAAATTGCATATACAATTGTTTATGCCAAGTTGTGTGATGGGCGCGGAAAGACAGTGTAATCAAAGTTCGACTACCACATGCGGCCTAACCAAGCCCCACACCGTACTTGATCCACTTGAGACTACAGTATTGATCAAGTCACTACTGTGGTGAATCAGATGGATCAAGACTATCAATAGGGGCACTCTAAGCCGCCTACCCCACGGAGACTCTAAAGTGCCAAATTGTAGGTCGCCATAGTGGCTTCAAATGCGAAAGTGCGGCACAGAGAAAAAAATCTGAAGTGCTTAATCTGAACCACAAAGATGTGTTTGGATTGTTTATATAATTCTTTTAGCTGTGTTGGCCAAGATTCCCGGCCACCAATATATACCGAAAGTGCGATACGCTATGGCCAAGCTTCTAGCTGGCAAGGATCATAAAGGAGCGAACATGTCGATCGGTTACTTACAGTGAGTTTCGTTCAGTTTAGCTTCTGCGCATATTTTTGGATATTATAAGTAGTTCGTCGCACGTAGAACCAGAGTGCCAGTGCGGCATTTCTCTGATCTGCGCCTTCATCCTTTCGCCGTCTGCCCTTTCAGCAAGGAATATTGCGAACGCAACTCTAGTTTCTCCGTGCCACGATTGCTTATGTCTTTTAGCGGTTGCGGTGGCGTTAAAAGTTTTTTTGACAAGGGGTAGGAAAATATGGTTAAGATCTACGCATCCAGGGAAAGCTGATTGCTTTCAAAGGCAGCGTCCGCGCAGATACGAAATTGTAGCGTGCAGGGGCTCCGCCGTGATAAAGCTCTTGCCGAAGTGGCATTGCACCACTTTGCTTCTAAAACGAGAAAACCGCTTCAGAAGTGGCGACCAGAACGCCCCGGCGACCTGCCCGCCCCTTTGATTGATAGCCAGAGTACAGAGTAGGAAAATCTCAACTGCGTGTCTTTCTGTTTTTCCTTGGCCTTCTGGATGAGTTCAGACCAGAGCTGTGCTTGAAAAGTCAAAAAAGTGTTTTTTATGGTGTTTTCCGGCCTTTTGTAATGGAATGCTGAGGAGGCTGAAGAGGAGATCCCGCCAAAAACAGTGACTGGCTGCAGGAGACTGTAACACCACTCATTTTGGCGGTAATTGGCTGATTGGCCCAGGCAACCAATCGCGACTCGGCTGCGGAAATCTAGGCTCCAGCCTTCTCAGCAATCTCTAAAGCCGGAAAAACGCCACAAAAAGCACTTTTTTGACATTTCAAGCACCGCTCTTGTCTAAATGCATCCAGAGAGATCAACCGAAAGCGCACAGTTCAATTTTCCCAGCCACTGCCTTTAACCTCGGCGCAGGCGTCCGTATTTTTGACATTTTCTTACTCTGCAAGCTATCTTTATAGCAGGAAGAGGAAGCCCAAGCGAAAAAAAATTTGTCTGAAATTTTGGGACGCTGCCTTCAAGCTACAAAATATTTTAGTTATTATAAGCACACGCCGCATTCAATCTATTTGTCCGCTTGATCCATTTGATCTACTTCGCTATTCGGAATCGGCAAACTGACCGCTAGCGAAATGGGTGAGGTGAATATAGTGGATCGAGTGGACACCCAGTCATCCACTTGATCCGCTTCGCTGGTCAGTTCAGATTTAGCCAATAGCGAAGTGGATCAAGCGGATCAAGTGGATTATGTTCGCCTGCCATACCGCATGGCATATACCCAGAGTACCTGTAAAAATTCTTGACTTATCCTCAATTAGAGCGAACCTGCGTCTGTTGTAGTATCATTTCTAGATTTAGTATGAAAAACGTCATTTTCAGAGACGTTTTTACCAACTGTAATAGTGCATTCGGCTCTTTGGCTACTGTACTTCGGAGTGGGACGTCAAGTGCATCTACCGTTGATACCGAAGCAATTGCTGATTGTTTTGAGGGATCCGGTTCGACAAATCTGACGACGTGGCTAGAGGCGCAAAAGCTGTTGGGCATCGGGCAAGCTGAGCAAGCTTTGAAGATTATGTCTTTGCTTGGAACCAACAATCCTAAGTGTGCATAGTCCTCTTCTTTGGCATAGCACAGAAGATCCTACTACCGCTACATCAAGTGCTTTCAGGATCCTGACAGAGATGGGGTTGGTGTATAACTCACTAGGAATGCGACATGAAGCTCGTTCGGAACTGGCCAAAGCCCATTCGCTAGACGGTGAACAGCATTACGCAATGGATACTCTAGCTTTGTTGTATGCACAGGTCAGTGCATCTCCACCATGAATTCCCATTCACTTCCGGAGTTTGCAGAACACTCCGCCAATGGCCAAAGAATTAGAGTCTTTGGCGACACAGCTAATGAACTCTAACGAGAATACTGTTGAGGCATGGATTGCCTTCGGTCACTGTGCAAGAGTGCAAGGTCAGTAGCTTTTTATTCAGTGGTTTCATTCTTGAAAATTTGTCTCAGGAAAACTGAAAACTGCATTGTATTTTGCGCATAAAGCATGCAATCTTACGATCTTTGGAGACAAACCCAAATCTGAGGCAATGATGTTGAAGGCACTCGTCCTTCTCGATCTTGGTGAGAGTTAGGTTTGAAACATGATTTGCATTTGTGTGCATTTCTTTTCAGAAAAGTTCGATGAGGCAATGCGTCATTTGAGCGCGGCCATCAAACGAGACATAAAAAATATCGACCTTTACGAATTACAAATTGTTACTTATCTGCAGAGAGCAAAGTATGTCAGCTACCTTACTTTTGCGTTCGCTTATTGTTTTTGTCAACGAATTTTCAGGAATTATTCTCATTACAGAATTCGGGAAGCTCGAGCGGCAGTAGCCATATGTATGCAAAATCTTCCGAATTCTCCCCGAGCAAGAGTGCTTAAGGCTCAGGTTTTGCTTGCTTCAACCAGTGGCAAGGAAGTACTGCCTGCGATCACTTACTTTTTTCTCTCTAATTGCTCCTATTCTAGGAAGCTCAAACAATTTTGGAAGAAGTGGTTTTTGCTCATCCGTATCTTCTAGAGGCTGTGTGGCTTCTTATTAGTCAGTACGACAGCACCCACAATTATCAGAAAGGTACGGAGGTTTTGAAGAAATTGACTGAGGTAAGAGTTGTGACATAATTAGAACAGCTCTTTGATTTTGTTATTTTTCAAGAATTCAATGGTTCCATTCCATTCAATGGGTCGTTTACATCACCAACTTGGTGAATTTTTGTCGAAAACAGGAATGCCTGCGGCAGCGTATCATCATACAAACCTGGCTCTCACGAAGCAATGTGAAGAAGCAGCAGTCCAGGTGGGGTTTTGTTATCGACTGAGAATTTCAATGCAGATAACGTAAAGATTGTTCACTTGAAAATCTTTGCGACAAAATCACTAGTAAATTGAAATGTCGAAAGTGACGTGATGTGCATTAGTTTACACTCGTACAACAGCAGTTTCTTCATTTTATTTCATTGTGATGATTGATGATCATCATACTATGGATAGCAGTACTTGTTTCATTTTCAGATGACGCATCTTGAACCGGCGTTGTCGTTCACTACACCTCCTATGCCTACCACTCCCACTAGTGTGCCGACTGGTTGTCCGGGCGCTCCGCGTCATAGAGGGCGGCAAAGACATGCCGCGACTTCCTCTACTGCTCCCGCAGGTGAAGGAGGTCGTGTGGTCCGAGCGTTCTCTTTCGACTCCTCTATGGACGATACGGGAAATGATGCAATGGATGTAAATTCTGGAAGTTGACATCGAAGAACGCTGAGAAGATAGCTGACTTGGTCAATGTGATAGTGGATCTCAAATGTGATTTTTCTTGGCACACGCCATACTTGATCCGCTTGATCCACTTCGCTATTGGTCACCTCGCTGATTTGACTAATAATGAAGAGGACCAAGCGGCAAATATGGCGTATGCTTTAGGATCATAATCAGTTTTATACGGTGTTAACAAAAAGTAAATATCTGAACTGGTGCGATTAAAGATTTATCAATGGATGCTAATTTGTCAACACATTTTGTGGTAGCCCAATATTACACAATCCATACGGTGGGAGAGGGAGGGGGGGGGGGGGTGGTATACACCAAGCTGGTACCACTACGTTAATAACTGTTTATTCGATAGCAGCGGAGCAGCCGCTGACTATCAACAGTGAATATGCGGAACAGCCGCTGACGATATAGTGGTATTAATCGAACCAACACCAGAACTGAGTATCCAAGCCCTTTTATGCCACTATTTTGGGCGTGGATAACCTGAATGCTCACTTCTGGCAAACAACAGTATCACACAGAATCAAGGATTGCCTACATGAAAGTAGGCGCCGCCAAGTAGACTATCAAGCACAGTGGATGGGTGACCTGGCGGCTTAAGTGGTCAGTGAACAGTAACGTTTGTCAACGACAAGCCAGTAGATACTGAATATAACATACAATATGACTTTAGAATAACAAATTTTGTAGATTAGCTAAGTAATCTACGACAGGGGAGGCAACAAAAGTTTTCCTCGGTTGGAAATGCGTGGATTAGCCATGCACTTAACAAATTCTTTTTGAAATGCATCCATAATTTTTGCGATCTCATAGTCCCGACGTTTTGGGGGAAGAGAGCGTGATGGTAGTCGCGCCTCGGATAAATTTATTCACACTGCTAACTTCAATTCTGAAATTTTTTTTCGAGAATTATTTCACTTGATTAATATGAACGAATCATCTGCATAATTTTATAACTTCTACGTGGCACCGGCTGTGCCCGGCACTGTCAATACATTCTATAGGGCATTTGAAAAATCGGAGGATAGTGCGACCGCGCGAGACACGCACGCCAAATCCGGAAATCGCACTTTCTTGGTTTTCTGTTTTAGTCGAATGGTTTTTTGCTTACGTATGGTAATGTTTAGATCCTAGAAGTGACTATGCTGAACGTTGAGACGATGGCTTCTTGTATGAGCGTTTGATACTTCTGTGGGCGCAAAGTCCGCAGTAAAATCCGTCGTTCATAAATGAACTATAATCAATTCCCACTTCTCGGTCCTCCACTTGCTACTTTAAAGTCCGCGGAAGCTGATACGAAGGAGTTAGTAGCCCACAGATCTTAGTTACTCTATCTTGGGACACCCTCAAATGTCACGCAAAGAATTGCTTATAATCCTACATCGAACTAACACTAAATGTATCTGATGAGAACAATTTGCATAATACCCTGCTGGTCATATTTAAAATTGGCAGCTTCGCTTGGTAAAGTTATCGAATCTTTTTATATTCTGTGGTCCAGCATGTTGTCATCAAGGGATATTTATTTTAGACGTTGTGGAAATCAAAACAAAGCAAAGATATTGTCTTTCTAAAATCTGGCTTGGGGAGATCAAACTCTGCAACTTTTCAAAGAAGGCTTTTCGATACTGTCCCTATCTGGCGATATAAGAGGAAACGATTGACGTTGTTGCAAAGGAAAAAAAGGAAGGAGAAGAGTTTCAAGAATGATTTTCCTTCAGAGATTGTAATACATATCGTGCATCCCCAGAATTGTTCCCATATGAACCATCAACGTGGCAGCCTTTCGGTCGTTTCAACACGTTAACTCCAGCAAATTCAAGGCTTTATTCGAAGTTGACATGTTAAAATGATCGAAAGACAGCCACGTTGATGGCTCATATGGGAACAGTTTTGAGAAATGCCTCATTCTTCATGTATTGGGTTGTTTCAAAAGTTCTACCCGTTTTCGAGCTTTGACTTTGATTCACCGTAACTCTTCTCAGAAATAATCTTTGCATTTGCTATAAACCGTGTTACAGTCTGCAAATTCTTGGGTATTCTGCGCACTCTCTAAAATTATTGCAGTAACAGTGGAGAAGATTTTATAGGCGAAAATGGAGGAACATCCCCTCGCAGAAACCTTCACTTTGCGAAAGCAGAACTTAATCTATATATAAATAAAACTCAATCTCTGTAAATTTGCTCGTATATAAGTATGTGGCTTATAGACTCCTTTGTTTGTGAACCGATGAGGCTGAAATCTGCTCCCTTATAAATGAGACCAGGTGCAGAAGATAGGCTACTTTTTGCGACGATTCACTGGGTCCTTCTATCGATTTATTGATATGTTTTCACATGTAAGGGAATAAACTTATCTATCACTAGCTGGCTTACCCGGCTCCGCCGTATGTTCCGAATAGAAAATTCCATTTCTTAACCGATCCGGACCAAACTTGCACACATACCCTTCGGGCCCCGGCGGGTGTCACAGTCCACTTTTCGTTATTGATCGATGTCGATTTTATCGATTTTTTGCAAAATTTGAGCTAGGGGGCTGGTTTGGCAGAGAGGTGTAATCGAGCATGCTGATCACCCCTACGGGGATGATCAGCATGCTCGATTACCCCCCTGTGCCAACTCCCAGCCCCGTAGCTCAAATTTTGCAAAAAATCGATAAAATCGATATCGATCGATACGAAAAATAGCCTATGACACCCGCCGGGGGCCCGAAGTGTATGTGTGCCAAGTTTGGTCCGGATCGGTTCAAAAATGGAATTTTCTATTCGGAACATACGTACACACAGACATACAGACAGACAGACAGACAGACATACAAACAGACATTCAGCTTTATATATAAGACTAGCGACCCTACGGGTCGCTAGCAAGTCGGGTGAGGGCAGATTTTTTGAGAAACGCATATTTAAAGGCAGCGTCCCCTCAAAAAGATAGGTGCCAGGTTTTGTGGCGATACTAAAGTAGACCCCGTACCTAAATGATGACTGAAGTTCGGAGCGAAAAAGGGGATCTACATGCGCAAACCGTCAGACTTCACCTCCACTCAAAACCGAAATTGAATGCTCATTTTATGCTGAAGAAATTGAACTCTCCACAATCTCGAAAGCAAGTTTTTAATAACTTTCTTGAAAAGAGAAAGAAAAGAGACATGAACTTTTCAAGCAAGGCCTTACTTTGCGAACGTCAAATTTTACCTTTCCCTCTCCCCTCCCTGTGAGACTGTACTTGACTGATTGCTCAGTTTTCCTTATAAGAATCGATTTTTTCCTCCTACTTGAAAGAATGAGTTTCCTTGATTTTCCAGGATGTGAAAGGAACATGGGCTTTCCAAGATAGATTTTCAAGGAGGCCATCACTGCAATGATGTCCTACGATATGAACGAGTTGTTGTTGCGCCGGAAGTTCCGCCTTGCGATTGCTCCCTTGAAGTTCAACCAATTGCACTCTAGCTTTGATATTTGAAATCAACTCCTTCTGAACAACGTGAAAGAGTTTGTAGAAGTTCGAAAATCTCGTTCTCAAAGAAGCTTCCTCTTGACCAGTGGCGGTATAAACGCATTGCCGTGTTGGTATCGCCGCACCTGCATAACTCTCTTCAGGTTGAATCTACCAAATTCTAGTTTGGATATTTAAAATCGGCGTCTCCCCGCTTTCTGAAAGTGCTTTTAGACTTCAAAATTTTGCTTTTAAGCTTTTTTTACTCCATGCCAGCGGCGATCTAAACGCAACGTCGCGCTGGAAGTGCCGCATACTGTAACTTGGTTAAAAATCCTCCGACTGAGATTTACCAATATTTGAAAACAGCATCCTTTTAACTACTTATGAGATTGCTCAAACTATGTATCGAGCCACAGAGACGACGAAGTAAACGTCATTTCGCGTCGAAAAAGGTGCATTGGTTCAACTTTCCTCGTGCTGTTCTTATCAAATTTTGAAGCAGATACTTGGAACAAGTGACTCCAAGCTATCTAAATATGCGCCCAAAACTTGCGACAGCTATAGTGGTAATGGCCATCCCGACTACATATCCTAACGGCTATGTGCATGACTGATTTTACTTACAAGATGGGATTTAATTCCGGACAATGGGTAGTTCAGAATTCGTGGTTTATTCTTATCAAGGATCAGAAAAATTTCTGGAGTACTGCAAAGACGGTACTGAGAGTTAAACTATTGTAAAATCATCGTTGTTCAGCATGAAATCCGACTCGCTCGAAGTTCAAGAAAATGCAACCTAGGTCTTTTTGATAGCCGGTGACAAGACGGCACTACAATTGCCGGATTTCGAATAGAGCGGCGATATCCAGTCCTACCAAGACAGCGCCAGGCTCTCAAATTTGCCTGATCAGGGAGGGGGAGGGTCATTCGATCCGCCAATGCTACACGTCACTTTTGTTTCATACGTGACGCCATTTTGTGAGCGTTAGTGTGGGCGTACTGTAGGGAGTCAAAACCAAGATTTACTCTAAACCTTACTTAGGGAGTTATTTAGCCCGCTGAACATGAATATCATATTGATTTTTCAAGATAGCGCCATTTTCTTGGGTTGCGTTGTGTACGGTTAATGCGTCGAAGCTCCAAATTTGCTCGCAACTTTGCCTAGAAAGGTTTTGAAGCATGCTGATTGCGAATAACATGCTTGCTAGCTGCAATAACGCCTTATAGTGGAGTTGCGGTGATTTGCAGCGTATGAAAAGACATGACGCTATTCGGCTATACGGGCCCTAGAAGTCTTGCCATGGATTTGAATTAAACTTTGTCCAACAAGTTTTCTCATTTCAGCTTACAACAATTGCCGCAGTCTTATGCGTTTTGAGTGCATTCCAGCTCTGTTCATTCCCATAGTTGCCTTTCCAACATCTGGGCCCCAAAATTTCAAAGTCGTGGATTTTGCTCAATTTCGGTCTTGGGAGGTTATTCTACCCGCTAGTCCGAAATCACACTGATTTTGCGTGGTAGCACCATTTTCTGGGGGTAGGGTAGGTATACGGAGTGGGGTCAAAGTCACAAATTTCGCTGTTCTAAAAGAGTTGCTTGACGTACTGATCAAGTCACGAATATCAAGGGATAAAATCTTAGATTTACCTGGAAACCAATTCAGAAGAATTATTCCGCAAACGGACCCGTTTTTTTGTTTATAGTAAAGGATGGTTATCTGACTTGTTGATCACAAATATGGGGCTCAACTTGCATGATAAAGCCTTCAGTTTCTGTGATCTAAACTGCTCAGAACGCGGGAAAATGTCTTTGCCGCTATTCGGCTATCCGCACCCCAATTTGTGCCACTCAAACGTGGAGGCTATCTGACATGCTGAGCACAAATACCACACTTTCTCTACACAGAAACGCCTCCGTATGTGGCTAAGGCAAGTTTACGGTAAGGAATTCAAGTCACGATTTGCTCAAAACTTTACTTAGAGGATTACTTGGCACGTTGAACATGACAATCACAAGAGTTACGGTGGGCGTACGGTAGATGACCCAAGTTTTTAAGATGCTCAAAACGTCGCTAGAGGCGTATACCAGTACGGTGATTATGAATATCACAGTCATTTTGCGCTTAGAGGCATAGAGGTTTGTTTAGTTGCAAGAAGAGAATGGCACTCTCAAAAAATCAATGTATTATTCATGTTCAGCATGCCAAATAACACACTCTTAGACGAAAAAACAAATCCGTGATTTTGACCTCATACCGCATATCTACCGTATGACTACATGGAAAAGTCCCACCTCGCCAAAAAGTATGATTTTTGTGACAAGCACGTCGGATAACGTCCCTAGTTCAATCCGGCCAAATCTATGTTCTTGAACCTTTAAAGTATACCTATCGTATCCACACGCGGAGGCGCTTTCATGCCGAAAAGATGTGATATTTGTGATCAGAATGTCAGATAAGCTCCCGGGACAAAGTATGAATTACAGGGCCTGGACAGTCGGATAGCATCAAGTTTTTCATACGCTGCAAATTACCGCAACTCTACTATAAGGCGTTATTACAGCTAGCAACCCAAGAAAATGGCGCTATCTTGAAAAATCAATATGGTATCCATGTTCAGCGGGCTAAATATTAGGTTCAACGGTAAAAAATGGGACACTTACGAAACAAGTGGAGGTTTCTCAAGAAAGAGAAATGCTTAGACATTTCAATTCTGAAAGATGTTAAATGTTATTCTCTTTCAGATAACACCTATATAAGGTCATTTACATAATTGATAATTTTTATACTTGCTGAAATGCAAAGTTAATCACTTCGACAAATTATGAACTTTGAGCAGTATCTGCGCAGTGAAACATGTGAGACCACCCAGAGTACCACGGCTGGAGTGGGTGGTGGGACAGTCACCGAACCCACGACGGCTTGGTGGCCTCAACTTCCAAAGTCAGGAGATATGGCCATTAACAGCTTCGAAAACCAAGATACGCGTTATTCAATTCCTTGCAGGTGAACGCATGTTTTTCAGGTACCATCTGATAGAGCTTTTTTACGCTCTGTGCATCCATGTGCAGCTTGCCTCAGATTTTACCTACTTTCGGAAAATATAGGGCAAAACATAATTTTTTTGGTTTTTTATTGCGCCAAAAACAGCTATTTTTTAAAGTTTTTTCGCTTTTCTTTTCTGAAATTGAGAAAAAATCTTATGCACTTAACATATCTTTTGAAAGAGCATGAAAAGCTCTTTCGAATGGTATGTCATTTGCTTTGCGATTTCACGGTATAGCAGCGCAAGATTGAGAGTTGTTCAAAAAATCCCTTTCAGAGTTCTTCACGACGCCACGCGTAAGATTATGAGAGAGGAGCTGTAACGAGTTGCCAGAATAATAGGCGAAGGTTGGTTGTGTAAGCGACGTTTGAGATGTAGCCTGCTTGTTGTTGGTGAGAACAACAAATCTCAAAATGTAAAAAAATCAAGTTGTCCCATTTTTCACCGTTTACCCTAATAACTCCCTGAGCAAGTTTCAGAGCAAATCTTGGTATTGACTCCCTACAGTACCAAAGTAACGCTCACAAAATGGCGTTACGTATGAAACAAAAGTGATGTGTAGTATCGGCGGATCGAATAACCCTCCCCCTCTCTGAGCTAAGTTTCAGGCAAATTTGAGAACCTGGTGTTGTTTTGGTAGGACTGGATATCGCCGCTCTAATCGAAATCCGGCAATTGTAGTGCCGTCCTGTCACCGGCTATCAAAAAGACCTAGGTTGTATTTTCTTAAACTTCGAGCGATGGACTTCATGCTGAACAGTGATAATTTTACAATAGTTTAGCTCTCAGTACGGTCTTGCAATACTCCAGAAATTTTTCTGAACCTTGATAAGAATAAACCACGAATTTTGAACTACCCATTGTCCGGAATCAATTCCCATCCTGTCAGTGAAATTAGTCACCCACATAGCCGTTAGGATATGTAGTCGGGATGACCACGACTCTCCAAGGAATTATGAAACTCGAGCATGATTTCGGAATAAAAGTCGGACTGCAACTTCTGTTTGAACTTCACCTTTATGTGCCATCATACTGATAAGATTTTGATATTGATTGATACAGTGAAGACACCATGATTATGGTCAGAGAGAGTCTGGTTGATTACGGCATTATAAGGGACCTAAAAATCCAGAAGAAGCTTGGAATTTTGCAAGGTTTGGGCACATATTTAGATAGCATGGAGTTGCTTGTTCCGAATATCAACTCAAAATTTGATAGGGAAAAATGGAGAAAGTTACACCAAAGTTACAACATGTGTGATGAGCACCATTGGCGGGTCGAATACCCCCCCCCTCGCCTTGAGCCATGCTTTACGCAAATCCGAGAAAATGAGGCTGTTCTGGCGGAACCCATATAAATCGCACTCTATTCGAGATCTGGCTATTGTAGTGCCTCCCGATACCGGATATCGGTACTTTCTCATGATTTTTGGTGAAACAGAATTCTGGGCCCCCATCACTGATGGTTCGCAAAAGATTCAGCGATCCTTGAATCTTTAATCTGAAAAATTAGTGTATGCCTAACAAAATCCACAAATCTGTCTGCCAAGAGTATGTACATTTTAATCAAAAACGGTAAATTTCTCCAGTTTTCAGCAATCTTTTGGGGTAAAGGAGTAGAAAATGAAATGTTTACTCTCTACAGAATCTTCATACGCCCTAGAGTTTATAAATATATCTTTGTTCAGAAGACTTTCTCGTAATTGGATTTTAATTTAGGAATTCCACAGAGAATCAAGTACCATCAAATGTTTGTGCTTCCATTCAAAGGGTTTTTATTGAATCGCCGCGACTGTCCGTTGGAGTAATTAACTAAAACCCCTTCCTGTAAATGTTCATTCTAAACATTTGATGTTTTTCGAATCCTTGTGAAAATGCTTTTCCAAAATCAAAATCCGATTACGAGAAAGTCTTTTAAACACGTCGGCGGCCGTCTTTTTTACGGGCTCGTTGTTGTTTGTTAGTTCGGATGCAAAATCAAAGTTTATGCTAATATCTTGCTACAGCTATTTCAGCTCTCAAATTCTGTATGCGTGAGAGGATAGCCGCAGAAAGCTGTCACGAGAATCACAGCCATTTTTATCACTTCTTATCAGTGACTAGCTGGCTTACCCGGCTCCGCCGTATCCGGACCAAACTTGGCACACATACACTTCGGGCCCCGGCGGGTGTCACAGTCCACTTTTCGTTATCGATCGATGTCGATTTTACCGATTTTTATCGATTTTTTTGCAGAATTCACCTACAGGGCTAGGAGTTGGCACAGGGGGGGAAGTGAGCATGGGGATTCCGAATACAATATTAGTTTCCAGAATTATCGATTACTTTTATTGATTTTATCGATTTTTTGTAAATTTTGACATGCGAGGCTGGGATTTTGCACAGGGGGTAATCGAGCATGCTGATTACGAACACAATATTAGTTTTCAGGATCGTCCATTACTTTTATCGATTTTATCGATTTTTTTGTAAAGTTTGACCTGTGGGGCTGGGAGTTTGCACAGGGGGGTAATCGAGCATGCAGATTACGAAAACAATATTAGTTTTCAAGATCGTCCATTACTTTTATCGATTTTATCGATTTTTTGAAAATTCGAGCTAGGGGGCTGGAATTTGGCACAGGGGTGTAACAGCATGCTGATCACCCCCCTTGGGGGTAATCAGCATGCTCGATTACCCCCCTGTGCCAACTCCCTGCCCCCTAGCTCAAACTTTGCAAAAAAATCGATAAAATCGATAAAAGTAATCGATAATCCCGAAAACCAATATTGTATTCGGAATCAGCATGCTCGATTACCCCCCCTGTGCAAACTCCCAGCCCCGTAGCTCAAACTTTGCAAAAAATCGATAAAATCGATAAAAGTAATCGATAATCCTGAAAACCAATATTGTATTCGGAATCCCCATGCTCGATTACCCCCCTGTGCCAACTCCCAGCCCCGTAAGTGAACTCAGCAAAAAAATCGATAAAATCGATATCGATCGATGATGAAAAGTAGCCTATGACACCCGCCGGGGCCCGAAGTGTATGTGTGCCAAGTTTGGTCCGGATCGGTTCAGAAATGGAATTTTCTATTCGGAACATACGTACACACAGACATACATACAGACAAACATACAAACAGACATTCAGCTTTATATATAAGAATATCGTCATTCACTCTTGATAAAGAAATTGGTGGAATGCAACCAGTCTACGATAATCCATAGGATTTTTCTGTTTTAAGTTTGCATACGGTGGTCAGTACTCCGTCGCAGCTCTACAGAGTTTTTTTCCGTCAATCATTAAGCACCACGGTTAGCCCGTATTTGGGCCTGAGCATGCTTTGAGTTGTCAAAATGCCGATAAGTGGTACTTCGAACCTAAGTATTGATATTACCGAATATTATCAAATACTATCGATTCTCTAGTTTTCGATCTTTGGATGTCCAAAAAACGGATTTTTGGTGCCACAAGCCTGTACATTACTGATTTTATTGGTTTCCAAGTCGTTAAGATATCGATTCTATCAACATTCAAGTCCTCAACATACTTTTTTTTTCAATTCGAGGCTCAAAATATCGATTCTTTCAATTTTCGGGCCTCCAAAATATCGATTATATTGATTATTTGAATTGCCAGATAACGGGTTTTTGGTACCTGAAGCTTTAAGGTATTGATTTTGTTAAATCTCGAGTCCTCACAATATCGATTATATCGATTTTCGAGCTCTCAAAATATGAATTTTTCAAATTTCAAACCTTTGATTTTTCGTGATCCAAACTAACATTTTTGTCAATTTTCGAGTTTTTACAATACAGATTTTTGATATTTCGAGGATTCGGACAACAGAATTTAGCTATTTTAGAAGGAAATCTCGGGAAATTTTGCAGCATTCAAAATATGAATTTTGTTGATTTTCTGGAATTCACAACAATCAAAAATTAAACTATCAAATCCTCAAAATCAACAGTTTTCGCCATTGTATCAGGTTTTCAATTGTCAATCAATCATATTTTTTCTTTTTTAGAATTTTCATAGGAAGTTTGACCATGCAATGTTGCAAGCTCCGCCTGCTTATGGCCCCTCCCCATCCTAAGCCCCACCTACTCTCTTACTCTCCTGCACCATTGCACCCACCCTCCATAACCTACTCACCGCTAACTTACACCTATACTCGTTCACATTACAGAGGCCAAGTACCAGAGATCAAAGATCAAATTTTAAAAAACTCTCCGGAATCTCCGGAATGCATAGCACATCTCCGTCCATATACAAACTCTCGGTAAACCTTCTATATCAGCGGATAGCTTTTAAAAGTTCTATCGAAGTGACAGTAACCAATCTCCATCGCTTTGCTAAGATTGATAATTCTTTTGAACTATCACGAGATTTTCCTCAGAGAAACATAGTTCTTAATCATTCATATCAGCACTCTGTACAGGCAAACTTACAATTTTCTGAAAGTTTTATAAGAAAGCCCCTCTGATTCAACAGAAACAAGGGTACCAGAACTCCCTATTGTCATTCTTCAGAAAGATAAGAGCAAAACAATGCTTCGCCTATGCTATAAACTCCCAACGATAGAAGAAAAACTCTTCCTACAGAACTATGGAGCTTACAAAGTTACAACTGTTGAAGTTGGATTGAAAACAAAGTAAAAAAAGTGGTTCATACAAAGTTGAATTGATTACTTGTTCCATCCACTGGCACATTTCAAGAAGATACGAGGTCACATTCGCACCATGAATCACCATTTACCATGCTCGGCTGTCAATTACTAATTATATAGAGAACTTTCAGTGAAGCTAATTCAACTTTAAATATTCTATAATTTCAGTTTACTGCGCTCACAAGATTTTCACAGTGCTCAGTAATTCTTCGAAAAAATGCTGCGATAGAGTCCCATAGAGTTGAAAACCATATGCAAACTTAAAACAGAAAAATCCTATGGGTTACTGTAGACTGGTTGCATTCTACCAAGTTCTTTAGCAAGAGTGAAATGACGATGTCACTGATAAGAAGTGATAAAAATGGCTGTGTTTGTCGTGAACGCTTTCTGCGACTATACTCTGCCTGCATATTGAGAACTGAAATAGCTGTAGCAAGATATTATCAGGTTGTTGCAAAAATAATGTCCGTTTTGCAAAATTTCACTTTGAAAAGCTATAACTTCGTTCAATTTTCATATTTTTGAATGCAATCAAGACCATCAGATGTAAACCTTTCGTAATCTAAGGCGCACCTGCATATACTGATATCGCAAACAGCAAGAAAACCATGCGTCAGAAAACCAAAACTTTTGCTTTTGAAAACCTCGTTTTTGAAAGATTACAAATTCCTTCAAGTTTTGTTGTTATGGCCGCTAATCAGCTTATTTTGTAGACGCAACCCAGTAGTATACGCTTGTATAAAAAGAACTTTAGCGAAGAAGTTCTGCGCAATAAAAAAGATAGAAATCCAAAATTGTTCACTTTTTCAAACCTATTTGTGATAGGCTTGGAACTCCCAAATTATGAAAACTTGGAGTTCTTCATGCACTGAATAGCTTAGTTTTTCTGCATGAATTGTAGATAAGATGTCCTGACTTTGAGCCTCCAGAAATGAGCGAAGTTTCAGCGATTGCCCTAATCAGGAAAAATTTCGAACCCATGGAGTTCCAGGCAGCGAATGTCTTTTTTGAAGCTCGATTTGTCAGTTCAGGTATATTCAAAAAACTTATTTATACATGCAATGAGTAAACAATATTTATCATATACAGTAGCTATGTTTTCAGAAGAATTCCTTTATTTGCGCCTGAGTTGTGGCCAAGAAAGTTGGAGCAATGAAATTTCGATTTTGAGTGCGGCTGTGCAAAATGCTGGTGAAAATCTTACTGATGAGATAAAAGCGCATTTTCACAACCGTTAAAAAGTACATGAAGAAAGCTTTCCAATGATGTGCAAAATCTGTATCGAAAAAGAAAGCCTGAAGGAGAAAAGTCGTTTGGAATATACGCCTAGAAAGACGGACAGTATTTTTGCAACAACCTAAGCATAAACTTTGATCTTGCATCCCGAACAAACAAACAACAACGAGCCTTTAATTCGTGAAAAAGATGGCCTCCGACTAATTAATCTTGACGAAACCGTCGGAAATCCACAACTTTGTTCAACAGACTTTCTCGTAATCGGATTTTGATTTTGGAAAAGCAATCTCACAAGAATTCGAAAAACCAACGAATGTTTAGAATTTACTTCCATTCAAAAAATTTCTATTGAATCGCCGCGACGGTCCGTCGGAATAATTTACTGAAAACCCTTCCTTAAAGTAGATTCCAAATTTTTGGTGGTTTTTGGATCCTTGTGAAATATCCTTTCTAAATATCAAAATCCGATAATGAGAAAACCTTTTGAACAAAGTTATGGATTGCTGACGGTTTCAGATTAATACGTCGGGGGCCGTCTCTTTTACCCGCATTAGGGGATCAGTTGTAAGACTAAAGCCTGAACGAAGAATTCAAAAGCCAGCCTCATTTCAAAAGTCTCATGAAACTCACGGAAATCGTGGTTTCTGGGTAATGTGTAGACAGGTCAAAATCGCTAGTTTCAACTTTTAATCATAGAATTTTCTAAAAGATAAGAAAATGAGAAATCTCAAATTTTTCAAAATTTGAGATTTCTCATTTTTTTATCTTTTAGAAAATTCTATGATTAATCTTATTACTCTCTTACTACTATCTTTTTTTAAATTTTCAATTTATTTTTCCCGTTCCGAAACCAACGAAAACCTTCATGATTACAGAGATTGCAATTGCAGAGAAGCAAATTATCCACTTACTTCGAAAATGGAAGTAAAATTTGAATTAATCACTTCAATTAATCGACTACTCAATTTTGTAATTTGTCATTTTTGGTTCAAATGTGTAATTTAGCAGATAGATTTTGTAAGGCATATATACTGTAACTTCCTAGCACCAAAGATTCAAGAATCGCTAAATTTCTTGCAAATGATCATGACGAGCGTCCGGTATTCTGATTTACCAGAAATCATAAGAAAGTGCGTAAGTTGAACTTTCTTGAACTGCAAGTGAGTTGGACTTTCATGCCAAACTATTATAAATTTACAGTAGGTATAGCCAATAATGCAATACTCCCGGAATTTTTCGCATTCTTGGTTTGGTATGAACCAAGTGTTGTAGGCGATAGTGGTGTCGATAATAATTTATCCACAGACAAACCCGGTTTTGAACCGGGGGAGCAACCTATAATCCATTCGGGGGCTCCTTATATAGGTAGTAAGGCGGAGCTGACCCGTGCACAATCAGACTGTCCAAGAAATATACACAAGAATGGGGATGCCGCGGCTTGGCGCGGCCCCTGGAAGATAGGTGCCACTCACTGCTGAGTGATACGGCACTTAAATATAAGCGATTGGGGAATATAGCCTATGGGGAATACCCGTAAGCTATAAGGATTATAGAATTGCTGAGGTTGATGATGCATAAATCATCAACACTCTGGGCGAGCAAGGAGGAGGGGAAATCTGTTGAAATGTAAATAAATATATACAATCAAAACCTCCTAAAAGCGTTTGTACCTAGAAATTGAGATATAGCTGTGTTCATGAGTGTAAGCTATTAGATTGGTTGTCGAGGTTGATGATTCATAGATCATCAACACTCCGGGCGAGCAAGCAAGAAGTTACTCTGGTAGGCACAATATACAACAAATGCATAGATTTGTATAGACTTAGACATACTATAGAGGCTATAGACGGAAGAGAGTTTACGGTGAACAGTTGTAGTGGTTGCTCGTTGCTGTTCCGTAATATGGCTTCGCCTTTCGTCGTCGTCTCTTTTTCCTCGTCGGATCTGCTCTCGTCGATTTTGAGTTGACAGAATCGCTTTCGGTGATTATCTTCGTGATAGCCGGCGTTTCCGTGATCAGATGTTCGTGATGTGTGGTCTTCGGCATGTCCGTCATCTTTATCATAGCTTGTGACGTCGTCTGAAGTGTTCTGGCAATAGTTCCATTCGCACTCCTCGTATTGGAGCTGGAACTAGAGCCTAATATGCAGCCAACTTTGGCCAGCCAGCGTTGTCGGTCTGCCTTAGCTTCTCTGATGAAAGCAGCTGTCAAGGTTTTCCTCTTGTTCGGTGACAACCACTTCGTTGTCGGTTGAGATGTTACTTCAGCATGCGCTGGGAATATTCTCCTGTTGATTTCACGTGTACTACTTTCCTTGAAATTGGCGCCCGTTTCCTTCTTCGTTAGCCGTTTGGCTTGTCGTTGAGGGTGAGGGGCGGATTTGGAGGCTTCCTGCATCGTTGATGTACAACCAAAAGTGCCAACGAACTCTGTGCTCACGTTGGTAGGGCTTGTACCGGATATGACATATCCAAAGATGGTTGGGGTTAAGACGAGCCCCGAAGGAAGCTTGAGCACTGTTTCGGTGTGAACAGTGACGAGGTTGAGAAGATCTTGTCCAATAATGAGTTCAGGCGAGGCGCTTTTATGGGTGAGCGTATCTTGAGCTATCGTCAAGTTTTTGCTAGAAATGAAGCGGACATCTGCATCCGTGAGATGTGCTGTGTGTAGTTCGGTAGTCAGTTTCTCTTTCGTATGCACTGATATCTTCTTGAGCTTGTTTGCACTGTAAAGGCCTTTCAAAGTGATTTGTACTTCATTGGAACTGAATGTCTCTTTTAACTCTCCCATTCCTGATGTGGTGAATGACATCGTTTGGCTGACTGGCAGCTTGAGCTCTCTACTAAGTTTTGATTTGATAAAGCTTCGCTGGGCGCCGGAGTCAATCAGTATTGTTGTGGGTTGATAATCCCAATGTTCCTCGTTGAATATCATTGCCGACGCCATTTGGAGTACGCTTTGGCGCACGACGGGTAGTTCTTTGCTTGAGCTGCAGACTTCGGTTCTGTACGACGGGCTTCGTGCAACCTGTACTTCATTTGCTTTTCGATGATTTGAGTTGGTTCTTCGCTGCATCCTAGAGACTTGCAAAGGATGACTGCTGCTCGTAGGAAATGGAGATTGCTCGAGATTTCCTCTCTCTTCTTCCCATTCCGAATCATTATCTGTGTCCTGATGGCCGCTCGTATGTGAGGTGCTTGGAAGCAGTGTCTTCATCGTTAATGCGGTCGTTTCCCGAAGAAAGATGATGTCGTCGATTGCGTCTAGAATCTCGGAAACATTGAAGTGATCGCCACATACGGTTTCCTTCTGTATGACGGTTGCGCAGATTTCTTCAGGGAATTTGGACAGAATCATTCTGCGCCAAATTCTGTCTGCGCTCATCTTCATTCCAGTTTGTTCCAGGTGAATGATCCGCGAATTGATTGCTTCAAAGGTTTCTCGGCAACTTTCGGGATCGTCTTTTGCTCCATGAAGTCCTTCGATTTCGTTGATGAGTATATCTGCCATGTTGGCAGATCGGTCAAAGTGCTTCTTCAGGATATCTACGGCCGTCTTGTACTTGTCTCCAACGACGGGGATGTAGTTCAGAGCCGCAGCAGCTTTTCCTTTGAGAGCTTGCTTCAGAAAAAGGAATTTGTCGCCATCCGATAGATTTTCGTCACAGTGAATGAGTGATTCGAACACTGTCCAAAAACTGTTGAACTCTCTGAAGTTGCCAGAGAATGTAGGAACCTCTAGGAGCGGTTTTCGGATATTGATCTGGCGTCCATTTCGTTCCGTTGTTGAGCCTCTTTCTATCTCCCTGACTGGCTGACTCGGAGTACTAGGAGCAGGCGTATGCAAAATTGTCGATTGCTCCCTCAGTTCATGTTGTCTGAACTGTATTCGGCTTTGCCATTGAACTGCTATCACTTCCAGATCGAGTGCTTCCAGCTCCAAATGCTTGCTAAGTTCAACCATCGACTTCTCTCGTTCCTTTTCTCCACTGCATGCACTGATGTACTCAATGGCAGCGTTGAGCTGTGTTTCTTGCAATTTCACAGCGTTTTGCAAAGAATTGAGGAGATTTGTTATTACTCCTGCCTTTTCTTTGATATATTCTTCACATTCCGCTTTTGTTGTTGGAAATGTGAAGGGGACGTCTACGTTCTCCACTTCGGACTCGTAGGATTTTACGAGCTTGCAAGCGTTGTTGATTTTGTGTTTGAAGAGTTGAAGAGCGGCCATTTTTGCTATACCGACTTCTAGTTTCTTCTCTTCCTTAGAAAGCTGGTTGCTTCGAAGGTACAAGTTAGCGAGGTTTCGTTAACTTGTAGGCGTATTTTCTGGTGATCCGTTGAGTAGAGGCAGCTGTGGTGCTGGTCTCTGAGTTGCAAGCGTGCCGGGGTGGCTTGGACCTTGACCAGATAAGGATTGGGTTTCAATCCTCTTAAGTCAAGAGTTCTTGGTCGAACTTTGACTTTTTTGGTAAAATGAGCACTTGTGACTCAAGTTACCTTCCTTTCAAATCTCAATGTACTGATCTCCGGTCCTTGGATAGGATTCGCGAGAGATCTATGAGATTGATTGGAAATTTGCACCCACAAAAATTTGTTCCGCTCTTTGGATCACTTACGAAAAGGATTCACAGAAAGTTTTCCGGTCTTATGTGGTTATGTGCTGCACTCACAAAATTTGTTCCACTCTCTGGATCGCTTACGGAAAGGATACACAGAAAGTTTCACGTATTAATGTGATTATGTGCTCCACTTGACTACTCTTTCACTTTCTGGATCACTTACGAAAAGGATGCACAGAAAGTTTCCAAGTTGTCTGTGGTTGTGTGGACTGATTCTTTCCCACTCTCTGGTTCGCTTACGAAAAGGATGCACAGAGAGTTTTCAAGAATAGTTCACACGACCGACTGATTTCTCCTACACCTCTCTGGATCACTTACGAAAAGGATGCACAGAGATTTTCAGATAGTCAGTGGTTTTCCTTCCGATTTCTCTTACACCTCTTTGGATCGCTTACGAAAAGGATACACAAAGATTTTCAGATAGTCGGTTGGTTCTTCTTCCTGCCACGCGGGTCTTGTGGCCTCGATTCCTTCGGCTGCAGATGGAATACGAGGTGGTTTCACTGGTCGATGCACCAATTTGCTGGGAACCAAGTGTCGTAGGCGATAGTGGTGTCGATAATAATTTATCCACAGACAAACCCGGTTTTGAACCGGGGGAGCAACCTATAATCCATTCGGGGGCTCCTTATATAGGTAGTAAGGCGGAGCTGACCCGTGCACAATCAGACTGTCCAAGAAATATACACAAGAATGGGGATGCCGCGGCTTGGCGCGGCCCCTGGAAGATAGGTGCCACTCACTGCTGAGTGATACGGCACTTAAATATAAGCGATTGGGGAATATAGCCTATGGGGAATACCCGTAAGCTATAAGGATTATAGAATTGCTGAGGTTGATGATGCATAAATCATCAACACTTGGTAGAAAAAATAACACGAATTCACCCATTGTCCGGATTCAGTTACCACCCGTCAATAAATTTAGTAACGTAGATTATAGTTGGAACCGGACGTACATAGCAAGAAACTTGTTAAGTTTTTCTTGATTTATAATAACGGTTTCTGGAGTTCATTTCTTCTATCTAGCATCAGCACATCCACATCTTGCCTGATCTATAAGGTCGGCAGATGAGTCTTGCGCCAATAAGAAAGTTCGTGATTTTCTCCATCTTAAAAGATTCCTTCATTTTGATAAACATCAGATGAGGAAAATTTTGCACTTCCCAGAGGCAGTTGAAGCAAATCTTTTACTGCCATAATGCTACGATACCAGCTGATAAAGAAAAACACTCTTGAAGTTTATGAGTTTTGCAATTTCGCTTGCTAAAACAACCAAAAGGTCTTATTCTTATTTTTAGTTTTCGTTTACCCTATTTTCAGGTGTATAAGCCGCACCCTTTTTACTCTAAACGCGAGCAGACCCAGGCGTGCCGCCGCGCATATGTCTCGCGAAACGGTCGCCTTATCGCATACTGCTCTCACTTAACGCGCTCCATGATGACAGTAAGTCTTTTGGCGTGTTCGCCTTTAGAGCGAAAAGGGTGCGGCTTATACACCTGAAAATAGGGTAGTTGCTTGACAAACCCTATCTATCTGAAAAATCCGTTGATTGGATTTTCGAACTTCTTTAGTCAACTCCTTGTTTTCGACTCATAGAAATCTCTAGGATAAGATACAACGTTAGTATATGTTATCATGTACTTCAAAAATTGCTTTCAAAATTCTCATATCGACCTTTTTATGTTTTTTGGTGCAATGTAACGAGATTTTATGCGAGAAAAATTTATATTTTTCTCGTTTTTTAAACTTTCAGACCCGGTTACAGCATTTTGGATCTGTGGTGTTTTTTCTTCTAGCTTTCAAAATGTGGATATGAAGTGATTTCAACATAGTAGAGGCTCTTAGGTGTAGCATTTGTGTTGTGTGTTATGTTAGTGTTATGTCGCCCATTACATACTCCAACTAATTGTCGAGGATTCGCGACTTCCTTCAAAGGAGGCCGCCGCCGCGGTGCGAAGGGGTCCTGAAACGCCGTCCTCGCGCTGTCCCGCCTCTCACCTCTCTTACCTGCGCAGCTTTCGCATAAGTCACGTACTCAGTCTACGCTGCTGTCGCCATCGTGAGCGGTCGGGTTCCATCTTCGTCTCAATGCCATCGATCGATACAGCGCCAATCCCATCTCACGCGTCACATCCATCTACGCCACGGAGGACTGGCACCCCGCGCTAACGAGGTAACCCCGAGCGCGATCGCACCTGGCACATGCCGGCGACACCGCCTCGGGGGGTTTTCGATACTGCTGGCCCCTAGGGTTGTAAGATCTTGGCTGGTTGTGCTCCACCCCATTGTGTTTGAGTCTAGGGATTAGTTGTGGATAAATGGTGGGCATTTTACTCGTGTGAATTGTACTGAAGCGGTGAGCCACAGCTCGGCTGTGGCTCCGGAGATATTTGTGTCATCAATGTTGTGTCTTATAATCTAGCCTAGTGGAAAGATCTGTCACAAGGCTGGCACGATGCTAGCTAAGTGCCGTGATTGTAGGTACACACCCCAACTGTCGAGGGTTGGGAGTAGTCAAGTCGCAGGTGCCGAGTAACTGCTAAGTAGGCTGGTGGCAAGGGCCCCTACGTGTGTATAGAGTTCCCATGTGGCAGGCACTAGTAGCGTTCACACAGGTATGCCACCACAATAGTCGTTTCACCCTTTCACGGAAAGGACCCCTGGCTCCCCTCGCCGATGCAGGAGAGCCTAGATACCACTGACGTTGGGAGCTGGGGGCCCAATCCGCGACATGGTGCATCGTACCGGAGTTGAGCATAGGGATAGCAAACCTATGTTCAGCTTTTGTGATCGAGCCTCACCTGTGTAGTCCACATGTGCACGCTTTGCACATTAGTGTCCCTAGCCAGCAGTGCAAATTTTTTTCACATTCCCCATTTCACATGTTTGCGCAGTGTATACATGCTGGTTGTACCTTGTGGCTCCTTGGAGAACTCATCTCTCGTCTCATCAGCAAGCTCCGTAGCGACTAGGCTGACGCGAATACGCGACTACCCACAGTTCCACTTAGATTGGGAGTAGGGTGATCCCGTAGACCTGGATGGCAGCAGCAATCTACGCCCTGCCTACTGCCCGGAACTGTCTGGTGCCTTCTGACGGCCAGGTTTCTCTGCAGCCATGGAGATCCCAGGTAGAGAGTCTCTGTCTGCCCTGAAACACGCCATCATTTTTGGTGGCCAGGTTTCTCTGCAGCCATCGAGATCCCTGGTGGATAGCTCTGTCTGCCCTGAAACACGCTATCAGGCTGACGAAAGAGCCCTTGTGTTGCGTTAGATGAGAGTCTCACTCCCAAATTTATTTTTCTCCCACATGCTCGCATTGCGCATTCATCCTTTTCTCTCCTTTTTTCTTTCGCAACTTGTGGTTAGGCTTGGCTAGTTTACTCCTCCTTGCGATCTATACTGCTCCTGATTATTGGCAGTCATTCCCCCATAGTAACATCTGGGAGCTTCAGTCGTTGTTTGTTGCTTACCGTTTCATTCGTTTCACTCGTGTATTATGTTCACCATTTGTGTGGCTACGTCCGGAAGTAGTCACACCCCCATCGAACACATTTATGGAGTACAATTTCAGACTTTGGGTTTGGCAGTTACTACCTCCTGCAAGTTTTGAGCTAGCGTGCTATCGATCGATATGGCTACTGTGGAATCCTATATCCCAAAGGTCATCAAAGCCATCGAGGACCTGGAGGCGATTAGGAAACAGGTAAGTTCCGATTTGCTTACCCCGTATGTGTCTGACGCCCCAGTTGCCGAGCAACTCCATCAGCTCCAGCAACGTCAGGCAGCCACACAGTTCTCTATAGTGAGTCTGAGATCCGCACTTTCGCTTCTGCGTGAGCGTCGCGATGTACTTTTGTACCACATCACCATCTCCAATTCGCAGACGGATCAGCAGGCGTACAGCAGGTTCGAGGAAGAGCACAGCGTGGATCAACATCAGGCCGACGCTGAAGCACTTCTCCGCACTTTGCAGAGTACCCAGGAAGCGGATAGTGAACACTACCAGTCTCTTCGTATCCATCGACTCGCTAATTCCATCAGTGAGGACGCCACTACGGAGACGACAGGAACAGTGACGACGCCCCAGCGACATGATCGCACAGATGCCCCACAGCTTCAAGCTGTAGATACCCAGTTGGACGCTGTACAGCAGCTAGAACATCTTCAGCTTACATCCGCACAAACTGTCCCATCGCCGCACAACGTACCGATCCATTTGGAGAAGTTAACGTTGCCGCACTTCGATGGAGATGTCACCAAGTTCCAGCAGTTTTGGTGCACGTTTGAGCTAGCTGTTCACAACGACCCCAACATCGACCTCAACATGAAATATCTCTACCTCATGAATCTTCTCAAGGGAGAAGCTCAAGTGGTATTGCAGGACCTTGAACCAGGACGGAACAACTACCATCAGTTGGTGCAAGCATTAAAGAAGCGATACGATTGCCCGAGGAGGACCAGAGCGCTGTTTCATCAGCAGCTCCGAGATCTTCAGCCCGCAACCGAATCAGCTTCGGATATGCGAAACACTTGGTTCCGGATTCAGGGAATCCTCCATGCCCTTAAGCGTTTCGAGGATCTGAATCGCGCCCTTTATATCATCGATCTCGTACGTACTAAGTTCCCCCTGTCAATTCAGGAGCGACTTAACAACGTCGAGTTCGAGAAACGAGCCGATTTTGATCTTCGACAAGTCATGTCTCACCTCGATGACCTTATTCAGTCAAAGGAGAGGTTTGAGCAGACTTGCTCCCGCAGTCGTACTTACATTCTCAATAGAGATGTTTCCCCAGGACGTCCATTAACGTCTACATCCCCCAGATCATTGCATGATCCCGCATGTTGCTTTTGTGATTCCCTTTCGCACTCTTCTCGCAGTTGCGACGAGCGTATGCCAGTTGGTGTGCGTCTTAAGATCGCACATCTTCTGCGACTATGCTTGAAGTGTCTTCGAGAAGGACATTCCCAAGGCGATTGCGACTATCCATCTTGCAAGGAGTGTGGAGGTCAACACCATCGACTTCTCTGTAGGCTCGCGGAAGAGGAGGATTGTACCCAAGAACGTCATCAGTCGTCTAGCTCATCTAGTTCGTCTGATTCGTCATCGGAGAGGCAGCCAACTGCGGAAGGAGACGATCAACCTGGAGAATCCTCGGATTTCGAAGATCCAGCACGGGATAGCAGAAGATCCCGAGACTATTCTCGTGATCATCACTATCATCCGCGCGAACATAGAGGATATCGCAGCAGACTGGATGCTACCCCACGATCGGATACACAATCCCCATCTCGACCCGTACGTTCCGTACCAGTCAGAGAATCCCCACATGTTTCTCCTTCGCCCACACATCGTAGAACACCATCGCCACAGATTCCATCTCCCACGGGAACGTCCAGACGTCGACGCCACCGAAGACGCTATAGGGAGCCGAAGTGGGTGCGTAGAATTAGCCGTACCTACAGCAACTCGCCCCATTGATACCCCACAGCCCCATAAGCCATTTCACAGCAGCTTCGTTCTGCCCACAGACATCCACTCACACTTTGCGTTATCACATTTATATTATAACTGTTTACTTTCAGCAGCCTCCTTCTTTCTCTCGTGGTCACGGACGTTTGAAGCCATGTTTAGGCCGGCCGGTTACATCCTGTTGCTTCGTCGCCCCTCGCCTCGAGGATGGGTTCCCATGGTCCATTCTTGAAGCGAGCTAGCAAGTTCGAGGAAGGAGAGTGGAGCATAAAGATCGAGCTCCGGCAGGTAAGTTTGAAAGTTTACATCCCCAATTTACGCTTTTTTCACCTTTTTATTTTTCTTTTTTACTTCTTTTGTTTTTCGGGGAGCTTAAGCTCGCCCTTTGTCATTGTTGTTAACCTTGATTCAGGATTGGCAGCAGTGATCCTCATTATACGTTGACACATGTGACTATAGCCGCAACTTACGATTTTTGGGGTCACGGTGGGAGACCGTGTTAACTTTTTGGTTTTTGGGATTTCCCTTTCTTTTGCGATTTAACTTGGCCCTTGGGTTCTTGTGCTTGGTGAGGAAAATCTCCCCCTCACAAAAATTTATTCCCCCTGGCGTGAAAAAATGCGCCCGTAGGCAAAATTAAAACTTTTTGGTCTTCATCGTCACTTCAACGTCATCCATGTCGAGCCGCTGTCAACGTCAACGTCAAGCCGAACATCCACGTCAACGCCGAGTTCCATGGTCGCCGTTCAAGCTGTCGATGCCGCAAGTGTCGAGCCGATCGCTGTCAATGGTCGCCTCAACTTCCGTCAACGCAACTGTCGACTACGCAACTGCCGAAGCCCGCCAGTATCCAGAGTAGAGCCCCCGACGACTCTTCACGCTTACCCCCGAGAACAACTGGCTGTTACCACGACAGGTGTAGGTCCCGCGTTCCACCTAGGGATTTTTGACTCGTAGGTTTGCTTGTATGTTTGACTCGTAGGGTCGTAGGTAACATGGCAGATCGGAAACTACCTCGGACCCCTTCTTTTTTCTTCGTGTTGCCCGGAGTGTCGCGGATTCGCGACTTCCTTCAAAGGAGGCCGCCGCCGCGGTGCGAAGGGGTCCTGAAACGCCGTCCTCGCGCTGTCCCGCCTCTCACCTCTCTTACCTGCGCAGCTTTCGCATAAGTCACGTACTCAGTCTACGCTGCTGTCGCCATCGTGAGCGGTCGGGTTCCATCTTCGTCTCAATGCCATCGATCGATACAGCGCCAATCCCATCTCACGCGTCACATCCATCTACGCCACGGAGGACTGGCACCCCGCGCTAACGAGGTAACCCCGAGCGCGATCGCACCTGGCACATGCCGGCGACACCGCCTCGGGGGGTTTTCGATACTGCTGGCCCCTAGGGTTGTAAGATCTTGGCTGGTTGTGCTCCACCCCATTGTGTTTGAGTCTAGGGATTAGTTGTGGATAAATGGTGGGCATTTTACTCGTGTGAATTGTACTGAAGCGGTGAGCCACAGCTCGGCTGTGGCTCCGGAGATATTTGTGTCATCAATGTTGTGTCTTATAATCTAGCCTAGTGGAAAGATCTGTCACAAGGCTGGCACGATGCTAGCTAAGTGCCGTGATTGTAGGTACACACCCCAACTGTCGAGGGTTGGGAGTAGTCAAGTCGCAGGTGCCGAGTAACTGCTAAGTAGGCTGGTGGCAAGGGCCCCTACGTGTGTATAGAGTTCCCATGTGGCAGGCACTAGTAGCGTTCACACAGGTATGCCACCACAATAGTCGTTTCACCCTTTCACGGAAAGGACCCCTGGCTCCCCTCGCCGATGCAGGAGAGCCTAGATACCACTGACGTTGGGAGCTGGGGGCCCAATCCGCGACACTAATGACTATCAGTTCTTATTTATCCTTTTGGAAAACCAAGCTAAGATCGCAGAATTTGCTAGATTTTTCGAACAAAACGGAGACATGCGGAAAAACTGTTTCGAGTAAATATATGCAAAAATGAAGCAAGAATCAGACAAGCAAAACAGCAGTGATCAGCGTTGAATAGCTATGGTCGCAAGGCGAAGAATATTTGAGGGATTACCACTAATCAAATAAATTTACATAAAAACGAGATTATATCTGGTTGCATAGCTGGGCTAAGCATCACACCAATTTGCTCCTCCAAATTTTGGGAGAAAATGAGCATGGAAGTAATTTAGGAGCTAAGATGGGTTAAAAAAGAAAGCGGTTTCTGCTCTCCATCCTGCCCTCCCCCTTTCCCTTTTCTCCTTGCCTTTGGAGTTCAAAGAATTCAAAAGACGCTTGATCAGGGCACCATAAGATTAATTCATAGCACTTTATCCGCCCTAATTATGTGAAATGATGATCAGTGCCTGAGATAGAGCAGATAATGTAATTATCAACTAAAATACGAGGGAGAGTGGGGCTCCAAAACATGACGAGCCTTTACGAGGGTAGCACTCGCTATAAAAAAAAGTGTATGCGCTGCATAATTTGCGGCATCAATTTGAAGAGATGATAGCACGCTAAGCTCGTGGTGCTGCTTTGAAACAGGACCATTCAAAGATGGCATAGTACAGTATACCAGGTTTTTGTGGGGTATTGCGTTCAATTAGGGCGCGCTTTAGTTCATGTAGTTTGCGAAAGTCATGCCCAAACTGCAACAAAATCAATCGTTCTTCAAAACCTCCTCGATATGCAAATTATGCTAAAATTTGCCTATATTTGCGCACAGATTAAAATACTCTCATGCTGGAGACTGCATTTGAAGCAGACTAAAAAGAAGAAATGCTCGTCTTGTTGGTTGTATTAGCATGAAAGACTTGTCAGTCTAATCACATATGTTTCAAACCACCAATGCTGTCAGTGTAGATGACGTGAACAACTGATTTAATTTGCGAAAAGAAGAAAAGTTCTTCTGAGCTGTAAAAGCAAGTTTTTCATCTGTCCATGTGATGCCAGATTGATTGAAAATACAACAATATAATGGAAAAAATAAAACAACTAATAAAGTGAGTAAAAACTTCTTCGCAAACTTTTTTGTCTACTTCTCATAAACAGAGTGTGTGAAAATACACCCTAGTTATTATCATAACAAGCCGAACGTAACAATTTTGATTTCTACGCATCGCTAAAAGGAACAATAGCAAAGTCTTACAAATTGGGAAGAAAAAGGTTGAGAGGTAGAAACTGCAAAATATTTCTACCTAATAACCAAAAATTCTCATTTTTGGGCTATCAGGTAAAAGTTTGATTTGTGAGGAAGCTATTCGAGGTAAAATATCTAACTCAGACAAATGACCGAAAACTACGCAGAACGTTTGGAAAAGCTCCGCCGGTCATTCGCGGAAGCTCCCGAACGAGGTGCTGCGGAAGTTCCAAAGAATGCGAACAAGAACAGCAAAGGAGAACACCTAAGAGTGATTCAAACCTTGCTTTATCGAGTGCGAGACTGACTTTTGATGATTTTGTTTTTTCTGCGCAGAAAAGGGTGATGAGCTTTTTATAATATGGTTTTACTTCAGAATCTCGAGACTTACCCCCTTCGACACTAAAACTGATGGGATGCCCAGTTCTTAGCTGCAAAAAATCAAAATTTTGAGCATTTTACCTTCAAAGCCAGATTTATGATGTATTTTATTGGGAACTATGCGCAGGCTGGTTGTTCTTTTCAAATCTATCCCCTCTTCTTTCAAAAACAGAATTGCCGGAACGCTAGGAATTTCGATTTTTCGCTGAAAAATCAGAAATCTCCGTAAACTTGCTCGAAAAATAAATTTTTCATAATTCGAAACTTGCGCGTGAAAGAGATATGGGCACTATGGAATGAAGCTCTGGTGGGCAGAACAAATTTTACCTGCCTTCGAAACCAAAACTGATGAAGCTCATCTTCATTGAAGAATCAAGTTTTTCTGCAAAC
Organism: Cylicocyclus nassatus; assembly: GCA_958299035.1. Classification (NCBI taxonomy): domain Eukaryota; kingdom Metazoa; phylum Nematoda; class Chromadorea; order Rhabditida; family Strongylidae; genus Cylicocyclus; species Cylicocyclus nassatus. The sequence continues at coordinate 32,919,398 of CATQJL010000305.1, forward strand.
TTCGTGAAAAAACGAGTTGATGATTTCGTTAGAATTTGTGCAGAAAAGGATAATCAGTCTTTCCAGATAAGGCTCTGCTTCGCGAACCTCGAATTTTACAGACCAAACTTGGTGAAATACTAAGTTCCTTGCTGAAAACCAAGCGATTTTTGCGCACTTCCCCTTTAGGCACAATTGTGATGCATTTTCTTTAAATGTGTGCGCAGGATGATTGTTCTTCCCAAATCTATCCCTTCCCCTTCCATAATTATAAGACCATAATTCATGGAATGCTTGGTTTTCTCTTCGAACAATCAGATTTTCCCGCAAACGTGCTCGAAAAACGAGTTTTCCATAGTTTTCTTAAAACTCATGCATAAAAGAGATGTGGATTTTCCAAAAGAAGGTTGAATAGGCTACATGTGTAGAGTGAACGTAAAGACATTAAGAGATATACTGAAAATGTAAGTTCGTCTTGCGAGTCGAATACAAGCCGAAAAAGAGATCGATAGCTGGACTGTACACAACAATTTCAGCTACCATGGCACGCTGCTATTTCAACGTAGCAAGTGCGGCAACAAAACCGATAAAGGCAGCCGATAGATCATCGATAATTCTAAAATTTAATGTTTTTGTGATTAGCGTGCACGCATACACCCCTGTGTCAATTTTCAGCTGCTTAGCTCAAAGTTGAAAAATATCCGCTCCGCCGCAGGACCCATAGTGCAAGCGAATCTCTCGCTGGCATAATGGCTACTGGCCTCTCCTCTCGCCATCACTGAGCGCCGCTATATTTTCGCATTCCTTTTTCTGGATTCCTTCAGCAACTGGACCCTCCGTCCCGCATGGCGTTAAGGATAGGAGGGACGCAGAAAACTCTGCCGTCGCGCTTGGAAGGATCCAGTGTATATTATAGTAAGGATTCCTGGGTCATAGTTGGGTAAGCGGGGCTGTAAAGATCATTTACATTTTGCGACGATGAGGATCCGGTTCTTCGAGTCAGCGGGATATGTCGCGGAAGCGCTTCTTTAGATATGGATAAGGAAGGTGAGTCTTGACGCTTTTGGATTCTACTGCCTTCCATCGGGCATTAGAGCCCGCTTCCCGGCAGGACCGGGGATGCCACCTAGTTTCGAATATAGCTGAGTTGCACTAGCACTGCTCACAGTGTAGCCCATAGTCGACTGAACAGTAGCTAACTTTGGATTTCATCGAACCCTTTCATAAAAATATTGTGCTCTAAAATCCGAAAGGACCCAATTATTTTGCTCTTTCTGAGGCGGCCAAAAATGCAGATTTTTGATATTTTGAATTTGTTCGCCGTTGACAAACCAGGAAATCTTTTCGTTTTTCTAGTAGCCGTTGTTCTAGCTCTAATCTTACTACATAGAGTAAACGCGACTGCAATATGTTTATGATTTTTATGCGACTTGAAGGGACCATAAAGACGGGTTATGTTTGAGCTAAAAATTTGTAGGTTTAAAATTTTTCTGAAATCATATCTCAATGAGCTTTTCGTAGCACAAGTCTCCAGCAAACATTATGTATGTTTCAATAGAAATTTTTTCTTTCGGCTGTAGATTTCACGGCGATAGAGCAAAGACGAAAATTTTCACATTTGTTTCACATTTTTTCATTTGTTTCGTCTTTTCAAAGTACGCAACCACACAGCAAACAAAGATCTATGAGAAAGAAAATATGCCTGAAAAACTAGCAGAAAAGAGCTTTTGAATAACATAAGCACTGTTTGTGAAAAATGGTTTCTTCCTCCAAAATCGGCAGTTCAAAGAAGAGCATTGAAAACGGGTAGAACTTTTGGAACAACCCAATAGATCACCCGGTGTCTGCTCTCTCAACATAACGAGGCAAAAGAATGAGAATTGCTTCTCAACCCGACCAAGAACTAAATAATCAGGACCGACCAGGGTCAAGCGTGGGGTGCATGCCATACCTGGGGGTCGTATTGAGGGGTCAGAGATGGGGGGGGGGGTCGTCATAGAGGTAATACTGATGCTAGCATTAACATGATATTCGTTAGAAATGTCAGATAGGTCCATTATGCGAAATATTAGTATATTGATGCTTTGACTCCATCGTATGCATACAAAGTAAGTGCAAAATAAAGTGTCCTAAAAGCATAAGAGCATCATTCGCGCAATTAGCATGGCAAATAATATCTGTGGGCTAAGTTTCAGGAAATTATGTTTCCAAATATTTTGCCATCCGGTGAGATGATCATTTTCGAACATGTTCACCTTGTTTTAAAAGTGTGTTAACATCAGGTTGGCCGAAAGTTCTGTCGCACCATTTTCAAAAGTTCATAACTCCTGAGTTCCCCAACCAATTTGCTTGCGTTTATTTCTATTTAAAAATCGGTCTCTTCATAGCGGTGTCTTAGAGACTTTCTAATGAGCATACATTACATGAGGCGTTAGAAGAACTGTAGGGTCATAAATAATCTAAAACTTGCAGGAAAAGTCGGAGCAATCAGTACCATAGATTCTATTAGGTTGTCCGGAAATTAATGTCCGTTTTGAGTTTCAATAAGTCATACACTTTTCATTCTTAAGTAAGCTTCAAAGTACCATTCGATAGAGCAAAGCAAGCTCTACAAGATGGTGATCTTGCTTTAGCAACAGCTCTGATCCACCTCGAGTTTCGAGCCAAAGACTAAAATGATTCAACTGCTCGAAAAATAGAGAAAAATCATAACTCAGTTCATAAGAGTCCTACAAAAATTCTAACTCGCTCACGTAAACACTTTCCAAATAAGACATCTATGTACGCCGTTGCCGTATTTTTTCCTTTGTTAGAAATCAAGAAAACGGAAATATTCATGCCTTCGCCAAAGTGATGCTGTGCCGTCCCCACTTAAGTAGATGTATACTACAAATTTGTAGAAGTACAAACGTGGACTTTCAGCTCTTTAAAAGCTTTAGCTCTCGAGAAATATCGAATATAGCTCTCATTAGTTAGGTAGTCCAAGCTAAAATTCAAATTTCTCGAGAACTAAAGCTTGTAAAGAGTTGAAAGTCCACGTTTGTCCTTCTACAGATTTGTAGTATACATCTACTTATGTGGGAACGGCACATCATCACTTTGGCAAAAGCATGAAAATTTCCGTTTTCTTGATTTCTAACAAATGAAAAAATTCGGCAACGGCTTCATAGATGTCTTATGTGGATATTGTTACGTGAGCGAGTTAGAATTTTTGTAGGACTCTTATGAACTGAGTTATGATTTTTCTCTATTTTTCGGGCAGTTGAATCATTTTAGTTTTTGGCTCGAAACTCGAGGTGGATCAGAGCTGTTGCTAAAGCAAGATTACCATCTTGTAGAGCTTCCTTTGTTCTATCGATGATACTTTGAAGCTTATTTAAGGATGAAAAGTGTATGACTTATCGCGGTTGAAATTCAAAACGGACACTAATTTCCGGACAACCCAATATTACCTGCTTTTTCTAACTGTGCAAATTCTGTGCTGGTTAAACGTGTCTATGAAAAGTTATGACTTTCGAGCAAGCGATACAAAAAAAGAATTTGATTTATTTCGGCATCTTTCTCGAAAATCATAACTTCTCAAAAGACGCTCAAACAGCACAAACCTTACGTAGTCAGAAAGAGCAGGTAATAGAACCTATAATACTGACAGCCCCGATTTTTACTGCAAGTTTCAGATTTTTCATGACCCTACACAGAAAATTTGAAATTTGAATGATTTTCTTCTATCGCCTCTATTTATGTAAAGTATGCTCATTAGGAAGTCTCTATGACACCGCTATGAAGAGAACGATTTTTTAAATAGAAATAAACGCAAGCGATTTGGATGGGAAACTCAGGAGTTATGAACTTTTGAAAATGGTGCGACAGAACTTTCCGTCCAGCCTAATACTTTTTTGCGCTTTGCAGAGTTTTTCAACATAGTGATTTCACCAGGGCCCGGCACCGATGGTTTGGGGTCAAACTGGACTTCGTTTTTGGAGTTAGAAGCAACGGGGACATCGTTTTTATGAGGTTCTGGAGGAAGCGCCAAAAAACACGACGAACATGTCAGGTTTCACGTGTTGAACGTGTGTTCTTTCGCAAGCGCGCAAATTTCAAATGCAAGACTCAAACAAACAAATGGCTTGTTTACAGCTCACAAACAAATGGCTCCGAATTTGGGCTATGAGTATTCAATATTACTCCAAACTATGTTATGTAAAAAGTTCCCAAAACTTATGTGTCCTAATATCCGTTCTCAAATTTGTTGGTTTCTAAACCAACTACCAAACCAACTGGGTTGGCTCGGAGCATAAATATCGGAGAGTTCACATAAGTTTTGGACCTTTTTGATTTGGACGATTAGAACGGTCAAAAATCTATCATAGAGTGAAGAGAGCGGACCAAACCGTTGCCTCTCCCCTTTTTTTGAGTCAAAAGTAGTATAATTCTACGCATTGATAGATATCGCGCTCCAATCACTTGCGGTGTCCTTTGAAATATGTGGCGAAAAATGCATCGCAGGATTGTTGAGGCTACAGATTTGGTTGGCCTAGGAGATTCTCGACATTCCCAGCATCAAAATGGTACTATACCCAATGGCAGAGCCTTTAATCGACTCGAAATGTTTTCTTTTTGCTTTTTTGTTATATTACATACCTCAAAATGCGCTTTTTTCGCTTTTTTGTTGCTATTTTGGTTGAATAAGGGTTTCTCTACTGATTTTCACGTCGAGGGGGACTTCGTAAATTTTCGCGAAGTCAAGGGGGACTTCGTTTCCTAAAAACTTCCAAACCAACGCGTGCCGGGCCCTGGATTTCACCCTTTTTGTGAGTTTTTCCAAACTTTTTTGATATGTTCACGTTCATGAAAAACACTGAACAACATTCGTTATAGCGTACTCGATATAACTTATGAAAAAACATTACGGTTGGATACAAATTTTATACTCAAAGCAGTGACGTTTCCAGTGTAAGAACTATTGGCTTTCTTGGTTTCCTTTCTCCTACAAATAAGGCCCTCATTGTCATAAACCCTCTTTAATTTTCCCAGGGTGATAGTACCGCAATGAAGAGCGATCGGTGAATTTCACCATACTGTAGAACCAACAAGGTAAGCTACCTAACTTAGCAAGCGACATATAGATTCTGAATCAGCTTCAAACGCTGGTTCCAAACATGCTCCTAGCTGCCGCGCACCATTCCGAAGCGAGTTACGAGCTTTTTCCTGGCTCGGCATACTCATCGATTCACTGGCATCAGGCATCATCATCAAGTGTTAATACATTTGCGTTAAGCTTTTTTAGTGAGAAAAGACTGGATCTGTGTTATGATATCTCGGCATCTTTTTCTTGCTTTTTATCTGCAGGCAGTCTTCCCAAGTTCAGTAGTATGCCAATTTTGCGTTTTCACTATCTTGGACGCCAAGATTTGCAATGAAATAGTCTTCAAATCTCTATAGATTCTCAGGCCTCTTGATGTTTCACTAACCATGAATTTAAAGCAAAAAGTGTCTATTCTGCTTACTTCATAAATCAACTTATGTCTATTCTGCTTACTTCATAAATCAACTTAATGTTACTTCAGTCTTTCTTAGGCAATTATTTAATTGACTTCTCTTATTCAAACGATATTCGAAAATCGAATACATTCGAAGGTTGAGTGATATTTGAAAGTCGAATGTTGTTAAAAGGGAATGATATTGGAACGTTGAATGATATTCGATATTCGAATTATATCCGATAATCGAATATTCGAAAACTTCTATTCCGCATAATTTTCGCTGAACATTCGAAATGTTTGTTTGTTCGGATATTCAAAACAACGATATCTAAAAGTTGCTAACGTACCCGGCTCGGTCGATGTGGTTCTGCACCGAAATTAAATAATTTCAACAGAATTCGAATTAAACGTCCGAATTAAATATTTGAATGATATTCGTTTGAGATCTGTTTTCCACTAATTCGAGTTTTCAAATTTCTTTCCCGTTTCTTGGTCAATCGAGTTATCGATAACTCTCGAATTCTATTTGAGATTCGGTTCCTTGACCACTTAACTTTTTGAATTTTCTATCCAAAAATGGGAAACTCCGAGTCTCGAATTTCGAATGCGAATATAAGATGTTTTATTTGCATGATCGAATTTTTGTTCAACTCACCAAAGTTTAGTGGGAATTACGTGACAATGAAACCACTATTTCTTTGAAAGCACTGTATAATGGTTTATTATAGATATGCATATTCTTGAGGAACACGTTACATGTGAAGGTTACCTGCAAGTGTAAAATGCTTCGGGTTCCGAAATCAAAAAAATATTGACGTGTGGCATTTTGATGGGACCGCAGCCTAGATGCTATCCGAGAGATACCCAGTGCTCTCGCCTCCTTTACACTAACGGCGCATTTAGCATACGTTATGGCCTGCGCGTGAAAAGATAAGATAGAAAATTACAAACATTTCATCCCATTAACATTGATAATAAAAATACAACTACCGCCAAGAAATGCTAAAACTAAATTATTACCAAGCAGTCCTAAACATAACCGTGCTTTGCTTCCTTCACCTTTGACATAAGTTTTTGCTGCATGTTTTTTTATGTGATACACATCATCTATTCGCAAACCAAGAGACTCGGACTCACTTTTCCCATTATAAGTAAACAAAGTCAACTTGTTTTTTTTGGTTCCAAGGAGTGAGTAACGCTTGATGGGATGGACTACAAGCATTAAGTTGTTAACCATCCAACTTGTCTTGAACTGGCGGCAACAGGAAGAAGAAGCGTGGAATATGAAAATCGTGGGCGGGTCACTCAAAGTAGTGAGAATCTGATGATTTTGCGCTTCTAGATAACAAAAGCGGCCAGCGGGTGCCACGGGCTGATGTGCGGGCTGATAGCGGCGGTTGCCGGCGCAGTATGAAGGCACCCTTAATTGTAGCATCTTTTTTTTTCTGGACGAATTTGATTCTTGGTTACGACCCTCCCCCTTAGTCTTAAACCCAATACGATCCTCCAAGTTGGGCGCGCCTAACTCCTATCTCAATCCTTGTCCTAACTCTAGCAACAACTCGAGTGAGGCCAAAGTGCAATCTGGCATTTTGTCATGTTTCTAGAAACCCGCCTATAGGCATATAGGTGTAAGCCAGGGCACGGCACAGCTGGCACCGGGTAAGCTGAATATCGTTTTTAGGGCAAAGGCGAAGGGGATATCGTTTTTTTGGGGTCCGGAGGCGGAGAAGAGCCGCAAGAATGCCGCCGGCATGCCACCGGCATGCTGTCCATCAAACAAACAAAGGCGTTGTTTTTCAAAACGCAATATGACACCAAATTTGATGTGTGCATGCGCGTAGGGGGCCCCAACTATGGCTCAAGAATTTATGAAAACTTGTGTGAATGAAAGCTGTGCTGAACTTTTCTCTGAATTAGCTGGCACCGTGCCAGCTGGGTGCCAGCTGAGCTGGCCCCGACACTTTGCTCACATATAGGCTGCTGCATGACGAAGGCGCAATGACGAATTCGAAACGCACAAGCGTACCCTGATCGGCGACGCGGTAGCGACGCGCAGTTTTCTCCGCCGAGCGCGACAGCGACCACGAACTTTCAAGTTTTACGCATTGTCCAGTATAAAAAATTGATTTTCCCTTTTTTAGACATAAATCCCGACCGTAACCGCTCATTGCTTACAGCGATTCGGTGAGCTTCAGTAGGTCATAAGTCTCCGGTTCCTACATGATTATCCTTTTCTTTGTAGAATTAATATCACCACAATTGTCTAGACTTGCTAAAAATCTCAATGAAAATGGAAGGTTGCGAGACCGTTAAGCACGCAGACTAATAAGCAGAAAGCACCAAAAACAGGTAAGTACTCAATCAGAATCTAACACATTGCAATTTTGTTGTTGTCATCTTCGGTACCATCTAGCATCTTAGTCTAGTTACGTTTACACTCTTTTTTCTCTCAACTTTTACATCTGTGGTAGGAACTTGAATCAAGTAGCCAGCATCTCGATGTGAAAAAATTGGATGTCAAAATTAACATGTAATCGGAGACTGTTGTTGAAAGTAGCCCCTCACCTGCGTCTGATGATATAGTAATACTGGATAGCAACGAGGAGAAGAAAGCAGATAAATGCCCAAAGAAGAAAAGCCACAACCGCTGAGTGTGCTCCCTGAAGTCATCACGATAGGATCTAGTGGTGAAGAGAAATGTGGGCCAAGCATGGCACCATCTTTTATTTTGCCACAAGAAGTATTTGAGATCCCTATTGAACCACAGGAAGTATACCAGATCCCCACGGAGATGAGCTTACGCTCTTACTATGTGCATATCACACGATCTTCAATTGAAGCTATTGCTTCAGCCTATAGCGAAATTCAAAGGCGAGTCTACATCAAGCCTACAAGACATGCTACGAAATGCAAAAATACGATTTGTTCTATTGTTGATATCTAGCCTGCCTACAACAGCTGAAAAATCATAGAAACTTCTCACACGTTGTCTTGCCTTGCCGGACAATGGCGAGCGTCGTTGCAGACAGCTCGCGGATTAGAAGCGGAACTTGCAAGAAGAGAAGAATGTAATATGTACTTTTTCAAAGTTGCATCCGCTTCACAAGTTTCTTTCAGATCCCGAAGAACCCGACCTGATGTGAATAAGGTCGTCGATGCGATAAACAAGTCCCTGCACATAAATGCAAATCCCGAGGGCAGGAGGCCACGTAGTGATTATGAAAATAAAGCCTCATGGATGACATTATCAGATTCGACATATTTTCGATCTAAATGAGGTCTTAACGCACAACGCCCATTCGCTCGCGCTGTACAGGAATAAGCGTTGCAAAAGCTACACAAGCGCGGTTTTATCTTCACACTGTTCAATCATATTCAACCATCCCGGGCATTGCCATCTCAGCCTGAGCCAAACCAGTTGACCGAGACGCCTAAAAGCATAGTTCCCTTTAAGAGAGCACCAACAGTCTGGTTTGACATGGATGTTATGGAGAGAATCAAGCTTCTACCCACGTGATGGAATTTTAGGTACCTTACATGTAATGGACGCACCTATTTATTGATGGGCAAACTTCAGCTGATGAGATGGGACTTGGGAATCTAAGCACCATTTCTCTCATAGTCAATGCGAAGCTGGAGCGAAGACGGCGAGGAAAAGAAGGAAATGATGAAGTGGACAGAGAAAGAAGGTAGCAGATCAAAGCTAGAGGATGAATTTTAATTAAAGAAAAAGAGTCTGGTGCTGATATACTTAAGGCTCGTACCATCAAATGCTACTCTGATTGTGGCACCAGCAGCGCTGATTTACCATTGGGAAACAGAAATCAATGAACGTCGTGAAGATGATCTTTTAAGACGCTCGCTTTCTGGAAACTCTTGTATGAACATTTTGTTTCTGTCGGACGCCAGTTTACAATGTGTACCTGAAAAGGACTCCGAACACGGATCCTTTCATGCTGAAAAGACAATAAAACGTTTCCTGACGATTTTTGGCAACAAAAGCTTACTTTGTTGTCTCCCTCAACCTCGCTTGCTAATGTCGTGCAAGTGGTAATAACACATCAGCATGTTTTAAGCAAGATTCTTGTACACTCGCAAGGCTGCAAAGGTATGGCAATTCGTTCCCAACACCTACATGTTAATACCAATCTTCTTCCACGAAGCGCACCATAATGCACAAAAACTCAAAGTTCGTGGTCGCTGTCGCGCTCGGCGGAGACGTCACCGATCAGAGTGCGTTTCGAATTCGTCAGACGCAATATCTTTGGAAGCGAGCGCGGCTTTATTAGCCGCAGAGCGCATGAGGCGCGGGATTTACTTCGCACCCGCTCACCCAATACTGCTTATGCGCCTTCGTCATGCAGTAGCCTTTACGTTTTCATACTTTACATAAAATGTATCTACGCTGTAAAAGTTTACCTACAGAGAAGAAACAATTTCATAATGTTTCCTTTTCAGCGTTTTATAGCCATCTGAAAATTACTCGGTCTGCTCCGCAGTCGAAAAATCGGCTTTTTCTGCATCTCGATGTGATTCATCCACTTAAAAAGCTCAGAAAGCTGCGAAAAGTTCTTTTATGAAATCAACATGCATGAAAACCCTACTACAGACTTGTACATAATCTAAGAATAATGACAGGCCTTTAAAACAGCAAAGGGGACTTCGTACGAAATTTCAAGATCAAATGGGACTTCGTTTTGAAATTTCCCTCGTGCCAGCTCGTGCCGAGTCTAGGTGTAAGCAGATGAAAATATGCCAATTTTCCTTGCACAAAGTCATTCGTGAAGAACTGAGAGCAACAATGCAAATCGCCTGAAACTAAGGTGTCTCGAGGTATCGCCAAGCCTCAAAGCACGGTAGGTATTGAAGCTTGATACAAATTGGGTAACTGTGGTTACCCGCAACCGCTTATCAAAAAAAAGCGGTAGTGCGTTTTCTTTTGATCAATTGCCACGCTTGCCACAGTCACAATCATTTCGCCTATCCGTTTTACGAAGATGGTTAGTTATTCAATGTTGCACACTCATTAGAAGTCCACAAGGGGCTTAGCGACTGAAATGGGCATCGTGAGAGTAGCACGGTCAAACCATAGAAACAAACTCGGTTATGTCTATTATATCCTGAACATTGAGGACCTATTTTGAAATCATGGCTTTTGAAACGACAGAGTCAGCGTTTTTTGTCATATTCATGGCGTTTGTTAGAGAATGTTTGAGATACTTTACATCAAGAATATATGCCATCTACTGCTTCAATTTGCCACTTCTTGCTGCAGTTTTGTGCAGAGGTGACCGATGATTACGGTGACGTTAAAGACATGTCCGGGCAACATTCGATCTTCAGAAAATCCACTTACCGGGGGTTATCCGCAACGCTGAATCCGAAAATCCACATTAGAAAGCCCGAAAACGGCGAGAACATCTGTTTTCCAGAGCTTTACAATTTGAAATCAGACGGTCCCCGCCAAGGCTGAAACGCAGAGCCATTGCGGGACCCTATGATTTTAACTGTGGCGGCATGCGTACTCTGCCGCATAGCAGGGATTAAAAATAGGTCGGAGGACCCCACCTCAAGCCGTAAGTTTCCCCACTTCCTGGACGTTTTTCTTGCTTTAGACCAAACGTTATAACCTCGTACTTGCGCGATGCTGTTATGAGGGGGGCCACTTTCGCATGGCAGTGAAATCCCAAAACCCCGTTTTGTCCGGCACTGCCTCTAAGAAAGGAACTCTTGGAGAATAAGGTCAGTTTAACATCCGGTGTGTGTTGACATGCGTAGGCCCACTGGCTATTGTTGAAAAAATCAGGTTGACTCACATAGTGTTAGCTTGTCCAAAATTGAGATTGACTGATAGAACCTGAACATTGAACTCTCTATATATAGGCATCAAATTAAGCATAAAATTCAAAAACTGTTTATTCCATGGACCATTGTTGAATCAGGTTGACTCACATAGTGTTGGCGTGCTCAAGAATGAGATTGGTAGAATGTGATCATTAATGATCTTTATAAAATGCATAAAACTCAAAAATTGTTCGTTTGGAGGGTATGTGCGTTATAGAAACGATCGCCGCTCAACCGATTGAATTGAAACTATACACTATTGACTTCTGCGCAAGTTCTAGGCTACTTCTCAAAGCGATTCACCGGGTCCTTCTATCCCATTAATTTCTTTCCCATCTTAGAAAATAAAAGCTCATCATGCTTAGCACTTGACCAATTTTACCGTGTTAACGAGGGTTGCAAAGCTAAAGCTCATTTACATTTTGCGGTGAGGAAGTTGCGGTGCTAGAAGAGATGCAGTCGGTGAGGAAGACAAATGTACCGCAGCAAGTAAGCGCAGGTCTAAAGCAGGGACAAGAAAGAAGAAGTGGAGCGGCACGAGAGTGAGAAGTGGAGCGGCACGAGAGTGAAAAAGAGCAAAGGCGGGGGTCCTCGGAATGGTAAGTCCTTGGATTCTCTGAGAAGGATGCGCAGTCCACTGGGCATGAATCCACGGTTCGAGCGGACCGAAAATGCCAGCTAGTCTCTAAAAAAGATGAACCTTCTTTGTTGCAAAATGTTATAAATCTTTGTTCTTTCAAGCGTAGCGCATGTTTCAAAGAAAGGAAGTTACATTTGGGGGACCTAATGATATTCATGTGTTACTATCTTTACTGAATATTCCGCTTGCTTTCGTTCACGCTTTAGGAGGATTATTTTATGGTGCACATGGCTTTGATTTTTTATGCAGGTCTTTTTGCAACCCTACATCTGTTGAAGTCAGTTTGCCCGTTGTTGTTTTTATTGTTAACAAAAAGGGGTATTTATTCAACATTGCAACCTGACAAGTTATTTTCTTATGCCAGTGAACTATGCCTAAAATGGATACGTGATCACCTCATAATGTTATACAACAATTGTTAATCTACAGAACTGGCCATGCCATACCCAGCGTTCCCAATCGCGCGGAGCTAAGTATAAGCATAAGCATAGGTGTTTCCTGTAACCATTCAAAAACTTTGAGTACTCATTGCAATAACAACACCATGTCAACTCAATCATAAATATCAATGATTTTATTGATCGCGAAAGCTAAGCAATCAACCTTCATCTGTACTGGTATGTTAATGCGTAATTATTCCGCTTACACGCATCTGCGAACTTTTCTCAGGTATCTTTGCTCTCGTCTGGGTGCATGTAACTTATGTTACGCGTAATATAATACCACCAGTGCTTCACCTCTGCTTCGCAGAGGCTCGCACTGGCCATCAAGAAACGATGGTAAACTTACGATGTGAAGGCTTTCTTTTAGATTATTGCCAGGTTGACTGCCGTGAGAGAGACCTAATTGAGAATGAACCATACTCGCTATCAGAACCTCACATGCTCGAAAGCATTGTAAATCATTCTTCACTGTATTTTCGTAACAGACAGACTTACAGACCGACAAATAAGCGGCTTATTATAAGTCATGATTTTACGAACAAGAATAAACAAATCAGTAAAGGTCAATGGATTATAAGAGACAAACTCGTAGACAGATGTTGACAAAGCTTCAAGCAAAACGAATAATAGGTGCGCAGCCGAAGTTATGATTTACGATCAGCATTGGAGTCTGCTTTTTACTTCGGGCGAACGGAACCAGGAACACTTAGGTAAACGAAAACGTACTTTGTTCGCAAAGGCGTTCAGCAAACACGGAAGACAGAATTGAAGTCAGCTTCTTTACTGTATACAATGCTGTGCTGGTTATTTGGGGCATTCGACTTCTGACCCTTCCCTTCTTACGGGGTAAGAATATTTTATAGTCTTGGCCTTTCACTATGTGACAGTTATGACATTCGCCTTAAAACGGTGATTTCAATACTGCATCTTTTATCTGCGGACCGATTTATCTATAGGCCGTCCGCGCAGGGCGCGGAGAGTGCGCAAGGTGTGTATTGCGCGTCACTCCTCTTTCCTCGTGCACTCTCGCCGCCTGTTTTTCTCTGCGCTTCTTCCAGTCGTGAACTGCCTTCAATGTACGCAACAGCATTGCTCTCCGTGCGCAGCGCGGACGGCCTATAGGAGAACCGTGTTAACTCCCTTCTGGTGCGTTTGCAAAAAATACGAGTAATGTCGACAGGTGTTAAAGCTATCGAATGGTCTAGCGGTTAGCGCTGTCGATTGTTGTACAATGGATACCGGTTTGATCTCCGTCAGTGCAAAAATTTTTGCGTTTGCTTTTACAAGCGCTATCTTTTCTCAGAAAAACGTTCTGCAGATAACGAGCATAGTTTCGAGGTCAGCTTTTCAAGGCGAGCATTTCGATGTATAACATATCCCAAAGGCCACGGTCGCCAGTTATTTTTTTTCCTTCTTAGTTTTTTACGAGATTTCTGCTGTTATTTCAATCTACCATTCCTTCCCCGCCCTCGTCGCCGCTTCGTGTATAGGCGAATCCCATGCGCGTATAGCGGGCGTGGCCGTGCAGACATTTGAACACGTTGAAAAGCTTGTTGCATCTCCATTTGAAAGCATTAGTTTTTATACTCTTTAGCTGCCAAAAACTGTCGCGCGCATACGTTGGCAAACATTGGCAAAGTTTCGCCCGCTATACTGTGGGGATCGGACCATACCATACCTTTTCAATGTTATTTAACTACTTTCTCTAGAATGGCCTCGGGAGCGGTTTACAACTACATGCTACTCTGTAAAGAGGTAGAGACGAAACAGACACTATAAACAGAATTTATTTTGAACAACTCAAAAGAAATTTACTTCAGCATCATTCCTGTGCCATGCACTTTGCCCAGCAAACCTTGATTTTCTTTCTACGTAAGTATTTATTCAATTTGTTTGAGCGTATGCAGCGGCAAGAATTTTAATCATACCGTCGGAAGTGTTTGTGTTGACGTTGAAGGGTCTTTTGGCGCAAAACTTGAGATACGAGCGCGAATGCCTTGTGATGTTTATCACTATAGCATTGCATCGCCTGGCATGAGGTTTGCGATCGGAGCATTGAGAACGAAATTGCAGTTGTCAAAAGTACGAACACTATCTCCTTTTGACAGAAGTCCAGGTATGATTTGCTCAATATGTGCTCCCTCCGTTATTCTGCGTTGAAGCGGTGGCCAGGGTCGAAAAAGGCCTGTGGCACACAACCGCCTGATACCCTCCTCCCTCGACTTCTGTCGGCTACACTAAGCAAAATTAGCACATATTAGTTTTCGTCATATCAAATATTCCTGTGGGCCAAGTTTTAGCGAATTCCGGAGGTTCTCAATGTTGAGAACTCAAGGAGCTTCCAAACTACGCTGGTTGCCGCCTTTGCAGCCGAAACGTAGTGGATCATGCCATTGCCTCCCTAACGCCCATGCAGCGCAAAAACTCATTGATCAATCTATTTTTTTGTCATTTATATTCTTTTATTGATTTTTCTGTTATAAGTTGGTTTCAAGGTAGTCTTTCGTTAATAACTGCTCCAAGACTTGAAGCATCCCCGCTGAATACGGATGCAAGTTTCAATCAGCTGAAGTTTACCAAGTGGACTGTTCATTGCGTTTTTTCCAGTTCATTTACGCTCAAGTTCTATGCTTTTTGTAAGTGATGGGTCTGGAAATCTGGGCGCGATGTTGAAGAGCACCCGTGCAAATGTGTGATAATGCATGGACATACGCATAGAAAAACTGCATCACTCACAACAAATATGAAAACAAGAGCGTGAACACGCTACCCAATTGTGATGCTACCCGCTTCGTGTTTAGCCAAGGCCAAGATGAGGTGGTACTTAAGAATTTTGAAAAACGAAGTTCCATCGAGCTTGCAGAACATTACGAAAAGGGGGTTTGTGGGGTTTTTGGAAGTACGGCCAATATCTGCCGCGAACGGTGAGTGGATGGAAGTGAAGAAATTATGAGGGAAGTCGAGATAAAAAAGCAAAAGAGAAAAATGGCTGTTCAAAATTATCAAGGGCCGTAGCTAATAAGAGGAGGAAAGACTTGCGTCAAGGTATAGGGCATTCGAAAAATCGTGACGATGGCGCACCGCGCGCAACACGCACGCACTCCCAACTCTTGGTTTCTGTAGACTCAAATAGTTTTTCTGCTTACATATGATAGTATTCAAGCACTGGAAATGACTGAGCTTAGCGTTGAGGTGTTGCTCGTTTGTATGGGTGTTTTATCCTTCTGTGTGTGGAAAGACCGCAGTCAGCTCGTCGTCACAATTTTAAAAATGAACGATAATTTGTTTATATTTTTCATACTTTCCTTACTCATCTTCGCGAAGCTACAGGCCAGATTCATTAGTTCGATATCGCTTACCCGTTGTGAACAAAGTGATTGTTTATCATTTTGTGCTTAAAAACCCTCGCGACCACAACTACTCAAACAGTTGAAATCGTGTCGACACACATTTTTAAGTCATCATGTTTGTAATGTGTTAATTCACCTGCTACCGTTGGAAAATTATTAGACATTCAAATGGAGCTGTACTTCCTAATACTTTGTCAAATTTTCCGGGTATTACTCTCAAAAAAATCCACGATTTTCTTTCTTCCTCAAAAAGCGATATACAGGTGTGAAAGCGCCAACTCGCTGAGCCATATGTTTAGCTCAAGTTTCATATTTGCTGTGGATAATACTGTTTTTTCATGCTTACCGCATCCAGTCTTTTATTCCGCATCACCCAAAAAAATCTTGCGCGTAATAAAAACTGAAAAGAAAACTCACTGAAAGTGCACTTTATGAACTCCAGCTAACTGAGGCGATACTTAGCGCATCTGTACTCAACGGCGATGTTTCCAGTCTTAGAGCAATCTAAGAGTCTTAGAGCATTATCAAAAGTACCTCGCAACCAGTCTTTAACGAAAAAATCAATGATAAGATATAAAAAAGCACAAAAAAAGATTGATCAACTAACCTCGGATTCAGGTCTGAGTCAAAATTCCGGCTAATGTAAATAAGGTCAATGTGGGCAATATCAGGAAAATAACCATTTTTGGTCAGGCGTAAGATTCAGGCATACTTGTTTTTTTTTTGAAGATATTGTCTGCTTAATGGAGTGCTTGATTTTGACAGAGTTTTGGAGGTTCCAACAAAAAGGACGTAACTGGAGAACGGAGTGATTTTATGTTTATAAACTGCAGAGAGCAAAAGCTTCCCTTTAAAGGCAGCGCCTGGCAATCTGAGCTTTCTTTCACTATAATAAGCAAGTACTAGGACCTCGGTTTAGAAATACTACTGCGCAAATTCGGCACATATATATCTCTAAAGGGGAAAATTAGGCCTGCAAATTACCAAAACCTGCACACTTATTTCGTTCGACGCCAACCTCCTCAAACGAAATTTCCTCAGCCCTAGACGTTCTCCATGGCAGGCATCACTAAATGCACACTATTTAACAGGTTGATGTTTGCTTGGATAGTGCCAGGGGCACTCGTCCACGGATTCAAAAGAAAAACCTCAATTTTGAGAGATTCACGCTTTTGAGTGTCATATTTGTTGTTGAAGCCATGCATATACCAGATAAGAAAGGTAAAAGTTGGGGACTGCTCAGAGGTCGCCTTCAAAAGGACCCAAGCCAAAGTTGAAACATCCACACTTCAGCAAACTGTTGACCATACCACATTTTG
Source organism: Cylicocyclus nassatus (assembly GCA_958299035.1). Taxonomy (NCBI): domain Eukaryota; kingdom Metazoa; phylum Nematoda; class Chromadorea; order Rhabditida; family Strongylidae; genus Cylicocyclus; species Cylicocyclus nassatus. The sequence goes on from CATQJL010000305.1 coordinate 32,936,459, forward strand.
AAACCTGCGACTTTTCTTGTATAAGGCCGCCCCAACCTAAAAAAGCTCACCTTAAAAAACAGGAGCTACCAAAAAAAGCATTGATATATACTTGCGGCGATGCCCGTTTCGCCGCATGCGGCGCCGCTGGCAAAGCTAACAAGTCGCATTCACAGTCAACGGGAAAAATTCTTAATTTAAAGCATGTGATATACTTGTGCCAAAACCTATCATCATGTTGGACACGAAAGATATAGAAAAATAATGCTCCGTCCTACTCATAGCCTTGTCAATGGTAGTGGACATGTTGACCTATCAGAGGCTCGCTGTGATAGCGAGCGGTTCAAAAGGGCCGTTTTCCGGGGACCCCTCCGTTAGATAGGTCCGTAGTATCAGTCAAACCGACAAGCGACAGGAGTTGAACGCGCGCTGCCGTGGTTCGACGAGTAGATGCAATAGGCGGAGCAATTTCCTTCCCCCTCCTCCCATCGATTTGGGCCGACATCTGGATGACGCCGTTCATCGAGGCTGAGACTAGGCCAAGGCACAACGGCAGATAAAACACTTATGGTAAATGGCACACATTTTATGACCACCAGCTGCTGCTTCTTCTCAATCAGTGAATGACATGACTCGACTTTTACAGCATTTGTTGAGAAAAAGCAAGGAGACTTCCAGTCTTACTCAAAGTGGTTTAGTTTTGATAAAATAAACCTGAATTAGGGGATTTCTGGAATGATATCCGCGAAAGTCCGTAATGGAGGAAGATGGAATTCCAAACCCCATTTTATTCGTTCGCGGTAGAAATTGGTTGGAATCTACTTTCGCTAGCGTTATGCAAGAATTTTTATCTCATCGCAACCACGAGACAAAGCGGTGTGATAAAAATGATTCAACCCTACTTGAGCTCACGCTTGCGAAAGAATCATGCGAAAAGTCCATTTAGAATGGAGCAAAATGGGATTTACCTCCATTTTAAATGGACTTCAAAGCCCATTTTACCCCCAGCAGCAAGCAAGCTGGGACTAAGCCCATTTTGAACTTTTTGCGCATTTTTGAGGGCGATTTTTTGAGAATGTGTTTCTTGGCTCATTCTAAGGTAACAAGTGAGTGGAAAAAGTGTCATGTCTTTTATGAAGTCTGAAATAAGTGTTTCTTTCTAAACTCATACGAACGCTATGAAAATCATGTAAATAGGTTGAATTCACCAAAATATTCGCTAACATACTCAAATGCTTCCGAATCAGGGTCAAGCGTGTGATGCGACTGTCGCAACGGGGGGTCGTAAAGGGGGCCTACGGTGAGGGGGGGGTTGTAAGAGGGGGTAGTTTGGATAAAAAACCGTACGATTGAAAGCAAATCAAATAGCAAGTAATTATTACATGTTCTTAACAATAAATTCATGGAATGCCGTGTATTACCAATGTATCAAATAAAAACGAGTGAACAATAATTTGAAAACATTTGCAAGCGTAGAAATTCGCTTCATTTGCTGCACTTTTAAAAGATTATGACTTAGTTCTCTTTTTATGGGAATCGCTATTTCTCCCGCAAAATATTGTCTCAAACGGGGATCGAACCCTGCTGGCATGACTAAAATCCAAAAAATAAACACTTTCAGAAGCTCAAATGCTACCAAAGGCATGCATGTGTGATAAAGATGTTGCATGTACCGATTGGTATAGACATCCTGCTTCCGAAGGCTCACTGATCCCACACTCGACAAAGGCGCACATGTAGATCAACGATGACAATTAATAATTCGTAAATCTTTTTGTAATGCCATTTATGCGGCGTTTACAATTTATATGTACTTCAGATAAGCCCTGCTACTGCTGTGCGAAATCTGGTATTATTTTATAGACTGTGGATTTTCTTATGGTTTTATGTATGCTAGCAAAAAAATGAGAACAGGGGGGTCGTATCTGCGCCTGATCTAAATTTTTCCGGAGCTATTGAAGTTTGTTAGCTGCAAACTTGCTGTAATACGAGGCCATCCCTCTAGTTTTTATCACAAGAATTTCAGGCTGTGTTATAACTTCTCTGGTAAGTTACAAAATTTTGAGCTCAAAAATTCCAGTTTTTGCTTTTTGGGATCGCATCTTTGCGAGAGCCTGATCTAAATTTTTTCGAGCTCACTGCTCCTCAAGGGCTGAAACTTTTTCTATGAATAGTCTGGGCACTATGCTACAGAACCTGTTCTTTGCAGCCTCTCAGTCTTTTACTGGCCTTAGGTACGAATTTTCAAACTACCGTGCTCATGCATGTTTTTGACGTCGTTCTGGACGGCGCTAAAGCGGTTTTTTTCGCAGGAAAAACTGTGGAAGAGGTAAGAACTGAGTGTCGAAAACATCTTTTGTGGTTCAAGAATGTCATTTTGTTCTCCGTGTAAAAATTTGTGTCGCATACGGGAATCGAATTTGCTGGCTTGAAGTATGCCTGAAAATTCAAAAGTAAACTTGCACAATCTCAAACATTGTTGAAGGTGTGTACAGGGTTGGCCATAATTATAGCGACAAGACTTGCTGCAGTTAGCGTACAATTCTATCGCGCACATAGCGCGCCAGTTTTATCGATTTTTCAATCTCATCATTTTTTCTAACTCCTGTTAAAATTTGGTTAAATTTGGTCCATTTATAGTGAAATGGTGAAGCCTTTTCCTGATCGTTCTGCTATCCTTCGTCTGCACAAAGCCGGCCGCCCACCCGCTACGATCGCTATGTAAGCACCTCGGCATCCACCGCAGCGTCGTGTATCGCACACTCCAACGTTATCGAGACCTTGGTGGACTCCAAGACCGCCGAAGAAGTGGAAGACCTCGTACTGCTCGCACGCCGAAGGTCGTCGAGGGCCGTCCAAAGGTCGTCCCGGCCGTCATTCGTCGACCCCGGCGTCAAAATCGACAAAGATTACTACCTGAAGACGATTTTGGAAGATGCTCTACTCCCGTGGGCGAATTCCCACTTCAACGGCCGCCCGTGGACATTCCAGCAAAATTCGGTGCCCGCCCACATGGCCAAGGTCGTCCAAGTGTGGTGCAAGAGCGAACTCCCCGACTTCATCCCGGCAGAAGAATGGCCGGCATCGTTACCGGATTTGAACCCACTGTACTACATCTTGTGGTCCTACCTTGAGAGCAAGGCCTGCGCCATTCCCCACCCCAATTTGGATTCTCTGAAGGCAGCGCTCATCCGAGAATGGGACGAAATCGACGAGGCACTCCTGCGTCCGGTCATCGACGCCTTTCCCAAGCGACTTCGCCCTGTCGTCCGTGCCAAAGGTGCCCGAATCGAGAAGTAACTTATGATTGTTAATGTACCAGTTGCTACTTAATAAATGTTATGTTCATGACTCGTTTGCACTTTTCCTTTCTGAGATATAAGGTGAGATCCTTGTCGCTATAATTATGGCCAACCCTGTATATGTGCTAGAGATGCTGGGCGCACCCATTGGCCTAATAAATTCTGCTTCCAAAACCTCACTGAAGTTCTCACGCAGGTGTTTTTGAGATTGACATTCGTTTATGCAGGTTACCGCGAGAAATGTGGGCAAAGGAGGTAAGGGGGATAGATGGAGGAGGGGGAAGGAGGGGGGGGGGTAGAGGGAGGAAGGGTCGTACGGATGTGTACCTTCAAGGGGGGGGGTCGTAAATGAGGGTCCAGGATCGCAATAACACGCTTGACCCTGTTCCAAATATCAGGTCGATGCGAAAATTCCTATGTAAATCAATAACGTTTGTGAACTCTTTGAATCATCAACCAAAACTAAATTCACGATTTGTAATTGAAAATAAAAAAGATTTGCGTTCCATTATAATCACTCAGAAACTATCTTTTGACTATCTCGCAGAACCAAACCTCAAAGACGGCCTTTATAAAAGAACTTTGAGTTTGGTTATAAGAATCACTGAAATGGCGCTAGTTAGCAAGAAAAATTCTGTGATGAAAAATTTCCTACTAGCAAAGTCTGTACATTCAACTAATTAGAGATATAAACATTAGTGCTGAGAGAGAAAGAAGAGCTAAAGCAGAGCATTTGTGAAGTCATCTTTTCGCAGATTCGTAGTTTCTTCGACTTAAAAAACTCTTTGGGTGTAGTGTAGTACAAGGTTTCCTATAAGATAAGCATTTTGATTTACAGATCGCATTGCAAGTCTAGCCAAAATTTGCTTTCCGCAGAGAGCTCTACATACGAATTTGTTCGATGCAGATTCATGAAGCCTTGAAAAGCAAAGGCCCGCATATCGCATGAATTTAGTTTTAGAAGTAATTTAGATGCATAGTCATTGATATTAAATGGTATTTTGTAAGTACAACGAAGTGAGAAAGAAGAAAAATTCGTGTGACTGACATTGCAATATTGGGACAGCTTCGTCAGATATCGACCACCTAGTGGAAATGAGTTTGCAAGAGTGAGTAAACAGGTTGAGGCAGGTTGGAGAAAGGTTTGTTGAAGAAGTTTTGTATGGCTTTGGCCATACTTTGCCCGTGTTGCCAATGTTTCCAGCGTTACTCGTGTTACCGGTGTTGCCGATGTTACCAGTGTTACTCGTGTTGCCGATGTTTCCAGTGTCATTCGTGTTACTCGTGTTGCCGATATTACCAATGTTACCGAGAAAATGAAACTCTACTGCGCGGTAACACTAGAAACACGAGTAACACTGGGAACATCGGCAACACGGGCAAAGTATGGCCAAAGCCTATGGAATGAATGGCTTCGCGAATGCGATATCTTCTCGCGCCGCATGGAATAAGTCCATTTTATTCGCACGAAAAGCCCATTTCGCGGGGACTTCCGTGGATATCATTCTTGGTTCTTTGAATAAGCAATGCTGTTCAATGGACTGTCGCAGGAAAGAATTATTTAAGAGCAGGAAGTCAGGTCTATGATAGATGCAGGATGCATGTTCACTTAGAAAAATCGAATTATAGGTCGTTCCGTAAGTTCGTAGCGTTTTCATTCTCGTTCTCATTTCTCTGGAAGGCGGTTGTTTTGCGACAAGATGTGCATATCGTTGAAAAGAGCTAATCATGTTCATATTGAATCTGCTGCTTTCGATTAGCTGACGCACTCCAACTCAATTCCCAAATGCGGAGTTTTCAAGAGACAAAAAAAAAACATTTTCGACATTTGCTCATTTTTTCGTACGAAAAAAGTGTTTTGCATGATTTTTTTTGCTGATTATGAAAAACTGCGCTTTCCTGTCAGTATAAGACAAAAAAGAATCAGATTGTTTTGAAAAGCAAGTGTTTACACGTATCCAATGAGCAAGACTTTAAGCAGGACGGGCAGGAGATTGTGCAACGAAAATTGCTAGATGAGAACTAATTAGTCGATTATACCGTACGCAACCCAACTGCACCATCTAAACGATCCTTACTGCAAAAATGACTCAAAAAACAGGTTTATTGACTTTTTCTGCCTGACAATATATGGCTCCGTTCGGCAAACGCCATCAAAACTATCTGCAAGACTTAACAAGGAAGCATATCAGTACGCGTACTCCTCAGACCATGCTCCAACATGATGATCATTTGTCTCTCTCTCTTGCAAACCCTTGAACGGTGTGCTTGTTCCGATTCTAAAGATGATCTTAGGCGCTGGCTAGACAACTTTTTTGGGACCAGACCTGCTGAGCTCCAGAAAAACGAAGTTGAATATTTGACGGCAAGGTGGCAGGAGATTGTATGCAACAGCGGGAAATTCATTATCGACTAAATCTCGATAGGATTTTGTCATTTTGTTATTTTATAAAAACGCTACGAACTTATGGAGCGACCCAATATATTTCGTTGGTGCAAAAATTTTTGCGTAATTCAGACAAAAATCAGTGTGCCAAACCTGAATTAACGGTTTAGTGTTCTAAAAATACCGCAAGTTTGCCGCAACAAACGGATGTTTAAGCGTCATATATGGGTTGGCCACAGAGAACTAAGCTTCCAAATATAGCTGTTCAAAATTTGCGATTTTGAGTTTGGTGTTAGAAAATCGCGGAGGGCCGTTAGCTTGTCCAAAAACTGTATAAAAATTTCTTACGCAGCAATGTCCACAGACTGATTTGGGGGAGGCTTCAATCTTGTATGGAAATGCAAAAACAAAAAATTCATGAAATTCAGCTAACGGGAATAAACCCTTTCTTTCCGCCGTTTCCACGGAAACACAGTTTGAACCGGAAATCACACCATGTGCCTATTTAGAACATCGTGATGCTTTTTAGAGTATCAAACTGTGTTCCTCTGGAAGAATTGCAGCAATGAGATGATTTTTCCTGCAAAATGACATTTTTGACGAATATTTTATTTTCGCATTTCCATATCAAATTGAAACCTCCTAAATGAATTTGCGGACATTTCTTTGTAAGAACTTTTTTTACATTTTTCTGGCTGAGCTAGCGGCCCTCCGCGATCTTCTGGCACCAAACTTAATATCGAAAATCTGAATAACCATCTTCGGAAGCTCCGTTGTCGGTGGCCAACTCATAGAAAGTTACGCTTGAACGTCTGTTATGAAGCGGAAGCCTTGCGGTATTTTTAGGATTATAGACTAGAATTTAAGTTTGATTTTTGTCTGAATTACGCAAGAACTTTTGCACCAACTTAATATCTTCTTTCATTGAAGGACATGATCAGGAAATAAGGGAGCATTTAGATTCCTCAAGTTTAGAGCTTTCCATTCACGTGAGCCTCGAAAATACCTTTCCGTTCCAACAATAAAGCATAAATTATTTCACAAAATCAGCTGATATCGTACCTAACAAGGGAATGGTCAGAAATCGAAGTGACCATTCCAGACAAGCTGCGTAGCGTTAAATGCAGCATGAAGCGCTGACTCTAAATCTGTCTTCTTTATCTGCTTATCGCTTTTCTGGACGAAGTTATAAGCCATTAAATACCATTATTTTGCTCAGAAATTATGCGTGAAATTGAAAATTTAGCCGTACAGAGCCTCGTTCGCCTCAATGCTGGGCCAAAACATGCAGCTAGCTTTTAAATTTTTGAAGCCAGAAGCCGAGTTAAAAGTGCAGCAATGTGCTCAATTTCGCTGTTTTTATGTATGATTTTTTCACAATAAAACCCCTTGTAGCTTCGTCCACAGAAGCGGGAAGCAGTAAAGGAAGACAGATTCGAAGTCAGCGTTTTATACTGCATCGAATGATATACAGCTTGTTTGGTTTGGCCACTTCGACTTCTGACCATTCCCTTGTAAGTAAAATTTCTCATATTCCGTAGATAACATGTTGGTGCATAAAGCTTTACCGCTCCTCTTGCTCCGGCAATACATAAATCCGAGCCATTGAGGAGACCGAGTGGAGCAGGCTAATAGTAAATGACTCCACCCTATTTTTAAAGAACCACAAGTTTTTTTTCATTTGACAATCTAAAAACCTTTAAAAAGCTCACGAAAAGGGGGGGGGCGTACAGTCTGCCCTAATCCCAACCAGGCCAAAATTGGCATGGCGGGAGTCTGCGTCGCTAGTGTATCGCGTCACGTCTACGACTAGCTATTCTGCTCTCTCCTCAATCTCTTCGCTCTCTGCGACAGCGCGCGTATGCAGCGCAGAACCCTAGTGCTGCAAGCGCGCAAATTCAGCCGATGGTTCAGCCTGATTTCGATTGGGGCAGACTGTAGACTGTCTCTCTTTTCCTAGCGCCCTTTAACGGAGATACATAGTATTCAACCTGAGAACTTAGTCTTTGTAGGGAGATTTGTACACAAAAAGTAAATGAAGACCCCTAGTTTTCTAACTATATTGAAGAACAAGACTTTGCCAGTGAACGAAAACCGTCTCCTTTTTCGAGCTTTCCTCTTCCATTTAGAAACGGAGTGCAAAGTGATCACATAAAATTAGCTTATGCTGCAACTAGATAAAAAAAATTTGAAATTGAATTCATAGGAGAATCCAGAAAAAAGAGACGGTTTACGTCGATTTTACGTGCCATGCTTTCGAATGGCATGTCAATTGACCAGACATAAAACTTTCCTGAATCAAAAAGTCTCTGTTTGATAATCTTCCGAAACTAAAGCATGAATCCCCGTATCACATTTTCTGTGTATCACTTATTTTTTTCTCTTTGCAACAGTCCCACTCGGCATGTGAGCTTACGTCAGCATTCACCTCAAATTCAGTCAAATACACTTCCCTAGGTTGGAAACAGCCGAAACTCCCTTGACCTAAAGGTGAGCTTGCCCCTATCGCACCTATCGTTCGACACCGGCCTAGCGCCACAATTTTTGCTGCATCACAGGGTAATTTTTGATAGTGGCCACCATCCCAAAATCGATGATGAGCGCTATCAAGGATTTCGCCCGGCAAATGCATGTATAAAACAAAACACATTTTTTGACGAAATTTCAAGAAAAATGAATGGTTGCAATATGAATTCGACGGCGTAAATCATTGAGTTATCATTTTGAGCAGCTTTTCAAAATAAAGCCAACAAACTTTACAAAAAAAGAATCAATCTGTTTTCTTTTTTTACAGCCGAAGTCAACTGTTCATCGATTAGCTTCTTTCCGGACCCGGTATTGTGCGATTTAGCGCCAATATTGTCCAGTGTTTTAGGAAAACTGATGTGTATCATAAATTACTCAAGAGCAACTTACGGGAATGTTGTCTGCGTCTCACCTTTTCCACACTATTTGCATCAATTCACGTCTCAACTGAACGTGAGCTGATGAGAGTGGATCAGATGAATGCTGCATGTGGACGGATGGCCAACTGTCAGTTTATTTTGCATGCTTCAACATGGGAAGGTGGGCGGCCGTCATTTCACCTGACGGAACCCCAACTGATGGCTTCAGTTCAGATCACCTAAACTAATCAAGCTTTACTACAGGCCATACTCTGACGTTGTTTTCTTGGACTTTCGCCATCCAGTTTCGCACTGTTTGACAATGGAATTTATAATTTATAATTGCTCGATATGCCATTTACAGTCAGTCTTGAGATTTGTGAGCGTTACTCGTAATTCGCGTAATAGAAGGAGGTGGATCATGGATTGGACTAATGTAATGATAGGGAGCGCAAACCGTATTATTCAAACTCACGCGACTCACATGCGACTTAGAGTTTCTTTTTAATTCTATCAGTTTTCAATTTGGCTAAGAAGACAGCTTTTTTGTGACGCCGCCACATTCGCAATTTGTTATTGTCGGTTCGTCTTTCTAACCAAATGAATACTTGCAGTTGCATCACTGTTTTTATGGGCATTCACTTTCTGTTTGGTAACTCTTAGAACCGTACCCAACTTTGGCAAGACTGAAAAGGTATGTACTTTTGATACAAATACCAGAAGCTTCGCCACGAATTTATCAACAACAAAAGTTATAAAGAATAGGTAGCATTCGAAAGTTGACATTACGTACAATATGACATCACACCCACTAGATCATCTGGTTGTAATCTGCAGTAATCGGATAATTTGTTAGACCTTTTTGACGTTGAATTCAGTCCAAAAACCATAAGCTTTTGAAATTTGCTCAAATCTGTATGTTGACAAAACTTGCTATATTGCTTGCAGCAGATCGTCTCACGTTTCAATTTTTGATAAAATGTGATTGCATTCCACCGTTTGTCCCAGGTTGAAACGAAAGATCTTGCTATTTTAGTCGTGATTTAGCAAACAAACGATGGCCTTAGTTTCTAGAACTCAGAAAGATTTGGTGGCCTTAGGTTTGCAGCAACTTTTCGATGACAAGCACTGGAGAACAAAATTTTACTAGCGCCACTCAAAAATTACAAGGAAAATACAGTTTAACGAGATAAACTCTTGGGAACTCAACAAAAATCAGGTTTCGCTGTATTTAAAAGCTTGATGTAACTTCACGGAGTATCAAGACTTGAAAGACAAAAGATCCAAATCCAAAAATTTCCCTCGAGATGTTTGTTACAAAAAGGAAGAAAATTTTTACACTTAAAACTATGCATACCATCTAGAAGCCCCTTTTTCTAGTTCCTTTTAGGTGATTTCTTTTTAAAGTAAGTTTGTTTTGGAATACCAAGACTTGAAAGACAAAACATCCAAATCCAAAAATTTCTACTCGAAAGATCCAGCTTCAAAATTTTTGTTAACCAGAGTGCAAAGTTTTTGAAAACGAGCACAGTGGAAGGGAGTTCTGCTACAAATGCACATTGAAAACAAAACTTCTAGCAAGTTTTGAACCAAAAAATTTCAAAGCAAATTCGCTGGTTGCTGGCTGTACTCTTGCAAAGTAGAAAACTTTGACCGCAAGTTATTGCAAAACTTTTGTTATACAACGAGAGTGTGGACCCGGCTCTTTTGATAGCAGAAAAAGGGAAACTTGTTCTTGTTTTCGGGCATCGAAAAAAATAGGACAAATCAAAATACGCATTCCGCTTCGTAAAGGAAGGTGGAATAAGTGGTACTAACAAATTTTTGGAGTATCGTTAAGAAAAAAATTTTCTCTGTTGATTCAGTGGTCTCTAGGTCTGGTGAACATGTACAGCAAAAGCAAATTTCAATTTTGTTTTCCTGGCGCTTGCAATGATTAGTTTTAGTTTTATTGTACGCGCACTTACACATGCCTCATTCTAGCTAAGAATTAACAGATTTTTTAGCTGCGCATACAATTTTTTGCTTTGATAAACCTCATAATTTCCCGCTCAAAGTGCGCAGACAGGGGATGCTTTAAAATCAGCGCCCAGCTGTCTAGGATATAACCTACTAAAACTATCTCTACATCTTTAACGATGGTCATTCTGACTGACCATAGTTCCCTTGTTAGTGATTTTCAGCTTAGACTAGAATGGCGTCAACTAACCTCATATTATCTGCAAATTGCCTACATGTCCTACTATACAGAGTGTCCCAAAAAATGTGAACACTGTTTGATCGTTAATAACTTCCTTGTTTTCAAATCTTTCGCCGAGCTTGAGGTACCATTCTGTAGAGCAAGGTTGAACTTAGATCAACAGGACGGAGCGAATCGTCGATTGCTTTTCATTACTGTGGGATTACGGTAGGAACTTCGACAAGGTTTTCAGGCCATTGGAGGCCATATTCTGCCTCGGAACAAAACCAAACAAGCCAAAATCTTTTATATAATGGTAATGGAAGCCGCTGATTTCGAATACGAAATTTCCACTTTACTGTGATGCTTCTTTCCAAGGTTATCCCAGGTAAACCGTAATAACTGAATTTCCAGCATTTATCAGAAATGTGACCACACCGTTAGAAAGCTGAAAACACTCGTAAAAAGTTGTGTAATGGAATCAGCGTGCGAAAACCTAGTACACGATTTTTCAGATATTTTGAAAAAAATTTTGTCAAATGGCATATCCCACAGTAGATCCACATGCTAGAGGTTCATCCCGTAATCCTACGGTAATGAACAGCAATCGGTGATTCGCTCCAACCACAAATCTAAGTTGAACCTCGCTTTACAGAATGGTGCCTTAAGCCCGGCGAAAGACGTGCAAGCAACAGAGTTATTGACGATCAAACAGTGTTCACATTTTTTGGGACACCCTGTACACTTCAGAGGCTATAATGCGCAGAAATTGGAAAAAAAATACAGGAAAAAGGATGCATTTGAAAGTCACAATGTTTATGATAAACGCCTTACAAGGAATAGTGGCAAACCTTAATGATATGCATAATTAAGTGCGTTTGATGAGGTGATTCCAAATCTAAATACATTTCGTATCTGCTAAGAGCTTCTCTAGAAAAAGCTTTGAGCGGTTTAAGATGTGAAGTTATTGGGGTTTTAAAGCGTAATGTTGCTTTAAAATCCAGCCTGGGAGTGATTAATTGGCATGGTGTGTGCATTGACTACAAGTAATGTATACATACACCGAACACATAAACAAGTATCTTCGAACAAGTACCCTATTTTCCGGAGTATAAGCCGCACCTTGTATAAGCCGCACCCGCCGCAGCGAACAATGGCGCGAAAGCGCCTTTGAAAAGAGCTATATAGCAAATTGAAAACTCGGTGCGTTCTAGTACGGATAGTCATGTCTGATAGTCATCTGATGATAGTGAGAATGCTTCGACTTTTTTCTTGTTTCATATGACTTTGAGGGTGTTTAAGTTGTGTTTTCTTTCCTAAATGATACTAGGTTGATTGTGATTTCCTGTTTTCAATGATGTTACTGGTGCTAAAGTTGGCTTTCTCTTATTTTGATTTACTGGTTTGAAGCTTACCACCTTTCAATTCCACGTTACTACTGGTATTTGAAAGTTCTTTTACTGTTCAGCGGATTCGAAGAATAAATGAGAAGGTATGGAATTTTGTTACAAGCAAATACACTTGCGAAGAAACCAAATAAAGAACGAAAGCAGAAAGCCCGTATTAGATTATCAGGCGAAATAGATAGTAGTTGTTGCTTGTGCGGCTTCGCGCATCGCGGACGACATCGCCTTTCAGCCCGCGGTGAAAAGAAATGCGGCTTATACTCCGGAAAATAGGGTAGTTCTTGAAGATGTGGCAGCAAATGTTTGCTTAATTCGGGCATTCAAGCCCTCATAACTTTTTCAAGAGAAGGGCTTAGCAGATACGGAAGTTAAATTTCAGATCAGTTCATCAAGACGCGCTACTGATATGCATATCACTTCGGTTCGCTAATGCGATGTGGTATCCTTCCCTTGTTAGAATTTTTGGTGTTTTTTGCGAGGAAACCACAGCAATCCGGGTTTCGTGGCGAAAAGACAATGCTACAGACATTTTGTTTTTGCATTTGGATACGGATGAAAGCCTGCCACAATAATGTAAGCATTATTGCTGTGCAGAATTTTTGCAGATGTTTAGGCTAGCTGATTCTAGTATTTATTGAACCTCAAAATTATGCAGTGTTAAGTGTCGTTAACGAAGAGGAGTTGCTGTTAAACGTCGTGAAATGCAAACTATTAGGTCGTTCCGAAAGTTCTTTCCGTTTTTTCAACATGTCATAAAAACACGTGGAACGAAGAAAGGGAAACGCTTCAGGCACTGTCCGACGCAACTTTTCTTCCTCTTTTCAAATGTCATATTCCTGTGCCGCTCGCTCTTGTCGTCAGTGAGATAATGGCCGAAATTTCGAACCCATGGTTTTTACCATGTCCAACTTTGGCAATTTTTCACTATCTTCTTCTTCGACTTTTAGAAAAGCTTTAATAGCAGTCGGATAGAGTAAACTGAGTGCAATGCAATGCAATTTTTTGGCAATTTCAGCTGGCTTCTCATTATTTTTTTAGCTAACTTTTTCAGAAGTCTTCACTTTTTCGAAGTCACAAAACACACAAACGCGAGCATCAACAAATCTTCGGTTTTCGAAACTTTCAAAAGTCGTTTATGATTGTACACTATTTTTACAAAGTAACTGAGTGTTTACCGCTTCGAAATATAAGATTTAGCATTTCACGGGTACATCATGAGGCGGGTTCAAAATCAAGATTTATGGAAATTTTATCGCCGAAGACCCCACAAACTATGAAGAAAAAGCACTCATCAGAAAGAGGAGAAAAAGCTGCATCGAATGACACCTTAATTGTGCGCCGTTTTATGTTCTATGGCTTCTGGCATTCCCAAAAGTGGAATTTGATAGCATCAGAAAAATAATTCTAAAAATGTTTTGAGGCTAGCTATAGATGCCGAAAAAATGCATTGCATTGCACTTTGTTTACTCTATCCGACTGCTATAAAAGCTTTTCCTAAAGTTGAAAACGAAGATTGTGAAAAATTGCCAAAGTTGGACATGGTAAAAATCATGGGTTCGAAATTTCGGCCATTATCTCACTGACCACAAGAGCGAGCGGCACAGGAATATGACAATTGAAAAGAGGAAGAAAAATTGCGTCGGACAGTGCCTGAAGCGTTTCCCTTTCTTGGTTCCACGTGTTTTTATGACATGTTGAAAAAACGGAAAGAACTTTCGGAACGACCTAATATTTTCGAAAAACCAAACCATATATTCAGGTTGCTTTTTAAATACTGGAAATCTTGACACGGATATGACAGCTAGTGTCCCACAAAGGGTACTGATGCAAGCACGCGTGCTCTCTACTCCACCGGATCTCAAGAATTTGCGATGCCTTTTTCAAGAACTTGTGCTTCTTTTTGAGCCTGTTGTTCTAAAACAACCGCAGAACATCAGATATTTATCATATGATTATCGATAATTGCAGGAGTCCCACAGACAGTGGAGTGAATTTCTACGCGATTGAACAGCATCCAATGAAGAGAGCATTTAACACCAACACATAATCTATTATCTATTTTTATAATATTTTCAAAAAAGCGATTTTTGCTGCTATGTGTACGACATGCATCTGGCTGCATATTTCAATGGTAGCAAATAATTTGAAACAGCTTCTCTATAGCTAGTAACAAGATACATCACCACGATAGGATCGATCACAGGGTATACGTTGAGAAGTAACGCAACTATGTTGCCGCCCTCCCCTGAAATGCGAGGTCAACTCACACAACAGATGCAAAGTACTCACCTGTACTTTTCCCAATAAATGTCATGATAAGGATGGCGGTTGAAGGTATGAATGTGAAGACGAGCGGAAAAAAGGACTGAAAAACAAATCTCTTTCGAGTGATGTTCTCGAACATTCATTTAGAAAGGCGTTTGTAGCAAAACAGTGTCTTAATCATAATTCTGCTTCTAGCCCTTCCTTTCGGGAAACTTTTGTTTTTTGAAAAGTCGACTCTGTTCAATCCGACCGTCTTTGGATTTAGTGGATGGCGTTTGTATTATGTGACGCTGTGGGTCTGACCGAATCTCCAACGAGTGGTATCTAATGGGCGATGCAAAGAGCATAGTACACTCTGTGAGAAAAGAGTACTTTCTGCAAAGGTTGTCGATTATAGCGGGATCAAGATGTCAAAGCGCATTCGCTATTCATTTGTTAGAGTTATCTCATAAGCTGGCTCCTAGCAATGACAGAATCGGATTGACAAAATATTTTTACCAGCCGCTTTGCTGCCGCTATGCGGCAAGCCGCTTGAATTTGTCAGAATGTGAAAATCTGATTTCTATGTTGTACGTCAAGAGAATAGCAAGGTTTTTTGTCGAGCTTGGAGTTTGAAAGAGATTATTTCTCTGGGAATATCTGGTATATTCATTAATCAAACTATTCAGAGCTGAATTGAAGTTCATTGAACAAAAAGTACAAAAAGTTGACGAATTTGGAAGAGATTGACTTCGAAAATGGCAGACATTTTTTGATAATCAGCAGGCTCACTTATCCCCCTCTGAAATTCGTAGCCCTCAAAGTTTTAACCAACTGTTTTGCTCTAAATTTATTGATCCATTGATTTTCGCATTACGAAAGTTAAAAAATCAATAAATTCAGAGCGAAAACAGTTTGTTAGCATCCGCCCTGCTGTGAAATTTCCGACTCGTAGTAGTTGTGAAGCATCCCAAAATTTTTTTCTGAAGGCGCAGTTAACGCCATGCCCAACCACTCGAAAAAAAATATATTTGAGCGCCTTTCCCCTCCACAAACCAAAATTCTCGGACCGTCGCTGTTGGCACATATGATCAGTAGGTAGCTCTGCTCAGGTATTAATGTGGTATCGGCATTCTTGCAAAATGTTTGGTTCGGCTGCCTGTTCCATCCAGTAAACTTAGAGCTTTGCTTGTGAAGCTGCAAAATTGCTCGATCAAATTGGTTTGGTCGCAGGCTTGCCCCTTTCAGGTACTATAGCGATATGTCGAAGTTTCAGCCTATAATTATTAAAATTCTATATGCGGCCCAAAAACATGAGCACAGCATGTGTTTGTTCAAGAAGTGTTGAACAATCCATTCAAAAATTTTATCTATTTCTTGTCGAAGAGAGCAGTAGCTACGAAGAGCAAGATTTGCTACATTCTGGTTATCTTGGAGTTTCTGGATTAATTCCTACTATTCAAAAATCAATGGTTAAAAAATTTGTGCTTTGCCTAGGCGTAACACTATCGACGAAATTCTGGAACTAATTTTTGAAGTGATTTAGCTTTTACTTATAATGAACGCCTCATGACAATGAGATTGCTAGTCCTTGAGATTTCAAATCAGCTTTATTATTACTATAACTAGCTTGCTTACCCGGCTCCGTCCGGCCCTGTGAAAACACTGTGATAAAGGTCCCATCCCTATCCCTGTACAGCCTTTCCCTGTGCCCACTTCTACACTTCTTTTCCCGTTCCCTTTGTGTTGTTTTCGAAATCAGCATGCCCACTTACCCCTCCTGTGCCAACTCCCAGCCCTGTAGCTCAAACTTCGCGAAAAATTGATAAAATCGATAAAAGTGATGGACGATTCCAAAAACTAATATTGTATTCGTAATCAGCATGCTCGATTATCCCCCTATGCAAACTCCCAGTCCAGCATGTCAAAATTTACAAAAAAATCGATGAAATCGATAAAACTTGCCGATAATTCTGAAAACTAATATTGTATTCGGAATTCCCATGCTCACTTACCCCCCCCCCTGTGCCAACTCCCAGCCCCGTAGGTGAACCCTGCAAAAAAAATCGATAAAAATCGATAAGATCGATATCGATCGATGACGAAAAGTAGCCTGTGACACCCGCCGGGGCCCGAAGTGTATGTGTGCCAAGTTTGGTCCGGATCGGTTCAGAAATGGAATTTTCTATTCGGAACATACGTACAGACATACATACATACAGACAGACAGACAGACAGACATACAGACAAACAGACAGTCAGCTTTATATATAAGATTAAATGCTAAAGTGCTGTTCATAATTTTATTTAACGCCGCAATTTATTTCGCGCACAAAAATGAAATCGGCGTCAATCTTAGAGAAGCATTGTACTTTCCTGATGTGATCGGCACAATTTCTAATCCAATCCCAACACTGCTTCGTCACAGAAGCAGACGTTAGAACCTGAGATCTGGTGTTACGGTGAATCAGAATTTTTCAACGCTGAGCAATATGACTGTTGGGTTTACAATATCTTAATGCTTGCGTATCTCATCTCAAATTTATGCAGATATATCTCGTCTTAACTTTATGCAGACCCAAAATATTAGTGAAGTCATTCGAACCTCAAAGCTTGTAAATAAAAATCAAAAACTCTCCTTTGAAATGCAATAGATCTAGCCCAGCATGTTGCAGGTATCTCAAACCTTGAGACCGTAGCTTTACATCAATTGCGAGTGGAAGTTGTAACTTTGAGCAGATAAAAGTTTTTCTTAAAGAGTTCGTATAAGTTTACACAAGCGAGTTCAGCGCACAGTGCTTTTCTAAATTGACAACAAATTAATAATCCAAGTCGCGTATACTGCTATCAGCCACGTTTTTACGTGACACTAAGGTTTTTTGACTTTTTCAAAAGTTTCGAAACTCCCAAACTACACGGTATTTTTATAATTATGTACCGCACTATATATGCCTACCGAAAATTGAGATCCTCAGATTTTTAGGTGGCCGGGGGGGGGGGGCATGTTATAGCCAGAGTCAAGCAAGGGGTGTGGCACACGATCGCTGGTTACGACCCCCCCCCCTGATTGCTGTCTTAATAAGACCCCCCCCCCCTGAACTATATACCTAAGATAGCATTACAGAGTTGAGAAAGAGGTCAGGCACAAGTCTTTCGAAAACAACCCTCTCCCATTCCATGAAAGCCCTCAAACGACCCCTTCTTCCTCCTCTTAACCTCTGGACCTCAAAGTGTGACATTCTGCTGGAGGACACCAGCTTTTTCTAGAGAGTTTTCAGATTTCTGAGAGCTGTATGCCCGATTTTCTGTGACTGCACTTTACAATCACACGTAATTTGACGGCTGATTTTGATCTGAATGGGCTCGAAAGGGCCATAATTTTCTTATGGGTGGGGCGTTCGGCTCCAAATTTCCAGTGTAGCAAGAAGAAGCTATGTGCTCAATACTCATACCAGCAATGAAGCGCTTTCTGGATTTTGAAGGCAAGTTAAGGGGGTGTGCCGCACCCCATTAACTATACCAAGAAAACATTTTTAGCGGACAGTATTTATATGAATCGATAGCCTAAACCTTGTAGATTCCATAGGACTGTTTGGAGCCTGATTCGTCTTCTTAGCTCTGAGTAATATTTGGTGAAAGCACAGCGATCAAAAGCGAAAAATGGGAAAAACGAGATTTTGGTTGGCTTCTAATTCCACAGTTTGCAGGTCTTCGGAAGCGGGATTCCTGAGGTGGACAAAGAAGGATAGTGCTTTGTCTTGAGTGCAAAAACACATAGCTAATTCACCTTTGAAACAAAGTTAACCATGTTGGAATTTGACCATTTCATTTAGGTAGCCTAGTATCTTGAATCTTCAGAATTCGCTCACTCTCTGTCTACAGGGGTTAATTGACATGCTAATTATGGATATGATACAAATATCATGTTATCACTATTATCAGATTACCCAACTACGACCCCCTCCCCTTTTGACTCCTCAATACGACCCCCCACGTGTGGCGTGCCGCACCCCACGCTTGACCCTGGTTATAGCCCATGCTGACGGTGAAACCTGTCGGCGAAAATTGTCCTCTACTCAACGAGCAAAAAGCGAAAAAAATTTAGAAGCACTTTGCGTGCTCAAGACTTGCTTTTTCGCAAATCAATATTTTCAAGAATTTCAAAGTGACATCTCAATAGCAAAGCTTTGTGCATGCACGAATATAATGGTAAGAACTGCGGAAGTATCAGAATAATCCCAGGCAACGAAAGTGAGGAAAATGTAAAATCAGATGCGATCGAAGATGGAATTTTGTAGTAAAAGGCAAAAACTTTTGAAATGGTCTGATGAATAAAAACGGTTGCATAATGTTAAGCTGCATATGTAGGAAAGACTATTATGTACAGTCACCTGTATCAAGAGCACCTTGAACATCTGGACTTGCAGTTCCTTTGTTCTCTCGCTCATAACTTTTTGTACACGAAGACGTTTCGCAATTGCTCAAATATGAATCGGTGCTTGTAAGGAGCTCAATCATGTATTCGACTACCTAATCCACAGAAAGGGATAACTGCAAACGTGAAACCGTTCACTATTCCAACGTTGAGCACACCAAGTAGGTCGAACCATTTCAGGTCTCCGTTCACCTGAACAAATACAAATAAGAATGAAATAACTTTTCATATACGAGGAAACAAGAAGGCTACTTGAAGGCTACTTGCATTGAATAAGCTTGAGTTCGTTCTTTCTTTCGTTTCAGACTGTAAAATATGTAAGGTAAAGTGGAGCACAAATCTGACATGCTTTTGACATGCTAGGTGTCTCTGCGCTTGAATATCTCGAATTTCTCAAAGTCGCACACATCCGTACTAAATCTCGCAATTGGAGCAGCAGTAAGCGAAATGCGAAAAGTGTCTCAAAATACTAAGTTGGATATAGATTTTGTTTTTGTGATTATCTCTCACTTTGACACTAGGGGCGAGATTTGTCAATCTCTTGCTCGCTGCTCGGGCGTGTTGCATCGTTATACACGGCCCGGACAGGCGAGTGTTCAACCCGTACGTTGCTTATCATGGCCTAAACTGGCAGCAAAGCCCGATTTGTCGAGATCGGGTTTGCCGTGCCCGACATGGCCAAACCTGCCAGATTGGACCCTTGAGCCCATGCACTGTCCTAGTGTGAGTTAAGACAGTAGGTGATAGGAAATTGCTAATTACTGTGATCCAAACCCGTCTTCTATTTTATACAATTTGATATGTATTGTTTTGATTCAGCCAAGAAATAAGACTTTTGATTGATTTGCATATTTTAATTTTAATTTATTCCTGTTCTTTCAATAGTCCTACAATGCAATGATATTCAATGCGTTACTGATATTTAAGACGAATTGGCCGTTTCGGACTTTTGAAAAGAAGTGACTTCAACTCCTTGACTTGATAACCACAGGTGCATATTAATACAAAACTATGCTCGAGGATCGAAAAGAAAGAAATAAACAATTAAAAAGATGAGTTTTCAAATGTTTGCAATACGCCTTACGTCAGCAGGCGTTTTTGATATGCGCCGCTCGTACTGCTGGCGTGCTGTTTTTGCACAGTAGGTTCCCGATAAATGAGAGAAATGTACAGGAGATTGATAAATACCGCTAGTGATCTACCCTACCTGGTGACATCACAGATACCGGCAGTTGGCATACATCGCGAAAATGCAACTTCGCATTAGCTCACGAACTGGTCGTAGGCTTTGATATTTGTATTCGATGCGCAAACTATCTCACAAAAGTAAAGTGCATTCTCCTCCAAACACTGACAAACATTGACATCCCGCACGCTTGAACCTGCATGCATCGACCTCGAGTTCGGCCGCGCTATCTCAACCACGCGTGCACATTTTACTTATCAAAGAGCAATGGTAAGAAGGCTTCAGGTAAGCGGTGCCCGTAAGAAGGGTATGATCAGAACTAGTATCAGGACCCTAAGCGAACAGACGAAGACAAAAATACGCACGGAATCGTTGATGACATAATGAAAGAATTGCAGGGAAAGAACCGCTTTCGCAATGGGACAAATTCTTCTT
The DNA here is from genome assembly GCA_958299035.1 of Cylicocyclus nassatus. Taxonomy (NCBI): domain Eukaryota; kingdom Metazoa; phylum Nematoda; class Chromadorea; order Rhabditida; family Strongylidae; genus Cylicocyclus; species Cylicocyclus nassatus. Next base: position 32,956,896 of record CATQJL010000305.1, read on the forward strand.
TCAAACATGTCATAGGATTGAGGAAAACTCTAACAGTGGTCGAAAATGATAATTTTTTTGATGGAAAATATAATTATCAGACTTAATTGCTTAACGTAAACTACGCGATATTGCCGCACTGCCCATACGGACGCTGCCAGCAAGGTGACAGCATCTCGACATGGTAGGGGCACGTCAAGGCGCGGGCAACTTTTTCCCTCTAAATGCACACTATTACTCGTGCTCTCTCCTGTCCGCAGCTCTCACCTCACAAATTTCGGCGAGGTGTTGGCAGGTTGCCGGTAGGTCAGTTCGCGAAGCCGCCAGCAGCGCCTGCTGCCTTTCTTAAGGTTTTTTCTACATATGGTTTTTGGTCCCAAGTTGAGATGATTTATTTGAAGTCGCTATGACATTATTAATCAGGCAATTTTCGTAAAAAGGATTTTTACGGCTAGATGTGGTTGATTTTCGACGGCTTCACGTGGAGTTGAGACCTGGCAGCGAGATTTGCCGCCAGGTCGGGGATCACTATAGGCCAACCGAATTCGTTTGCACGTGTATGACTGAAGACAATGAATCGTTAAAACTATTCTGAATTTTGATGTGGTAGGTTAGCTGCCCCTCCCCGGCAATACCAAATCGGAGAAAGATCGGTCGCGAAGCATGCTCTTCCTGAAGGGAAAATTTTCCTCAAACCCGTTTTCAAGCCATTTGTGAGCACTCGGACGAGCTTGCATTTTCCCTCCTACTTTGGGGGCTCATGCCGCGAAGTTTAACCATAAGGGTCCCACAACGACTCTGCATCTCCAGCGTTTGCTCTGGCAAGCTTCGAAATGGCTGGACGGGCGGGTTTCCGAAACAGGAAGCGAGGAGCCTGGAGCACTTTCGAAAAGAGTTATCGTCTTTCTGGCCAATTTTTGCCCGAACTTCGATAGCTTAGTCGGGAGTTGAGCCGTTGCAACGCAATACCCTGGCGCATTTCCTTTTTTCGGCACGCTAACTTTCAAGACAATCACGGAGAATTTGACGTATTCCGAAGATTTAACCTACCTTTTTGGTACAACCGTCCACGCAGCCTGCTACGCTTCTAGTTTTGAGCTATGCAGCTATGTAAAGCTCTTCGCAATTCCCAGCACGTGCAACGTCTTCGAGACTTCGTTAAACGGATATGAAAAGGAAGAGCAGTCTTTCTTCTCATATCTGTTTTATTAGGTTGGCTAAAAAATAAGTTCGTTTTGGCATACAAATCATCATGAAAAATTTTCTTGTTGTTTTCAATCTATGATTCTTTTTGGGAAAGTAGTTCAAAGCTTTCTCTATCACATGTCAAATAATCAGATTTTCTATCGTCGGTAAAGACAGTTACGCCTCAGCATAGTGAAATTTCTAAAAGCTCAATTCTTTGACTACCTAAGCTTCGTTTTTAAGCTGTATTGGATGTAAAGAACTGCATTGGTGTTTGGATACCAGTGGCGTACCCAGGATTTCGGCTCGGGGGGGGCGCGACAAAAATTTTTTTCTAAGAAAGGTGCGTGGCGTCAGCCACGCACTCCGAAAAAATCTTTGGGGTGCTTTTCAAAATTTTTCCGGGTCCCCGACCCCTAAAATCTGGAAAAAGGGGGCGTGGCGTCAGCCACGCCCCCGAAAAAAAATTTTTTATAAGGCTAAAATGAATTTTTAAAAAATTTTAAAAATTATTTTAATTATTTACAAGTAAAAACAAGTCACTTGCACATTTTTATAACCCATGTAAGTAACTTTCAAAAATTTCGCGACCCGTTCTCGGGGGGGGGCGCGCGCCCCCCCCGCCCCCCCCCCTCGGTACGCCACTGTTGGATACAGAGTAGTTTTCCCCATTTAGTGAACAACAAAAAGTACTGTGATCTGCCACTTTGAAAATGTTTCACTAAGAAAACCAAATTTCCACATTTTCACGCATTATGAGAAAATTGCGCTTTCTCACTTCTTTGCGGATTTTTTCCCTTAGAAAATAAGTTTTACTCAAACAGAATTTATGGTCCAATACCCAGTGAAGTGCTCTTTCCAGAGATACCAAACATTGGACAAAAATTTGTCTACAGCATCTGTAAGAGCTAAAAAAGCGACCGAACTTATTTATTAGCCAACCCAATACAAAGTCGACAGATCTCCATGATCCAGCGCAGTACGTAGCGAGAGCAAACCATCGATAAGCCGATTGCGAGCAGGACAGACAACAGCTAGGCCACCATCAGCATAGGCAGAGTATGTGAGAAAGTTTGAGTATTAATTTATTTATTATTTGAGTATTATCAATTACTGGTATTGACATTTGCATTTAAATCCTGAACGCTATCCTCTCCGACTATAACAACAAGAAGTGGAGAACGCAGGCAAGGGCAAAGTCAAATGGAAGAACTTGCGCTGACAATGAGACTTGCACACAATGTATGCCTATCTAAATATCTACAAGTGAGTAAACGATTCTTATAACGAAAACCTGTTTTTTGAAAGGGCCCGTGGTTTTGATTCAGCTAAGGTAATATTTTATAGCAATACCGGCTCAATTTGGAAGGGCAAATTAAGTTCTGCTTACTAGTAGAAGCTTTGAGATCACTCACAAAGTATATCGGACCAATATAGCCAACTTGTGATATGTTCAAGCCGTAGGAATTATGCATCGGTTCACCAAAGTAATTGTTCTTCTCCTGTGAAGGACCAAAGTTGAAGAAGTTAACAGAGCCATAGTCAAGTGCCACAACAAAGTACAGAATTGTAAGAGCAATCAAACACGAAGACCTTTGGAAGATGAATCTAGCTTTCGGCCTGAAATAGATATTGCTGTAGTATACTGTAGAATCCTGGTTTCGGTTCCAGTGCAAGATAGTTTCACGAATTTGATCGGAAAGCACAACAAAAATCGGGCTGTTCCTTGACTAAACAAGTCTTCCCCGCAAATTGCATCAATGAGGAAAAAACACAGACGAAAGATGCAGAGACTATAAGGTTGCTCCAAAAGTTCCGTCCGCTGCCTTATTCGAGCAATTCTTGGAGTTCTACACTTATAATGGCATTATAAACACTATCTGAAAGCATTTTTCTTGCTCTTTTCATTGCTTACTAGTCTCGACAAAACGACTTCCCCCAAATAAAAACCCAAGACCCGAAGTTGAGTTGTCCAAATGCAGTCATGCCCAAGAAGAAGTTTCTATCAAGAGAGCACCGTTTGTAAAATTATCTATGTAACTTTATACTGAGTAAGAGTTTAATGAGCTGATACGCAATTTGTCTATAAAAATCGAAGACAAACTCAGTTATTCTACAAGCGACGAATCTACGTACTGCGAGACAAGTGGTGCATTCAATGCTTTTTATGCTACAGTAAGGCGAGAACAAGAGACTCGTAAATTCAGCGCACTTGCGCGTGCGGAGTGCTCAAATGATGGTAATCAGCTCATAAAAATTCATGTCAAAACAAATTGAAGACACTCTGGTTATAAAGTTTTAGGGTACAGGCTTTTTTATGTCGGCAGCCATGAGCAATGGTAAGTTAAAATAGGCGGTTTTGAGGAAAACCTTGCAAAAGTTTCCAAATTTTCTCTCCTCTTCCACTTGTCTTTTTGAGACAGCATGATGTATACATGATAGCCATCTTAATCCGGCAAAATTGTTCAAGAATGTTGTTGAAAAAGTTATCTCATCCTGAATGAAAAAATTCGCAAAACGCAGAATTTTCGGAACAAGTTGGTACTGCACCGCATGATTGATCTAAAGTTTCCAAAAATTAAAAAAAGTCATCCTATCTGGTCAAGAACTTAATGACTTGTGTGCGACAGTGCCCGGACAAATTCAGAATGGAGGGGATGTCAACCACATGTAAACATCAGATCCCTCACACTCCTCAAAGCTGGCTGAAAGACAATTATGATATGACCCGACAAAAGTTGGTCTGGCCGCGTAAAGTGGATTCTCTGTAAAGGTTTGGCACAGTGCCTCTTCTTATTCAGAAATTGGGTGTCTGCAAACATTTGCTAATAGTGAAAAAGGGAAGTAATTGAAATTTCTGTTGGGTTTAACATGTTGATGTGAATGAAATATACAGCAAAGTTTCCTAGCTCTCCAAAGGTTTTGCGAAAATTTACAGTTGTTTGCAAGGGAAGACATTGACTTTGGGTCAGGTCATCTGAAAGGCTATTGGGTAAAACTGAAAGCTCTTCTTTCAGATTACGCTGCACCTTCCCCCCCCCCCCTCCCACTTCCTCCCTCCTCTTTCCCCCTCCTGCATTGAAAAGCTTATCAGCATAAGCATCTTTCGCTTTTTTTCAAAGAGCCTCCATCAAAAATTGTCCACATTTTCTTAGTTTCTTTTTCTCTTCAAAATTGTGCCACAGTTCTGATCATACCTAAGAGTTTTCAGATTATGCAAACCCAGCGCGAGTTGATCTAAACCTTCCAACCCACTTCTCCTCTTTTTATTACTTATTTTTCCCCAAATGAATGTTTTTCAAGAAATCGTGCAAAAAAATCCCTGGCTCCTCTGCGTCTCTAAATCTAACACTTATTCCAGTCACTAAAATTGTGTGAATGTCCCTAAATTCAGCAATATCAAAGTGTTTGCGCCATATTTTGTTAGTTTTATCTACCTTTCGACTACATTCCTGAAGCCGCTCTTGAGCTTCTCCTATCAAGACCGCTCAAAAATCTGATTTCTGATCTGCTTGGATACCTGCGCATATCTTTGCCTTTGCTGGAGTTAAAGTGCGATCTCTAACCAATTTATTAGGTTGTCCCATAAGTTTTTTCATATTCGGACCTTCAATTCGATTTTTCTCAGGAACTACAGCACCTAGTAGGCTGCAAATTTTTGGCAGTAATTCTGAGCGAATAAGCTATATAATCACCTACTTGCGGGGAATACAGAAGTGATATAGGCAAAGTTTGAAAATTGAGCGCATTATTTTTTTCTTGGTTTCTAGCCATCAGAAAAACGCAGAAAGTGCATTTATAAATATCCGATGAGGAGAGTATATGCATGAAAAAATAGGAGATTTGCATAGCTGTTTTGAACTGAGATATGATGATTTTCGTTTTTTCGGAAATTCGGGAAAATTTTTTATTTTGGCTTGGAGCATGTTGCGGATTGGACTTGGTGCGAACTTTTAAACGCCATCTTGTAGAGCTTACTTTGATCTGTCGAATGGTACCCTGCAATTTATCAGGAGTTCAAGAAGAACTGATTTATGTCCTTGAAAAGTCAGGTATGAAAAGACTTATGGGACAACCTAATAGTAAAACTTCCTCTACGCCTTAATGTATCAGTTTTGTGGCATTCAAACTTCCCGTATTTTTAGTACTTCTAGCATTGAGAACCCTATTTCGCTTTCCTTCAGCTCACTACGTTTTATACCTCATCCAAGATGCTTTTTATTTGGACTGTTGTTTTCCAAAACTCCAAAACCTTGCTAGAGGGAGCTTTCCGGGCTTGCGTTGCTCCTCGCTATTGCGATAGAGTTATCTAATACATAACTATTAGGATGTCAAGAAAATAATGTCCGTTTTTATTTGCTTGCTTTAACAAAGCAACCAGACTCAACTCAACAAAGAGTAAGGGGTACTGTTCGATAGAGCAAAGCAAGCTCTACAAGATGGCACTCATGTATTTGCGCCATGCTCGATCCACGGAGAGTTCGAACTCAAAATCTAAAGATTTCCGAATGCCCAAAAAATCGAAAAAAATCAGATCTTCGTCCAAATAATTTCTACGGACCTCCCACTCGCTCACATCAATACTATCGATATCTCATATCCATATGTGCGATTGCCGTATTTTTTCCTTGACTAGAAACTGAGAAAACGAAAATTTCCCTGATTTTCTCCAAGCAATGCTGAGCCGTTTTTGCATATGTAGTTCTATACTACAAGCCTAGATAAGCATAACTGTAGATTTTCAGCCTATTTCGAGCGGTACTTTTCGAGAAATGTCGATTTAAGCACTGAAACTGAAACGAAAAAATCCGAATTCGTTATTTTTCGAAAACTACCGCTTGGAGTGGGCTGAAAATATACAGTTATACTTACCTAGGCTTGTAGTATAGAACTACATATGCAAAATCGGCTCAGCATTGCTTTGAGCTCAGGGAAATTTTCGTTTTCTCAGTTTCTAGTCAAGAAAAAAATACGGCAATCGCACATATGGATATGAGATATCGATGGTATTGATGTGAGCGAGTGGGAGGTCCGTAGAAATTATTTGGACGAAGATCTGATTTTCTTCGATTTTTTGGGCATTCGGAAATCTTTAGATTTTGAGTTCGAACTCTCCGTGGATCGAGCATGGCGCAAATACATGAGTGCCATCTTGTAGAGCTTGCTTTGCTCTATCGAACAGTACCCCTTACTCTTTGTTGAGTTGAGTCTGGTTGCTTTGTTGAAGCAAGCAAATAAAAACGGACATTATTTTCTTGACAACCTAATAAAACAAGACTAAGTAACTTTTCCGTTCACATATATATATATATATATATATATATATATATATATATATATATATCTAGCAAATACACTTTGCTGGTTAGGCTTCTTGACCAGCATCATCTAAGACAGGCAGGCACAACTACCTCAGTGAGCCGCAACTCGGTGCGCCTGCACCGGCACATAACGACGGAGTTGTTTACGGGTTGTTTCATACTGCCGCACTGACCGCAAAGGACTGCAGCAAACTGCAGCTGACTGAGCTGACTGCAGCGGTCGCAGCATGTTCAGGTAAAAAAGAGCGACCTCGATTAGGACCGAGACACCTTGAATGGCGCGTAGAAAGACAAAAAGTTTCGATTTCTTCCTTTTCAGTAGATTTTTCTTTTTTTACGCAAACATCTACGACTGCAGCGTCACCTGCAATCAGCTGCAGTCTGCTACGGTCTGCTGCGGTCAGTGCGGCAGTATGAAACAATTCTACGTCAGCATCTCGCCTGCGAGGGGAGGGGGAGGGGAGTGTTATATGCATGAGTCATCTCCTGCGCTTTATTATATAGAGATCAATTTCGAATGTTAAACAAAGACAAATATTTTTGAAAGTCCTTTCATTTTGCAAGAGTCTGTGGCTATTTGAGGAACAGCTAGAAAATTCTGTCTCTTAGAATATCAAACAATTTTAGTGGCCTAGCTTTTGAACTCAAATCTTTGAAAATGTGGACGTTCTTTTTTGGATCTTTTATGTTACACGATGAGGTTTCTGATTGTGAGATGAGGTACATCTAATTGTGAGAAAAAGCGTTTGATTCGATTGTCGAGAACTCGTCAATAAAGATTTACCAAAGAAACATAATCACCATCTTTTTTCCCTCTCTCAATCAGCGCATGCAATAGCACGTTATTTTCTTCAGATGGGAGATGTTAACATATATACCGGAAGTGCTGGCCACTTACAAGACGACCTGGGTATATCGATACACAAAATGCAAAGATACCAAATATAGCGACTGCGCGAAGGTAGAGCAGAATACTGCAGTAGTGATTCTGGTCACAGTGGTGGAAGTGTGCAACATATTGCTAGCGAATACAATAAATGACAGATCGTACACATGGATGACCTGAACATTTTCATTCAATCGCATAAGATATTATAATAGAGCGTCTCGCTGAGATCTGTTATACGGCAGTGCTAACCAGACGCATAACTACTTATAGTTAATTAGGGCCCCATACTTTCCACGTATGATCCAGGGCTACGTCCAGGTATATATGGACACTGCCTTCAAGAAGAACCACTTGATGTTAAGCGCAAGCTTAACCATTTCACCGGCTGCCTCGCAAAAACACCGTTGCAAACGCGGTAGCTAAAGGTGTGGTACAACATTTTTCTACAAGGAAGAAGATAAAGCTCACAAGTAAGTTGTTAGTAAAAAACTGAAATGCATGCTTGCAGCTTTCCCATCTCATTGTCAGATGGCACAATTACTGCTGCGGCTGCTGCGGTGTTGAAATTTCGCTAGACTAAATGGATCCGATTTAGCATAAGTCTCTCAGCCCTATTAGCACGTGCCGGCTTTCATCCCCCCCCCCCTCCCCACTCCTCCGTCCTCTTAACTTTAACTTGACTGACTTGTTTCATGAGACAAATACAAACATAGGCTGATCAAATGTACCGGCATGGTAACGGCGTGCACGAGTGTGTAGAATATGTTAAATGTAGAAAATATTAACATTAGCCACTTGTAGCGGCCAAGCTTGGGGGAGCTGTGCCTGCAGATAAAGAATATCAGAGTCGAATTGGCAAGGACTGATAGAGCCGTTGTTGTGTAGATAAAATAGACGTGAGCGAAGGAGAGGATCATGGGCACTTAGTTGCTCAAATCAAGGACTGTAAAATATCATATATCTTGTTCGTAAATCACAGAAAACCCCAATGTCTGCAGGTTCGCGCGTAACGTCAAGTTATTAATTTCCATTCATGGTTTAAATTTGGCAACTCAAAATACTTGAATGGCATTTTAAAGAATTTGTTTTGATAGAAACATGGGTTTCACTTCAAAATCTTGACGTCATTTATGTAGAAAGTTTACTAGAAACACAAACCGCGGACAGTCCTTTAATAGTCCAAATTAATCAGATTATTTGACAATCGTCGATGCTCGCCATGGTTTATATTCGCTTGCTGATAAGATATAATTCTGAAAATAATAAATCTTCAAGGTTGCAAATTACGTTCCAAACATGGTAAAGTATATAATCTAGTAAATCGGATGATTACGACGGTTTTGCAGTGCCGACAATACTTGTATGGTCGGTAGGTGCATTTTGCATTTTGCACCACAGGTCTCTTTTCACTGACAAGTGTTGTACAGTGCAAGCCACTATAAAAAGAGATAAGCTAGCAGATACCTAATACGTTTCGATGATTGCATATCAAGAAGCTAATTGTCATGCAATAATAACCAGGTAGGCTCTAGCAATGAAAGATTATTTGGTCGAGACTAAGATTAGGGTGATGTATGACAGATAGAGATCAAATGGCTGATTTCAAATACACTTAAATCACAGAAACCTTAGAAGAAAGTTCAGGGCATTTCTTATGCCAAGATTGGTGCGTACGGGGATTACACAACCAGTAACCCACGGAGGAGACTAAAGCGAGTCACCAAATGTGCATTGGGAGTCTGACATGTCATCTGTTGTTTTCCTGTTGTCGTCCATAGGCCGTTTTCTTCCCTTAGAAATATTTGAAACGATGACTTTCTTGAGGAAAAGTCGCGAATATGGTGTACGCTTGCGATTCACTTACAAAATTGCCACTCTTCCACCAACATGAGAGATCTTCCCGTGTAGGTTACAATCATAGCAGCAACATAATGCTGCACGATTTTCCCCGAACTTAGCAGTAATTTTGACTGCGAATAAAACCGAGACAAAGTGATTGCAATAGGACTCAGTTTTTTAGAGCAAACTGGAAGACTTTCACTGCAAAAATTTGAGTGGAAAACTAACACCTTTGTCTAGTTAATAATTGGCGCGGATATCACCAGAAGTATGAACTAAGTTTGCACTCGTTTGGTAAGGCACTTCGACTGGTCATTCGTAAGCCAATTCGTTCTTTGAGTTCTTGATACCAATGTTATTGATACCACCTTGGCACATTTTCAAAGATCGTCTTGCGGCTGATAGAGATTGCTATATAAGACATCTAAAAAAATCATTTAATTTATATGTACACCACTAAACAAGCAGAAATCACCTTGCAAGGAACCTTGCACGACTCTGAGATCAACGTGAATGATAACGCAGCTTACTGATATTTGCTTCCAATTCAAATTTGAACACATACGAATTCGCTGATGGTACTGGCGGCGCTGGCGGAAAAGCATGCACTTTCGCTCGTTAGTCAACAAATGATGACAACATTTCGTGAAATGAGTATATCTGTTATCTGCTTGTCAAATATGATCCCAAAGTTCTGAATGATTGTGGAATCTTCGTGTTTTGTCACCTGAGAGCGACTGCTATTTTTTCTTAGAAATATAAGCAAGATTTTAATACCGAATGGTAATCGAATCCACCTGTGTCGTCGCACACGGTCTACTCGGTGCTGTAAAAACTATCTGCTTTTGCTCAGACATTCAATCAAATCCGCCCATTTTCTTTCTGTTCGGACTAATATTCAGTAACGAAGTTGACCCGCCCCCACCGAAAAAACGTTCGGAAACAGCCCGACAAATGCTGGGGCAAAATGTTATGCTGTAGTTGACTCAATCGCAACAGTGAAATGTTTGAACTTAGTCTATCTATTTTGCAGGCATCGTTAGCTATTAACTCAGTATGATATCAATCAAATTAGACGGATTCCATTGTACAGCTCATTTTGATTTTAGCGCCAACCGCAAGAGTGTGAATACCGACTGCAATCAGGTCTGCTTGGGACTGCGATTAAGTAATCGTTTGCGACTGCGGAAACCGTCAAACAACATTGATTTCACTTGCCGCGCAAGCAAATAAGGCTTAGCTTATTAGCGAGCAGGAAAAATGAAAAAGGTGGAAGTTTTACGACTCTTATCTAACGGGTATTACCTCAAGTAAACCTAAAGAAGTTTATTTTGGAATTTTGTGATATACGCCTCTTTCGGATTTTTCGAAAAAGAGGTGCTGTGCTGCTCTTCGGGAGAGAGTGTCTAAAACATACAGGAGATCAATTTTACATTTGAGTAAACATACCCATTGCAAGTTCATGGTTGGGAGAGTGGTGCAGAGAATTAAAACTTTTAGTGCTCTAACGGAAGCGAGGATGGTTTGGTTGTCGCACGAGTTTATAGCTATGGGGAAAGCTTTGTAGGTTTTTTTTTTCATGGTTGGTTTCTATTTCCTTTCGCGTTCACTTTCAAAGCCGACATTCGTACACTCTTCCTCAAGAGCTTCGCGATTGGTTTTTACTTAGTGTATTCCTATATAGGGATAGACGCGAAACAGGTTTGATAGTAACCCTTCATTGCTTACCAGTGCGTCACCTCTGCTTCGCAGAGGCTCGCACTAGCCCTACTTTCTGTATGCCTTACTCATTCCCGCAATAGTGACATTGGAACTCACCGCGTTATGCAGGCTATCACGAATGATTTGTATACAGCTACTCATTCCTAGAGCTTTTTCGCATGAGATCGGTATTTTCACGTGGATCAAACTTTTCTCGGAAGAATAAATGCAAATTTGAGTAGATTTGTCGACTTTTTATGGCTTGGTAATCGCCATAACGGCAAAATCATGTGGGCTACATCTCTGTGCAAAAATCTTCTCAAATGATCAGGTAAAACCTTGGAAAATTGAGCATTTACTCAACTAATTTTTTTGGCGCCATCTTCGTAAAGTAGCCAACTTCAGTCGAATTTTTTGGGCTGAAGTCTATGGCTTGTACATAAGCTTGTCAAGCATATCCACGACTTTGCAAAAAGTTTATATACGGACCCAATTTTGCTGGCCGGAAGCTAGGTGGACCCGTTTCACGCTTAATTTCTATGGGATCCACTTATCGGATCCGCTTGTGCTCTTGCACAATGGGCTTTCCTGCTAGGATGTACTACGCAAAATTTGGGCTCAGGAGGTTGGCTGGAACATGTTCTACGAATTTTGTAACGGACAGACACACAGACATACACACACACAAAAAGACGTAAACAACCTTTAGCCCGTTATTACAAGTCATGATTATCTATTACAAGATTGATGAGATATGATCAACTTCCTCGTCTCCAAAACCGAATTTCTCTCATATTTCAGGAAGGTAGTGTAACACATTTTTCGCCAGTTTGAACGGGTAATCAAGACTTAAAAAGCACAATGGGAGTTCTGCAACTTCTTCAAAGATGATTCTTGTTTTGTTGCAACTTTCGTTATATAATGTCGTTGTCAGATTAATGCGGAGACTCTTTGATGATTATCTACTAAACAGACTTCGATCGCGTTTTCTTACACAAAGGAAATAAAGTGTGTTGCAGAGAAAATCCAAAAATGCTGAACAGCGCTCTAGTGCAGATATCACGCTTTCATGATATTTGACGGCGAAACCCGGGTTCAACCAGAAAGTCATCTGCTCAGCAGCGAAATTTACTAAGAGAGCTCCCGAACTAAAATAAGGTGACAACTGGTTAGTTGACCATTGTACGGCACTGGTTCCAAAGGAATGTTCGGATTTTCCCAAACATAAGAGTGACGCGCGTTCACTGAGAAGCACTCCGTGGGAATTCAAACTGAGTGTCTAAGTGGGAACAAAAGCCAATGAAAATTGCGGCATCGCACGCGCCGTTCGTAGGCACTTTCATCACCTAAGTGGATGGTGACGATGAAAGTGAGGCTCCCGCCAGAGTGCCGAAGTTATGCCAGCGCTACGCCAGCATTTCGATCGATACACGTGTATTTCGTTGGGGCGGGGCTAGCTGACGTCCCCAACGAAATACACGTGTATCGATCGAAATGCTGGCGTAGCGCTGGCATAACTTCGGCACTCTGGCGGGAGCCTGAGGATGCATTATGAGCACCGATCGAAACGTGTCAGGATAGTTGGAGAAGCAAGCATCGTGCGCAGCACATATGCCAAGAATATCCTCCTTGAGAATGGTTCAAGATTGGTTTGACATATTCAGGTTTGGAGTACCGACAGCAATAGATGATCTGTTCTAGAATCCTTTTCGCGTATGGACCAAAAGCTAAAAAGTGTAGTGCAAGTCTCAATGTAGCTACATAAAATACAGGCCTTGGATGTCGTATCAACCCATCGGAATTTCATTACGTTGCCCGGAAATTGCTGCACGCTCCTCCGAGACGCGACAGGGTATTTTTAAAGATGTAGTATCCATTGATAGAGCAAAGCAAGCTGCAGAGACTGCGTTTGACTACTGGCACAAACTTTTTAATGACTGTGAATATTCAATTCGAAGTTTGACAGCGAAATCTGAAAAGGATTCAAAAACCCAAAGACCAGATCTTAAAAAAGATTGCAAAACTCTAATGAAAACTTCGATAGTCTGATGAACGTGCATTATCCAGATAACCTGATACAATGAAGGAAAATTTCGACAGGTAATTACCCTTCTGCTTCGTTTGGAATGAGAGAGCGCGTGTTTGCTTTTGTTGCCCATGATTCAATACACAATCCATTTCTGGCTTAGGATGTTATCTAGATGTTATCTACAGCAAAAGCTGGATCAAATAAGGCGGCAAACCAGTAGTTAGCTCTGCATTTTGGCAAGGGACATATATATTCTGGAAAGCTGCAAACGCTTATCCCAAATATGCTACTTATAGTTGCCGAGCACCATTCCGAAGCGAGTTATGGAGCTTTTTCCTGCGCGAAATTGGCATACTCATCGACTCACTGGCATCACTGCATTATCATCTAAGTACCAATACACTTACGTTGAGCGTTTTTAGTAAGAAAAGATTGGATTGGTGTTGTTTCGATATCCAGCACCTTTTTCTTGCAGATTTTTGTCTACAGGTGTCTTCCCATGTTCAGTAGCATGCCAATTTTGCGCAGAAAAAAAACCCATAACTCGCTTCGGAATGGTGCTCGGCAGCTAGGAACAGCATGTTTGGAATCAACACTGAAGCTGATTTGGAATATATTTGTCCTTTGCCAAATAGCCGAACTAAGTTAGGTAGCTTTCCTTATCAGATAAGTATTAAAAGCATTGCCATAAACATAGTCACTCCGAAAGTGTGACAGGCACACATTGATGTGATACGAGTCTTGTACGCTATAGCCTTGTAAGATCTGACTTTGCAAAAGCAGTTTCATGATAAAGATTTGAGGACCCTTATTGATTCTTGAATTGAGCGACTTGCTCATAAAACTATAAAAGGTGTTATCCTCGTCTGGGATGCCACCGAACACAGAACGAAAGACCAAGGTTCGTATTTATTCGCGCAACTCTCCCACCTTCCCCTATTTATCATCATTTTTCCAAGTTTTGGCGTCTATTGAAATAATAATAGGTCCCCATAGATAATAGCACAGGCTTTGCTAGTTTCTTTGAAAGCAAATGAAAAAGCATACGAACGCTACGCTGAACACGATGAAGTTTATAAAATGGGAAAAGGTTGTATTTAGAAAAAGCTGTGTCTATTCGAAGTTAAAGGTGCAAAGCGATGAAACATTTCGAATGGCGTGAAATTATATACAGGGCATTCAAAAGGTCGTGACGACGAATTCGTCTACGGTCTTTGCCCCACTCCTTTACTAGAGCATATAACATTCAGACACTTTAACGCTTATCTCAGTCACTTCAAGCGCCTAGCAGCCATGTAAAATATACCTGAAAAAATGATTCGAAAAGAGAAGAAAGCAAAAAAATATGATCGTTAAAACTGCGTAAGCGACACACGCGGCGGCCGCCATTGTCACGATTTTATGAGTAATCTATATATTACTAATGAGCGTGTGGCACTCTTCACCAAATGGAAAATAGAACGCTTGTTTAAGAATGATACATAAGCCATTCGTTTCAAGAATTTTAATCCAACCTTTTTGATTTTCCATACCGATCCTTTCAATTATGAACGCCCGCGCCCTCCATGAATTTTTGGGGATTCAGCTTCCAACCTTGAGATTTTGCAAAAGAGCAGATTGGGTGAAACAAAACCACAAATTTTGTTTAAAAAAACAAGTTACGAAGATTCATTCAATAAAATCTCGAATTTGCGACGCCTTCGTGCGAGGAATGGGAAGAAGGATGCGAAAGGGGGTGTGGGTCTAAGAACTGAATTGTGAAAGGATTCATTTCGGCCGTGACAACACATCTAACACAGACGAATATAGTATACATGGAATCCTACCATCGGCCTGCAACCGTTGAGACCACGCTGTGCTCAAGAACGCCCGCGAACGAGAAAAACGAGAGAGATAACGCCCGCAGGTTGGCAATGAATTTGTAATGCAAAGCGTTATTATAACGAAAAAGAACTGCAGTGGAAAGGAAAATCTAAGTGAAAAATTGTCAGGCATGCTTTTGCTAGTCAATCTAATTGTAAGCAATATGAGTACCACTTTGACCTTCATGTTATTGTAGTATTTAGCTCAATACAAAACGGCTTTTGCATATGAATCTCCAAAGATTCAAAACCCGACAATAATATGGTATAAAAAGAGATCACAGCTGCAAGATATGCGATGGAATTATGATCAGGGTGAGCAGTATTGTGGTTTTATTATGTTCAGTTAGAGTGAGTGAACACTAGCAAAACTAGAATTCGTCAAACCTCTCATCAATCCTAGTGACCAAAGCTCAAAGAAACAATCTGTTTGCCTTCATCAGCTTTTATTGCCGCGTTATGACAGTAATGATTTATGCACCAGAAAGGACATGACATTATTTTTTTACCTATATTATATCAACGGTTTCATTGAGTGTGGACCCACGAATTCTTAAAAGGTTGGTGCTAAGCTGTTACAACCTAATATAATGATTAAACTTACTGTTTTGTCCAGTAGTAGATAGATACTCAGCGCGAAATTGATGATCCTCTTGATTTATATGCAAATGAGTGTGCAATATCCATCGTTTCCCTTAGTGATCATTCCGGCTTTCCAGAGCGCAGGCGCAAACATGTGCGATCGATGAATTTACAATGTACAATAAATGTTATTCGTAAACAGCCCTTCCGCACTTACAGACAGCTCAGCCGCGAGAGACCATAAATTGAGAGAATCGAGTACCCTGAGAGAAGCCTATATTGAACACAATTCTTATAATTTATTTTGACAGAGCTACCCCCCAACATTCACTGCTCCTCAGTATACATAGAGGAAAAGTTTCAATAGAAACGCCAACAGGTTTCTTCAAAAGGGAGGTGCTCAGGACTTCTTTACCAAAAATGTCTGAATAGCTACATAGAAAATTACTGCATAGCTAACGGGGCTCATTTATCTGCAGTGAGAGATGTGAGAGAATTGAATTCCCATGTCCAGCCAGCTGTCCTACAGAATTAGGCATGCGTTAATGAAAAAATGTAACCGTTTGTAATTAGTAAAAAATAACTCTAAATACTTCCGAGTCAACCCCACAGCACCTGAACCGCATTTTGGGAATCGGAGGTTTTATGCCAAGAGAAGGAAATGAAAATGGAAATGCCAGAAAATGCCCATACACCAGTTTCACTCTGGTTTTCAGTTCTAGGTCAGTTATTACAGCATTATAGAAGATCAGTGCGTCACCTCTGCTTCGCAGAGGCTCGCATTGGTCTTACTTTATATGCTTTACTTGTTCTCGCCTAATGATGTCTTTGAAACTCACCTGCAATGACGACTACCACGAATGAAATGTAAACAACTACTCATTTCAAAGAGTTTTTCATGTGAGATCGGTAATTTCGCGTGGATGGAACTTTTCGCAAAAGAACAAATGAAAATTAGATTAGGTTTTTAGACTTCTTTTGGCTTGGTAATCGCCATAAGGACAGCAATTACCGTGAGCTACATTTCTATGCAAAAATCCTCTTAAATAGTCAGGTAAAGCCACGGCGGATTGACCATTTGCGAAACCATTTCTCTTTGGCGTCGTTCTGGTATAGCAGTAGACCTTTGGCCTTTTTTTTTTTTCGCCTAAAGTCCATGTCTAGCACATCAACATGCCAAACTTATCCACGACTATGCAAAAAGCGTTGATACAGATCCAATTTTGCGGGTCAGAAGCCAAGTGGATCCGTCTGACTCGCAAATTCTGATGGATCCACCTAACGAATTTGCTCGTGATTTTGTACGGTGGAGTTCTACGCTGGTAGCATGTGCTATGCAAAATTTGGGCTCAGGACATTGGCTGGAACTCGCTCTATGAATTTCGTTACAGACAGACGGACACACACACACACACACACAAAGTCACGTAAACACCCTTAGCCCGTTATTATAAGTTATGATGTTACAGTTATATAGTACAATTTCTGGCCTCGAAATTGTTTTTTGTTAGGACAATATAGATAGCAATCTTTCTACTCATTTTCATGCAAGATCAAAGGCAATGGCTCGACACATTCAAAATTTTGACGCGGTAAAATCTTACTCCTCAAACATGATACAAAGTGGGTATAGTCGCACACGTGCCGAGAATATTCCTCGAGCCGCACTTCACGCAATTCGAAAAACATTACTGGCGACTTGATGGATGTTACTAATCCATCGCAGATCTCGAATGGATAGTTGCAAAACTTTTACGAGTTGATGCAAGTGTGTTGAATCTCGCCTAGGAGACTTACGAAGAATTATGAGCCATCGTAGCAATCCGAAACGAGCAACGACAAATCGCGCCAAGTTTGATCGACGCCCAAGGCATAGCTCACGCGATTCGACCATACTGCGAAGTCCACTCGACTTGTCGTTCTGCCAAATTTTCACAAATTAATCGTGGGAGATTCTCAAATGCATATGCGCGTAGCTTTTGTAAGTTCCTGCAGAAGGAGTCTTGTTCAAACAAAGGGCGGTAACGACCAATTACGAACAGTCGCCTCTGTGCTAAATCGTGCATCAATGGAAATCGCGCAAAGTATGCCTTAGGCCTTACACGCGCGCTCTGACAAGTCCGACACTTTGGTGGCGCCCTGCGCGATGTCTTAATCTTTTAAATTGGGTCTACAATTCCGCGTTCGACCTTGGCAGGAATTGTTTCATCGTCCAATTTTGAAATAACGAACCTTGTAAGATGCGACGAGAATTTAGGTTTGGAAATTACAAAGTTGTTTTCTGTTTGAATTACGCAAGAACTTTCGTCCCAACACAATGTCTCGAAAGGCATCTGAAATAGTGCAGTTCCCATTCCTTATCGGTAATGTTTCAGTTTCAAAAACCTTCATCGAATCTTGAAGGCAGCGTCTGCGCAAATCGGCGACCTATGGAGCTCTGTTTTTATGGGGCTGTGGCGCAAGGATACGACTTCAAATTGCTTGCAACGGACGAAAACGGGGAGTTTTCTCACCCTTTTCAAGGAGGCTCAGACGAGATTGATTGGAAGAAGAGAGTATCGAATCAAGTAGTGTAAAAAACACGGAGATGCTTGCTGGTCACAATCCGAATAGATTAATCGTGGCTTGTTAGCGGTTGGTCGGAGGACACAAGCGGCTGAGGAACTCCAGAGAAATTTTTTCGCTCTCCATATTATTAGGCTGGAAACTAAGTTTTGCAACTACTTCAATAACCCAGCTCTCTTTGAATGTGACGCACTCAAGCTTTTGCAGTATGTAGAGCGTAATGTGAGCTACGATCCCCTAAATATTGTTCGAATTTTAAAAACGAATTAGAATTCCAGGCATTTTTCAAAAATTAGTATACTTTGTTTTAAGAGTTTTGAGTCAAAATGAAGCCGTTGGCAGCCACCATGCCCAACAATCCGGAATCGTGTAGAAATTGTTGCTAGAGGTTGACTCATTCGGCTCACCAAGGAAGAAATAAAATTTAGGGGCAAGTCGAGATCTGGTGCATTCAATCCAAACAAGTCGCTGTACGCAAGGCTGCTGGGTAACCGTCAATGACTAACGAGTCAGAACCGCAAAATTTCCCGTGCCCTTACATATTGAGGTTCTCTGATCTGCTAAACACGATCATCATATTCATTTGCTGAATAGACGCCTCTTTCCCTGTTCAGGGTGAGACTCTATATTGTACACCTACAGTAATCCTATAAAAAACCCCTATAACGCAAACTCAGTATCGTTTTCGTGATCAGCATGTCGGACAACCCCGTATGCCAAGTTTCAGCCAAATTTGTCAAATTTTATAATTTTTCCTTTTATACCGTATAATTACCGTAACCCTCACTGCAACGTCAAAATTTGGCGTAACAGCAGCTGCTTTTGTAGCTTATGTCATAACCAACACAGTGGCAAAATTTGAGTGCGCCATGTTAAGTGAGAGGAAAGTTATATATAAGTTGCAAAACTTGGTTTCCAACTAATAATCAAGATATCGTGCTTAAGCGATGGCTTAGTTGGGTGAGGCTGCTACCGTACTGCGTGAAAAGTTTGCCCTCCCTACTTTTGCCTGGACGTTGTCTGCAAGAATTCACATTGCTTTTCGTATGAATCCGCGCCTTTTTCCAAGAACCTGCTGTCTGTATCAAGTTTGAACCCAAGAAGAGCATCAAATTAATTAAAAGATTGTATGTATCTCACAAAGTAGATTTTTTATTTTATTTCATTTTATTCAATACGCTCATGGGCGTTCCGTTACAAACAAACAAACAAAAAACACATATTTATTCATTTATTTATGTTTTACACTCAAGGTGTGCCAATATGAAAAACAAACAAACAAACAAACAAACAAACAAACAAAAGCAAACACTAACAATAACAAGCAACTCATACCAGTTCAGAAGGGACACGGAGGTCCAAGAGAAGTGATTAAACGCAGTATAGGAACATCCCAGGAACATATATAATTATTCATAAACTAACCACATATAGATCATCATGTAATCCAGGTCTAATCTTTCGGACTAAATTGGTAGATGTAATAGTTCTGCTTGTGACTGCCAAATGATTACAAATTCAGTGTTGAATGAACGTGATCATGGAGATGTACCCATGCCCCCTTTGTATGCCAGCAAAACGATCTTAGGATATTCTATAAAGTAAACAACATTTCGATTGTGGATATACTGGCACCAAGCCAGCACCAGGAAGAGTCTAATGACTCTAAGTGAATAGCAAGGATTCTAGTGAATGAATAATTTGTAAGTGACTGGAGAGATGACTCAGTTATTGCAATGTATGGAGATGGTGCTCATACATGTTTGCCAGCAAAAATGCTTCAAGCAATAAAATGAGCAAAGCAAAGCTAGGTTGGTGGAATAATAATTAGCCTTGCACAGAAAATTCCGGGGAGAGTCCAATGATCCCTAAATATGTCAAGTAAGCATCACGCTGTAACTCAGGATAAGCAAGTCATCAAGCTGAACCGATTGGGAATTAGAAGAAGTGGTTGATTGCATCTGAACTAACATGATGACAAATATGGTTAATAAGAAATATAGAAAGTAGTTAGCGTTGAAACAACACAAATATCATACGGAATTCAGATTGTGCTTAAAATAGAGATGTAATCGCACGGCAGCTATAACAGTATAGATGTCAAAGTAGTATCATTTGATATTGAATATGAGTTATCATGAGCAGTAATGTGCAGAGCATGACGAAATTCCAAAAGTTCGTCACTGAATGCTAGTTGGTGATCGTATCAACGGTTTAATCGCAGTTGCCAATAGATCATAGCAACACAGATGTCGGACTAACATTATCTGTAAATATTTCATTCAACTTCAGTGTCTTCACTATATTTCTAAAAGAGGTACTATTGTTATCCGCCATAATTTCATTAGGCAATTTTTGTATCAACTTGGCTGCACGATCAAAAAAAATCGTAATTTATTGAAGTTGATTTTTTTTCGCCTACCGCTCCGCTGATGAAATGAAAAAGCAACTAGTCCTTCCATAAGTGGGTCTAAAGACCCAGTAACTGGAGGTCTCAAAATGGTCTCTCCCCTGAAACTTCTGAAAGCAAGTACTAAGTCATGGACGAGCCTTCGATATGAGAGGTTTTGAGGCCAAGCCTTTTCAGAGGCTCCCATAGCTAGGAAGTGACTGGGAATAACTTGGACTAGAAAAGCAGCGGTAAAAAAGTAGTCGTGTAAAAACTTTCTGAACGTTCTCCAGAGATTGTTTATGCTTCCAGAAAGGGGCTCCACACCTGATTTGCATACTCTAGAATAGGAAAATAACAAAGGATTTACAAAGTTTCAAGAGTACTTTGGGGTCGCCAACTTTCGTATTACGATATATGAGGTAAGTGACAGAAATTGCGCGGGAGGTGACGGCTGAAATCTGTAGGTAATTTCAAAAAGCGATTGAATATGACTCCCATCTTTCACGTATGCTTTTCTGATCAATGTTTCACCGGCATGTTCGTAGTTGAAGTCATCATTTGTGGTAATACCAATGTGGAATACCGAACTTTTGCTCACATTTACAGAAATGTCCCAAATTTTGCACCACACAACCATGTGGTCGATGGCACGTTGTAGTGCATCTTGGACTATTCTGTGGTTTTCATTATCATAGATATCAAAAATTTTGATGTCGTCTACATACATCAGCACTTACACGTCTGGGTGAGTTTTAAGTAATCTGGGTAAGTCAGCCGGGTAGATGTTAAACAGAAGAGGTGACAGTGCTTCTCCCTGGGGAAGCCTATTTATGCTTGGGGAGCACTCATAATGTTTCAGACCAATGCGGACAGTCATTTTCCGATCTCGAAGATAAGATTTGAACCATTTCAATGGATCTCATCTGATGCCATAATGATCGAGTTTATACAGCAAATTCTCATGGCTTATGCGGTCGAAAGCTTTTGATAGCCGAAATATCACATCGACTCCTCATTGTTAAG
Organism: Cylicocyclus nassatus; assembly: GCA_958299035.1. Taxonomy (NCBI): domain Eukaryota; kingdom Metazoa; phylum Nematoda; class Chromadorea; order Rhabditida; family Strongylidae; genus Cylicocyclus; species Cylicocyclus nassatus. The sequence goes on from CATQJL010000305.1 coordinate 32,978,263, forward strand.
AACAGCATTGATCCATTCATGGGTGCAGTCAAGTAATTGAGTAACCGTGGATGCACCACTATTGAATCCGTATTGCTTGGGTAGTATAAATTTGAACTTTTCAACCAATCAAGGAGTTTGTCGCGTATTATTTTTTTAGGTGCCTTACATAATACAGAATTTATGCCTATAGGTCTAAAATCCGGTCACAAAACGCGGATTAGTTACTTTGGGAACAGGAGTGACAATGGCTTCTTTCCAGACTTCTGGCACTTGTCCGCAGATGAAACAGACACTGAAAATGTGAGAAAGCGGGATTAAAAGTTCTTTTGCACATTTTTGAAACAGAATTTGTGGGATTCCATCAAAAGGCTCGAATGTTGAGGGTTTTGATTTTCTTAGGATGCGTTCGACTGTAGAAGGCATGATCGCAGGAGCTGTACATGTATGGCATAGAGGAGGTCCGAAAGACTTGGGAGTAGAAACGTTTGTAGAATGTACTCGCAAAAAATTTGGATAGTGCTTGCGCCTTGTCTTGAACCGTTAGGTAGGTAACACCCGACGAATCTTTTGAGGCTCCATATCTTTTGGCAAACATTTTATTATGAACTAGCTGGCTTACCCGGCTCCGCCGTATGTTCCGAATAGAAAATTCCATTTCCTAACCGATCCGGACCAAACTTGGCACACATACACTTCGGGCCCCGGCGGGTGTCACAGTCCACTTTTTGTTATCGATCGATGTCGATGTTATCGATTTTTTGCAAAATTTGAGCTAGGGGGCTGGAATTTGGCAGAGGGGTGTAATCGAGCATGCTGATCACCCCCACGGGGGTGATCAGCATGCTCGATTACACCCCTCTAAAATCGATAAAAGTAATCGATAATTCTAAAAACGAATATTGTATTCGGAATCCCCATGCTCGGTTACCCCCCCCCCCCTGTGCCAACTCCCAGCCCTTAGCTCAAACTTTGCAAAAAATCGATAAAATCGCTAAAATCGATATCGATCGATGACGAAAAGTAGCCTATGACACCCGCCGGGGCTCGAAGTGTATGTGTGCCAAGTTTGGTCCCGATCGGTTCAGAAATGGAATTTTCTATTCGGAACATACGTACAGACAGACAGACATACTCGATATCATCCCATATGTCTTCCCTCAGCATGACGTGGATTACGTGGCTTGATGAGGCGCCGCCTCGCCTCGGGCTCGCGCCACGTTGCGAGCGCATCATTTGGCGCGACGTGGCGCTCAACACAACGTGACGCAGGCTTTTCCACGTTCTTCTTGTTGCCACATCACGCCGAAAATGTGCACGCAACGTGGCGCAAGCCCGAGGCGAGGCGGCGCCTCATCAAGCCACGTAATCCACGTCACGTTGAGGGAAGACATATGGAATGATATCGAGGGTACATACAGACAGACATACATACAGACAAACAGACATTCAGCTTTATATATAAGATGTAAGAGAAGAGGTTCTTGAAATACTTAGAGGAAGCTAAACGTTTTTCATAATTTGAGAGGAACTTCTTGAGATGGTTGAGACTGTTTTAGATAGACTGATTCTCTACAAGAAACAGCAATGCTTGACGAACACAATACTTCGCCATCAGACTACCATAATGTATAATAGTTTCCAAGCTTCCTCTTTCCTTAACCTCGGCATAGTCAGTAATGTGGTTAGTATGTTAGTAAGCCGTTGTGAGGTTAGTACGATTTATTAGTGGCGGCCTAACTTTTCGGCTTTATCGTCTTCTTCAGAGGACTAAAGTGGTAAGAGATTAAGATTCAATGCCTACTCCACCAGAAACCTCCTCCATGCCGGCTAGCCCCGATATCACCCCAGAACGACAAAAATAAAAATCGAAGAGTGTGAAAGACGAACTCACCTCTTCCACCGTCGGCACGCAGATATTGGTGCGGCCGTCCTTCAATGCCACTCAGTACTAATAAGGAATGTCTTGCATTTCTTCATTCATTTTTGCATTCATTCATTCATTTCTTCATTCTTCATTCATTCATTCATTGAATGCAAGACATTAAATCGTACTAACCTCGCAACGGCTTACTAACTTACTAACCACATAATGTATAATATTTATGCTATCTTAATTTGGAAGCCGTTTCAACTACTGAGATTATTTGAAAACAAGCGTTTTGCTGCATAATTCAATGATCTTAAATAAATTAGAGCAGCTTGTCTATAGCTAGTGACAAGATACATAACAACGAAAGGATCGATCACAGGATATAGATTAAGAAGTAAGGCCACTGTGTTGCAGCTCTTTCCTGAAATAAAAGTTCAATTCAAGTAACACTTGCGGAAAACTCGCCTATGTTTCTTCCAAAAAATGACATTATAAGGATTGATGATGAAGGTATAAACTTCAAGGCGAGCGGAAAAAACGACTAAAACACGAAATATTCCAGACATGGTAAGCCTTTCAATAGATGATTGTCCAGATGCTCTCAATGTAATCGTTGCAAATTCTCTGACAACACCTTACCATGAAGTGCATAAATTTGATCTCAAATCTCAGAGTCTGCTGACAGCAGATTTTCACAATTAGGTGAGCATATCGTGTGATAGCTGTTTGCATGCTGCGCATGTTCATCGTCAAACATGTTGAACTTACATACACCTAACCTCCAGACATACTCATCTGCTTAAAGGCACAGTCCATCCAAAATTTCGACCTCCATGTTTTTGCCGTTCCAGGGCCTTCTCAAACTCCTGATTCCGAATATTAAGTTGAAAATCCGATAAAACCATGAAAAACCCCGTTTCAGAACCCGCAGAGCGATTTCTTAGGTACGGTGATTGATTGGGCGAGCATGGATGGACGGGACGAATGTCACGCCCACTCCAAAAGGGGAGGAGCCAGCGTCGCAAACGATTTCCGAAGCAATTTTCTCGGTTCGGAAGCAACTTCAGGCAGCGCGATTAGGCAATCATACAGTTGGCGCCCGCATCTGCTAGGTATCATAATCTCACCAACCCCAATTCGGGTGGACGGTGCCTTTAACTACCAAGTAGGTACATGACTGACGTGCTCCAACATGTTTTTGCTAAGCGCTCGAAATGCAAAATGGTGCAAAACACAAGCCCTATTCACAGCACACAACCATACGATAACAAATTTGGACTATTTGTACACAATATTATTAGGGTGATCCAAAAGTAATGGGCCACCTTGATTTTTTTAAGCATTCTCCAAGATCTCCTTCTAATTAGCTATGAACAACCAGCAGTTTGAACGCTTTTGTATAAAGTGACCTTCGCAGGTTAAGTTAACAGCACCTTGCAGCACCTCACCGACATTCCTTCGAGTGGCGCTTCAAAGAAGTCAGACAGACTTTTTTGAACGCCATCCGAATTTGTGCTGCTGCACCTGAAAGTCCCTCGACATATGGCATATCATTCGAAAGAGCTTTCCAAGCTTTTTTTAATTATTACTTGAATATTCAAAAATTGCCCATTATTTCATACAAAAAAGGCACTTTATTTGAAAAAGTGCGGTGTTTATCGCAGATTTTCAAACTAAAATTCATGTTTTGGCCCATCATTTTTTGAAAATGAGAAAAGTCGAAGTAACTTGCAAATGTATGGATAGAGCGTGAAAAGCACTATCAGAGAGCAACTGTAAAATTTGAGCTTATTTGATTACCTTGATGAAAGAATAAGTAATATGTCTCCTGATACCCAATGCTGTATCTTCTGTTCTGAAGCCTTGGGACCACCGAGCTATCGTGGATTTGGTGCAGTCCCCTCACCCATTGCTGCGCAGATATCTTTGGTAGGCTCACTTGTTCTAATGCGGCGCTGGTGCTCAAAGTTCAAAATTACTCGAAGTGATGAGCTTTAATTTTAAGCGCTTATAAAAATAACGCCACGTGACAGTGCCCAACTGTAGACCTCGATCAGAAGGTTTTTATGTGTCAACATCTGCCAAAACTTGAACTTCCAATTAGCTTTTCTATTTGAGAAATGCATTTATTGTCTAGGTCATTACTTTTGGATCACCCTAGCATCAACAGTATCATGTATCATTCAATCTCTGACTAAGAGACTCGAGCACGCTTTGCGTACATTTGATCAACAAGTCCATGAATGAGTTCTAACCCGTTTCGTTTAATTACTCCAAAAATCCGTGAGAAAACGTGTTCAACCCAGCGTGGTCTAACAAGCTCAAACATGCTCTTCTACGAATTCTAATAGTAAATCAACCAAAAAGCTTCAAATCTCATTCATAAACTTGATAATGAAATGAACGCAAAGTGTGCTCTCTCCTAGTCAGAGATCGAATGATAGGAAGTTTTGGATATGTGTCGTGAGCCCTTTCGGATTTGATAATTTCTAGGCCATCATAAAACCAACTGGGTTGGTTCGGAGCATAAACCTGGAGAATTTACATGAGTCCTGGACTTTCCTGGCTTTGACTGTTCGAGCGCTTGAAAATCAACCATTCAGTGAAGAAAGCGAACCAAACACTTGCCTCCCTCTTTTTTTGGGTCGTAAATAGGCTCTAAACGCGCTGTTCACCGTGAGCGAGTGTTTAGAGATGTTGAGATGAGGTAAGATTTCGTCATCTCCCTTTGTACGTTACCGTTGCGGGTAGAGGCGCAGAGAGACGACTGTCCTTGCTATACAGTCTTTTTCAACCCGAGTAGGCAAAACATTCCAAGTGGAGCAGCGCGCCCGCACCGCCAGTGGCTCAGCGAGATAGATTAGAATGAAGAGCGTAGACTGCAAAGCGGCGCGATTTGTTGTGAAGCGGAGTTCCGCCAATTCAATTTCCGTCCAAACTAGTTGAAACTTATACACATGTTTTTTGTGACTTTCGTGAGCTGGGGCCAATTTCATCAGCGGACCCAGGGGGTTGCGGAACTCATGCCGTGGGTTCGCGAACCCAACGGGCAGGACCGACATCCACCAAAAACTGCGCTGGATTCGCTAACCCACTAGCTTCGTGTATACCGGTCTCATGGGCTAAGCCTACCCCATCCTGAACCCAGTGAGCTCGTTGATGAGTACAGCTACAAGAGTAATGCTTTCATTTTTTTGCAGAAACTCTTGTCATTGAACACAGCCCTGCAACTGAGGGTAATTTTATTGACACAGAACTCTGATAACTCTGAGGCACAGAAGTTGCACTGGGTTGAATACCGCCACCATTATATGAAATCTCCATAAGTTGTAAAATGGGCATGTTAGAATTCAAAGTCTCAAAACCTTCATATAAATCTAGGCTCGAATCTTCGTAAAATCATTGTGAGCCTGCTGAGCCAAAAGCATTTTGAGCCACGGAAGAATAGTTTACTTCTTTAATTGTAGTAGATCTGGCGTGTTGCAGATATCTCATACAATCCATAGCTCTATATGAAAGTTTGATTGCCAGAGTTTGCAACGTTCCGAAATGAAAAATCCTTTGCTCGAGAGATTTGTATTTTTACCACAAAAGTGAGCTCGACGAGCAATGCTCTACTAGAATTGACATCAATTTTATTTTTGTGCTGCGTCTGCGGTTTTCCGCTAGCACTATACTCGAAATTGGAAGTTCCTATGTTGTTGTTTTTTTCAAGAGCTTCAAAACTTTTGAAGCACGAGGTGTGAAGAAATATGACTTATACCTAGTAGGCTTCTTTAGCAAAAACGTTAAGAGTGTCGTCACCTGTATCAAAAGGACCTTGAACATCTGGACTTGCAGTTTTCTCGTTCTTTCGCTCCTGATTTCTTGCATATGGAGGCATTTAGCGATAGCTCAAATGAGAAGTGGTGCATGAACGGGCGTCAGATTATATAATCGATACCTAATCCACAGAAGGGAATGATTGCAAATGTGAGACCAATCACTATCCCAACATTGAGCAGACCAAATACGTCGAGCCATTTCACGTTCCTGTTCACCTGAATATCTGCGTCTGTACGAGAAAGCGCAAAAAGCTTGAACGCTTCTCGCATTCACTCCGACAAAACCGACATCGTTCAGTAAAACATCTAAAAGTGATGCAGAGTGCAGATATTGATTTGCAAGGCATACGTGCGCATTAGGTCCTTAGATGTCTTAGCACGATTATAATAATAAAAGCACCTCATATCTCTTACTTTGTAAACTCCGCACTTTTTGGATATAATGCAAAAGACAATAAATGTTGTCACATTGTATGGCGTGACTGAAAACAGTCTACCTAGCTCATACTTGGAATTTATTAACATTCTTACAGGGTGAAAGTGCTAAATGACTATGACCATCGCAACGAAATGCATATGTCATCAAATCCGCACAACGATGTTTTCGCATTGTCTTCAGTATCGGATGAGTTTTACGAAAAATGAACGTATCAATCTCCTGTTCCAGTTTTCAGAACAACATATCATTTATTATGATTTACTCATACATTTGCTCAACCGCCGCAGAACAAGCCAAATTTGCAATTTGCAATACTTTCGCAGGTATTTGTTAGCTATTGGAATGGCCGAAAGAGGGGAGTGCTCCCTTTAGGGGATGCCACAAAAGTTGAAGCGCGAGGTGTATTACGGGAATCTGAACGATCAGGCCGTCAAATGATACTGCAGCCCGCTTCTATTGCGTTTATTGCTGCCCGATCATTTTTTTCTTCACGTTTTCGTGTTTCTGCGTTGCCTTAATGCTTTTTCGTAATTTTTCATTCATTTGGGTAAAACACCGGCGGTTGCAAGCTCAACTCATTACCGACTGAGAAACCACATTGCTTCGAGGAACACGTGCCTCTCGAGAAGTTAAAGTTAAAGAAGAAGCGAGCTATATCAAAATGCAATAGTTTGATCCCGGACATTCCATAAAAGAGCCGAACCACATACTTGAGTACATATATTCAATTATATGTTTCTCTATCTTATATATTAGGTCGTTCCGAAAGTTCTTTCCGTTTTTTCAACTTATCACAAAAATACGTGGAATGAAGATAGGAAAACGACTCAGGCACTGTCCGATGCAGCTTTTCTTCCTCTTTTCAACTGTCATACTCCTGTGCGGCTTGCTCTTATGATCAGTGAGATAATGACCGAAATTTCGAACCCATGGTTTTTACCATGTCCAGCTTTGGCAATTTTTCACTATCTTCTTTTTTGACTTTTGGAAAAGCTTTGATAGCAGTCGGGGAAAGTAAACAAAGTGCAATTTTATGCAATTTTTCGGCATCTATAGCTAGCCTCAAAACATTTTTAGAATTATTTTTCTGATGCTATCAAATTCCACTTTTGGGGATGCCAAAAGCCACAGAACATAAAACGGCGCACAACTAAGGTGTCATTCGATGCAGCTTTTTCTCCTCTTTCTGAGGAGTACTTTCTCTTATTATTTCGTGGGGTCTTTGGCAATAAAATTTCCATAAATCTTGATTTTGAACCCGCCTCATGATGTATCCGTGCAATGCAAAATCTAATATTTCGAAGCGTTAAACGCTCAGTTACTTTCTAAAAATAGTGTACAATCATAAACGACTTTTGAAAGTTTCGAAAACCGATGATTTGTTGATGTTCAGAGCGTTTGTGTGTTTTGTGACTTCGAAAAAGTGAAGACTTCTGAAAAAGTTATCTAAAAAAATAATGAGAAGCCGGCTGGAATTGACAAAAAATTGCATTGCATTGCACTTTGTTCACTCTTTTTTACAGCTATCAAAGCTTTTCCAAAAGTCAAAAAAGAAGATAGTGAAAAATTGCCAAAGTTGGACATGGTAAAAATCATAGGTCCGAAATTTCGGCCATTATCTCACTGACCACATAGCAAGCGGCAAATGGATACAATAGTTTAAAAGAGAAAGAAAAGCTGCATCGGATATTGCCTGAAGGGTTTCCCTACCTTCATTCCACGTGTTTTTATGATAGGTTGAAAAAACGGAAAGAACTTTCGGAACGACCTAATATATAAAGCTGAATGTTTGTCTGTATGTATGTAAGTCTGTCTGTACGTATATGCGGAATAGAAATTTTTATTTCTGAACCGATTTGGACCAAACTTGACACACATACACTTCGGGGCCCGACGGGTGTTATAGGCTACTTTTCGTCATCGATTCATATCGATTTTTTCGATTTTTATTGATTTTTTTGCAAAGTTTGAGCTACAGGGCTGGGAGTTGGCACATGGGGTAAGTGAGCATGGCGATTCCGAGTACAATATTAGTTCTCAGAATTATCGATTACTTTTATCGATTTTATCGATTTTCTTGCAAAGTTTGAGCTACAGAGCTGGGAGTTGACACAGGGGTTTAAGTGGGCATGCTGATTTCGAAAACGACACAGGGAACGGGAAATGAAGTGTAGATGTGGGCACAAGCAAAGGCTGTTCAGGGATAGGGATGGGACCTTTATTGGTGTTTTGACAGGGCCTAGCGGAGCCGGGTAAGCCAGATATCGATCGATAACGAGAAGTAGCCCTACGACATCCGCCCGGCCCCGATGTGTAAATGCTACTGTATGACAAAGGCGTAAAAGCACTATTGGTTGAGCGGGTGCGAACGCGACGCCTGCGTATCGTCACCGTTGTAGACCCTGCGCCTCATGTGCTCTGCGGCTAGTGGGGCCGCGTTCGCGCCCGGGGATATTGCGCCTTCGTCGTGGAGCAGCGTGTATGTTTGCGAAGTTTGGTCTGGATTGTCGCCCTCCTTTGTGGGAGGGCTTCCGGAGATTGAGGGTCGCTGCCGGGGCCACGTTGGTGGCCGTTGGCCGCGGGGTCATTGGCCGACGCTGCCATGGGCGGGGTCGGCCTCTGGACTCTGTTGGGTCTGGGCGGCCCTCCAGGAGGGCTGGGGGACATCGGCCGCGCAGCTGTGAACCCTAAAGAGGTAGGCTTATACCTCACGGTCGTGGGCGGCGCATCCCTCTTATGGAGGCGGGCGCAGACGCGCTGAGATGTGTGAAAGGGGGTTTTCCCATGAGCCGAGCGGAGCCGGGTAAGCAAGCTAGTATTCAATAAATTCTCATGTATCTTCTCAAGTAGTGGTTCTCGATCGGCGCAGTTTGGGCTCCATTTGCATTCCTACCTTTTTCACAAACCAGGAGACTCTGTTTGCTGATTTTCGCTTGATGGCTCATTCGAAACATCGCTTTACTGAAAAGTTAGCTGAAGTGCCACAGTACCTCGCAGAGTGCCTCTCAAAAAGTTGAAGTTCCTTCTACATAGGATGAGATGACGATATATGTGCACTTGCATGCCGTTATGTGTCGAGGTTACTGCAGTTTGTCGATTTATTAACTTACCGTTCTGCTTCACAGAAATGCCTTTGCATTTCAGAAAATATGATCTCCTCAGTTTCCCACCTCCAACTTCACTTAATATGCACTTTCTTCTGAGCTGATGGAATGATTTCTAACTTATATTTTGTGTCTTCTTTCAATATATTCTATACACTCTTTTGTTGTTTTTGTTGTTTTGACATTAATCTTTTATATGTAAAGTATTTCCTCTTTTTATCTCATTTATTGATATCGACTACTTCATCCATTCTCGAACACTTTAAATCTATTCCTTAGAGCAAAACGAGTGCTTATCTATCTATTCAATATTTCTTCTTTCAATAAAAACTGATTCCCATTTTGGTTTTGCGCCTGGAGCTAATTCAAGTGTTTAGTGACTTACAAATGTTTTTTAGGAGTAAGCTGATTACAATAAGGCGGGTGCAAGGTTCCTCTAAGGCCCCTATGCACGTACATCCCCGCGGGGAGGGGAGGGGATCTGAGAGGGGAAGCGTCATATCTCGCCAGTCTACATGTCTTTCTTCCTTCTTCTCTATCTTGCTTATAAAGATTCTCATACCCTTATACCTGCGCATATTGGATGCCAGGTTATTGCTATACAAGTTTAAATATTCACCATTTCTTCTGATCCCCTGGGGATCCCCAGGGGATCACCCCACATTTTCAAAGCCATTTATCTTCCTGAAAAAATAATGAAAACGCTGCAAAATTGTACTGAAGATATACTACGATACTGCTGAGCATGGTTTCGACAGAAAAAATGGAATTTGAGAATTTTGATTTTTTCGATAATCCCTGGCTCGCGAGCAGCGGTTCATCGAAAATTTTGATATCTAGAGATTTCACTCATTTCTACTATAAACATGTTTAGCACTGCTGTAGTATATCCTCAGTACAATTTTAGAGCACTTTCACTGAGTTTTCAGGAAGATAAATAACTTTGAAAATGTGGGGTGATCCCCTGGGGATCTCCAGGGGATCACACGAAATAGTGAATATCTAATCTTGTGTGGCAGTAGCCTGGCATCCGTTATGCGCAAGTATCAGTGTATGAGAACCTTCAAAAGCAAGACAGAGAAAAAAGAAGAAAGATATGTAGACTAGCGAGATATGACGCTTCCCCTCACAGATCCCCTCCCCTCCCCGCGGGGATGTACGTGCATACGGGCCTAAGACTACGATTTCAGAAAAGTTTCGTAACGTTCCTTTGAAGAATTTTCGCAGAGCGCATAGGACAACACCAAAAAGAAAACCCCAGAGCTTTCTTCAGCTTCTTGCGAAACCCAACCTCACTGTCTCAGTCCTCTTGCAAAATGTCGAGAAAGCTCATAGCTGATTCTGGAAACTCGTTTAGCAAAGAGCGAAAACAGACTTGGAGTCAGCATCGCAACATGCATCTACGCATTCGATTACGAGTGGCCGCGGTCCCCAAGTAACCTTGCTTTGACAGCGAGAATGAGTTGAATGTATTGTGATGAGATATCAGCCATCTTAAAACAAGGAAAACCGAATACGCTTTGCAACACGTGTGAATAACGAACTGATACTTGTACTGCACCTCAGCTAGATTAGTACTTGGAATTAAAGGAAGAAATCGAGGTTGCTGATTGTCGTGTGCAAAACGTGTACGGGTTTTCTAGCCTTATGATGGCGATACATCGTGTCACGGCGATCACTTTCTGTTTCTTTCTGTCACATGAGCATAATACAAAAAATAACTGCCACGCAATCGGCTTCCTCATCTCAGCAGCGAAGGCTCCTTCAAGATTTTCGCTAAGGCCCGTATGCACGTACATCCCCGCGGGAGAGGAGGGGATCTGAGAGGGGAAGCGTCATATCTCGCTAATCTACATATATTCGTCCTTCTTTCTCTATCTTGCTTATGAAGTTTCTCATACACTGATACCTGCGCATAACGGATGCCAGGCTACTGCCATACAAGATTAGATATTCACTATCTCGTCTGATCCCCTGGAGATCCCCAGGGGATCACCTCACATTTTCAAAGTCATTTATCTTTCTGATAACTTGATGAAAATGCTCTGAAATTGTACTGAGGATATACTATAGCACTGCTAAACATGTTTATGGTAGAATGAGTGAAATCTCAAGATATCAAAATCTTCGATGAACCGCTGCTCGCGAGCCAGGGATTATCGAAAAAATCAAAACCTTCAAATTCCATTTCTTCTGTCGAAAACATGCTCGGCATTACCCTAGTATATCTTCGGTACAATTTTGCAGCGTTTTCATTGCTTTTCAAGAAGATAAATGACCTTGAAAATGTGAAGTGATCTCCTGGGGATCCCCAGGGGATCAGACGAGATAGTGAGTATCTAGTCTTGTATGACAGTAACCTGGCATCCGTTATGCGCAAGTATCAGTGCATGGAAACCTTCAAAAGCAAGACAGAGAAAGAAGAAGAAAGATATATAGACTAGCGAGATATGACGCTTCCCCTCCCAGATCCCCTCCCCTCTCCGCGAAGATGTACGTGCATACGGGAATAAGTCTAACATTAGCAGTGCATCACACCTACAGTACCTTATATATAAAGCTAATTGTCTGTGTGTATGTATGCCTATCTGTATTTATGTACGTATGTGCAAAATAGAAATTTTTATTTCTGAACTGATTTGGACCAAACTTGGCACACATATATTTCGGGGCGGGGAGCGTGTCATAGGCTACATTTCGTCATCGATCGATATCGATTTGACCGATTTTTGTCGATTCTTTTGACAAGTTTGAGGTACGGGGCTGGGAGTTGGCAAAGGGGGTAAGTGAGCACGCTGATTACTAACACAGCGGGGGAATAAAGAATTGGCATGTAGAAGTGTGTATAGGGAAAGATTGTACAGGAATAGGGATGAGATCTTTATCATAGTCTTTTAGCAGGGCCGAGCGGAGCCGGGCTAGCGACCAGATATAAGGGAAGAATTTGACAGGAAGATAAGAGTAGCCTAGAGAATCTTAGCTAAAGGCAGCGGCTCGGCAGAATGACAGCTTTGGGATATTCATCGTTTTCGGTTCCCTAGATTAGCTAGTCCGAGACTGTGCTCTGCAGCTTCAAAAGATATCAATAACCCGCTTTTCCAGACGTGAAAAGCGCTATTTGAGAGCGGACCGCGTACTTGCCCTCTAGAGCGCGATTGGCTCGTGAGTGGAGATACTGTATCCACCGCACCCACAAGCCAATCGCGCTCTTGAGGGCGGATACGCGATCCGCCCTCAAATAGCGTTTTTCACGTCTGGAAAAGCGGGTTATTGATATCTTTTGAAGCTGCAAAGCACGATTTTGGACTTAAATCCAGGGGAACCGAAAACGATTATCCCAAAGTTGTCATCCTGCGAGCCGCTGCCTTTAAGGCATGGCTTGAGAGCAGCACAAAATAATCAATCACCGAAGGTCTGCCCGCCCTCCTAACAGTACACATCTTGTGGATACATCCTGCTTGCATGCTTGTGCATGGCCATCAACAATCACTTGATTGGCACTATTTTGAAGGAGGCCACCCCCACTTGACAGATCCGGAGCTTCGATCCTTTTGATACAATCGTTTACCTAGCGCACTTACGCTGCTGCTATTTTGGCTATCTGCAGTCATCAAAGCTCTTCGGAGCGCCACCAGTAACAAGAAAATCTGGATCACGAATCGAGTGATCGAAGTGAATGTAAGAGCGTGCACTGAGACCGGCACACAACGTGGAGGCAGGCCCAATCATTTTATTGATCAGAGTCCTAATTATGCATTTTTTCGTCTGAAGCAGCCTGACTAATCCCAAATCTGCCTTAATCTGCTGAACTCTTGTGCAAGCGAAGTTATAAGCAATTATTGCAAGACAATTGTGTGTGCGAAGTGCAAATCTTTACATATGAATTTTGGGCTCATTTTTTTGCTTGCAGGGCATACAGAAGATATACAGGATGTCCCAAAAGTAAGTACACACTTTTCAATCGTCAATATCTCTCTTCCCGATAAGTCTTTCTTGCCAGTCAAGCACCATTCTGTAGAGGAGGTTTCAACTTGAAGTTACAGTATCGAACGAATCACCGATCGCTTTTTGTTACTGTAAGGTTACGGTAAGGACTTCCAGCAAGTGAAGCCATTGTGAAATATGCCTCCGACAAATTTTTTTCAAAATATCTGAAAAATTTGCACTGGGGTTTTCGCGAACGCTGATTCTACTACACAACTATTTATGAGTGTTTTCAGCTTTTTTGACTTCCCTTGACAGCGGCTTCCTTTACCATAGCAGAAGAGATTTTGGCTTGTTTGATTTTGTTCCGAGGCAGAATATGGCTTCCAATCGCCTAAAATCCTTGTCGAAGATTCTACAGTAATCCTAAAGTAATGAAGAGCGGTTTGTGATTCGCTTGATACTGTAAATCTGAGTTGAAGCCTCCTCTGCAGGATATTACTTAAATGGCGGAAAAAGACACAATGGGAAGAGAGATATTAACGATTGAAAAGTGTGCACTTACTTTTGCGACACATTGTATGCTAAAAGGCGAATTTGTAATCAGCGTTTACGCTGCATCGAATAGCATGCCTTTTGAGAATTGCAGCTTCAATCTAACCCTTCGTAAGTATCTTACTTCAAGTAAGTAGATAATTTTCAAATTGAATAAATGCATGTAGAAAAAACCTGAGATTTAATTTAACAAAGGTAACACTCGCATTAGTAATCTGCATTTCCACGAATTCATGTTCTGCATATCACTGAAAGCTTAAAAATTTACTCACAGAATATACTGGACCAAGATAGCCAACTTGTGATATGTCCAAGCCGTAGGAATTCTGCATCTGTTCACCAAAATAAGTGTCTTTCTCCTGCGAAGGACCAAAGTTGAAGAAGCAAACAGAGCCATAGTCAAGTGCAACACTAGCATATAGAATGACCAGGGCAACCAAACATGGAGAATTTTCGAAGACAAATCTAGCTCTGGGCCTAAAATGATCTATACTATCGCAGTATACTGTAGTTTCCAGTAAAAGGTTTCCCAAAATTACTCGAAATTTTTCGCAACTGCATTGATTGGCTCCCTAATTGAGCTGTTCTTTGCCGCAAAAACTTACTTTAGCGATAAGAACGCAAATGAAAATGATTTAGAAAAAAAGGAGGCTTTAAAATTGACTAGTGCAGATTTACCCAACCTAAAGTTATCAAATGGGATTCACTAAACTACTTGAACTGTTATAGAGGTTTGCAATAGCTTATCAAAACGAATCTATCTATAAGCCACTTACTAGGTTGGGAGAGGGAAAGTTCCGCATGACATCAGGTCAAAACCTTTCCTGATATTCCTGATCAATTGTTATGGATAAAAATGTAAAATAAAAAATGCCTCGAATAAAACTGATTTGAGATTGCGCTCCACAAAACAAGAGGCGAAAATCTCATTGCGATTAGACGCGCTCCTGGCTCGTGACAAACCACGTAAGCTGCAAGGCTAAACAGGCCATTTACCGATGCAAAGCTAAATTTCAGATCCTCATAATCTTTTTGAAAATAGTGTAGGCCAAGGCTGGTATGAGGCAAAAGCATAAACAAAGAAAAGACAATTTTTAACACAACGCAAGTGCGAAATTCGCTGCATTGACACTTATGAGCTCGTTTGGTGGGTACCAAGTGATTAGGGGTAGACGAGTTGTGGAATAAGGTTTAATCGCATGGGCGTGGATTATTCGAGAAGAGCGATACGAGGTGTCCCGGTGTGGACCAGGGAGCAACCCCTAATACATTCGGAGGCTCCTTATATACGAAGGAAGGCGGAGCTGAACCGAGTACAGGTACAATGTACAGGAGTTGATGCTTGAAAGGAGATGCCGCCGATTGGCTACACTCCTGGCGCACGGGTACCACTCACTCTTGAGTGATTAGATACTCAAGAGAGAGTAGCTCACAATTTAGCCTACGGGGAATTCGTAGGCTATCTAAAATATAGAGTTAATTGGTTGATGATGTAGAAATCATCAACACTCCGGGCGAGCGAGAGGAAGTGAGATCTGGTAAGATCTTAATCAGAGTAGCTGATACATGTGAAGTTGACTAGCGAACTAGTTAATACCTCCGCATACAAAAAAATGAGCTATGAAGAAGGGGTTGCAAGTAACTTAAACATACACACAAGAGTAGAACATTTAGATGAAGTGATAATGGGAAAAGATCCCGGAGTGGTCGCTGGAGCTGTTGAGCGGTTTAGCGCTGCTCGTCGTCCTCGCCATTTCCTCCTTTTCCACACTGTATCGATGGTAGATGATCCATTGATGACCATATCCTTGATAAACGGCGTGCTTGCGTGATGTGTATACTCAAGATGTCTTCTCTCCGGTGTATTCGTCATCCTCATCTTGGCTTCATTATTTGTGAACCGCTGCGGTAGCCACTCCATCCGATATTGGGCGCGAACATTGGAGTTCGTCGTGGAGCGTATTGTGGCCAACCAACGTTGTCTGTCTGCTCGGGCTTCAGCAGAATGGAGGCAGTGACTGTTTGCCTTGTGAAGCTGGACTGTCGGCTGGATGAAGAACATGGTTGTAGTTTTGTTCGCGACGGAATCGTTCTCTTTTGAAGTGTTCCTTCTTCCTGCTTTGCCGATGATGGCTTGTCGCCCGTTCGTGTGTTCGTACTGTTGAGATAAGAGTACGATATGGATTTCTTCAATTCAATCTCTCGTTGTGTTGTGGAAATGTTGGGCGGTTGTTCCTGAGTGTTTCCTTCAACGTTGATATGCAGCCGAATGTGCCAACAAAATTTGATGTAGTGGTAGTGGCGCTCGTCCCTGATATAAGGTATCCAAAGATGGTTGAAGTCAGAATGAGGCCCGAAGGAAGCTCATGCACTCTGTCGTTGTGGAGAGCAACAAGGTTTAGGAGGTCTTGTCCTATGATCAGATCGGATGAGATACTTTTCGAGGAGAGCGTATCTTGAGCGATTATCAGTTTCTTGTTAGAGATAAAACGCAAGTTTGCTTCCGTGAGACTTGCCGTCTGTATGTCGGTAGTCAGCTTCTGCTTAGTGTGCAATGACAAGTTCTTGAGCTTTTCGGAGCTGTAGAGACTTTTCAAGGTGATTTGTACTTCAGATGAGTTGAATTGCTCTTGTTGTTCGCTCATTCCAGATGTAGTAAACAAATTACTACGAAGAACTGGAAGCTTGAGTTCTTCACAAAGTCCTGATTTGATGAAACTTCTTTGCGCTCCTGAGTTCAGTAGTATTGTGATTGGTTGGTAGTCCCATAGTTCTTCATTGAAGATCATCGCTGTTGCAATTTGGAGTACACACTGATTGTGAACGATTGGAGCTTTGTCTGCAGTGTAGCTTTCACATCCATTTTGTGAGTTTTGCGCAGCTCTTATTTCGTTTATCGGTGGTCGACTCCGTTGGCTGGAGTGTTGCTGTGATCGACTTGGTAGTGGCGGTTGCCTTGCCACATTTGCAGGTCGGCGTGTTGCTGCGATATATCCATTGTCTTGCTTTTTTGCATTTGAGAGGCAAAGAGAATCATGGTGCGAGTCTTTGCATTTAGGGCACACTCCAGTATTCTGGCAGTCTTTTGAACTGTGATTCTTAGCAAGACACCTCCAGCACACCCTTTGCTTTCTCGCTTCGAGGCGTCGAGCTTCCGGTGTGGTATATTTCTGACAGGTGTAAGGGGAATGTGGTTGTCCACATAAGCACAGGCGTCTTGGTTTCGAGAACTGTCTTTTCTCTTCCCATCTTGTTCTGTTGTTCCTTCCATTTTGATGAGTGTCCTGGCGATGGCTGGTTGGGAAAAGGGACTCAGTTGTGAGCGAAGTCGTTTCACGTAGTGAAATTATGCTGTCGATAGCTTTCAGGATTTCACTAACATCGAAGGAATCATCTTGTATTGCTTCTTTTTGGATGGCGGTTGTACAGATGGATTCGGGAAATTTGGAGAAGATCACTCGACGCCAAAGTCTGTCTGCGTTCATCTTTGCTCCCGTTTGTTCAAGATGAATGATTCTCGAATTGATTGCTTCAAAGGTTTCTCGGCAACTTTTCGGGTTATCTGACGCCCTTGGAAGTTTTTCGATCTCGTTTATGAGTATGTCTGCCATGTTGGCAGAGCGATCGAAATGTTTTTTCAGGATATCTATCGCTGTTTCATATTTTTCTCCAAGGACGGGAATGCAGCTGAGTGGTGCTGCTTTTCCCTTCAACGCTTGTTTTAGAAACAGGAATTTGTCTGTATCCGATAGTTCCTCGTCAGTGTGGATGAGAGATTCGAAGACGGTCCAGAAGCTATTAAATTCTCGAAAATTGCCTGAGAACGTAGGAATTTCCAGCAGAGGTTTCCGAATTTTGATCTGCCTTTCAATACGTTCTGGAATCCAAGCTTGTCCATTATCACTACTTGTTTGACTCGGTATGCTCGGAGCATCGCAGTGCAGTAGTGCGTCTTGTTCTTTCAGTTCATGCTGCCTGAACTCTATCCTTGTCCGCCACTGCACTACAATCACTTCCAGGTCAAGTGACTCCATCTCTAGGTGCTTGTTGAGCTCCATCATCATTGTGTCTCTTTCTTTCTCCTCATTGCGTGCGCTGATGTACTCGATCGCGGAGTTGATCTGCGTCTCTTGAAGCTTCACTGCGTTGTGTAGAGAGTTGAAAAGATTGGTTATCAGTCCCGTTTTCTCTTTTATGTACTGTTCACATTCTTCTTTCAGTGTGGGGAATGTGAAGGGGACATCAATATTTTCGATTTGTGACTCGTGGGATTTCACGAGTTTGCAGGCGTTGTTAATCCTGCTCTTGAAAAGCTGGAACGATGCCATTTTCTTTTCTGCTGCACGGGGTAGAGTCGTGCGCTGGTGTGGTAATTCCAAGCGTTCCAATTTGGAAGTGTGTATCCTTTTTTTTGTTGATCGCTTTGGCTTGAGGGCTACAGCAGGGCTGGCCTCGATACGGCAGCTTTCCTTACTGGTTGCAAGAAAGCTTTTTAGTGAGCTGGCAATTGAGTGCCGAGCGTCTACTAGCTGTCAGCAAGCGCGCCTGGTTGGCTTGTGCGCTTTACTGGACGGTAAGGTGTTGGAACCTGTCCCGTGAATGTAACGATTCAAAGCTCAAGATTGGTGAACCAATCGTGAATGAGCTTGGAAAGTTGAGATTTCTTTGCTAACTGTGGATGGACCAGTCAGTCAGCTAGAAAATCTCCTTGCTAAGCTATGGATACGACCTGATAGCTTCGCAAGATGAAACTCGTCTGTGAAAGTGGATGGACCAGCAATCACAGAGTCTTTTTTGGCTAATGGAAGCCAAAAAAAAATTTCGAGTTCTGTTACTAACTGTGGATGAACCAGTCACTTAGTTAGAAAACCTCTGCTAAGCTATGGAATGACCTGATAGCTTCGCAAGGTGAAACTCGTTTGTGAAAGTGGATGAACCAGCGATCTCAGAGTGTTTTTTGGCTACGGAAGCCAAAAAAGTTCGAGGATTTCTGTTGCTAACTGTGGATGGACCAGTCAGTCAGCTAGAAAAACCTCTTTGCTAGGCTATAGGTATGACCTGATAGCTTCGCAAGATGACTCTCGTTGTGAAAGTGGATGGACCAGCAATCACAGAGTCTTTTTTGGCTAATGGAAGCCAAAAAAAATTTCGAGGAGTTCTGTTACTAATTGTGGATGAACCAGTCAATTAGTTAGAAAACCTCTGCTAAGCTATGGATAGGACCTGATAGCTTAGCAAGACTCGTATTAGTAAAGGTGGATGAACCAACAATTACTAGAGTCGAAAATTGGCTAATTAGTAGCCGAGAGTGCGAGGAGTCTGTCGCTAACTGTGGATGAACCAGTCAGTCAGCTAGAAACCTCTACTAAGCTGTGGATAGGACCGGACAGCTTAGTAAGACTCTTAGTCGCGAAAGTGGGTGAACCAGCAATCACGAGAGTCGAATAGTCGGCAATAGAGCCTGCCACGCGGGTCTTAGGCCTTGATTTCCTGGGTCCTTAGAAGGAATCGCCGAGGAAATACAAGGAAAATCGTTGGCCGATGCACCAATTTGGTGGGTGCCAAGTGATTAGGGGTAGACGAGTTGTGGAATAAGGTTTATTCGCACGGGCGTAGATTATTCGAGAAGAGCGATACGAGGTGTCCCGGTGTGGACCGGGGAGCAACCCCTAATACATTCGGAGGCTCCTTATATACGAAGGAAGGCGGAGCTGAACCGAGTACAGGTACAATGTACAGGAGTTGGTGCTTGAAAGGAGATGCCGCCGATTGGCTACACTCCTGGCGCACGGGTACCACTCACTCTTGAGTGATTAGATACTCAAGAGTGAGTATCATCATTTAGCCTACGGGGATTCCGTAGGCTATATAGAATATAGAGTTAATTGGTTGATGATGTAGAAATCATCAACAGCTCGAAAACATAATTTGGTTTTTTCTAGCGTTTAGCTGCTTGAATAAACTTTTGTTCTCGTTCTTTTCTTTTGTGTGAGGAACGAGTATTGCCCGCTCATCCTATGTTCTCAAAATTTTGATTGTAGTATATATATATATATGTATATATACACGCTCTTCCCGCATATTTGAAAAAAACTGGTAACTTACAAAACAACCTGTATATATCGGTAGACGAATTGCAGAGATACTAAAAATAGCGACTGCGCGAACGTGGAGCAGAAAACCGCAGTACTGAGCCTGGCTGTATGGATAGAAGTATTCAGCACACCGCTAGCGAATATAAAAAATGACAGTTCGTAGATATGAATAACCTAAAAGAGTATCCCTAGATGGATTAAACATCCGATCGTTAATAGCCTCCTTGTCGAAGTCTTTCGAGAAGCTTTAGGTACCTTTGTAGAGCTGGCTTCAACTTCGATTACTCATTAGCTCTTGATTACTATAGGACTAGCGACCCTATGGGTCGCTGGCAAGAGGGTCGGGCAAACACATTATTATTTATGTGGACTACAAATATATTTATTCATACTTTTATGAGAGCTGCCTACGAAAACCCACTTCCATGAGCGAGTCCTGCAGCAGCGAAGAACTTTACGTTCATTCAACATTTTTTGGGGGTCTTATCACAGTCTTACAAGATTTTATGGGAAATATCGACCTTTTCATAACCCTCTCATCCAAATCTCCTTTTCACAGAGATTCATTTGAAAAAAATAAAGGACTCGACCTCTGCATACAAGGAGAACTTTAAAAAAAAACTCTTCAAGTTGGGAACTTGTCAACTTATAAAGCAAATCATCATAAGGACAAGATACATTTTCCTGGGAACCATGACAGTTTTTTTTCTGCGCTACCTCATCACAATAATTCTTAGAAAAGAATCAGAAGTCGTCAATGTTCGTGTTGCTCTGGCATTGATGACTTCTGATTCTTTTCTAAGAATTTTCTGTGAGTCAGATTTATCTCCATTGAATGTCACTAAAAACAGTCGAAACTTAATCGTTGTATTCTACATAAACTCAACACTTAAAAGGCCTTAGTTCCCGAAACCTGGCAACAAAAATAAACTGTCTTCAAGCCCTATGCGCCGCCTACAGACCAGTTTTCATAGAAAAGAAATGCTCCACGATCCGTCTAAGGAGTGATTTACAAAAGAATTGAACTGCGAATCCCCCTACAAATTGATAATTCAAGATAAAAGCCGAGCCGCTTACAGCTTACAGCTATGAGCCGCTTACAAACCGACATTTGACAAGAAAAAAAACCGAGTTTTTTTCGTTATCGGGACCCACATTGTCAAAGAGGGATATGCTTCCTTTCTTGTGCTAGATTTGGTCCCGACTTCCAGGATGGAGTGTCAACATTCCCACGTGTCAAGGAATGATATGTCACTATATATTCAACAGGTTTTACCAAGATGTTGTGTTACTATCTAGTAGATAAGTTCAATATCTTTTTCATTCGATTTCCACCTCGTTACGACCAGAGAGTTTCAAAGTGATCATAATAATAACGACATATCATTCATTCTAGGACTAGGAGACGCGAGACCGCTTTGCACAATTGTCTGAACAAGCTTAATTGTGTACTTAGCAGGTTTATACATGTCATTTATCTCGCCCACGTTTATTCACTCTTTGGAAACAGGGAAGAACAAACTCAAACATGTTGAGACAATGTCCGCAATGCGGTCACTCGTCTCCTAGTCGTAGAATAGATGATACTATTATTGCTGAACAGATTGTATTTGCTCAGGTAGAGAAGTGCGCTAGGATTGCAGTGTAGACGCATTTTAGGAACACCGAGAACGGCTGCTGCTGCTTACCTGGCACAACTTTTTAACGAAGTTTTATTTCAAGATGCAAACTTCTAGTTAGAACCAGCAAATCTGAATGGCCTAGTGTGAAAGTTTTCAAATCGTTTTGTTTTTTTTTCGTGGGGCAAAATAAAGCCCTCCAAGGCTCAAAGCCCTTCATTCTTCAAGGTTCCTACCGTAATCCTACAGTGATGAAGGCAATCGGTAATCCGCTATACTGTAAATCTAAGTTGAAACCAGTTGTACAAAATAGTACTTAAATCCTTTCGAAAGACTTCATGAAAAGGGAATTACAACAACCAAACGTTCGTTACATCTTTTTAGTACATCTCGTATACTCATTGACACTTAGGTCTAATTGTAAGGATTTCGTCTCTGCTAGGAAATGTCACATGACAGTGGTGACGAGACATATGAATCACTTTGAACTTACATTGCGCAGTTGATAGCTTACTCCAAAGATTGTACTTATATCTTTGTTTACAAGAAGAGGGACACCTAGTTCAGGCATCCGCGAAAAGAAATGGATGCGTGATGAAGTTTTATCGAATGCAAATGAAAAAAAATGATGTACGACAAACTGGGTTTGAAAGGATATTATCGGAACTATTTGGGTAGGACACATACACACAAACATTTGAATCAAATATACCGGCATAGTAACAGCTTGGATTAGCGTGTAGAATATGTTGAATACAGAAAATATTAGCATCAACCACTTGTAGCGGCCAAGCTCGGAGGCACTGTACTTACATATAAAGAAGATCAAAACCAAGTTGGCAGTAACTGCCAAGGCTGATGTTATGTAGACAAAATTGACGTGAGCGTTGGATAGAATCATGGGCACTAAATTTTCTGAATAGCAAGAACTATAGAACATGTCTACAAGTCTTAGGTACAGAACCGGAGTATCATAATACCGGAGTATCACAGAATACATAAGCTCCAGTTTGTTTACAATGGAAAGTGAGCCAAATTAATGTCCCATAGGCATATACACGATCTTCGTCAAAAGCGAAAATCGAATACATCAGAACGAAAAAATGAAATTCAACGAAGGAACATTAGATTAATCGGCAATTAATGGTTTTCGTTGAGCTTTATTCGCCATTCAACGCCAATATTCAAGAAAATTCTACAGATCTATCAAAATACTTTACGAATTTACAAGGGGACATATTTAGTCGAAGTGGCCTTCTCAGATAGGATGTATACCGTATTAGAGAGCATAAAATGCTGATTTCAACTTGTCGTCCTTATCTACGGAACGTTTATGGACGAGGAGTTCTGAGTTTCTAGTCAAAAAAACGTATGTACATACAGGACAAATTCTTGATGTTTTTTTAGCGCTTTAAGGGAGCAGCAGTGATTACCAGATCGCTTTATTGGATAAATTCTCTCAGACAAAACTGTATCATACTTGGTTGCTTTATTTCAGGGCTAGGAAGATTTCAGCAATCTATTTTATCCTAGATACTCTTCTAATTTTTTGCTCCAATAAAAGCACATAACTCCTCGTTTACAAAGGTTCCGCAGATAAGGAAGGCAGATTTGAATTCAACATTTTATGATCTCTAAAAGGTACAACCCACCCACAAAATCTATTTCGACTAAACATGGTTCCCTCGTTAGCAGGTGTGGATTTTTGCACCACTTAGCTTCCTCTTCAGAAACGACTTTCTATTTTTGTTGAAGGTGACAACGTATTAAGAGGGAGTATGGACATTGAACAGCAAGGAAGGTTCATGAAGAAAGCAAGAAGAGCAAATCACTAACTACTCTGCAGTGGCGCCCAGATCTGATGGGTGGGGGGAACTTTGTAAAGATAAACCGCTTCAGCCGAAATGCCGCGAACTTGAGAAAGGGAGACCTGAGTTCACGGGTCATTTTCGATAATTAGAATTTTTATACTCAAAATGTTTTACATATTAGAAGGAAAAAACAATTTATTTGCACAACGTCATAGCTGATACAAACTACTACAGAATTTTTGCAACCTTATCTCGCAGAGCACCTTCCTCTTTTCCCACTCTCCTCCCCCCACCCCCTCCCCCCCCGCAGGCCGTCACTGCTGTGCTGGGGTAGGGGAACGAAGGCCGCCAGTCTTTCGCCGCCAACTGGTCCTTTTGCAGTGTTGCTGCACGTCGTTCCAGGACCAGCAGTCCGCGAAGGCGGTCCAAACTGGCGGCGTTCGTTCCCCTACGCCTGTGCTGTACTCTTACAGACTTTCATGCATAGAGCCCCTTAGATCAAACAATGAATCAACAACGGCGAACAAAAAATCAGTTGTTAAATGTCCAGATCGGTTCAGTTGGTCTCAGAAATTAAGCGTTGATATATGCAAAGCATATCAATAAACCTAGCATATATTACTCTGCCACCGTACTGACCTGTTCCGAAATTAACACGTTGACGACGAGCCATTTTCTGAAGGTCTGTCCCTGTGGACGAACCGTTTCCGGGCATTTTCACAGCCGGCTGCATATATGTATGCATGCATCTATGCGTGAGATACAAAAGTGCAAGTGGGCGGGGAAGCTCGGCCCACTTTTGGCAAGCCCCGCCCACTTTTCAAAAATGCTGGAAATCGCTCAAAATCAATCAATTCGTACAAATTCCAGCATTTTTGAAAAGTGAGCGGGATGCCAATCAGGGGGCGGAGTTTGCCTGACGGTGGGCGGAGCCCGTATAAAAGTTACTTGAGGTCTTTGCGTTCATCTACGGCCTCATCCATGCTTTTTATGAACAAAAAGGGTCTCTGTGAGAGGTATAGAAGTGGGCGGAGTTTGCCAAAAAGGGGCGGGGCTAATACATCAGATACATCTGAGCCTATGTTGGTTATATGAACAAAAACTGAGAGGATTGGACAGATAGTATTGAAATTAAGGCCGCCGCGCACCATTGCGCGGCGTCGTCCACAGGGACAGACTGCCTGCCGCGCACCATTGCGCGGCACTGTCGTCAACGTGTTAAAACTAACTAGCTGGCTTACCCGGCTCCGCCGTATCCGGACCAAACTTGGCACACATATACTTCGGGCCCCGGCGGGTGTCACAGTCCACTTTTCGTTATCGATCGATGTCGATTTTACCGATTTTTATCGATTTTTTTGCAGAGTTCACCTACAGGGCTAGGAGTTGGCACAGGGGGGAAGTGAGCATGGGGATTCCGAATACAATATTAGTTTTCAGAATTATCGATTACTTTTATTGATTTTATCGATTTTTTGTAAATTTTGACATGCGAGGCTGGGATTTTGCACAGGGGGGTAACCGAGCATGCTGATTACGAACACAATATTAGTTTTCAGGATCGTCCATTACTTTTATCGATTTTATCGATTTTTTGAAAATTTGAGCTAGGGGGCTGGAATTTGGCACAGGGGTGTAATCGAGCATGCTGATCACCCCCCTTGGGGATGATCAGCTTGCTCGATTACCCCCCTGTGCCAACTCCCAGCCCCGCAGGTCAAACTTTACAAAAAAAATCGATAAAATCGATAAAAGTAATGGACGATCCTGAAAACTAATATTGTGTTCGTAATCAGCATGCTCGATTACCCCCCTGTGCCAACTCCTAGCCCTGTAGGTGAACTCTGCAAAAAAATCGATAAAATCGATAAAAGTAATCGATAATACTGAAAACCAATATTTTATTCGGAATCCCCATGCTCGATTACCCCCCTGTGCCAACTCCCAGCCCCGTAGCTCAAATTTTCAAAAAATCGGTAAAATCGATATCGATCTATGACGAAAAGTAGCCTATGACACGCGCCGGGGCCCGAAGTGTATGTGTGCCAAGTTTGGTCCCGATCGGTTCAGAAATGGAATTTTCTATTCGGAACATACGTACATACAGACATACATACAGTCGAGTAGATTTAGCGGTAAATATAGTGTGCTTGCACAGAAGGTAAAATGCGGTGAAATTTGCGCGTGAACAAGTAGCCACGTCAGTACCGCGGGAATCTTGCGCGCGCAATTGGCCGGCGTCACAGTCGAAACTATTTCTTCACGCGCCAATTTTACCGCATTTCACCTTCTGTGCAAGCACACTATATTTACTACTAAATCTACTCGACTGTACATACACACATACATACAGACAAACAGACATTCAGCTATATAAGATTACAGATACATTCCGTTGATTGCATATCACGGAAATAATTGACATTTACGCAGTAATAACCAGGTGGTGGGGCTCTGAGTCAATCAAGCAGTGAATTCGAAATTTACGCCTTAAATTCAATGCGGAAACGAAACAAGAGTGTGCAGTTGTGTGGAACACCCATCAAAGTGAAGAGAAAGAATTCCTCCTTCAGAACACAATCGCTCCTTTCATAAATCTCCCATTTAGGAAAAAGTTTTTCCGTCAATCCGAATGAAACATCAAACCATTCTGAAAAGCAT